>CM046885.1:4201199-4268624 GCA_025688845.1 Cucumis hystrix | reverse complement strand
TTTTGTAAACAGCATTTGTAAATTTTGTATTTTGGAAATAGGGCCCGTTTAAATTTTCCTTCGTTTTCTTACGGTTTCAACTGAATATTCTTATGTCTTTTGTCAACAAACGGTTTTGTGTCAAATTGACGACTTAGACGGTCAGTCCGAAAAGTCTGGGTCGTCACAATTATTATCACTATTTATTTTATTAAAACCTCACTTTTTTTTTTCTATAACTAAGCCACTTATTTTCAACATAAAACCAAATTACAATAACACCCAAAATTTTTAAATAAAACTTGATAAATAACATAATTTTGTTAAAATTAAATACCATAAATTTGGGGTGTTACAGTTTAGACTAGAACAGGATCATTTAGACTGGGTACAAAGGTACAAGATCGTTTAGACTAGGTACTAAGATCCTTTAGACTTGGTACAAGGGTACAAGATCGTTTAGACTGGATACAAAATCGTTTCTCACACGTGTCTAAGTAATTAATCAATTTTTGTTATTTAACGTTGTGGACTTGCAGACTTTTTCTTTTTTCAAAATTGTTCTATATGGTGTAAATATTTTTGCACTTAGTTCTATTGTTGAAAAAAAAATCCTTGTTTGAACCTTAACCTTTTTGGGGATTTTAACATGCACATTCATGCAATTTGTTAGGTTTTGGATGGTTTTGAGCATATCAAGATTGAAAATAACATAATTATGTTCATTTTAGGCTTTAAAGTACATTTGATATTTTTTTTACATTTATTTGGTACATTTATTGTTTTCTTAGGACATGCACTTCAATATCCACCTTTGGACCATTTTGATGGTAGTCGAGTGGGTATATAACATATGGGACTTAAATCTCATGCACATGAATTTACTTTATTCATTTGGATATGTGATTCATTTTAAACAAGTAAGATTTAGCATGATGTTCTTATTCACTTTAATATACCTTTTTCAAGTTTATGTATTTTGAAGACGATGGAAATTACTTTTTTGTGAAGATAAGTTGACTAAACTAATCATTTTTTGTGTCATTGATTTTTTTTTAACCAAAATGAAATCTAATAGCTCATTTAACTAGGAACAAAAGAATTATATGTTGGTATATTTTGTCAGAAATATTAATGGTTGAAAATATTTTTAAATTTGTTGTTGCGATATTGATATATTTTGTCGTGAGAAATTCCATTATATATTTAAACATTGATCTAGAAGCATATAATAATAATAAATGTGGAACAAATTGAAATAGTTTTTGCTCACTCTTTTGTGTTGTTAGAAATATGTTGGCAGTTATAAGGCTCTAACGATGTTTTATGCATGCTCAAAAAAGAAACAAATATTACCTATTGATGTATCATGGGTGGTCAAAAAGGTAATTTCCATCCAAAAAATAGTTTTTTACATGGGTAGATATTTATTTATAACGATGAATTTAGCATAGAAAAAAGTTTCATTTTGGCGATGGAAAATTTGCATTGGTAGAAACAGTTTATGTCCATTAAAAAAATGTATTGTCAGAATGCAAGTTCTACCTACGAGACTATGATCGTGGCTAAAAAGTCTTTTCTGTCAGTGTACTTTTCCCATGTATTTTATTGCGTGGACATTTCGGTCGACATAACGTCACTAAACATGGGGAGAGGAAAAGACCAATGAGATTTCAACCACGATGCGTGCCCACGCAAAAATAACGACAGCAAAGGCTTTTCCACATTTTTCTTAAGATCTACTGATGTTTTTCTACGTCAAAAGGGAATAAAACTTTTGTAATGAAAGTTCCATCGTGTAAAGATTGACACACTTCTAAGTTCCAAGAATAACATGTCAAGAAAAATGACCCTATAAATCTTTAAAATGGCCAGCACTAGAAAGTGTACAATACACTTTTATATACACACATAAAAAAGGAGGGAAAAAAACCCTTTTACAAATTCTACAGCACTTATAAAAGGAAATAAAACGGTGGGAGAAAACATAAGGATTTTCTATACAAGCGAGGAAAAAGGATCACCATTTTCGAACATATCATTCTGTTTTGAACAGTTAGCAAGGACAATATGAAGAAATAGTTTTATCACTGGATTAATTACTAATTGGCGTTATGTCAGTTTTTGTATATATATTATATAAAAAGAATAAAATTGAAGGAGTTAGGCATATACTAAACTTGTCAGTTCAAATAGCATACTAACCACAACAAGCTTATTGGAAACTATGGGAACTGTTTATAAGTGTGTATCAATTCCTTTAGAAGATAAAACAAAATGGATATAATAATACATTTTTATGAGTAGCCTTATTGGAATCTATGTGAGACAACTAGTGTTAGGTAGTAGGTACTATCTTTTTTAGTTTTATTTCCAACACATAGAAAAAGTAAATAAATAAAGAAAAATAAAATTGTAGTTTAAGACCCTTCTCCAGCAAAGCATGTGCAGACATTTTATAGTTTGCTTGCAATTATTGTTGAATATCTTAGTAAAATCCTTCCATTTAATTGTGCTTAAGTCTTCCCTCACAAAATTTGTTGATGCACATCTCACAATGCATATACATAGTTAATAGAATTCTTAATTCATGTGGGCATACTTCACACGTCAACTTTTAATAGTCAATTCGTATAATTTTTAACCGTGAACATTCAATATCATTAATTTAAACTTTAAGCTTAAATAGTATGTCAATATATAGCATTCGTTAAGTTTTCATTTTAATCTCTCAACCACTTGTATTTTCCTTTGCTACGTACTTTTTTATTATGTTTTTGAAAAATGGCATAGAAAGTTACAAGACATTAGTTGGAGTGTTTTTTTGTAATGTATATCAAATTATTGTGGTTTGATTAAAGGATGATGATTGAAAAGAATAAATAACATCTAGAGAGTTAGAATCATATTCAAAATTATATATATTTCTGTCAAATATTTTCCTAAATAATTAGTTTTTGTTAGCAAATTAATTGATTAAAAAATGAATGAAAATGATAAAATGTACTATGAAGTTAAACATGTAAAGCTCTCAATGTCATTATTGTGAAATATCTATATATATCATCAGCATGGATATTGTGTTGAACTACAAATTTTTATTTAAAAAAAGATGACTAATTAAATGGTATCACTTTCAACTTTGAAACATGAATTATTGAGACCCTATTGGAATATAAACAAGACAGATCATTTGGTCATTATGACATATTTGAAATGAATGTTCCAAAAAAAATTTTAGAAAAAGATAAAAGGAAAAGGAAAATTATAAAAAATTACAATAATGAATTTTTATCATGAAGTATAAATAGTTTGTATTTTTTATTATTTTTAGGAAAACAGGTAAAAGTTTTACTTTTAATCCATAATTTTATTAATTATTTTATTGGATAACTTACCACCACAAATTTATGAGCCAAAAGAGAAGTATAAATAGTTGTGTTTTTTTATTATTCTTAAAAATCCCATGTGAGAATTTTACTTTTAGTTACCCGTGATTTTTCTATTATTTTATTGAACAACCTACCCCACACATTTATGACTAAAAAGGATTTATGCTACAATTTTTTTATTATTTTATTGGACAACTTACCCCCACAAATTTAGTACTCAAAAGGACTTATACACATTTTAATTTAAATATTTGTTTAGTTTATTTATTGACCAAACTTCACATTACATTATTAGATTTTTGTACACATGCGGGGAAAGCATTAACTCTAAAAAAAATTTAGCTCGGTGAAAATTATGTATACATGAATGTAAATTTATAATTGAGGAAGAGGCTTGAGCCTCCATTAGAAGTTATACTATCAAATTTGTGTTGTTTTTCATTTAACCAATCAATTAATATATGCTAGAAGAAATCTGGTCTTTAATATCAGTTTAAAATCGACATTAATGGCCTTTAGTGTCGATTGACAACTGACATCTATGCTAGCACTATTAAAGACCTTTAATATCGTTTCTGCTTTGATGTCGATTTAAAAAAAACATTAAAGGCCTTTAATGCTGGTTTTAAATCGATATTTTTTATGTTGTTATTGAAGATCTTTAGTGTCGGTTAACTTTTAATGTCGTTTTAAAAAACATTTTTAATGTCTGTTTTAAAACGACATCAAAGCCTTGTTTGGTCTTTTTTTATTTTTTTTTAAATTATCATTATTGTCCATTTTTTATGATATTGAAACCAACATTATTTGTCACGAATTACGACATGAAATGTTCGTCATCGAATATTATAAAAATATTAAAAAAAAATTGTTGCACGCTGGCTAGCTATAAAATGCCTACTACTCCATGGCAAACCTTATATATTATTTTTATTTCATCTGCAAGGCAAAAGATCAACACCTAAAAATCTAGCACAAACTTTTCCACACTTCCATGGCAAACCAATAAAAAAAAATGTGGCATGCTTGCTAGCTATAGAATGCCTACTATTCCATGGCAAACCAATAATATTTCTATTTCACCTACAATGCACAAGATCCAACACTTAATATATCAGCACACTTTTCCACACTTCCATATAATACTACAACAAATACACATCATACAACACCTATATATAATCACATATCAATAAACACACTATATACAACCACTGTAAGTGAAAACTCAAAATCTAAAAATAATATATAAGATCATGATATGTTACAAAACTAAAGAATGTGTACAACAAATTCCTCTAGTAACTAAAGTATGTACAATAAATACACATTTTCCACACTTCCATATAGTACTACAACAAATACACACTATAGTAAAAAAACTACAATACAACATCTACTTCAAAAACTATAAGTAGAAAGCTACAAGCAGAAATAAACCAACAGTAAAGCATGCACTACAACCAGTTCCTTCACAAACTAAAGTCAACTAGTAACTTACATATTACAAAAAAAAAAAAAAAAACATGTAAAAGCTTACACAAATCGGCTAACAAAACTTGTCCATTTTGTTCGAATCTCGTCAATATCCTTTTGCCTATATGCATTTTTTGTATTGAACTACATAGAAAGAAAGGTATGGAAAGAATAGGTTAAGATCATTTATTTAATTGTAACATATAAAAAGTGAAAGTAGAAACTTACAAGGCTAGTGATGGGAATACTAGAATTATGCACTATTTCGTGTATATACTTTTGGACATAATACCCACACCCTATAGAATCCAATTGATGAGGGCACTGCATGTATATAAATTGGATACAAATTATTCTTATGTTTCATTGAAAATAATTATGTGTCGATGCAAATTACCTTTACAAGTTTTCATTTTGGAGTTGACTGATAATGTTGTAAATCATGCTTAGCTTGCCATGTTTTTAATCCTCTATATATTTGGAAACGTTAGAATTAGAAGAAAATAAAGTGAAATAAGAAGTAAATCATAAGTACACTTACACATTTTTTACTCCATGAATATCTTCGTTAACTTTACTTCGAAAAGAGTTCAAGACATAAACACAATTCTCTCGAAGATCGATGACATGCAACATCCAATGAAAACTAAAATAAACATCTTCAATGTGAGTATACATTTAACCTCAATGAAAAAATAATGTGTTCCTCTTATTTATTTACCCAGTATTATACGGAGTTAAAACTGTTTGTTCTAAGGTAGCCGCTTCTAACTAGTTGGCTAAATTTCTGGATCGAAGATCATGATCCTTGATATGTGACGTTATTTTTGAGTGATCGATAACAAAAAACTTTCTTCCACAGTCACATTCATCCCAAAGATATCTAAGTAAAAGCAACCTTAGTTAAAAAGGAACAAAATAACTATAGCGATGGTATTGGACATAAAGATAGGTAAAAGATGTCTACTTACGTAATGTATGCTAGTATGATTTAACCTATTTCTACCATGCCACAGTAATGGAGCAAGTCCTCACAAGCTAAATAAACGAATTTGTTTTTACTAAATATTAGCTCGTTCATTGGGATGAGAACCATATATACATCCTTTATAAAACATTTATCACAATCTATAAACATAAATCTATTATAAAGGAAAGTAAATGACCTACCTTAATAAAACATTTATCACAATCATAACTTATCAACCCATCTACCCTTACAATCATATATGATGAAGTTGTATCATCAATCTCGTGAGGTGTGTCAACATTGAGCATCCTTTGAATGACTCCATAACCACACTTTAGAAGTATATCTCCTATGTCATCTTCAAAGAAATCTTCTGTAATAGTTCTTTGTGGACATGTCAAAACCACTGACCATTTAGGATTTGAAAAATCTTTTACATAGAATACTTGTTTTGCTTGGAAGGCTAAAATAAATAGGTCTAATTTATGCCCAATACGTTTGAGATCCACAATGGTAAACCCAAGCTCGTCCACTTTGACTCCATTTCTATTATCAACCCAATCACACTTAAATAAAACAAAAGATAATTGAGGGTAATCAATCTCTCATATCTCTTTGTATTATGCCACAAAATGTTATATCTGACATGACAAGGTTTTTGTCTTTAGAACTAGACACTTGCATTGTAGTGGTTGTTATACTAACTCCGCTATTTTGAACTCTCTTAATAGCATCACACATTTGTGTGATTGATCATGTAATCAGAATAAGTGGCCACATCTGGAGAAGGCCCGTGAGCTATCATCATAAGAAAGGCGTGATGGAATTTTTTGGAACTTCAAGAGCAAGGGCAACCTACAAAATATATGGGATCTTATTAGTTTAGATCCAAAATAAACATGAAAGTGTATGATTCTAGTGATTGCTCGTGTGGACAACCACCAACTGAATGTGCAATTATGCTCTTCTTGAATCCATTTTTTAGTACTAGATTTACCAGAGTTAAGCTTACGCAAACTCTCCATATGTTGTCTGTCATAAATGACAAAGTTATTAGGTAATTACACAACCAACTTATGTAATATGAGGATAGATAGGATTTAGAACATACTCGACGTATGGTAGAACATCATTTAGATTCTGAATAACGTAAAGATGAGCTTGATCTAACTACTCCTATCCACGTTTGAATCCGCTTTTATTACAGATGAGTTTAGTCCAATAGAACTAACTCCAGCCATAAATTCATAACAAAACTCTATAGCCTCTTCAACAATATAATTTTTTACCATACATCCTTCTGGTCAATTTCTGTTTCGCACATAAGTTTTCAGCACTTTCATGTATCGCTCAAGAGGATACATCCACCTTAGATGAACAGGTCCACAAAACTCGATTTCTCTTATGAGATGCACTACAAGGTGTACCATTATAGTGAAAAATGATGGGGAAAAATATTTCTCTAATAGGCATAGAGTAACAACTACATCTTCTTGCATTCCTTTTAATTGTGATGAATCAATTGTCTTCTTACATATAGCATTAAAGAAGAAGCATAGTCGAACAATTACAAGTCTTACATGTTTCGATAAAATACCACGAATTGCTACAAGTAGCAACTGTTGCATAAGAATGTGATGGTCATGAGTCTTAAGTCCGTAGAGTTTCAAGTATGTGAGTGACACTAAACTTTGAATGTTCAATGAATAGCCTTCAGATACTTTAAGTTTAGATAGTGTCTTACAAAAACTCATCTTCTCCGCTCGAGATAATGTATAACATGTTAGAGGTAAAAAAATCTTTTTCTCCCCTACTTGAGGGGCTAACTTTGACCTAATGTTCAGTTCCACCAAATCTAATTGACTCTTAATTCCATCTTTCATTTTATCCGGAATATCAAGCAATGTGCCAATCAGATTTGCACACACTTTTTTTTTTATGTGCATCACATCTAAACAATGTCAAACATCAAGGTACTTCCAATATTCTAATTAAAAAAAATAGACTTCTTCTTCCAGTAAGTACCTAAAGAACCTGCTTCATTATTCTTTTCCTTCTTAGTTCTCTTACCAAATGAATACTTGTACTTACTTGTTTGTACAAGAATTTCTTCCCTACTTAATGGTTCTGGAGCGGATCCTAATTCTTGTGCACCATTGAAAACTTTCTCCTATTTTCTATATGGATGATGGCATGGTAGAAACTTGTAATGCTCATTACATGTCATCTTTCTTCCTTTTGGAAAATAAACAGATGAAGTATTCTCCCCACAAATTGAACATGCATGATATCCTTTGACCGTACAACCACACAAGTTGCCATACATAGGACAATCATTAATGGTCCATAATAAAATGGCTTTGAGCCTGAAACATTGATCTTGGTATGCATCATAACATTCCACCCCATCATGCCAAAGTTTTTTCAAATCATCAACTAACAGAGTTAAATAAATATCTATTTTGTTTCTCGGTTGTTTGGGACCAAATATTAGTACAGTCAACATCAAAAAAATTTGCTTCATACACAACCATGGAGGTAGGTTGTATGTCACTAACATCACTAGCCAACAATTATATCTACTGTTAAGATCTCCATGTGGTTGACCCCATCTGTGGAAAGAGCAAGACGCAGATTTGTCTCATCGAATCTTGCACTACTAACCCAAACTCTTGCCACAAATTGTCTATTTTTTCCACGATAATGCATCTTTTGGATGTTGTAATAAACCATTCACTTCTCTTTTTCTAGCATGCCATGTCAATAATCTTGATGTTTCTTTGCTTCGAAACATTCTTTCAAATCTTGGAATTAGAGAGAAATACCACATGACTTTCACTGGAACATTCTTAACCTCCTTCGAATGTTTAGAAACCTTCCATCTTGACATACCACAAGAGGGGCATACATTTGCATCAAAGAGTTCTTTCCTAAACAAACAACAATCATTCCTACATGCTTAAATCTTCTTGTACTTCATTCCAAGAGTACACAAAATCTTTTTTGCTTCATAGGTAGAAGTAGGGATTTCATTAGGAGTAGGTAAGATGTCACAAATTAATTCTAACAACTCAGTGAAACTTTTATCACTCCATCCAAATTTAGCTTTCAAATTATATAATTTTATCAATGTAAATATCTGGCAAAATTTTTACAATTAGGATATAATGGTTTTTTTGGCATCATCTAGTTGTTCCTCAAAATTTTCTAACTGGTCATCAAAACAATTGTGTGTAGCCTCAAACATTTCAATTGTGTCATCAACATCATCCTCATCAATTTATTCTCTTGCATTACTAAAGACACTTTCATTGTTTCTCTTCATTGGTAGTACCATGAAAAATCCATACTGGATAACTTTGATCCATGCCGTTAAAAAATAAGTGATCTCTAATTGTATTCACATCTAAAGTCTTTGCATTTACCAACTTTAAACAAGAACAAGTCATGATATTCGACGTCTTTGAATGTTTCAACCCAATTTTAATAAAAATTTCAACCCCAAAAGCATAATCAGTTGACATTCTATTCTTTTTTATCCATGACTTATCCATTTTATATAAGATGCAACTTAATCTACAAAAAAAAAAAATTAAAAAAAATAACAAGGAATAATTAAGTAATCAAACTTGTGAACTTAACTATAATCAACAATAATATTTAAAAAGTTATAGTCAATGAAAATTTCTATATACACCCAAACAACAAAACAATTAGAATAAAGCAAGACTATCAAATAACCACATATAAAAAAGAAATTAAATTCTTACCCACATTCCAAAAGTGTACCTACAAGTTCTATATACACCCAAACAACCAAAAAATTCTATATACACTCAAACAACTATAAAACTTGCTATCACTCAATCAACTACCAAGCAAATCTCAAATTAAAACCATCCACAAAGACCAAACACAAACTTCTAACCATCATTATGACATATAATTCCAAATGAATGAAGCAATTAGTTTGGTTTTCTTTTACTACCAACTCGAGGTGTGTTAAAACGCCCTCCGACACACCTAAATACTAACAGCATATGCCAAGTACCAACTATATCTACAAATTAAAAGACCAAATAAACAACTATAAAAGAAACTCCAATTAAATACAAAAAGTGCATATGCACTCATCTACATGAGTATATATATTCTCATCACATAATCAATTGAAATATCTCAAAAAAAATATATATGTTCCAAGATTTTGTAATTAAGCACAAATCAATTCAATAATTACAAATCGAAAGCATCCATTCATTTTTTGATACAAAAACGGAAATTTGTTTTTAAAAATTTCAAAGATAAATACAAGAAAAGGATAAACAAATAAATAAAAGTATGAATTTAATTTTCAAGGAGTATGAATCATTACCTCTCCTTAGGCTTCTCTAAGAATATCTTAAGCTTCTTCCTTGCAATTGAAAGATATGTTTAAAAAACAATACAAATTAGCATAGAACATCACAGTAAACAAAATCATTCAGAGTAATGTACATAAAATGTGTAAGAGTTTAACTTTTTTAAAAGCTACAAACTAATGGGTTCACAGGTATTTCACTGAATGGGTATTTCATCGAATCTAGGTATCTCACTATCACACTTCACCAGAGAGGAAAAGATTTCCAACGATAGTGGTGAGAGCTCCGCACGAACAAGTTGTGCACAGTAGTGGTGAGAGCTGGGTACCAACGTGGTTCAAGGTTTTTGATGGTGGTGGCGAGCACAACATGAAAGAGTTTAGGGTTTCGATCTTGGTGAAGAGTTGAACGTGAAAGAGACGAGGGTTTCGACTTAGTGGTGACGAGCAGAAGTTGGGTACGGCGAACGCTGTGGTGGTGGCAACAGCGGCTGTTTGGAGAAGAGAGGGAAGAGTAGTGTGAGATTTTGAGAAATGAAAAAGAAAAATCATGAAGTAAGGGGATGATTTTGAGAAAGAGTAACATAAGAGAGAGGTTTTTTTATTTTTTATAAAATTAAAAATAAATTTAAAATAATAATAAATAATAATAACTAATAAATTAAAGAGTAAAATGGGCATTAATGTCGTTTTTGAAAATGCGGATGATTAATATCGGTTTTAAACCGACATTAAACCTCTCTCGTTAATGTTGGTTTAAAACCAACATTAATCATCCGCATTTTCAAAAACAATATTATTGCTCATTTCTCATTTTTGTCTACTTGACATTAAAGGCTAGAATTCTTCTAGTGATAAATGTCTCATGTTGAAACTACATGTCTAAGAAACATCATTTGATAAAGGAAAAAATCATACTTATTGAATTTAACATATAACTTCATGTCGAGTACAATCTACATAACTCTATTAATTTTGAGATATTAAATGTGTTTCTCTCCTTACTTTCAAAAGAAATTAGTAGTCATCCATGAACACAAGAACAAATTGGTCCAAGAATGCATGAAGTATTATGTTCCTCATGATGTCTTTTGGATAGTTAATGAAGTGTGTGAGAAGTATTAATTGGTTATATTTATTGTTTGAAAAAAATAGATTTTAAATATATATATATATATATATATGTTATTGGAGAAGGAAAAAGTAAATTAGGGTTTTAAGAAATTAGAGGGAGAATCAAAGTTTAAGGTATTAATAGGCCTTGGGATGCTTGAGAAAGAAAAAGAACAAAATTGAATTTTCCTTTCTTCTTCACGAGTGAGCCACCGCACAGGCCCTTAGATTTTCCCTTCACTGGTCACCTTCCCCATCGCGTCGTTTCAGTTGATCTCCTCCTTTCGTGCGCCCAAATGAGCCGATCTCCTCCTTTCGTGCAACCAGTCAAAATCTTAGCTGTGAATGGTTGTCGTTTTTCACGTTCATCGTCGACCCAATCCACTTGACGCCTAGTCAAAATCTTGCTGCGAGTCGATCTCCTCCTTTCGTGCACCCAAATGAGCCGATTCAACTTAAGTTGAGTTCGTCCAATGCCTTTCCAACCATCGTCTAAGTTGTTTGTCTATTCTATCCCCATTTCGCAATCCAAATTAGGATAACCAACAAAGGTACAATTGCAAATCGGAGACCAACAATGTCAAATTGCTAATGATTGATACAAACAACAACCCCACATAGATCAAAAAATACACAATTTTCAATTGAAAACTATATATATATATATATATATATATATATATATATATATATATATATCGAACAAATATTAGAATACAATCCCTGGGGTTGAAAAAAAAAGGAACTCATAATCGACTTCAAAAGGTTGAGAAATTTACCTATGACCTCCTCCTCCCCACCATGCTCTAATCCTTCAACCACTACCACACTCCAAATAAAAACATGTTTACCAACCACGCAATTGTGTAGATCTATAGATATGTGAATGGTTAGAAGAATAATGAAATTGAATGGAGTGAAAAAGGGAAGAATGAGGGACAAGGGTTGGGGTTTCAAATTGAGCGACAAGGGGAAGAATGAGTGGTAAGGAAATCGAAAGAGATGAAAGAAAGAGGGAAAACATAAGCGAATGAAAGATTTTCATTAGGGTTTTAGAGGGGGCATCAAAGTGGAAAGTGAAGAAAAAGGCAACCAAGGGTTGAAGAACAGTGTCATCATGGATTATTTCAAAGCTCAACCCTAAACCTCAAGGAAATCAAACATGCAAGAAGATAATGGAAAAAGATCTATCATCTACGACAGATACGAAATCAACATGACAAATTAGCGAGAGAGACAAAATCCTTCCATTAAAAGAGAAGGGCAATGGAATTGAAAGAGACAAAAGACATGAGCAGACAAAAAACTTGTCGTTAGTTGTGAGGCTCTGATCACGATCTATCTTCACGTGATAAGAATCCATGTAGCAGAGATAGCCTATGCGAAAAAAACTATTGTGTGATGAAAAAAGACTACGCGGGAATCCTTGTTCGATATAAGCCTACTTCACCGAAAAGTGATGATGTCATTCTCACCTAAGAAAATCGAAGATTGATTTGACTTTGTAGCTCAATCTGAATCCAAGATAAGGATATGGTAGAGACACGTGACGTTCAAACATTGGATCAATTCTCATCGTCGGTAGAAGTAATCATTTCGACATGGAAAACTTCATCGAAAAAGTCTATAAATAAATGGACTCTGATCCTTATGAAGCTACTTTAACCCTGAGCTTACTTAAGAGGAATTAGAAGAACTTCCAAAGTCTCCCAGAGATTTTAATAAAGCTTGAACTTGATCAAAAAGTGCAAAGGAGCTTATGAGTAGCAACTCGCTATTGTGACTATGAATGGTTCTTCTTATAAGATGTTTTCCAAAATAAAAAAAATGATTCCTAAAATGTGTTTAAATCCTTACTACATTTCTACTGAAACTATGAAAGACATGATTTTTCTTATACTTTCCAAATCTAAAAAAATGTATGATTTATAGATGAATCAGACTTACATATGAATTAGAATGATACAATAAGATGATATGTAGTTGAAGACTGAATAATATTTGATATAAACTTGTAATGATGAATCCAGAGCAAGTGTGGAAAGTGGTTACTGAGAGGAAACTGTCCTTAAATGTGAAATACTATAAGATGCATAAGTTGTTTCTTCTAGACATAGCTCGCCTAGCAATACTTGGTCATATAAATCTCTGAAAAGCAGTCATATGTGGCATATATGCATTCGAGAGAAGCATACTTTAATCACAAGTGTGTCTTAGTAAGTTATGTTGCGTCAAGATTATCTCTCTACTTTCTCATATGATATCGGGTGGTCATTCCTGCATCTTTTCCTAATACAAGTTAGATACAATGTTCAATCTTTCTCTTCACATCACATTACAGACTTTTGTCGTATAATTAGTTAATTCTTACAATTGTTATTATTTGATTCTTCCAACCTGTTTAAACGAAGAGTAAAATCTAAAACTAATATCCAAAACAATTCCTTGTATTTGACCTTGGATCACCCAGGTAAACCTACTGTTTCGCTTGCACTTGGACAAGTAGTAGAAAAACTTCTTCTCAACGAGGACTTAAGAGTCAAGCGATGAAGAGGTACATTTTGAGCTCCTCATACCCTATTATCCATCACCTACAAGGGAAGCATGGGATACAAAGAGGTACAATGAGCGCATTATATGCAATTACCTGACTTGATAATGTATTGCATTTGCATTCATTGTAACGGAAACTCTCAAGTCCTAGCACTGAATTGAGAATAGACCAATGCCTTATACTTGATGTCTGATACGGGATAAGATGCTCTATTCTTGCTGTGTGTTCTGAAATAGAATGCCCTATTCATGTTGTGTGATCTGGTATAGGATGCCTCTTGCTTGTTGTGTGATATGGCATGGGAAGACGTGCACTACATGGTGGAATTAATGGATGTTTCTAAATGCGTTGAGATTACTTTCTATAGCTGTAACTTGGCAAAAGAGTGTGGTAAACGCTTGACTGAGGAAAGGGTACAAAGATGTAATTGAATATGCAGACTAATGACTCTGCGAAATAGACTATGTTATGCTAAATGCATACTATGCAATATGATGAAAAATAAAAGAAGTGATTCTTCCTTGTGATGTATGAGTTGTTGATAAAATTGAGATGTTGAAAAACGCCTAACGCCTTTAATGATTGTTTTAAACTCAAATATATAACGGTTGACTTATATATTATTTATATCACTTAATTTGGCAAAATGTCTATATTGTGTTAAGGCAAACTTAGTTTATTAAAAGTGTTGATAAAAGATCTCACTCACTAAACGTTTTCGAATGTTTTGTATTATCTCCCCTTCCCCAGGTAGCGAAGGACATCTAGCATGAAACTTGCAGCCAGCTTGATCGCCTATTGTGCCTTTTGAGAACACATCATTTAGTAGTGGCCACTATCAACTCGCATAGCATATAGTAATTAGGCGAGAAAAGTATAAGTGTTGTTTTAAGTTGTGTTTAGTGGTTTTGTAAAGAATGTTGTATAAAGTATACTGCATGTACCTTGTTATTTGAAATATCAATCAGGTTTTCGCATTTCATCTAAATCCACATTCTGCGTTGAAATTTTGTGTTTGTCTTTATTTTCGCTCACTAGACGTTCTGCGTATTGCTTTGCAGAGAATCTTGTGTAGAACATCTAGGCGGTCATGTCTCCACTTCATCATATAAAGTGTTTTTGGAGCGGAGCGTGACATTAGTTTTGTGCATCAATAGATATTGACTATAATGCAACAATTCCTTACCCTAACATTATTGAGTTTTTAAAAATTACACAAATTAAGAAGAGAGACCTATATATGATTGTTTATGTTCTATTTTCTAGGTTATGTTAGGTCTAGGTTGTTTCTTTGTTTTTTTATCCTTGTGGTTGTTCTGTGTTTTGGGTTTTTCCATTACACATTTTTGTCTTGTTTTGTTATTGCTTATGTCCTTGACCCCGAGCTGTAGAGTTTCCTTATAGTCGTTTAATATATTATTTTTTATAAAAAAAACATTATGGAGATTTTCAAAACTTTTAAAATTGCTTTGGAACCGTTGCAAATATAGCAATCATATTCATAATATTTGCAAGTATAGCACAATGTAAAATAATTGGTAGTTATCGTAAAATTTAGGTTCATTTTTCAAAGTCTATTAGTGATAGACTACAAATATGATAGGAGACTATGAATGCTGTATGTGAAGTCTATCAATTGTAGATCATATGCCTTATAGAAGTCTATCAGCCTTAAAGTTTAATAGGTAATTTGCTATATTTGAAATTTTTATAAATATTGATATACACTCAAGTATTACACCTAAAATTCCTACAGTGCAATTACCTAATAATTTGGGATATTTTTTTATTTGCTTTTTAAGATAGGTGTGGTAAACCTTGTAAATTTTGTATTGAAGGCAATAACTATAGTATATCAATATAGTAACCAAAATTACCCCAATCAACACATGATAAATCGGCCATACACGCGCAATACATTATCTCGGGCATACCATACCCTGAGATGTCCCAAGTTGAAAGAATTATACCTTTAATTCATTCAATATCGGACATACAATGCACCGAGGTGGCCCGAGATGAAAGACAGAAGTGTAGATCTATAGATCTTGTACTTCATTTAAAACGATGACTTTCAAATTTAAACAATCGTGTAGATCATGATACACGATCTTAGGTCTTAGTTGCACCGAGATGGCTCGGGATGAAAGAATTATGCCTTTATTTGATTCGAACTCGGGTATACATTGCCCCAAGATATCCCATGATGAAAGACTTCTGCGTTTAGTTATTCGATCTCGCACCTTAACTGCATCGAGATGGCTCGAGATTAATAAATTGCAAGGGCATATATGAAATTTATGAAAAAATAATCATGTATCGTGGGCTTTTCTTATTTTGTTATACTGACTGTAAATATTTTGGGCTTTGTTACATTTATGTAAATAACTTTTTTTTTTTGTTCTTAAAAGGAAAAATACATAAGAAATCCACAAATTTAAAGAAAAACAGAGTATTGATTGTTTTACTTAAAAAAATAATAAATTAAAGAACCCAATTTATTTGGTTGATGATGGTCATGTTTGAAATTCAATGGGGTGAAAGTGAAGTAAACATTTAAGATAAAAGAATTTTTTGATATTAATAAAAATTGAGACATGAGGACCGATCAAAAGGATGTGACAGTGTTTGTTACCATCTTCGCGAGTCTTCATTTTTGTAACTTTTCATTCTTTTATTTTTGTAACTTTTCATTCTTTTTTTTCTTAAAGAAAGAAAGATAATATGAATATTTTAAAACAAATGGCAATGTTGATTGTTAGGGTTGTTTTTGTAGTTTAATCCAAACAAAAAAGGATTATAATAAATCAATTGGCAGTCGATTCCTTTTTTCTTCTCTTTGATTGAGAGGTTACGGCCACCGTCACCTATCTCTTTCGTGGTAAAACGCAAGTGTAATTCATGAACTTCTATTAGTATAAAAGTCTATCGAGGGACGAATTTTGAAATTTTGATATATTTTATAAATACATTAATTCTATATAATATTATTATATTGTTTGGAAATAATACAGTTGTGGATAGAAATTATAGTGAAGATGCAAAATTTGTCTTGTATATCCCGTTGTGAAAAATAAAGAACAGTAGTGATAATCATGAGCTGCCTATAAACAGTGAGAGATTCCCTCCCATAAGCTAAACCCATTTAAACACCGCTGACCAAAGAGCTTTGAGTAAGAATTAGAAACAATGGAGATGGAGAAAAAGGAAAAGCATATGGAAAGGAAGAAAGGTGGCCTTATTACTATGCCATTCATATTCGGTACTCCTTCTTCTTCTTCTTCTTCCTTCTAGATCTGTTTTTTTTTTTTTTTTTTCTTTTTCCTAATTAAATTTTTTTGTGAATAATAAGCAAATGAGATTTGCGAGAAGATTGCTGTGGTTGGTTTTAATACCAACATGATTAGCTATTTGACAAAGCAACTCCATATGCCTTCAACTAAAGCAGCCAATACCATCACTAATTTCAGTGGAACAGCCAGCTTGACACCTCTCATCGGAGCTTTCATCGCCGATTCTTACGTCGGCCGTTTCTGGACCATCACCGTCGCCTCTATCCTTTACCAGATTGTATATTATTTCTCTCTACCCCATACCAATTTCCTTTTTTTTTTTATTACTTTTATATAATACTCCCACCAAAACTGCCCATACTCTCATCTCTGTTTTTCTAAGTATAAACAATTAAGCAAATGAGATTTTCAATATCTTATAACTTCAAAACAAATAGTGCATACTAATTATTCATGAGCTGGCATGTTCAATTTGGTAAAAATAAAACACATAACTTACAGCAAAAAAGTTGTATAATCTCAACCTCTTAGGACAATAATTAAATGAAACATAGTATCGATACGAAGAGAAAAGAGATTATAGAATCTCTTTAATTGTAATAATTAAGCACAAAAAGATTCCTCCTATTTCAAATTCAACAAAATATATTGTTTTTTCTTTTTTTCTTTTTTCTTTCTTCTTTTCTTTTTCTTTTTTTGTTTATACCCCTTCCAATTTCAAATTCAACAAAAGAAATTGGTATGGGGTATAAAAAAAAAACAAAATATGATATTGATCAAAGTATCCCATCTTTAAATTCTTTTTTTTAAAAAAAAAAAAGTAATATTTTAGTGGAGGAATATGAGGAATCAAACAACAACGTTAGATAAGAGGGGGGAAATTAATTATTAGTGGAAGAATAATAATTAATTAAGCATATTATTAATAATTTTAATATTGGTTATTATAGGGGATGATAAGCCTAACAACATCAGCAGTGTTGCCGGGGCTGAGGCCACCACCATGCAAGGCCGGAGAAATATGCAAGGAAGCCACCGGAGAACAATTAGGAATACTATACGTATCTCTACTGTTGACAGCGCTTGGGTCCGGGGGAATCCGACCGTGCGTGGTGTCGTTCGGAGCAGACCAATTCGAGGAGGGGGATCCGAAACGTGGGACAAAGACCTACAAATACTTCAATTGGTATTATTTCGCGATGGGGGCGTCGATGCTGGTGGCGGTGACGGTGCTTGTGTACGTGCAAGATAACATCGGGTGGGGATGGGGATTTGGAATCCCTACCATTGCAATGTTGGTGTCCATTATTACATTTGTTGTGGGGTACCCCATTTACAGGCATTTGGATCCGTCGGGTAGCCCGTTTACCCGTTTATTGCAAGTAGGAGTTGCGGCTTACAAGAAGAGGAAAGTTTGTAGTGTCTCTGATTCCAATTTGCTTTATCAGAATCGTGATATCGATGACCCTATTTCTCGAGATGGCAACCTTCTTCATACTAAGCATATGAGGTATGTATAATGTATTTCATCTCTCATCTCTACACTACCCTTTTACTTTTAGTTAATATACCACTTTTCTCACCTGCTTCATAATCACTCTGTAATAGGTTTTTTTTTTTTTTTTTTTTTTTTTTTTTTTAATCAAAATCAATTTATATTTATTTTTTACTTTTTATTTATTTCATCAAAATTGATTTTTGATAGGTTTAAAAGTAATCTTTTATAATGATTTTAACCATTTCGCCAAACATATGTCCTTTAATTTACATTTTGGATTGTATCTACTTCACTCATCTTTTAACCACAAAACCAAAACAAACCAAAACTTAGTTTTCAAATTACTAGTTTAGTATTTCAACATTGTGTTTAAAAGATATATTAAGAGTTGTTTAGGACATTGAGTTGGTTATTATAGTCTTCCAGTTATAATAGTTTGTATTTCTGATGCATATATACTTTTTTTATTTTAACAAAATTATAATAGTTTGTGTTTGTGGTGAACCTTATTTAAGTCTAGGTTAAAAATAATGATTATTGTTACAAAATATAGTAAAAAATAGGTAGACAATGAGGACTTTCTAATAGATTTATCGTAACAAAGTGTGCTATAATAATTGGAAACTCCAACTATTATATAGAATATGTAAACTCAAACATTAGGTGGACTAATATATAGCCAGCTGAGATGTCAAACACTCCCTAATTTTTTATTTTATGATTAACATAGTAGATCATCTCTAAAAAAAAATGACTAAAACTTTCATTATTTATCATCTCCTACATCCATATCTCAATTCTTTAGCCAAATAACAATTTAAAATAAAAAACAAGATAGATACAAGGTTATTGTTTGTGATTCGATTTTATTGAATCTAAAAATTCGGTTAAATCATTAATCAAACAAAATCTTAGAGGAAGAATTATGTTAAATTTAATTATTGTCAATACTTCAATCTAATATGTTATATTGAGGTTCCAATATTTTGTTTTGTTTTATGTTGTAGCTTCAATTTTGTGTATACACCATAAAATTAAATTGTGTCCCTAACCTTTGATTTATTTTAATGTACTTTTAAAATTTTAATAGATAAAATCAAATATTCAACTGACACAAAATTAAAAAATTTAAAAGTCTATGAACTTCATAACTCTTTACTTCATACCTTTCAATTTTTTATCAAAGCCCCCTCTAAAATAAAGGTGATCATCAGTCGGACGAGAACAGTTTTATACAAAAACCAAAACCGAAAATCGACCTAATCGGTTTATACTAAGGAAAACCGACAATGATGTTCAATAGGTCAATTTTGGTTGGTTTCAGTCGATTTTTCGAAATCTTTTAATTAAACTGACCACCGGCCGTATTTTTAATAAAATCGACTATCGGGTATCGATTCGGTCTGTTTCGGTCTTTCGAATAAGTTTTTCAAATGTCAATGCTAATCCCTATTTTAAAACGTGTGACGTTTTTTTTTTTATTCAAACGAGTAGGAAGATTTTTCTTTTTATAATATTTATTGAATTTTAAAGTAAATAGTAATCTAATTTGGCACATTAATGAAAAATATAGTGTTTGAAAGAAAAAGATAGAATTTGGTTTTGTCTTTGAGTGGTGAGGAGCTGCAAATATATATATACATATATACATATATATGAGTCAGAATCTGATTCACTTTACCCCTCTTCTTCACAATCAACTCACTACAATTTTCATTTCTTTTGTGTTTTTTGCTAAACAACAAAACCACCTCTGTTTTCCGATTCTTATCTTTATCTTCTTTTTTTCTCAAATGCCTATCAATTTTAAATAAATAAGTTAAACTAGGCCCCTCATTGTTTTTCATTTTTCCACAATTATCTCTTTAATTCTCAATAAGCATATACATATTGTTTCTTATTATGTGTGTGTGTATATGTGTGTAGAATTGCTCCCACCCAATCTTTTATGATTCTAGTTGAATCTTGTTAACTATGATTTAGATGCGTGAAATTGAAATAAACTAAAGGTTATATATCATTTTAGTCCATAAGGTTTTCCGCTGATATTTTTTAAATTTTAAATTTTTATTTTTAAAAATTAAAAATAAACTTTTATTATCTATTCTATTGAATTATCCAATATTCAGCTCATGTTTTAAAAACTTTTAAAATGTAAATATAATTTTAAAGTTTTACTTTTCATTTTGAATTTTAGGTTAGAGTTCACATGTCTAGTTGTGGGAAAACTATTATTAAAGTAGTAGTAAGAAAATAACCAAAAAAATATATTAAAAAAACCAACACAATCCAATAGAACATTTTAAACATTTAAATTTGTGTCTAAAAGATGTATCAATTTGAAGAGCTATCTATTTCATCTCTAAGTCATCAATTTTATATTTAATAGGATCTCTCAACTTTAAAAACGTTTGATAAATTTAATTTTTTATCTATTTTATTTCAAATAATACATAAAACTTTTAAATTTATGTCTAGTTTTCAAAAGAAATAGAGTACAATCAAAGATCCATAAAACCAAATAACTAAATAGGAGATTTTATCAACACAAAATTCAAAATTTACAAACTTATTAGACACCTTCTAAATTGAGATTACTCTATATCAAACACAAAATTAAAAGCTCCCAAACTTATCGTACTAAACAACTAAAAAGTTGTAGTGTAACTATAAATAATAAAAATAAGATATTTTGAAAAAACAAATAGTATTATCCAAAATAGTTGGATCTAAGGTTAAAATACAAAATCTAACAAAGTAAATAGGTAGTAGAGACGGAGAAACACAAGGCAAATGTTAACCCAGTTGGTGCAACATCACGTCAGACCAGCAGTTCTAACCAAAAACAGTATGCAGCAACACAAGTAGGCGTTATATATTTTTCACACCAACGGCACAAGCCTGCAAGACAACTTTTATATTCAACCTTAAAAAGGAGAAAGATCAAAAACAGCCATTAAGGCCTCAAGCAAAACAAGGGGAAAATCCCACAACATCGGGGAGACAACAAAAGGAAAGTCCCTAGCAGGAAACCACAAAACAAACCAACACAACCAAAAAATAAAAGAAGACTTTCCAGCCAACCAAAACAGTAACAAATTCTATTTACTCTCATCCAACCAAACGAAAAACTGCCCAAATGCAGTCATCACACTGCAATAATCTTTTTATATGTAGATATACTAAATGTGGACTCGAAAACTTGTATATGATTTTATTAAGGCACTTTTGTCACTTTAATACATCTATGAACGTAAGATTATCAATTGCACATTGTAACTATACGTGTAATCGGATTATGATGCAGATTTCTAGACAAGGCAGCCATAGTGACAGAAGAAGAGAAGGTAAAAATGGGAGAAGAATTAGGAAAACCCAATCTATGGAAACTAAGCACAGTCCATAGAGTAGAAGAGCTAAAATCCGTAATCAGAATGGGTCCAATCTGGGCCTCAGGAATCATCTTAATCACAGCATATTCTCAACAAAACACATTTTCTCTCCTTCAAGCTTCAACAATGAACAGACACTTAACAAACTCATTCCAAATCCCAGCTGGTTCCATGACTGTCTTTACCTTGCTCACAATGCTTATCACCGTCGCCTTATACGATCGTGTCTTCGTCCCCATCGCCCGTAAGTTCACTGGACTCGACCGTGGCATCACCTTCCTCACTCGCATGGGCATCGGCCTTGTCATCTCCATCTTCGCCACACTCATAGCCGGCTTCGTCGAGCAAAAGCGGAAGCACGTTGCTTTCACTCATGGGCTCATGGATCACCCTACTTCCATCATCCCCATATCGGTGTTCTGGCTCGTCCCACAGTATAGCCTGCATGGGATGGCGGAGGCGTTCATGTCGATTGGGCATCTTGAATTCTTCTATGATCAGAGTCCTGAGAGTATGAGGAGCACAGCCATGGCTTTGTTTTGGACTTCAATTTCAGCTGGGAATTATTTGAGTACTCTGTTGGTCAGTTTGGTTCATAAGTATAGTGGTGGAGCTAATGGGGAGAATTGGATTAGGAATGATAATATTAGTAAGGGGAAGTTGGAGAATTTTTATTGGTTGATTACTGTTTTACAAGTTCTAAATCTTGCTTATTACATTGTTTGTGCTAAGTTTTATACTTTTAAGCCTTTGGAGGTTCAGAGGAAAGTTGTGGATAGCTCTAAGGTGGATGAACTTCAACTTGTCAACCCTGTTTAGATTTCACTTTTTTACCAATCATATATATATATATATACCCACTTGTTATCCCTACTTCATATTCAATGATATAATAATTAATTGAGAATGTATAGTGTTTCATATGTTGTGCTTCTATAATGCTTCTAGAATGGATTTCAAATGGTCAGTTTTTAAGACATTAGTTGCAGATTCATGAAAGTTATTGAATTCAATGAGTACGTAATTGCTCTATAAACTTCGACTCAACATTTCAACCTTAAGTGGAGTACGTTTTTGCAAATATGATCCACAACCCCAATGTATCGTATCACATTAAACATGTATGAAAGTGATTAGTTTCAAAAACAAATTTCGATGACATAAAAATTACATTTATAAATTTAAAAATTAAACATTAAATTAACTTTTTATTGATTAAATAGAAACTACTTAAAATATGATAACAATAATTTTCATAATTTTAAAATTATTAACTCATGGTAGGACTAAGAGTGTATTTGTCTCTTGCTTGAAAATGTACTTAATCTAATCTAAAAGAGATTTACGATAGATGCGTTCGAGTTTTTTTAGTTCATTTGAATCTCAAAAAAGAATGTTTTTTTTTACAAAAACTTCAATAACCTAAAAGAAGTTGGAAAAAAAAAAGAAGTAAAATAGAAACATCAACCATGGTTGGAGGTTGAAAGATGGAAAGGAATCGGTTTGGAGCAACTCTCACCGTTTTCATTTCACGAAAAATGAAGAGGCAACTAGATAAGTAGAAAAAAAAATGAAGTTTTCTTTGTAAAAATAGTAAAATTTTATTTTAATTATAAAAATGGTAAAAACAAAAAAAAACTGAAATAATAAATTATTACAAATAAGACTTAAATGTCCCTACTTCATACTCTAATACAAATGACACTTTCTAAAATACATCCACTACCCACATCCTAAAACAACATCAAATCAAGACATTTTTTTCTTTTTTTTTCAAAAACAAAACTCAAAACTTCAAACAAACACTCAAAACTCTAAATTCCCTCCCAAACCGTTTCATCTTCTTCATCTCCATTGAGGATCAATTTCAACCTCCCATCAACCCAGAAACATACATCCACAAAGTCGTAATCATTGAAAATCAGTGGCAACGACATATACTACAAATCATTGAAAAACGTCGCAGAATTTCATCTCTGTCATTTGTCGTTTTCTGCAAAATAATGGATTGAAAAAATTTGTTTCATATTTTAGATAAATGAAACTGAATATAATATAACGATCAAATATTTACTATTTCACAATTTTTTTTTTTTTGTAAAGGTATTGTAATAAATGCAGGGGTGGAGAGTTGAACTGGGACCTCTTGTCCACAGATGCCAGTTGAGCTAAGCTCAGGTTGGTTATTTCAAAAAATTTATTAATGAAATATTTTGATATTTTTGAAAAACAATTAAATAAAAGTTTGTTAAAGATAGATATAATTAGTTTAATATAATATTAAAATAATAAAAAAAATTAAGATCTTTCAAAAAACTTTATTATATCTATAATTTTTTTTAAATCTTAGAAAAATAGATATTATGGATTAGTTAAATATATATTTTAGAAAATAAATAGAGAAATTTTTAAAAATAGTAGATTTTACGAAATACTTACAACATATAGCAAATTCTATCACTGATAGTCATTGATATGTTATAATAATAGAAGACTATTAGTGATAGAATCCAAAATTTTGTTATATCTTGTAAATATTTTAAATTTATTTCGCTATTTTTAAACATGTCCCAAATAAATATATAAACATTTATTAAATGTTAACTTTCATAAATATAACAAAACACCAAAATATTTATAGTTTGTGAACAAAATCAAGAAACTCATTAAACCGGTAAAATATTTTCATAAATTTCAAATTTGTCTTTGATATTGTGGATAATTTCACTTCTTTTTTTTTTCTTCTTCTTTGTGATTTATTTATTTCTTATTCATATTATTACTTCTTCTTCTTCATATACTCACTTATTCTTGTTCATGATTTCTTCATTTCTTCTTCCAAAATTTCTTCCTTCTTCGACATCTCTCATATATATTTTTTTCCAAATCTAAATGATCATGTACCTATCTAAAATTGTTTTATATGATGTAAATATTTTCCTGTTTTGTTTTATTTTTTAAAAACCGATAAAGGGTTTAATTATGATATAATTTTATTAAATAAATATATAATCTAATAAATTATATGTAAAGGTTCAATTAGAATATAAGTAATAAGAGATATTATGGATAGAGATTTGATATAATATTCTATATCAAAAAAATCTCACATTCGGTTAGGATCTAACACAATATCCAAATTTGAAAAATACGAAAATTTAGTAGCCTTATAAATGTTGGATACATTTAAAATAAAGTGCAAGTGAAAATCATAACCTGTCATAGAATTAGGGTCAAAGCGAGATTAAAAAATATGCACATCAAAGAATTTACTATCAATTTTATTAATTCTGTTTTTTTTTTCTATAATTCGAAGAGGCTCTCCAAATTTTGTAATTCCACCCCATTTTCAAAAGGAAATAATCGTGAAAATGGCAAAATAATAGAGTACAATTTGAAAAATAGCAAATTCTAAAAATAATTTGATTTTTAGCAAAATCGCATAAGGTAGATTTTTTTTTGACAATTTTTCAACCGATTTTACCCCTTGATGGTCTAAAACTCATTTTTTTTAGTTATAGTGTATTTCTACAGCGTAAAATAATGGAATATATCATAGAATTACGATTACAGTATATTTGCATATTATTCAATTTTATAATAATATTAAATAGATATTTATGTTTCGGATTGATCTCATTTAACCAATATATGCTAGATTCATGCCTTCAATTTACAGATTATCGGATTTGTACACTTCAAATCAAATGCTTGACAAATTATTTTTTAATAATATCTATTTATTTCCACTATTTAATTCATACCATAAAATCATTGATAATATTATTCATTTAGGGTACATTTCATAACTTTTGCTTAACTCTTGATAACATGTTATTATATCTTATAAATACATAATTTTTCATATTTATGATTAATTGTTTTCGAATTATATATTTTGTAATAATTATTTATTTTATCATTTGATTTTAAAAGTTTAGTTGGAGGATCTCTAAAATTTAAATTTAAAATTATATCTTTCCCTAAAATTATGCATTTGATATAATAGCGACTTCATATTAAGAGTGTATCCTCCCTATAATTATCATATAACAAATATTCCATAAACGGATTGGCCATATTAATAATAATGAATTGATATTATATAACAGGAATAAATGTTAATATAACCATATGTATGGATGATAAAACTTGAAAGATTTAAACAAAAGACCTAAATCTACTAGAAAATTTCACAAATGTACTAAATTATGATTTATTTCCTTGATTAGGTTTTCGTAAATTTGTAGGACAATTATAACCCTATAATAATTATTAATTATATATAATTTTTGAATTTAAATCAAAATGATTTCCTTATTTATATTATACTAAATTAATTAGTTAAATGATAACTTCCTTTTTTGGCCTAGTAATTAATGTATAAATTTAATAATAAAATTAGTTAGAAATATTTTATTAATTCAATATAAAATCAAATCTTTTTAATATGGAAAAAATTAATGATTAAACATAACATTATACCATTTTTGCATCACCCGTGAATGAGAAAAAAAGTCCGACGCCGATGAGTTTTCTTCATAAATCAAATTTTTTTGTTTCTTCCATCAATTTCTCCGTTATCAATAACGTTCTTCAGTTTGGTTCGAAATTTCGTTTTATAGACAACTTCCGGTTAGTTGGCTTCCTCAATTACTTTCGCTTTCTTCAAATTACAATCAATTATTTTCGTTTTCCTTTTCTTTAAATTTCGTATTTTACCTAGATGATCCTTACATATATATACCCATCATATATACAATATGACATATATAATTATGTACAGTAAGAAGTCCGAATTTTTCCTTATTTTCATCCAACAGAATTTGTGTTTAAATTATATGTTTATATAATAAATATTACTAAAACAGTAGTAAAATACATGATCGCACATACATAGTTATCTTTTATAAATGTATTTGATTTCTTTATAAATGTACTGTAATATATCATATATTAGTTATGTTATGTGATTTAGTATATATACCTCATTATATACAATAATACTTTATACATAATTCCGATAGAATTTGTGTTTAAATTAGTAAATACTACTAAAACAGTAGTAAACTACATATATTTTCTTTATAAATGTATTTTATTTCTTTATAAATGTATTTAATATATCTGTAATCTATAATAGTTGTGTTATGTGATTTAGTATATATACCCCATATTATATACAATAATACTATATAGTGACATATAGTAAATAAACACATAGTAAGTTTTTGTTACGTATTTAAATGACAATGTAAGTTAAATATACCTATAGTACATTTTCGTTAAGCCCTAAAATGTATCACAATGCTTGAATTTTTTTAACTGTGAATCTCAATAAACCGTAGAATGTATCACATTCAAAACTACATGTTCGTTTGTTTGGCTATTTAATCGAATATCTAAAATATACCTAATATACATTAGTAACCTCCAATATTTCTACCGACATTCTGTCTAAAAAATTGTCTTTATCGGCCGTCGAAAGTTTTCATCTTCAACACCGAAATCCCAATAAACCCTAAAATGTATCACATTCAAAACCACATTTTCGTTTGTTTGCCTATTTAATCAAATATCTAAAATATACCTAATATACCTAATGTTTCATATGTTTTTAATATATACAATACTTATAACCTCTAAATTTCTACCTAGATTCTGTCCGAGAAGTTTTGTATTTGCCGGCCGTCGAAACTTTTATTCTTCACCGCCGAAATCTCTACAAACCCTAGAATGATGCACATTCAAAACTGCATTTTCGTTTGATTGTCTATTTAATTGAATATCTAAAATATACCTAATGTTTCATATATTTTGAATATATACAATACTAACCACAAAATTTCTACACAGATTCTGTCCGAGAAGCTTTGTATTTGCCGACCGTCGAATGTCTTCTTCTTCACCTCCAAACTCTCTAAAAGTTCTCCATAAAAACTGTAACTCATGTTGGAAGGAGTAGATGACCGTTTTCGTAGAAGGAAAGTATTAAATGGTTTTCCACTTCTTTCCAAAACCGTATCCCACGATTTTTTTCCTTTTTAGATAATTGTTATAAATCAATTAAATAAAATGGGTATTAAAGTAATTTGAGCCATACATTTGTGTAATATGGAAACCCATTTAGGACATTTATGAAATTTATTAGAAAATTAGGCTCTTCATGTAATATCATATAACAATTTAGGTTATATGAGTTAAAGACCCATAAAATTTTCATTAAACTAATGATACAGACATTAAGTGCATCGAAATTAGGGGGAATAAAATCCTTTTATGAAACTATCGTTAAATAATATATATTTTTCAAAGATATTATTTAATATTATTTAAAAGTTCGTTTTAAAGTTTGATTTAAAACCACCAAAACACTAAAAAATATTATTCAAATGTCAATATCCCAAAAATTCCATGAGAATATTATGATTTTTATCTAAAATTATTTAATTGTACCATTTACCCTACATAGTCTTTTAATCAGACTTTTATCTTGAGGTACAACAGTATTCGAATGAATCTATTTTCAGTTCGGTGAATAATTTCGCATTTATCGTACGCATCTTTTGGAATTCTTTCACGGCAGCTGTCGACTTTATTGTTCGTCTGTATTTTAATTCCTTTACCTTTATCCTCTACCGTTTCTTCTAATGACAATGCAACGTGTGAAGACTCTTTTTTATGGTAGATGGATGGAATTTTTCCAATATATTGACTACCGTGTGGTTGATGTATTCGTTTCATGCTCATCTTCATTTCAAGTATTCTTACAGTGCATTCAAGATAGACTTTTTTCCATTTTTAGATCTTTCTGTGTGTTGCATTACTCTTTATTGGGATGGATGCAATAGTTCAAACCTTATTCGGATTATTGAAGACAAAGACGTTTATTGGCTTATGTTGATTATGTTAAAATTTTCGGACAATGATTTTGTTGTGGTTGTTGATTCTGCACCTACTAGGTCGGTCAGAAATACACTGTGTTTGAACAATGAAAAGTAAATACACAGCAACCTACACACAATGTATCAGGGATTTTTTTACCCGTTTATACCATTTATGTAGGATAATACGTGTTTTACAAATACAGTGTATTTGTATACAAATAATGAGGTCAAACATCACATATAGTGTATTTTCAAACTACAATCAGTTTTGAAAAATATTAACTATGATGTTTTTGGGATTGACAAGATTTTCCCAATATCTCCTAAATATATGCCTATAATTCATAATAATTTTTTGAATTTTTAGTATTTAAATCAAATTAATTAACATATATTTATTTAATTCATAAAAGATGTTTAATAAAGATTTTCCTAAAAAATTGTCTAGGAACTCTAAAAAATTGTCTAAAATTTAATAAAGATTTTCTTAAAAAATAGCACTCTATTCCTGACGGGATTAGTGAAACGTCGGGAATCCCTAAACCTATTCCCGACGCCATTAGTGACACGTCGGGAATCCCTAAACCTATTCCCGACATTGCTGACAACACGTCGGAGGAAGGCGTAACGTACAATTAATGATCTACCCTTCCTTCAACGCAACACTGTAGACGTCTGGAATAGGTACCCATTTCCCGACGCACCTGACACCACGTCGGAGGAAGGCCAAACGGTACAATTAATTGTCTGCCCTCTTTCGACGCTACACTTTTCACGTCGTCAATAGTGGTCCATTTCCCGATGTACCTGCCACCACGTCTGAGGAACCCTAAACCATTCCAGTGAGTTACTACACTCATGTGTCTGTGTCGAGGGGAATGCCTTCCCCCGACGTGCACCAAGATGCGTCGGGAAACACCGACTTCTACCGACGTCATGTTCCCGACGATTTTTCCTACGTCGGAAAACTCTCGATTTCTTGTAGTGTAAATAATTTTTAGATAAAAATTAGGAGAATTTTTAAAAATAGTAAATTTTACAAAATACCTACAACCTATAGCAAATTCTATCACTGATAGTCATTAATATGTTATAGTAATTGAAGAATATCATTGATAGAATCCAAAGTTTTGCTATAGTTTGTAAGTATTTTAATTTATTTGCTATTTTTAAAAATGCCCATAAAAATTACACTATTATCACGGTTTTATGGGATCTTGACATTTAAAATTAAATTTTTAGTATTTTGGTGGTTTTAAATTAGACTTTAAAACCAACTTTTAAATAATATTTATGGAAAATATACCTCTTTAACATTTATTCCATAAAGGATTTTATTTCCCTAATTTCGATGCATTTAACGTTGGTATCATTAGTTTAAGAAAAATTTTATCATCCACATATCGTTATAATTGATTGATTTCCCCTAAATAATGTCAATTTATTATTATGTTAAATGAATTATTTATGGAATAGTTGTTACATGCATAATTATAGGAATGATACAATATTAATATGAAGTTGTTATTATATCAAATGCAGAATTTTAGGGAATGATACAATCTTAAATTCAAATTTTTGAGATCTTTCAACTAAACTTTTAAAATCAAATGATAAAATAAATATTTATTATTATATATGTAATCTGAAAACAGTGAATAATAAATATAAAAAATTGTGTATTTGTTTGGTATAATAAAATATTACTAAGAATTAACTAAAGCTTATGAAAAAATTATATTATCAATAGTTTTATGGATAGCAAAAAGAGTGAATTAAATAGCTATTATTATTATATATATATATATATTAATAAAAATAAATTGTTAATCATTTGATTTGAAGCCTACAAATTCGAAAATCTGATATAAATTAAAGACATAAATCTAGGAGATGTTGGTAAAATAAGATCAATCCGGAAAATAAATATTTATTTAATATTTTTATAAAATTGAATGATATGCAAAGACACTGTACTCGTGATTCTTGGTTATATTGCATTATTTTATTATGCACAAATACACTGTATCTGAGAAAAAGGAGTTTCACTTTATGAAGGGGTAAAATCGGTTGACAAGTTGTAAAAAAATATCTACTTCAAACGATTTTGCTAAAAATCAAAATATTTTTTGCATTTGTTATTTTCCAAATTTTTATCTATTATTTTGTCATTCTCACGGTTATCTCTAACCTAATTTGGTATATCATTTTACCCCATCGGCCTATTTCAATAAGAAATTTCAAAAAAGTCCTAAATGGGATATAATATTACACAAAGTAGGGCCCAAATTACATATATACCCATTATATTATTAAATTTAATTATATATATATATATATATATATATATATATATGAAAAAGAATATGGACCAACAAAGAGGGAAAAATTCAATATACGTCGGTTACGGCTTTGGAAAGAAATCAATAACGCTTCAAAGTTTCGTTCTTTGACAACAGTAGTCTACGCCTTCCATTCTCTTCGCAAAAGCATCTGTTTAGTAGAATATTTTGTGAAATTTTTAGGTGAAGAAGAAGAAGCTCGATGGCCGGCTGTGACAGTCATTTTTCGACAGATTTTGGAGATAAATTTTAAGGTTAGTAATATTGTATATTTCAAAGGGTATATTTTTTATATGCTACAATATATGATATTATCGTGTTCATTGTTCTTAATGGTGTATCTAAAAAGGTTATCATGTTTGAAAATGATGATGTTATAGGAATGTTATTTATGTTAACAGAAACACGCAAGATATATTCTCTAATATATGTAATGCAGGGAATTTTATGAGAAATTGGTTGAATAGAGAGAACATGTTCACTTGGTTTAATTAGAGTATATTTGGAATAATAAAATTTACAGTTTAGACATAAATGTTTATGATGAGTAATGTTGTGTTTCGGGAGTATATGTAATATTACAATGTGTATTTTAGAACTAAAGACTTATGATAAATTGTTTACAGGAACATGGATGGTGGAACTTTATGATGAGTATATGTAATATATGTCATTATTAAATTGCGTAAATTTAATGATGTTATAGAAATGTTATTGATGTTAAATATTTTCTGGTATTTGTAATGCAAGGAATTGTATGAGAAATTGGTTGAATGGAGAGAACATATTCAATTGTATTGTTTGCAGCAATTCTGGCCATACCTGAAAGAAAACAATTAACTTATATATGTCACTAAGTATGTCTTACTGTATATATACAGTTGTATATAATGATGAAATGATTTACGTATGATCAAATATATGAGGTAGTATAGAAAAATTCCTAGGAGGACACCCAACATAGAATTACCCCAAGCTAAGCACACTTAATTTTGAAGTTCCTATGATCGAGCCACCGAAAAGGAAGGTGCACCTTATTGATATATGTATTAACTTTTAATTCTTTTAAGTCTTTCTTAACATTACTTTCATGTCCTCAGGATTCCTCTCATTCAGATGTGATATCGGTTCATTCATGTCTCCCTCCTAATCTCGGGCGTTACATATCTTCTCCTTACTCCAACCTCATAATTGAGGACTCAGTACAATTCACTCCAACATTATATTTTTTCTCTCATTTCTTATGTTTTAGAGTCATATAGGTAGGTTGTCGTTGTTTGCCCAAATGTTGTCCACACAACTTTATTCATATATCATTACGCTTTGTTTGTTTTTTCAGCTTCCCTTAAATCTTCAACCTTCAAATTTATAACCAATAAAAAGATGGAAAAAACTAAATTTAAAAATCCAAATCATGATCATATATGAAAGAAAAAATGTACTAAACGATGAAATATACCTCTAAAACTATTGTGTTCAATGTAAACCTTCATTAATTTTCATTATTGCTAAAAAACTATATGAATTTATATTCTACAATCAACAAAATAGGAACCAATAAAAATGGAGAGACCAAATTTTAAATTCCAAATCATGATCATTAAAGAAAAAATGTACAAAAAAATATGTCTATGTAACTAACATGTTCAATTGCAAAATTTCCTCCATTTTCATTTTTGGTAGGTGAATTTATATTGTAATTCAACAAAATAGAAATTAATTATGATGATTAGTTGCTACTCAATTACCCATTTAAAAAAGAAAACGTCAATTGCTTATTATTATTTTTTAAGAATCTTCAAAGTCTTTTACGTGGATGATTGTAATTCTAAAATATATTTTTAATGGAGTATTTTTAAAAATAGTAAAATAAATTAAAATATTTATAAACTATAACAAAATTTTAGATTTGTGATAGAATTTTGTAAATATTTTGTAGAATCTATAAAACTCCTCTTTTTAATGGTTATTTTAAAAAAGAAAAAAATTTAGGTATTAATTACTAATATACAATAATATATAAATTTTGTAATAAATTTTATTTGGTGGTAACGATATTAACCGAAAATTAAAAACAAAAAGTATTATTTGGGTAAAAAGGTATAGATGGAATTTTAAAAAAAATTAAAGGATAAATGTGTCTTAAAATGTTTTTTTTTTAATATTCTACCATTTTATGTATTAAAGATATGAGAGTTATTTCTGCATTTTGTTTTCAATTTCAAATATATATGGGTTTTTCTCAAATAATTTGATGGTTTCATCCATCTTATTTTATGGTATAATTTATTATGTGTTAACATTATTTTATCTAATATAAAGTTTATATTTACAAAATAACTAAATAAAAATGTGTACTTATGACAAAGTACAAGAAATATATATCTCAATATAATTTTAAACTAAAATTAAAACATGGAGTATATACATTTTCAAAAACAAAAAATGGAGTATATATTATATAACAACCTTAAATTTGGCTTGTTTTAAATGCATTTTAAATTAGGTTAATTTTCATAAATATAACAAATCAGTAAAAAATTTGCCGTCTGTGTAACAAAATAAAAAACTCGTTAAACTATCCAATTTTTAAAATATTTCAGATTTGTCCTTTCTTTTCATCATCTTTCTTCTCTTCCTCTAATACGATTTTTTTCTTTCCATCATCTTTTTCTCTACTTCTTCCGCAGTATTTCTTTTATTTTTTTTTTCAAACTATTATTTGGTTCAAGATCGTGTATCAAATATAAAAGATCTATTTTATTAAAAAAAATTCAAACTGTTATTTGGTTGTTCCAAATATACAAAACCGTGAAAAAAAAATCGTTGGGATATTAGATAGCCAAATCTAAACAATTGTGCACCAAAATAGCCAAATCTAAATGATCGTGTACAAATAATCTTTAAAAAATTGTTTAGATTTGGATAGCCAATGATCAAATCTAAACCATCGTGTTCTAGATCTAAACGGTCATGAACCAAATATAAACTATCGTTTTTAAAATATAAACGATAGTTTTTCAAATATCGTGTTCCTAACATAAAAAATCTTGAAAAAAGTCATTCATATTTGGCTACCCAAATTTAAACGATCGTGTACCAAAAAATCATTTAAAAAAATCGTTTAGGTTTGGCTTCAAATCTAAACGATCAAATCTAAACGTGTAGAAAAGAATTGTCAAATCTAAACGATAGTTTTCCAAATATATTATGCATGTATGTCAACACGATGCATTTTTTATATTTTTATTGTGGGTTTGTAAGCTTTTTTTCATTTTTGAAATTGTTTTATACCGTGTAAATATTTTGCCACTTTGTTATATTTTTAAAATAAGACCCTTTCAAATTACTTCTTTTATATTTAAATTAACATTTTGTATATTTGAAATAAATCTAACACATATATAAATGAAACATATATGAAAACTATATTTGTGACCATAAATAAGTCTGATAGATATACATACAAAAACAAAGATTTGTAATCATAATTTTACAATAAATGAACTCCACCAACATATATACTTGTAGTGATAGTAAAAATATTTTAAAAAATTTTAAATGACGAAGAAAATATTAAATTGATTAGCAAATAAATAAAGCTAAAAAAACTTTTAACAAATTTAAAAATTCGAAATCTAAAACATTTATGGAATATATGTTTTCACATCAGATTTTAAAAAAATTACAATTCGTGTAATTGAACTTTGTATATATTGTGGATAAAATCATTAATATTTACTCCTTTGATGCTTTTTCTCTAATACAAATTAAACTTTTTATATCGGTCTTCAAAAAGTTGTAGTTTCAAGTCAATTTCAGCTTCAATCTTATGGAATTCAAGGAAAGTTTAATCTTCCAAGTCTTCAACTTTTCAGAAGATGGTAATCTGAAGGTTGATAAGAACTTGTACACGTCTTGAAAGCTTTTAGAAGTTTGAATCGTCAATTCTTAAGAGCTTTAATTCTTCCTTCAACCAAAGATCCCCACCAAATGAATGGCAATGTCTCCATTTATAGAGAAATTTCGTGGGCTTTAAGTGATTTTAGGCCTATTTGCTTGTTGGTTTGGGCTTGGATCCATTTGTTTGTTGGGCTTGGACCATGTGCTTATTAGACTTGGGCTTGGGTCCATATGTTGGCTAGGCTTAGGCTTGAGCCTATTTTTCTATTGGACTTAGGATCATGTGCTTACTGGGATTGAGCTTGGGCTCATTATTCTTTTTGACCCAATTTTTATATTTAGAACCTGAATTGAGTTGGATATGAGAAAACTTAATTACCCAAATCCAATCAAATTATAATTATCACAATTTTTGTTGTGATGACATTGTTCGCATGAGATTTCTAAAGAAATTTGATTCGTAGAATTGAACTTGCATTGATGTTGTATTTGTGTTAATTTGATGCGATGTGGTTTGAACTCAAGAATTTTATCCTTTGATTCTCTCTTAGTTGAACGCCTACATTGATTTGGAGAAAGCAGAGCACATGATGTTCTTGAAGTTGGAGTCTTAGAAGAAAACTTATATCTTTAAAGGGGCTTCAATCTTCTAGGATAGTCAACTTCAGGAGTTATGGAGTCTTCTAGCTATTGGTGAATGTATCTTGAAAAAGATAAATTTTAAGTCAACATACGAGTTTTTTTTTTTTTTTTTTTTTTATTTTTATTTTTTAAAAAAATAAAATTTTAAGTTAATATACGAGTTTTTTTTTTTTTTTTTTGCTCAATTTAACATATCAAACTAATCAAACTATGAATTTAGTACATGAGTTTGATTTAAAAATGAAATAAGGGTTGAAATATGGTCAAACCTTAATTAATTTGAGAAAAGTTCAAGGTTTTATCTGCAATTTAATTTGATTTTAGAATAAAATTTAAATTTGATTTCTTTATAAAGAAAATTTAGAACATAACCAAATTTTAAATTGAAATAAGAATGAAGTTTCTATCACACCCTAATATGTCTTGAGGATGCACAAGAATTTGGAATAGCCAATTTTAATTTGAGATAAAAAGAAGGACCTCAATCTTAGGATAAAGTTGGATTTATGCCTTCGATGTAAATTTGAGATTAAAAAAAAAGATGTCATATATGCAAGTTAATTTGACTTGGATTTTGTACCCAAATTTTAATTTTGAAATTGAAAATAAAATCTAAAATTTTGAAATATTTAATTATCCTAATTATCTCAAAAATGAAATTCAAGATTTATCTCAAAATAATTTTTTTAAAAAATAAGATAATATAATTGGATTATATTTTCTATATTATTAAGAAAATGATTAAATATCATTTCTAATCCTTTTAGGAATTTAACTTATTATAATAAAAAGGATTAGGATATTTAATCTTTTTATAAATTGGACTTGTTGGCCCTATAAATAGACACACACCTTGATCACTCATTCCTCATCAAGTAAAAGAAAGGTATGAAAAAAAACTTCTTTTCTACGTTTCTTTTTTTTTTTTTCTAATTTTTTGTCTCTTTTTTTTTACAAGAACTAAAGATAAGATCTTCTTCTTCTTTTTCAAAGTTTTTGTCTCCCTCCCTTTTTTATGTAACGTCCTAAGTTTAGGAGAGACACATGAATGAACCGGTATCACATATGAATGAAATTAATGTTAAGAAACATTTAAAAGAATTAAAAGTTACTACCTATACTAAAAGGTGCACCTTCCTTTTCGGTGGCTCGATCATAGGAACTCCAAAGTTAAACGTACTTAGCTTTGAACAATTCTATGTTGGGTGACCTCTTGAAATTTTTTTTAGGATGCATGTGAGGTTCGAGGATGAACCAAGAGAAAGTTGGTGGACATATAATATACAAATTTTGTAATAAATTTTATTTGGTGGAGGTATAGATGGAATTTTTAAAAAAATTAAAGGATAAATGTGTCTTAAAATGTTTTTTTAATGTTCTACCATTTTATATATTAAAGATATGAGATTTATTTCTACGTTTTATTTTCAATTTCAAATATATATGAGTTTTTTCAAATAATTTGATGGTGTCATCTATCTTATTTTATAGTATAATTCCGGTAGATATACAGACAAAAAAAAAAGAGTAAAAAAACCCAAAGATTTGTAATCATAAAATTTTACAATAAATGCACTCAACAAGCCAAAAAAAATCATGGAATATTTAATGTAAAATTACATTTTTCAATAGATTACCCATATATATTATATATATTTAAATCTCAAAGAATATAGGATTGGTTTTCATATAAAAATATAGAATAAAATGGATGATATCACTCCAGAGGAAGGAAATATTAATTTGAAAGGTTTTGAACTTAATTAACATTGACCAAAATTAAAATTTAATAAACATTGTTTAAATTCCAAAATGAGGTTAATAGGGAGATAGTAAAAATATTTTAAAATTTTTAAAACGACGATGAAAATATTAAATTGATTAAATAAATAAATAAAGCTTAAAGAAACTTTTAACAAATTTAAAAAATCAAAATCTAAAAACGTTTATGGTATACACAGAGTTCGAAATTTGGATAGCAATGGAATTTCAATTTTTCCACATTTCTTGAAATTTCTATATTTCTAATCAAAATTGATCTTTTTTTTTTCAAGTGCAGGGAAATTTTTTCTACATTATCATGCAAAAAGTTCATTTTCAAAAACCGCATATTTTCGTTGAATTTTTATTTCATTTCACCTCCAATCTAAATTAATATAAGTTCTCTAATAGAGTTTTCTAAAATAATTTTGAAAACGAAAAAATTTTAAAGGTCCATGATAAAAAATATAAAAGATGTCGCATCATTAACAGTGACATCCAGCACATAATATATTTAGTGAACCATAGTTTAAATTTAGCTATTCTTTGTTTGTTTAAATTTTGTTACCCAAATTTTTAAATATAAACAATTTTTTTCAAGATTTTTTTGTACACAAACATTTGTTTAGATTTTGTTACCCAAATTTTCAAATATAAACAATTTTTTTCAAGATTTTTTTTGGTACACAAACATTTAGATTTTATCATTTCCAAATTTAAACAATCTTTTTTAAAAAAAAAATTTATACATTTAATCGTTTAAATTTGTGTAGCTAATTTTTTTTATTTTTTTGTACGTTTATATTTGCATACGATCATTTACATTTGATTCTTTGGTATACCATTGTTTAGATTTGGTTATTTTTTTTGTAATTTAGATTTTGCTATCCAATATCCAACCATTTTTTTCACAATCTTTATATTTGAAACAACCAAATAACAGCTTAAAAAATAATTAAAATAGATCTTTTATATTTTGTACATGATCTTGAACCAAATAACAAATAACATTTTGAAAAAAAAATAAAAGAAAAATTGCAGAAGAGGAGAAAAAGAAGATGAAAAGAAAAAAAATTGCATAAAAGAAAGAAAAGAAAAATGATAAAAAGAATGATAAGTCTGAAATATTTTTAAAAAAATGGTAACTAGGGGCCCGTTCGGTAACGTTCTCATTTCCTGTTTCTTGTTTCTTGTTCCTTGTTCCCGGTTTCTCGTTCCTTCTTTTTTTAAAATAAGAAACAGAAATGTGTTTGGTAACTGTTTCTATTTCTTGTTTCTTGAAAAATAGAAACAGAAATAGAAAATGTGTTTGATAACTGTTTCTTGTTTCCTGATTTTCTTTGAAATTTTTATTTTATTTTATTCACATTTAATTCAATTAAACACCAAACAAAAATATATGTCCTCCATTAAACATAAAAAAAATTATCAAACCTAGATAGGAAGGTCTTCTTGTAATTTTATGGAGAACAAGATAAAGATTGAGATCTGAAGAACAGAGCCGACGAGAGGAAGACGAAAACCCACGACGAAGAAGAGGACTGAAACCCACAGAAAAGAGGAAGACAAAAACTCAAAGCTAAAACACAGATCTGACAAAAACCCGCAAATTCGGCGAAAACCCACAACGAAAAAATAATTCACGTAAAGAGGAAGAGGAAAACCCAGATCCAACGAAGAGGAAGTCATCGTGTAGAGGGAAGACGATGAGGGGCGAAGAGGAAGACGATGAGAGGCGAAGAGAAAGACAACGAAGATGATGAGAGGAAGAGGAAGAGAATGGTTATTTGGAAAAGACGATGGAGATAAGACGAAGAAAAAGGAAACCACGTGGAGACTGGTTATTTGGGGAAGAAGATGGAAATAAGAGGAAGATAAAGGAAATCACAAGAAGAAAATGAAATAGAAAAAGAATTGAAAAGAAGGAAAAGGAAACCAATAAAAAGAATTGAGAAAAAAGAAAAGGAAACCAATCGAATCAATTGAGAAAAAGAAAAAGGAAACCAATCGAAACAATTGAGAAAAAGAAAAAAGAAACCAATAAAAATAATTGAGAAACAGGAACGGGAGAAACTACTTTTTTTTGTTTCCAATAATTCCTTATAAAATGAGAAACGTTTCTACTTTTTTCTAGAACAAGAAACATGAAACGTTACCAAACACTCTCGTTTCTTGAAAAATGAAAACAGAAACAGGAAACAGGAAACGAGAACGTTATCAAACGGGCCCTAGATGGCCGTACATATTTTACCTATTTATTATATTTATGAAAATTAACCATCTTTAATATTAATTTCTCTCATTTTCTCTCAACTCTATTTATTTGTGTATTTTTCTTTTTCTACTTTCTTTTCTATTATGTCATGTTATTTTTAATATTATGAATAATGATATGATTGTCTTCATTTTATAATAACACAATTTACATTTTGCAATTATTTTAAATGTAACGTAAATATTTCATGCCTCCTAATTTTGCAATTAATTTTTATAATTTTATAATTGTTATTTATTTTTAAAACTTATGCTCCCATATATCGATGATATTTTACAATAATACAGAGAATGTTGTCACACTCAATAGAAATGATAATGATTATTAAAAGCTATCAATTATAGTTTAATTGAATTCATTGGCTAACTATAATATTATGTCAAATGTTCATCAAATTTCATAAAGTTTTACAAAATCAAGATGGACATTAATATTTTCATAAAAGTGAAACCTCAATATTTTATATAATAACGTCTAAATAATATATTAAACGTGTAGAGGTGTAATGGCCAACGTGAGGAGCTTAAAAGGCCGCCCAAACTATGTGACATTAATACTATTTTATGTTTTATATTTGTTCTAATGTTTTCGGCACACAGTGCATATTTTAGAATTAATAAAGTTATTCAGAAAAATATATAAACAAATAAAGTTAGGAGAAAGAGTATAAGGGTTACATTATAAATAATGAATATTAGTGGATCATCCTCATAAGTATACTTTGCTCCACAATGCAATATTAAAGAAGGAGCCATGATTGATTTATCTTTTTTTAACACACACACACACACATATATATATGCATACATGTGTATATAAATTTATATATGGTATTTTCAACATTTTTAAGTTAAAAGTTGGTTTCTTAGACTAAAATTTAAGTTCGATAGATTTGTTTGAATATAGAAATGAGTACGAAAAGTCAACATGAGCTTAGCTCAACTAGCACATGTATGTACATTTTGGTACATGTTATTGTCATGCAACTTAGACCACGTTTACTAAACCACAATGAAATGGGTATGATTGAAATTAAATTTTATTGACATCCAATCATAATAGGCCTGAATCACAAATACAAAGTGATTGCTTTTGATCGTGTTTACCTAGAATTAGAGTATGTCACATTTTTCTGTTACTATTTATCATTATTGTTACAGTTTGACCCTAATGGTAACAAGAAAGGTGGAAACAATAAACCTGGCAAACTCATAATTTCCATAGTGTCATAATACCAATATTTTAAACTATAACAATAACAATAATGATAGTGATATAGTTACTAGGGTCTCGTGTAATTTTCAACCATGATTAGATTGAGCACTCTCTATTCCTCAATAAGATTGCATAATTTTATTACAGGTTTTGAGGTAGGCCCATAACTTATGAAACACAGATACTTCAAAAAATGTGCAGATAATCAATACCAGATATACTAATAAGTGAAATGAAATATATAGAAAATACTAAAAGAAATATACCTCAAAATCACTTCCTTATCTTCTTCATGTATCCTCTTCAATGTTGATCATAACTTCTTCCATAAAGTCAACCATTTTTATTGATGAAGGATTAAATTAAGTATTTTTTATGTTATTTAATTTGATATTTTATGCTTTTGTGAAATATATTTAGGGGTTGTTTGGGTCAATGAGTTGATATAGCATCTGAAGTTCATATGTCTAGAGAGTTTATATGTAACACCACAATTTCGAGGTATTTTATTTCAATCAAATTACCTTATTATTTAAAGATTTTAAAATTTGTTGGGCGTTGTATACTATAAAATTGAGGGAAAAGAAAAGAAATAGGGATTTAATAAATAAAGAAATAGTAATAATATTTATTATTATTATTATTATTATTTTTATTATTATTATTATTATTAAATAAAACAAAAGAGGGGGGGGGATTAAAAATTTCTTTTCCCCTCCCTTCCTCCCGCTTGCGACACCCCCCCACCCCCCCCCCCCAATCTCTTTTTTTTTTTTTTTCTTTTCTTTTCTTTTCTTTTCTTCTTCTTCTTCTTCCGCTCACCCTAGCCGCCGCCCCTCCCCTTTTTCCGTCCGTCCGACGAAGCCCAGCCCAGCCCAGCCGCAGCCGCCGTCCGTTCGAGTTCGCGAAGCCGCAGCGCCGTCCGCCCAGATCTTCGCGTCCCACCGTCGTCATTGCCCAGCCGCCGTCCGTCTGCGTCGGGTTCCATCCGTGAAACCCAGCCGCCACGCCTCCCTTAACCGACCGCCGACCGACCCACACATAGAGTTTCCGCGAGCCGACAGCCGTGCGCCGTGGAGTGCCGCTACCTCTGTTTTACGGTATTTTGTTGAAGTGGTTTTGTTGGTAACAAATTTAAGTTATGGATTGTAGTTGTTTCAAAACAAATTCGAGTTATTGGTTAGAATTGTTGACCGTTGTTCGATCTTAGGTTGAAGGTAACGCTTAATTTCCTTGGGTTCACGACAACATTTGTTTTAGTTGGAGCTCGATTCGCGAATCTTTGGGTAAGTTGTGAAAAGTCACATTGGGTTGATTTTTAAATGAATGATGTGTTGGAAAGAGATATTGAGTAATTATCTTAATGTTTAGGTTGTTGGCAAACGTGGGTTCAAGCAAGGGGTTAGAGTAAAGTTAAGGTAAGGGACTTCCTACTGAACTCACTTATAGCTTTGAGATGTGTTGGACTGTATGATTATATTGGAATTGAGCAGAAATGTTGGATATGCTATATACGTTTGGTTGTGAGCCTGATGTTTAACTAAGATTGTGTTTCGACGAGAAAATATATATTTATGTATGGGTTTATGTGGTTTGGTGTCAAGTGTATGTTGTGACTGACTGGCTATGTAAATATTCACATATGGTTGTTGAATGACTGAAAACAGTAGATGTAATTTATATAGGGGGAAGGTTGGAACTAATGGATGGTTGTTTAGACTGAGTGTAGGATACACTGTCGTGGTTGCGTGCTTATGACGGAGGGAACTAATTAGTCATACCCCTTGTAGACCGAGGAGGATGTTATGAGTATTTAGTTCTTTGACTGATATACTGATATGTTTTGACTGGCCTTAGGTTAAATTGGAATGAAATGGTTGTTCGAGGTTAAGTGAAGAGTTTACGTGACGAGGACGTTTAACTGGATTGTAAATGACTGTTAAGATGTATAGAAGGGACTGAGGGTAAATTATTGGTTTCCTAGTGGGTAGTTACCTTGCGGGTGCCTTACGGGATTATCACCCTTTGTGCATCCTTCGGGAGCACTAGACTGATATGTGTTTCTGCAGAACACTAGACTGATTTATGAGTCCCTTTGACGTTAGACTGATTATGTGCATCCTACGGGATCACAAGACTGTGACTGTGCAGGGTACTCCATAGGAAGCTAATAATTTATTTTTCCCCTAACAGGACCAGTAGTGGGTCTCTTACTGGGTATGTTAATACTCACCCTTTTTATCTTTAACTTTTCAGGCAAAGGTAACACGAGGGGCAGACCGACGAGGGACAAGAAGGAATCGTGATTTTCCATAGAGGACTGTCTTTAAACTGCTTCCGCTGACGGTTTTAAAATATTTTGTTTGAACTAAGTTTACAAATAGTTAAATTTTTTTAAACAGTACTTTAAAATTTCATATTTTGAAATAGGGCCCGATTAAAGTTTTTCTTCGATTTCTTATGGTTTCAACTAAACTTCGCTATGTCTTTTGTCAACAAACTGTTTTGTGTTAAAGTAACGACTTAGACAAGGTCTGAAAAGTTTGGGTCGTTACATTATATGTCTGGAGAGTTCGCGTGTTTGTGTTTGGAGGTGCATAGTTGTTTTATTTGAATTCGTGTCTATGATTGGAGTGTGAGTTGAGTTCATATGTTATATGTATATAATGTTGTTTAGATTTTTTTCCAATGATTTTATCAATCTTTGTTTGAATAAAATGTGTATTGCAATTTATTTAAGTTTGTGTTTGTTTGAATTTTTGTTAAGTAATGAATAAGAACAACAATTAACTACCTACATTTTTTCTATAGGAATATAGTTAAATAAAATGGAAAACCAAGGAGGAATCAAAACGTTTAATAAACATATCCTTCTTCTCTTTCTTCTTCTTTAGGTTGTTGCTTTGTGTTTTTCCTCTATCATTAATTTTTTTAATGGAATCTTCCCCTCATTTTAGCACCCTATGCAATATCACTACCTTCTTTTCCAAGAATTCCACTCTCAATTCATCCAAATTTGGAGGGTTATCAGAGAACAAATCTCTATTTTCATCATTTTTTGCTATAAATTATTCTAGAAAACAAATCTCTATTTTATGTTTTGTGTTTGTTATTTGATTTTTCTTTTTTTAGTTTTAGTTTAACTTTTTGTTCCACCAGTCTACTTACATAATTTTTAAAATTCTTAAAATTCATTTTACATATAACTATTGTACATAAAGTAGACAAATTTCTCTTTGAACCAGTTAAGTGTGTCTGGAGACGTTCGCATCGTAGGTTGTCATCCATGGGAGAAAGTTTTTTCTCAAATTTCAAATCATTCGAGTGGCTCTACTCTTGACAATAAAAATAGTAGTTTTTGTGATGCATGTCAATTTGGCAAATCTCGTACTCTTCCTTTTAAAAATTCCAATTTTTATGCACAAAAACCTCTTGAGCTTATAGCTTGTGACTTATGCATGGGGACCTTCACCACCAATAGCTTTCACCTCTGGGTATAAGTATTACATAAGTTTGTGGACAATCACGCTAGGCTCACATATATTTGAGAGAAAGCCCTGTTGAGAAAAATTTGAGAGAAAAATAAAAACCTTACAAAATGATTGGGGAGATGAGTTTAGAAGTTTTTACAAATTTTCTAAGAGAGAATGGGATAGAGTTTAGACATCCTTGTCCCCCACAAAAGTCAACAAAATGATCTTGTGGAAAGAAAACATAGACAGAGTGCAGAAATGGGACTAACCTTGCTAGCACAAGCTTCCATGCCTTTTAAGATTCTGGTGATGAGATGCCTTTGTCTCTGCTGTTTTTTCAATGAACAGACTTCTTACACCACTTTTAAACTCAAAATCACCGTGGGAAAGAGCCTTTGGTAGACCACCAGACTATGCATTTCTAAAAGTTTTTGGGAGCACTTATTTTCCTTGTATAAGACCATACCAATCTCATAAATTTCAATTTCACAGCGCTAAATGTTCTTTCTAGGCTATAGTGAAGCTCATAAAGGCTACAAGTGTTTAAGCTCAAGTGGAAGAATATATGTATCTAGGCATGTGGTTTTTAATGAAAATGAATTTTCCTTCAAAGAGAATTTTTTAACAACTTCAGTTACTAAACAAGAAACTCATAAAACTATTGTGTCTTGTCTTAGTTTCCCAAATTTACAACATGAGTCTTCCAAAATTCAAAGTCCAGGATCAAGTCTCATGATAACCAATTAGAGTTAGATACCAAAAGCCCTAGTGACAAGAGACCAAGTTTTGAAAGTTTGTCCCCTGCAGCAGAACAACCTTTAGAAACTTTTTCCCAACCAAATGAAAATTCCTCTCTTAAATCAACTCCAGCTTCTGAAACTTCCCATGCCAAACCTTGAGCACCAAACAGATGAAGAAACCACTTCCCTACATCCTATGCAAAAACGACCTAAAAGTGAAATTTTCAAACCTAGAACATATAATTATCTCTCTTATCATGTGTTAACAATCTTGAGGTTCAGGAGCCTAGATCAGTAAATGAAGCTCTATAGTTGTTGAGTGGACAAAAGCTACGGAAGCAGAAATCGCAGCACTTGAACAGAATAAGACTTGGTGCTTAGTTCCTTATACCAATGGTACTAAACTTGATGGATGCAGATGGGTTTTTAGATTAAAGAGGAATACAGATGGGACTATTCAGAAATACAAAGTATGGCTAGTAGCGAAAGGTGAAGAAACCTTTAGTCCCGTTGTAAAGTCATCTATTGTTAAAATTATGTTAACTTTGGCTGCCAACTATGACTAGAAAGTGAGGAAACTAGATGTTAATAATGCCTTTCTGGATGGAAAATCAGAAGAATCTGCATACATGTCACAACCTGAAGGATTTGTTAGTAAAAAGAAACTTCAATTTGTGTGTAATTTGAATCGTGCATTGTATGGGTTAAAACAAGCTCCTAGAGCTTGGTTTGAAAGATCGAGACAAGTATTGGTTAACTGGGGATTCAAGAACTCAAGGACTGATAATTCATGTCTTTCTTCCTTAAAGGGAAAATTCAAGTTTATGTACTAATCTATGTTGATGACATATTAGTCTTTGGAAATGAGCCAAAGGTAATTGATAGATTTGTGGCTAATTTAAACGCAGAATTTTCTCTCAAGGATCTTGGTGAATTATCCTACTTTCTTGGTATTGAAGTACATCGAGATACTAGTTTTCATTTGAGTTAAAAGAAATATATACTAGATTTGCTGAACAGATTGGAAATGATGCACATCAAGTCCTGCCCTACACCAGATGTAACAGGTAAACATTTATCAATAAATGAAAGAGAACCCTTGTCTAATCCAACAGCATACGGCAAGAGGTGGTCTACAATACCTCACCAATACAAGACCAGACAGATCCTACATTATTAAAAAGTTGAGTCAGTTTCTTCAGTCTCTAACGACTATTCATTGGCTAACTGTCAAGAGGGTGCTTTGTCTCATGGGCTAAGTATTCCCAAGTCCAATTCTCTTCAAATTATTGCTTGCTTTTTTTTATGCTGATTGGGCTTGTTGTGTAGATGACAGAAAATTCATTGCAGCTTATTGTGTTTTCACTAGAGACTCTTTAGTTTCTTGGTCATCCAAAAAACAGCAGGTGGTTACAAGGTCTAGGACCAAATCAGAGTATTGTCCTTTTGCTGTCGTTGCTACTGAGCTTAGTGGGGTTCAATCACTTCTTCTAGAAGTTGGACACCCTAATCAACCAACTTCCATTGCTTGGTGTGACAACATGAGTGCATTACCGTTGGCTGCTAATCCAGTTTTTCACTCAAGGAGCAAACATGTAGAACTTGATGTACATTATATTAGAGATAAAGTTGTAGCCAAACAGATTGATTTGCGTTATGTTCCTTCAAAAGAAAAGCTTGCAGATGGATTAACAAAGCTCTCAGTGAGCACAAATTTAGCAGTCTACATGACAAGCTCTGTGTGACAACTAAGTCATTAAAATGCAGCTTGTTGGGAGTTATTTTATTTTCTGTCCTTTTTATTTGGTTATATTTTGTTTTTGTCTATGTTTAGAATCATCAACTAATTCCTATTTTTCTTTTGTATCGTGGTCACTAATGTGGTGATCCTACCCACTTTCACTACTTTTCCTATTATCTCTCATTTCTGTTTTTTCACTGTCTTGAGTATGTGCTTATGTGAGGGAGATCCGTGAATAATGTTTTACTGGACTTCTCAGTATTGTCTATTATTTCTTAATTCTTTGTCATATTATAAGCTTGTCGGGTTTTTTCAAAAATATAATCAATCAACAAAATATTTACTTTTAAATAATTTTGAAAATAGAAAAAGCTCACTCGCACGCGTAATATAATTCGTTTAGATTTGACTACAATATTTGGCTACATGATCTATCCAAAACTAAACGGTTTTTTTAAAGTTATTTGTATACGATCGTTTAGATTTGTAGATCTACCCAAATCTAAATGATTTTTATTCAAGTTATTTGTACACGAACGTTTAGATTTGTCTACACATGATCTACCCAAATTTAAACGATTTTTTTCAAGTTATTTACATACGATTGTTTAAATTTGTCTACACGATCTACCCAAATCTGAAAGATTTTTTTCAAGTTCTTTGTACATGATCGTTTAAATTTGGTTGCACGATTTGGAGCCAAATCTAACATGTTTTTTTTCAAGTTTTTTGTACACGATCATTTGGCTACACGATCGTTTAGATTTAACTACCCAAATCTAAACGATTTTTTTTCACATTCTTTGTACATGATAGCCAAATTTAAACGATTTTTTTCACGATATTTTATATTTGGTATACAATCTTGAACAAAATAACACTCTGGAAAAATACAAGATTTATTACTGATTGAAAGCAAAGATCATGATTTCAAAAAATATATAAAAAAATTGCAGAAGAAAGAAGAAAAATTATGGAAATAAAAAGAAAAATTACAACAGAAAAGAGAAGAAGAAAGATGAAAAAGAATAGCAAACCTGAAATATTGTTTTTAAAAATGGTCAATTTTTTAATTTTATGATTTTGTTAGCTGGACCGTAAATATTTGAGTGTTTTAGCAAATTTTATAAATATGTTAAAACATTTGTGGGAAACTTATAAATAAAAAAGTAAAAGATTACAGAAAAACTTGTAATTCAACATTCCATATAAATATAAAATGGATTGATCTAATATTTAAATAAAAAATCATTGTAAACCTTTACAAGATTATCAAATTAAAAATAGATGAAAATAAAAAAAAATTGAAATTTTATAAAATTTGCTTTAATGACACTAAGATTAAAAAAAATGTATTTTCCTAATCCTAAAATATATTTTCCTAAATTGTTTTTAAAATAAATATAGATATAAAAATGTATAAATGTGTAATCGAAATAAAAAGAAATATATAAATGGGGTTATAATTGAAATGCAATCACAAATTTAGAAAATGAAAGAGAAAAGAAACCAAAATTTAAAATAGTAAAAATGAAAGATAAAGATTAATTTTCATAAATATAACAAAAATACCAAAATATTTGCTGCTCGTGTAACAAAATAAAAAATACAATGGAGTTGACCATTTTTTAAAATATTTCAGATTTGTCATTTCTTTTCATCTTTTTTCTCTTCTTCTTCAATTTTTCTTTTCCTTTTCATCTTTTCTTTTTCTTGTTTTCTTTGACAATTTTTCTTTTATATTTTTTTAAAATCATGGTTTTTGTTTTCAATTAATTATAAATCTTGTATTATATTTTTCCAAAATGTTATTATGTTCAAGATTGTGTATCAGTGTACCAAATATAAAAGATATTGGTACAATATCTTGAACAAAAATCGTTGGGACATTGGTGCGCGATCGTTTAGATTTGAATACACGATCTTGAAAAAAATATAATAGATCGTGTACCAAATCTAAACAATATTGCTACAAGATCGTGTACCAAATCTAAACGATATTGGTACAAGATCGAGTACCAAATATAAAAAATCTTGAAAAAAAATCATTGGAATATTAGTACACGATCATGTACCAAGTATATTACACTCGTGTGTTGGTTAGGTCATTTTTGTAGGTTATTTTTTAAATTTTCCATTATAGACTTGTAGGATTTTTTTTTTTTTTGAAAATTGTCTATACGGAGTAAATAATTTGGTTGTTATAGTTTTTAAAAAGCCCAAAAATATTAAATCTTTTTTTAAAAATTACCTTAATATTAAATTTAAATTTAAGTTGATAGAAATTTAATAATTTATATCAGTATAATATCTTATTATTTATTTTCAAATTTTCTAATAATTGTTTTTATTTCTTTTCTAATTTATAAATAAACTTTTTTAAGTGTAAAAACGAGATTGAATCCAAGAGATACCATTCAAGGGAGGAAGAGCATGCCCTCTTATAGATAAACAAACCTCTCGCCGAGATTTAGGCTTATCTATAAGAGGGCATGCTGTTCCTCCCTTGAATGGTATCAGAGCCTTTCTGCTTATTCTATCTCTCTCTTATTTCTCTCTCTCATGGAGTAAACTCCTCTCTGAATTCGGGAAGGATGATAGTTAATCTCTAAACCTATTCTTTTGTTCTTTCTTTTCTGTAATCTTCTCTTTGTCCCAACTTCTTCGTTAATTTTGTCTCTCTACTTTAGGTGAATTTGCAATAATGATGTGTCTAAGTTTATAATCGTTTGTTCTTGTAAGTTTGAGTATGGCTTGGTCAACCTGCAAACTTTGAACAAAACGATGAATGGATTTAGACTAATTAACGTTGGATTTGCACCTAAAGTTAGATTGATTGATGAATTATAATGAAGGATTAAGACTAAAGAAAAGATTATTCCTAAGAAATAACCATTAGAATTCATTTAGCTTTAAACTATCAAATTTCCAGGGTTCTCTCTCTCTCTTTCTTTATCCATGCTTTCCAAACTTAAAAAGAAATTTTCCTTTAACCCTCCTGTCATCGAAACGTCTTCTTCCTCTTCTTCAAACAATTCCAGAATTGATTCTGAGAATTTAAATGCATCTCTATCTAAACATAGTAAGATAGAGAACCAACTGTCTCAAATTGAGAATAGACTCCAAAATTGGTCTATTCCCAAGCTTGAGCCCAAAGAGATTTACGCTCATCCTTTCTTTAACTTCAAAGAAAAGGATGTCGTAAGAATCTCTGTAGACAATATTCCAGTAAGCCAAGACTTCTCCAAATATCGTCTCCTCGCAAACGAGAACATCGAATTATGCCGCAAACACAATTACAGGTATCTGCACGTAGGATGTGTCCAAATAGCCATCAAGCCGCTCTTCAGGACGGGATTAGATATTCCTATCTACATCGCCCTCCGAGACAAGAGGCACCTGAACTTCTCCAATTCTCTATTAGGAATTGTTCAGTCGAACCTCGACAACGGACCAGTTTACTTTACCTGTAAACCTGGATTCACGATGGCACTCCAAGACAAGAATATCTACGACGTTCTAAGTCTGGATATTCGTGCAAAAGGACTACGTCTCAAGAACGGTTCTATCCTTTCTCGGTCATGTATGTCCTCTATTACAAGATGATGTACACGAATGCTTCTCCAAAAGCTTTAGGTGTCTCCCCAAAGAACTACACTATGCTTATGGAAGTTAATCTGGAACGTTCCTCTGTAACGGTTCCAAAGCTTTTAGACTGGAGTGAACTTACCCGAAATCCAGTCTGGACAATCGAGCATGCAACTGCACCAAGAACAAGGCAAAGTAGCACTGCTCAAATCACAGAGTTTGACGATGGACACGTCGAGGTCCAGTTCCAAGACGAAGAAGCATCTCATCCTCCTCCCAGAGAGATCTACAGCGGAAGATCAAGCGTATCGAATTCCAGATCAGCAAAAAGAGAACATCCGATAGCCAGATCTAACTCTATGAAGATGGCAGTAGACTTAAATAAATCCATTCCGGACGTCCAGTACGAACGGTTTGAAGGATCTCAGTCTCCCACACAAACAGATATGGAAAGAAATTCTGGAAGCATCTACAACCAGATAAACACCATATCATCTGAAGACATGACGATGTATGATTACTACTACGATAAGTATATTGATCAGTACATTCAGATAAAGGATTGGGACAACAGACCCAAATTCCTAACCAAAGACGCCTTCATAGCCCGAGTCAACGAAAAGGCTAAAGAAGTAAGTATTCGCGTCCTTAACAAGCCAATCACGTGGAGGACTTCAACAGGAAAAGAAATCAAGTCAGATTACCCTCCAGAAGAAGAGATTTCTTTCCCGCATCCCAAGATGCCAAGCGCTGCAATAATCTCTTCCCCCTACAAAGTAATTGACGAAAACTGTTGGTGTAAGGGAAATTAAGAACATCCAACAGCAGCTCAATTATTCCAATAAGGTCTTGACGACTCTGTCAAGGTCTATTGAAGATATGAAGCCCGACCAAACCGGAAAGGTTCTTGCACCACCAAGTCGCCCAGGATTACCCAAGATTGATCCAAATCGACCCATTGTGCAACCAAACTCCCTAGAAATCAAGCTAAAGGGATCCAGCACTGATGAGCTCTTGAAGGAAATTACTCAGAAGCTATCAGTAACTTCTATCTCAAAGGATCAGCCAGAGTCATCTTCAAAGAAGGAAACCGACAGCTTTGGGATAGGCAACGTCAACACGATTCGCTATGAATCTCCTAAACTTCTTCCTATCAGAGTCTACAACACGGATATGAAGAACCATTACAAGAAGCCATCTCCTCCGGACTTAGGATGGGATGATTTGCGGCCAGACTTTCGATCGTTCGACGGTAACAATATCGAAACTTGGAACATAGATGGATGTTCTGAGGGCCAAATGTTGATCATCTTTCAAGAAATGTTTGTCGCAGCTACAAGCTACATTCGAAGGATGAGCCAAAAGGAAATTGTCGACTCCTTAACCGCAGGATTCACTGGAAACCTCCGAAGTTGGTGGCACAATCACCTAACCAGTGAAAACAGGGAAGCCATTAAAGAAGCTATCATCGAAAAGGTAGAACAAGGACCCAATGGCGACACTGTTACAATCCAGCCGAATTCAATCAACACCTTGATCTATACGGCTATCAAGCACTTTGTAGGACGAACTACCCTATACAGTGATCAATCAACCGAAGCTCTATTAGGGATGAAGTGCCCTAAGATGAGTGACTTCAAGTGGTATAAAGACACTTTCATGTCACGTCTTTATAACCTCACAACTTGCAAGGACGTAATCTGGAAACACAAGTACGTCGAAGGACTACTCAGGTATGTTCGTGAAAAGTTTTACTCAACCATGACTATCATCAATGGCGGGTCAGAAATCGATTGGGAAAGTATCTCCTACGAAGATATTAATTCTACTCTTCAAAAGGTATGCCTTGAAATCTGCCAACAGCAACGGCATGCTACGAAGGTCGCCAAAGATTCTGATTATCGCAAAGAATTAGGATCTTTCTGCAAGCAGTACGGAATCGACAGTACTCCTCCATCTCGGAAGAAGTCACGTTCGAAGAAATTCTTATGTAAGCAGTACCCGGATGAGTCAAGCAAACATGGTCAAAGGAAGAAAAAGTACCATGGCAAAGGAAGAAACAAGCGGAAGTTCTCCAAAGATAACCCCACATGTTTCAGATGCAATAAGAAGGGACACTATGCAAATCGTTGCCCTATCGTCAAGAAAATCAACAAGATGGAGATTGATGAAAGTGAAAAACAATCTCTATTGAGTATCATCAAGGCCGAACAGCTCTCGTCAGACGAAGAGTATTCGAGTTCAGACCAAGAGGAAGATTTACTCAATGCCATCATCGAAGAATCTTCAGATGCATCTTCAGTGTCAAACGAAGAGTCGGACACCGAAGATCCAATACCTTGTTCGGGTTGCATTAATGTTCTGACCAGCACCCAGAAAGGTCTCTTAGATATCATCGACGACGTTCAGGATGATGATATCAGAAAAAAGTTGCTTTTGAAACTGCGAGAAGATCTCGAAACCCCGGAACAAAAGCCCAAGAACCCGATAAACTTCAGTTTTCAATCGGTTCTCAATCAATTGGCCAGCAATCAGACGGCCCCTGTCAAGATCCCTGACCTCCAGTGCGAGATCAAAGTTCTCAAGAGGGAAGTACAGGAAAATAGACAACTGATATCCTATCTTGAAAATGTTGTCGGAGCAATTCAAGAACAGATATGCTCAATGGATAATGTCGATAATGCTGAAGCTTCAACTAGCGGCATCAACGTCATCAGCAAAGTCTTTAATCAGAAATGGCTAACAAAGGTTACCCTAAAGATCAAAGACTACAAATTTGAAGCAACAGCTCTAGTCGACTCAGGAGCTGATCAAAATGTTATCCAAGAAGGGGTAATTCCATCCAAGTACTTTGAAATCACCAGAGAATCACTAAGAGGTGCCAGTAACAACGCCCTGATGATCAGGTACAAGGTTTCAAAGGTGCATGTTTGCAAGGATGAAGTCTGCCTTGTAAACTCTTTCCTCCTCGTTAAAGGTCTTACCGAGGAAGTAATTTTGGGTACTCCATTCCTTACCCAAATTTACCCGTTCACAGTTTCTGATAAGGGATTAACTTCTCAGAAATTCGGCAAGGAAATCACTTTTGAGTTTTGCAAGCCAGTAATTCAAAGGTATCTTTCAACAATTGAGAGCGAGATCGTCCAAAGTCTCAACCTCATCTCTAGGAAGGAAAAGCAAATTGAGTTTCTTCACGACGATATCACAGGCAGTGAGAATAGCCTTGCAGATTACCTCTCAAGAGAGCATCTCTCAAAATCCTCTCTCTTGAAGACTTCTGCCAATCCTCCCAATGCTCCCCAATTCCGGCCGACCGCGGCCACCCGAGAGGCCTCCACCTCCAAACCTTCCTAATCAGCCTACATCGGCTTTCTCTCAAGCAGCTAGCTCCTCCAGAGGTAGCTCTTCCAAGGGCAAGCGCCCTATCTCCCAATCATCTGCTCCGTCTCCGATGAGTGCAGATAACTACGCCATGGACCTTGGCTTCCAAATGGTCTCCAGGCGTCGTCCAGGTTCCTCTTCAAGGAATCTATCATTAGGATCAACCCCTGCTCCTTCAAACACTTTGCTACGTCCCATTTCTTCAACGGCAAAGTCCCAATCCAAACCCCAAACCTATGCTCGAAAGGTAAAACCGGCAATTTTTATGCCTAGACCTCCGATCACCGGTTATGTAACCAAAACAATTCTGGAAGAAATAGTTATTGAACCAGAATTCGATGGACCTTCCGTCCAAGAAATTAGTTCTCAGGTTTACCTCAAAGAATTTAATTTCTTGCCAGAAGACATCAAAAAAACAAGGCAATTTTATGAATTTATCTTAGTAGATACAGTTTCTGCGGAGATAACTCATATTTCGCACCGCAACAACCCGAATAAAATTGTCTATTCAAAGCTGAAGATTTTCAGGGTTCTGACGCCGTCCCATTGGCCACAAGGGATGCTTGTACCTAGAAAATTCTCCAAGCCCTTCAATCCACCGGCGTACACATACCGTGACTACATGGAGGCATGGTATAAGGTATTCTGGTATGATTCCAATAACCACTCTTGGTTTATTACATTCTGTAAGAAATCTTACAAATGTAATTTCCCAAACTGGTTCCAAAAATGGTGGAGTTACTTTGGACTCACTCCGGAAATTTTCCCAGTCCAAGTTCAACAGGCCTATCACCAGTTTTCAACCAACATCTATTCGTCTGCCCTTTCTCCGACGTATAGATTCTCTCTCTACTTCCAAGTGCCCTGGATTTTCTGCAGGAGCCACCAGCTTTCAACCAGAGCAAAGTTCAAGATCTTAGGAAAGATCTTGTGCGTCAAATGGTGGGACAAGTACGATCACTCCCATCTCAACAAAGAACAAATAGCGAACTGGTTCAAGACCAACGCTCATCTTTTCCGAGAAGAAGAAGACCAATTCCTTCTCGCAAAAAATTCAATTATGACCTCTCTTGCCAGTACCAGATCTGAAGCAGATCTCCAGACGATCATTGAAAGATTCATCCATACCATTTCAGATGACGACAAGGAGGATAAACGTGAAGAAGATGACGGCATCTCTTCAAACTCATCCGTCAACGATATCGAACTAGACTACGATCCGTATTCTGGTTACGATATACTAGATCCCTATTTGGATTCCCAACCGGGATGAACAATAGGTTTTAATCGTATTTTTTAAATTTTAGTCTTAGTTTTAGGTAAAAAAAAAATAATAATTAATTATTAAGTTTTTTAGTTTTTGAGTCATGTAAATAAAGTCCAGTATATCCAGTCTGCAACAGGTAATCGTCGATTTTGGTGATCTCCGATTGAAGGGGAGGTGATGTAGATGGTAGGTGACTGAAGTGGAATGACCAACCATGGGCTAGTGCTTTTTAGCAGCGATTGATTCCGGTTAGGAAATGCTTACCGCGACCGACCGAGAGTAAGTCCCTGGATGTATTCTCCAATCAAGGCATCAACAGCAGTCGCATGACATCACCATCAATGACTATCAGTGATAGAATTTGCTAGAGGTTGTAAATATTTTGTAAAATCTATTATTTTTAAAAACTTCCCATACAAATCATATGTATATACAGACTCAATTTCTTGTTATCTTTCTACTCTATTGATCTCCTCTCTCTCATTCTCTCACACACTATTACTCACCACTCTCTTACTTCACTACGTTCTAATCAACATATTTTTACTCTTTCTTTTTTTTTTTTTGAGTGAACTCTAATAATTAAGAATTGTTATTCTTGGAGATCCAATTTTAGAAATAATTGATTCTTAAGTGTGTATAAAAGTTAAAAAGAAATGAGGTGTTAAAATAAAATTGGAATAGAAGTTTAATTAAATTGATATGATAAATATGTAAAAAGAAAAAAGAAAAGGAAATGGGGACGGGTTGAGCTGTCTTGGAAGCAGTAACGTCATCTTTTTTGGCCCTTTTTTTGTTTTAAATTCTTCTTTCTATCTTTGACATTTCCAATGTGAAGAGATATGCTTTCTCTATTGCTCTCCATCCGCATTCTTTACGCGCTTTCTTACTTGGCCCCATCTTGTGGGCCCACCCCATCATTCTTATCTCTCTCTTCCCTTTCTTTTTAAACAAATAAATAATAATCAAATAAATCTTTTTTTTTTTTGCCCCTTCCGCCTTCCTTGCACATCATTCCCTAACGTTCCAAAAAAAAAACAAAATTACTATTCATTGGTTGCTATGCTATTCTTTCACTTTTATCTTTTCCTTTTTAATAAACTCTAAATTATATATATATATATATTCTCTCAAAGTTACGTAAAATTGAGAATTTGAAATAGTTCTTATCGTAGCTAATTGAAGACCTTTAAACAGTGTTTACTATAACAAGAGATCTTATTATAGTTCTAGATAATTTTTGTCCCAAACGACCTCAAAAGATTCCTAATTTTTAAAATTTTAAAGAAAATTCTTTAACTTTAGTTTGTGGAGAAAATGTTAAAATTTTGTTAAAAAAATATCTCTAAATTATTGAAAAGCTTTCTAAATACCCTTAAACTTAAAAAAAAAAAATTAAAAAATCCTTTCATTAATATAACTTTTAAACCAATTATTTTAGCATCCAAAATAAAAATTAATATGTCAATATTTCTATCTATATTTTCACATTTTCATAGATTCAAGATCGATAGAAAATGTTAATTAACATTTCCATTATATCGTAGAAAAATTCACGAATCACAAAAAAAAAAACATCTGAAATATGTTTATTTATTTGAAAATAATAGTATTTATTTGCTTATTTAAATTTATTTTTTGAATTTTATTATAATTTTTTCCAGAAATATCTATCAAAATCGAAATTATTATAAAATTAAGACTTCAATATATCTATCGACATCGATATTATAAATATGCTTAAAATATAAAATTCCACAAAATCTTAAAACATACTAAAACATTAATTAGTCGAATAAAAAAATATCATACTAATAAATCTATCATAATATCAGTGTGTATTAATAGTCAAATACATTTTTTTTATTTGACAATATTGTTCATTAATTTTAGCAATAACTATTGAAATCGGTTGTATTCGTTATCTATCATTGTTTGTTAATAGTCAAATAAAATTTAAACTATATATGGTTTTAACTTTAAATTTTGGTATGTGAGAAAATTGGTGTAAATTTTGGATTAATGAGAATATTATTTAACTTTATTTAAACTATGGTATTTATGAAACTTTTTTATAGTTAGGTATTTTTTAAACAAAACTTTAACTATTGCCATCCAAAACTAACGGTAAGGTATTTTGGACTCTTCCTTTAAAGTTTAAGAGAATTTTTGAAACTTTTGAAAGTTTATCCATTTTTTACAAAAGTTACAAAGATAGGAGACATTGTAATTTAACCTTTAATAAACAAATAATTAATGATTTTTTTTTATCCTTTTATGTCTCAGCCAACTCACGTGTATCTCGACTAATTTCATCCAACAATTCGTCTAAGCGTACTACATGTTAAAATTAATTATTTTATTTAATATTTTTATAGGAAAATTGCATTAGATGATAAATTTTTTTTTAAAAAAAGCAGTTCATAACATCTATTTTTTGCATATTGCAAATTTGGTAAATATGACGGTAATCAGATGGTAATATGACGATAATCTGCTTTTAAATTTGCTATTTTTGCAATTTTGAAAATGTAAGTGACATGGACTCTATTATCATAATTGTTTTTTGCTATTTTTGCAAACCTCGCCTTTTTTATATTTGTATTTTTCCTTTTATGTTTTCTTTCCTTTACTAAATTTTTTAGAGTTCATTTATTTTGTTATTCTTTGTATCTCAAATTGAAGCCAATTATTCAATAACATTATACATATTAACATAGTATCAGAGCTACAATTTTGCACTATTCAAATTTAGTCGTCACCAGCACCTCTATCTCCACTGACGGTTGTTGTCAGTAGAGACATATTGGATACATCATTCTTATAGATTTCAGTTTGTAGTTCATTAATCTTTGTTATGTTTTCAGTTATGTGTTTGATGTCATTGTTCTATTTTAAAACCAACAGTTTGTGGGTATTATCTCCGATCTAGAAATTCTTTGTATTTTAGTTCTTTGTGGGTACTCTTCCTACCCCGAAAGTTCTCTATGGTACTTTTTTAATTCTTCAATGGGATCTTTATGAAGATCTCTGTTTTAGCTCAAAAGTTTGTGGGTAGACCTTTACATTTATTGTTGTATGACATTTATATATTACACTATAGTGAAATATTCTATATTAATAATGTGAGTATTTATATTTTCTCTTAGGAAGATTTGATCAATGTTTAAATATAAGTACGGGTTGGAAGAACCTTTTTTTTTTCTAGTCAAGCAACTTCGTGGTGGCGCTAATTTTGCTAACCCTCTCCCCCTAATAGATAAGAAAATAGAGGAAAAAAGGGAAAAAGCAAAGAAAGAATCTCAATTTTTATGAGATACACACAATGTATTGTTATAGGTTGTCCTGTTTATTTGCACGTGTGGTTTTTGTTAATTTGAAATAATTATATGGTATATTTTGGGTTATGTATAGATATGCTTTCGTGAAATTAACATAGCTGGTATAGGTTATTAAGTTAATGTTTTGTAACTAAGATCACAACCCAATTTCATGAAAGGTAAGCACACATATATTAATGTTTTGTAACTAAAACCACAACCCAATTTCATTATAGGTGTTCATACTTTTGGTGTGCATTATGACATTAATCTTTGAGAAAAGAACGATGATTGTGATAACTTGTTGACATATGAAAGGTACACATATTGTATCCCTATTATTATCAATGTTTATTTGTAGTGTGTACTCTACATTAACCCTTTGTTTTTCTATTAGATTTTGTAAGAATTCATTGGGGTAACAAAATCTTTAGGAGATTTCCATTTATAGGTTTAGTGGGTGAACACATGCACACACGAAATAGTAAAGTTTAAGAAGTATCTTTCCAAAATAAAATTACTGGCAACTATTTGATTTTTATATTGTTTTTTTTTTCAGTGTTATATTTATTGTACTTTTTAGAAATATATTATATTACTAGAATTAGTAAAATTTAAGAACGATTTGTACCTGTTTTTTTATTATTATTATTTTAAGATTACCTGTTTTTTGTTTAAGTAGATGATGAATGAGTAGAAATTGAATTGTGCTTTTTTCTAAAGTGCTCTCGTTTTTATAAGTCAACAGTGTATTAAATGATTAGAATGGTCCTTCTTCTCTTTCTTTCTTCTTTTTTAAATTTTTTCGAAGGTGGGGTGTCTTTCTCCTCTTTAGAAGAGTCAGTTTTCTCTGTTTTAGAGTTATGATATACTTGATTGGATCATCTGCTATAATTTATTAGGCTTATTGTGCTTAATTTGGTTTTTTTATTTTTATTGAAAAAAGAAAAACTAAAACTAAGTTTAGGGTGGGATACTTTTATATGGTGATCAGTAATTATTGTTTTTTTCATTTAAGTTGAGGTTTGGAATGATGTAATTGATACCATGTTACAAGTTAATTGAAACTTTCTCAATAATAATATGCTAAAGGGTCTCTTAATTTTTTTTTTAGAGAATTATGAATTTAACCCTCCTCAAGTATCGTTTAAAATCACAACTTTAAGTTTTCGTGAATTTGGTCATTCATTATTGTTAAAATTGGTTAATACAAAATAAGGTTAATAAGATTTATTAATTTTTTTTCTAAACATATATGAATAGATCACTCCAATGCTTAGTTGCACATGAAATCATGCAGGCTGTGAATTTAAAATTGGGATTTAATTGAGAAATGTTGACATATTAGGGTAAAAATGAAGAGCTTATAAAGTGAGAAATGACAGTTAAATTGGGGATGAATGGAGGTAATTAGGGTAGAAGTCAAAATGTATACATAAATTTATGTTTGATTAATAGATAAAAATAGATGGGGGTTTTCCAAAGAGTGAAGTAATAGTAACGTTATCTTGGTAATTTATATACTAAAAAAGAAAAGATGCGACAAAATGTAATGGAAAACAAAAAGTCAATATAAGTTGAATTTGGCATCTAACAACTCCCACATGGGTTAGGGTTTCGGTCATTGCTTTAAAGGTTTTTTTTTTTTGTTTTTCTTTTCTTTTCTTTTTCTTCTTGCAATTTGCATCCAATAACATTATCTTTGTGACATATTGTTTTATGTTAACTCACACCACATGCACTACATATTTTATTATATATTTTAACTCTCACTTATCACCTTTAGTTTCGAGGATGTATTAGATTACATTTTTTATTAACTAAAGAAACTTTGTAGATTGCCCATTAGCTATGGATTGTTAAAGATCTCTTGCTCTCCAATCCAAGATAGGGACATTCTAATTTTAAACAAATTTTTCAGATAGCGCAAAACTACTAAAAATATATTCATAACTATGAAAATATATAGACATCTATAAAAAAAATTACCCTTTAAAACAAATTTATTTATTGTGATTTTGTAATAAATCATTATGCATTACGGTTTAAATTTTATATTAGAAATTGACCAAAGTTATTTGGTCAACTGAAAATTTCTATTATAGCTATCTATTTTTGTTCGATCTTATTTAAAATTAATTCAAATGTTAGATTAATGTTATTTGACCTAGACTTATTTCTAATTTTGTAATTAACCATTTTTTTAAACAATGTTATTTAACTACTTTTAAAGTTGTGTGAATTGTTTGGTTAAAGTAACTAAATCAATTTATTAGACTAACTAATACAGATGGATTATCACAAAAGTGACAACTTTTTTAAATAGGTTTTGGTCGCCAAAGGCTTCCCTTTAATTTTGAGGTGTAGGCCAAAGTTGATATTATTTCAAATTAAAAAAAAAAAAACTATCAATTTAAGTTTTTAGTCATTTGAAAAAATGATTTTGGCTATAAATATTCGTCTTCTTCATCCATGGGAAGGACACAAGAAGAAGCCACACAAAAAAATCCTAGTGGTTTTTACACAACCTCTATATACCCTCTTATTCATCCAAATATCTAGCCTCCATAATCATCACTTCTCTTAGTCTTCATCCTCTTAAAAAAACCTAAGAGATCTACAACATTCCATTTTTTGTTCTCTTCTAGCAACCCTAAATCTCCATCATTTTCCATACAAATTCTCTATGATGTCAAGAATTCAATACACAAGAAAATCACTAACTTAGTTGGAGATGTATTTGGTAGGATCTTTGGGCAATGATTCACGTTTAAAAGAACAAATAAGTTTAGTGTATGTTTGAGATTTTTTTCTTTCTTTTTTCTTCTTCTTCTTATTTTATTTATTTTTCTTCAAACTTCCATACAAGATGAAAGAAAATTAAAAAAATGATCAAATATTTGGTTATTGATGTTGTTTTTATTTCTCCATTTTTCTTTCTTTTATAATTATTTCTTTATTGTCGTGTAAACTTCTCTTTTATATATTTTATTTATTTATATACATATTGCTTCACATTTTGTTGTGTATTTTTTTTTATTTCTTTCCTTTGTGAATTTATTCTTAAACTTCGTTATTTATATATTTATCTTTATTCTCTTTTTTCATAATATTGATTATTGTTTTTATTATTTTCTCATCTTTTATATATTATTTAATAATATAGTTTTTCCCTCTTTTGTTGTCAATTTAATATGTTATTGCTAATAGTTGCTTAAATTTATTAACATTTAAAATTGTTTTTCTTTAAAAAAAAAATTGACGACGGAATCTAGAAAATTTGAGAGACAAATTTTTTAGAATTTTTGGAGTGAAGAGTAAATTTTGTGGGAGTTGATCTCTAATAATTTTTCTCTAAGATGTTAATTTATATTTTTATGTTCATTAGCGAGGGAAAAAACTATATTTCTTTAAACGAGGTTAATTGTTTATACAATATTTTGTATTAATTGTTACATTGGATGTTCAATTTAATATTTCTTTACTTGTGTTAAATTTCTTTTAAGATATTTAATTTGAAAATTTGTTGAGTTATATCTTTTGTATTTGTTAAAAAGAATTTATGTATCATTTCAAAACTTTCAAATTCTTTTCATGTCCCTGACAAGCATATTCTTTTTATAAAATTTTCCACCACAAAATCTAGTAAATCTAGGAGTTCAATTTTCTAGAATTTCAAGGTGAAAAAATCGATTCTTTTCGAGTCCAAAATCGATCTTCAATATATTTTTATTAAAATATTAATATACTATTTTATGTTTCTTAATTTGTTATAGTGTTTTTTTACTATTATTTTTATTTATCTAATTTTTCTATTAAATATCATTTTCATGTCTATTTAAAATTTATAAATCTTTTTTATTTAAATTTTTTAATGTTTTAAAATCTTTTTAATTTAAAATTTTCCAAGTTTTAAAATCTTTTACAAAACTCTTATTTAAATCATTTAGAAAAAATTTCTTTAAAAGTTATAATTTCTTATGTTTCTCAAATATTCAAAATTTAATATATGATTTTATAAGGTTTCCTAATCAATTTTTTCTACGAGCTTATATCGTTTGTGAGTACAAGATTTGATCTAAATAAAAAATGATTTTATTTATGTTTTTAAAAAGAATCTTTTTGTTAAAAGGCTATTCACGAATTTTGAGAAATTAATTGTATTAATTTCTCACCTTCTCGAGGTGAGAAAACTTTTTTCAATATATAGTTTCATTGATGGAATGTTCTATACTTATTTTATGGGATGGTTACTTCAAATATTGAAGTGATGAAAACAAAATAAGACATTTTTTAAAATTTTATTTTTCGAAATGAAATTCACTTAAATAACAACTTCCATTCAAGACATAAAATTTAGCTACTATTTTTTAAAGAGTGTTGTGAAGTGCTAACACCTTACCACAAATAACTTCTTATCTCAACTTTAGTTGTTACTTACTATTTTTTTATTGACTTTATTTTAAAATTGTTTATTTTATTTTGGTGTAAGTCTTACCATAAAAAAAATTGATGACGACTCTTTTTTTGTTTTAATTTAAAATTAACCCATACTGAGGAGTCCAACTTTTCCACATCGTCTCAGACACGTGGCAACATCTATTTTCAAAACTTGTTTTTTTTTTTTCACTTTTAAGATAAAATTTCCTATTTTGTTATTCTTTTCTATCCACCTTTATTCTTTTTTAGTATAACAAATTTAACCCTAATCCCCATGTTTTTAGTCCAAAATACTTTCATAACCCATAATCCGATTTCATCTTCTTGGTCCGAGATGCTCTATAGGAATCCATCGCTATTCCTTTTCTTCCACATAGAAAGGTTCATTCCAAATCACAAAAGAGTTTTCTCTCTTTTTTTTTTCTTTTAAATTTATTTTAATTTTTGTTATGGAAATGCAATGGACAAGGTCTCGAAAATCAATCAGATTGTTTCTGATGATAAAAAGAACTTTTTTTAATGTGAAATTGATGAAAACCCTATATTTCAAGGTTTGTAATGTTAGAAGACAAAGCCTGTCAGTATGCATGTGATGGTTAGATACCTAGGATCGGTATATCTTTGAAAGCAAAGACGAAGAGAATAAATGGTGTACACTCTTTACTCATCACAAATTGTTTTTTAATAATTAACATTTTTTTAGTAACTTTATCTCTCCTTGAATTAGGTTGAAATTCAAATATTCCTTTAGTTTTTTTTTTAACTACCAATTCGAGTTTGGGAGATTTGAGCTATTAATCATGTGGTCACTAACATAATCGAATGTTGGTTGAGCTAGGTTCAGTATTATCGTTCAGTTAATTAAACCATTTTAAAAATGGTTACTATATTGTTCACAAATGATTTAAACTAATTGACTTTAAACTAATAAGAACTAGAAATTTATAGTTTCGATTTTCGTGTGTATATATATATATATATGTTAGTCCTTGTTTTAAATTAGGAAGGTCAATCAGTATATTCCAATTAACCTCAAAACTTTTCTTGTGAAATATATACATTTAATTATTTCAAATGAGCTAACCTCTCTCTCTTTAGGGTGAAGATCAAATCCCAAGTGGTGTATGAATACCATTCTCATGTGTTTAATTTAAAAAATAAATTATTTTTAAAAAAATTAAAGTGTTTGAGGGCAAGTAAAAATAGTTTTTGAGTTCATTTTAAACCAATTTTATAAAAAAAAATTAAATAAAAATGAGTTTTAAAACTAAAAAAAAACAAGTTTGTGGACCAAAACTTTCTAAAAACATTTTTTCTTTGATCAATACAAAGATATCCTTAACTGATTGATTATAAACCAACACCCTCAAACTCCTATAAATAAATATAGAAACAAAAGAAAAAAGAAAAAAAATGTTTTATAAAAGGGATATTAATATAGAGGACAAAATGTTCAAAATATTTTAACATTTTAGATTTTATTAATGGTAGATATTAAAAGACACTGAGAAACTTCTATATTGATAAAAGTCTATCCATGTCTATAAATGTATATCATCGATAGAATCTAAGCTTTTGCTACTTTTAAAAATATTTTGGTTTATTTTGTTATATTTTAAAATACTCTTGGTTAAATTGCTTATATTTATATTACAAAAATGACTGTACATCAATTGGATCTAAAGTCATTTCTTACAGAAAAAGAGAGAGGGAACAGATGGATTAAAATAATATTTTGATGAAAATTATAAACAATAAATAAAGCAATAGTGAAACTTTTCTTCTATTTAGCCAAACATAAAATTATTGTGCAGTGAGTATAACTCAAACGACATAGCGACTATCAATCTCAATCTCAAAGTTAATGATTTTGTTTTCTACTCGAATGTAAATGGACAATTATTTAAAGAATTAAGAATACCATCTTAAACAAAATGAACCATTTTAAGTGGTCATTATATTGTTTTTTCTTTCTTCTAATATTCAATAACATCTGTGGTTTTTTTTTTAAGGAATAACATCTATGGTTGAGATTGAAACTTTAGATTTCTTAACTTTTAGTTGATGAAATGTTATAATCTCAACTAGTTGAATTTTAGTTGATGACATGTTATTAAATTCAAATAGTTGTCAGTTATTTTATATGGTTGGATACTTGTATGTTTTTGTTCATTTAGTTCATTTAGTTATAGTTTGAGTCAAATTGAATCAATAGTTGATCGCGGTAAGGGAGTAACACTTATTTTCCATTTGTCTTTTTTAGTGATTTATTATAGGTTTATATAAGGTTAATTTTCATAAATATAAAAAAACACCAAAATATTTATGGCTCATATTACAAAATCAAAAAGCTTATGGTATTTTCATAAATTTCAGGTTTGTTCTTGAATATTGCGGACAAATTTTCACTTCTTTTTCTTCTTCTTCGCGATTTAGTCATCTTCTCTTCATATTATTAATTTTTTCATATGATTACTTTTTCTTCATTTCTCATCAGTTTTTGTTGGTGATTTCTTCATTTTCTCTTCTAGAATTTCTTCATTCTTTGATTTTTCACTTTTTTCTTTTTTCGTTTCTTCAAATTTTCACTTGGTAAACGATATTCATCATCTCTCATATAATTCCTCTTCCATATCTAAACAATCGTGTACCAAGATTTAAACGATCTTCGTTCAATATTGTGTACGAAATATAAAAGATCTTGGTACATAATCGTGAACAAAGATCGTTTAGATTTTGTCCACAATCGTTTAGCTCTTGGTACACGATTGTGTAAAAAATCTAAACAATATTGGTACAAGATCTTGTATCAAATATAAAAAATATCTTGGTATACCGATATTTTGGTTCATGATCATTTAGAAGAAGAATGACACGCGATCTTGTGGTCGTCGGTGTTGATACTACCTACACGATCGTGTATCATTTTCGATACGATTGCATATCATAATCGTTTAGAAAAAGAATTGTACGTGCATTTGTAAATATATATTTTTAATTTGGTTTAAATATTGATTTTTAAATATTCATGTGAACAATATTTACAATTTTTTTATAATAGATTTGGTAGAAACTTGATTTTATTGGTTCTAAATATGAAAAAAAAATTATATTGTTATATAAGGTAATTTACATTAAACTATTAAAAAATAGCTTATACTAGAAATATATAAATCGAATATTTGGATACATTGTATTAGTATTAAATTTCGTTAAAATTTATTGTCAAAAAATTAGAAGTAAATTATTTATAGTATTTGTGTAACTCGAAATTTTGAATAAGGTTATTGGTTTAAAATTGATTATCTCTAACATTTGATTTCTAAAATTTATCTATAAAAAAGTTCAAATAATTTATTTGTATTGCACATGCAAATCATTTAGTTATCTCTACTAATTTGGAGATTTGATTTAAGTAAAAAAAAAATCACTTTAAATACATATTTTTTTCTAAATCTCCTTATATTCAACAATTTTAATTTAGATTAAAATAAATTAAATTTTAAATGTAAAATAGATAAATTTTAAAAAAAATATTTTGTAAGAAACTCATTCTTTTTTTTGAACTTTTTTTTAAAATTGTTTAAAATATACTTAAAAATCTATTTTTGAATGACTTTCAAACACTTTAGGGCCCGTTTGGTAACGTTCTCGTTTCTTGTTTCTTGTTTCTTGTTCCCTGTTCTCGGTTTCCCATTCCTTTTTTTTTTAAAACAAGAAACAGGAATGTATTCGGTAACTGTTTCTATTTCTTGTTTCTTGAAAAATAGAAACAGAAATAGAAAATGTGTTTGATAACTGTTCCTTGTTTCCTGATTTTTTTTGAATTTTTTTTTTGAATTTTATTCACATTTAATTCAATTAAACACCAAACAAAAATATATGTCCTCCATTAAACATAAAAAAAAAAAATCAAACCTAGATAGGAAGGTTTTCTTGTAATCTTATGGAGAACGAGATAAAGATTGAGATCTGAAGAACAGGGCTGACGAGAGAAAGATGAAAACCCACGACGAAGAGGAGGACTGAAACCCAAGAAAAAGAGGAAGACAAAAACTCACAGCTAAAACACAGATCTGACAAAAACCCGCAAATTCGACGAAAACCCACAGCAAAACAATAATTCACGTAAAGAGGAAGAGGAAAACCCAGATCCAGCGAAGAGGAAGGCGTCGTGTAGAGGGAAGACAATGAGGGACGAAGAGGAAGACGATGAGAGCGAAGAGAAAGACAACGAAGATGATGAGAGGAAGAGGAAGAGGATGGTTATTTGGAAAAGACGGTGGAGATAAGGAGAAGAAAAAGGAAACCACGTGGAGACTAGTTATTTGGGGAAGAAGATGGAAATAAGAGGAAGATAAAGGAAATCACAAGGAGAAAATGAAATAGAAAAAGAATTGAAAAGAAGGAAAAGGAAACCAAT
>CM046885.1:4151943-4196199 GCA_025688845.1 Cucumis hystrix | reverse complement strand
TCTCCTTCTCCTTACCCTAGCCGCCGGCCGCCCCACCTAACCCTTCCTCCTTTCCGTCCATCCGGCGAAGCCCAGGTAGCCGCCCGCAGCCGTTCGTCCTAACCGCAGCCTCACCGTCGGCCAAAACCCCCTTTTTTTACTCAGATCTGTCTTCTGCGTCTCCTTTCTGCCTCCAGCCACCTCCGTTCCTCCTCTTTGGTCGCGCCGCTCGGAGCCCAGCCGCTCGGTTTGCAGAAGACAAGCGCCAATCGAAACCCAGCCGAGCCTGACGTTCTGTTTGCACCGATCTTCGTTCGAAATCGCGGCGTTTTCGTTCGGTTTCGTCCGCGCCGGTCACCGCGTCAGCTCGCCGGCCGTTCGTGAGGCAGCCGCACATCTCCTTCCAGCCGCGCATCACCTTCCAGCCCACGTCTTCCCTTCTTCCAGTCGCGGATCTCCATCTTCCAGCCGTCGTCGCGCTGTCTTCACGCAAGATCCGAGCAGCGCACGCCTCCCTTAGCCGACCGCCGACCGACCCAAACGTGGGGTTTCCGTGAACCGGCAGCCGTGAGCCGTGGAGTGCCGCTGCCTCTGTTTTACGGTAAAATCGTCGAAGTGGTTTTGTTGGTAACAAATTTAATATGGGTTGGAATTTGTTTCAAAATTGTTCAAGCGATATGGTTGGAAGATTTTGGCTAAGTTGTTAACTTACTTTTGAAGGTGTTGAAAGTAACGCTCGATTTTCTTGGGTTCACAACGAACAATTGTTTTAATTGGAGCTTGTTTCGTGAATTTGAGCAAGTTGTGAAACATCACCTTTGGGTTGATTTTAAATGAATGATTCGTTAAAGAAAGATATTGAGTATTTACCCTAATGTTTAGGTTCGTCTTCACAAACTTTTGCGCGGTTAAGGAGCTTACCTAACGCCAAGGTAAGGGATTTTCTACTGGACTCAATAACAAGAAATAAGATGTATTGACTATATGGACTGAATGTTATATCTGGACTGAGTAGGGATGACGTTTATGATGTTTGTTTGGGTGTGGACTGAAAGTTTAACGTGTATTGTGCTTGACTGAATGAAACTTATATATGTATGTATGGATTGACGTGGACCTGTTATCTAGCGTATGTTGTGACTGCTGGGTTATTTATGTTGATGACTGATGTAGTGATATGTTTGACTGTCCTTGGGTGAAATTTGGATAATATGGTCGTTCGAGGTTAAATGGGGAGCTTATGTGATAAGGAAATTTGACTGTATTGAGCATGACTGTTAAGATGTTTAGAAGGGACTGAGGGGATAAATTATTAGTTTCCTAGTGGATAGTTACCATGTGGGTGTCCTTCGGGATCATCCCCTTTATGTGCATCCTTCGGGAGCACTAGACTGATATGTGCATCATTCGGGAGCACTAGACTGATATATGCATCATTCGGGAGCACTAGACTGATAAGTGCATCCTTCGGGAGCACTAGACTTATATGTGCATCCTACGGGATCACAAGACTGTGACTGTGCAGGGTACACCATAGGATGCTAATAATTTATTTTTTCCCGAACGGGACCAGTAGTGGGTCCCTTACTGAGTATATTAATACTCACCCTTTTTATGTTTAACTTTTCAGGCAAAGGTAACACAAGGGGCAGACCGACGAGGGACAAGAAGGACTCGTGAATTGCCATAGGGGACTGTCTTTAAACTGCTTTCGCTGACGGTTTGAAATTATTTTAATTGAACTAAGTTACAAATAGCTAAATTTTTGTAAACAGCCTTTGAAATTTTGTATTTTGGAAATAGGGCCCGATTAAATTTTCCTCCGTTTTCTTACAGTTTCAACTTAATCTTCCTATGTCTTTTGTCAACAAACGGTTTTGTGTCAAATTGACGACTTAGATGGTCAGTCCGAAAAGTCTGGGTTTTTTAAAACGGTTTTTTAAAAAATATTACAAAGCTACCAAATATTTACGGAACAATTTTAAAAACAAAAAAAAGTCCATATAATATATTTGGAAAATGATTGTTTTGATTTGGCTATTGTTCTGATCGTTTATATTTTGTATAGATTTGGTGTTTAAATTAGGGTAGTCAAATCTCAATAATTTTTTCAAGGTTTTTGGTACACGTCATTTAGATTTCGTATACGATAGTTTATATTTGGCTATTTTTGTACAGGATAGTTTACATTTGGCAATCAAATATCCCAACCTCCGGACATTTGGAAAGAAAAAGAAAATTTCAAAAGAAAGAATATGAAAAGGAATGGCAAATGGTAATATTTAAAAAAATTGAGAAAAAATACGATGCAAAGAAAAAATATCGTAAAGGAGGAAAAGAAATATATCGCATAAGAGAAGAGAAGAAAGAAGATGATAAGGAAGGACAAACTTGATTTTTTTTAAAGAATGGTAAATTCCATGGGCCTTTTTAATTTGTGACACGGGCCATAAATATTTTGCCCGTGTGTTCTATTTATGAAAGTTAACCTAAAACTTACTACTCCTTCTTCCTTTTTCAGCAATTTTGTTTTTATTAAAAAAAATGCTAGCGTCATTTGGGACAAGGAGTATCCTATGACTATAATAATCACCTCTTACTACTAAATACTATTTTGTAATACTCAATTAGCTACAGTTAACACTATTTCAAAACCCCAATTTGTTACAATATTAAATTTACTAATTAAATCCATCATTTTAAACGTCGTCCTTTCTTGTCTTCCAAGAGCAAAAATTGCCTCCACACAAACCGTGTCATTTCAGCATGCTTTGTTCTCGCTCACATGTTTCTTAAAAAAAATTTCAAATGGTCACCTAAGATAGAATTCCTTCCAACTATAGTTAGTTGTGAAGTTCCTATGATTGAACCATAGATGTACTGAAAAAAAAATTGTGCACCTTATTGGTATTGTGTAGCATCTAAAAAATTTAAGCTAATTTTGTTACTTAATTATCATGAATATAAATCTTTATGATTAGATTATTATGAGGGTTAGATTAATTGGAATTGAAAGTTAAGAAATTTATTTGGTGTAAGATGATGGATTTATCTTTTAGGTAATGACCTCAAATTAGTATAAAAGCTAGTTTTGGTCGTTACATATTGATAAACTTTCAATTATTTTAAGCATTTCTTAATGATACTTTTATGTCTTCAGAATCCATCTCATTCATATATAATATCAGTTTTTTTATGTCTCCCTATTAAACTCATGGCATTTAACATTTCCTTTTTAAACTAAAATAATTTACACTTCAAACACATACTATTATAACCTAAACTAAAACATCTCAATTATAATAATTTATGACCATAATAACTAAATTCTTGCCCCAAACACGCCATAAGTTTATAAGTTTCATACGAGAAAACACATACATCCATATAATTGATGACATCAATGTGTTTCACTATATTAGATTTTAAAAATTACAATATTCTAGGGACATTTTCAAATATAGCAAAAAATTGAAACTACAAATTATAGCAAAATCTATAAAAAAAAATTATTGTTCATTTAAGTTTTTTTTGCTATATTTTGTAAATAATTTTAATTTATTTTCGCCAGTCTTGTCTCAATATTTTAAGCTATAATCTTTGTTATGGCATTAATTTGTAGCATATTTGGAAATGTGGCAACCATGTGGTATTTTGTAATGACTCGATGGAGACATTTATTGTGAGTTCCTTAGAGTCTTTTGGAGTCTGGTGAACGAGGAGCAGTTGTGGTGGATGTTCAAAGTGATTTTGCACGAGGACGAGGGACAAGGTGCTGCTAGCGTTGGGGTGTGTGCTCCCTCTAGAGCACTAGGTGGCACTAATCGTGCATGGTGTGACTTCGGATGCTTTGCATGGCAAAGGGAGTGTGTTTTTAGTTGCTTTACGATATGATGAGATGATATATTATAAAATTTTCTTTCAACCTAAGTTTGAACTTTTAAGTCAATCAATGAATTACATTTCCTTCCTAATTATTATTGATTTCCACTTGTTTGATATTTTATGTATTTCAAATTCATAAGTGAAAGAGAGTGTTAGAAGATATGATATTAAATTTACCTCCACCATAAGAAACTTTTGGGTCAATTAGTGATTTACGAGATCATAGTGGACGCTCATGCTGACAAAAGGGATCTCTTGATGTGTTGTATGAAAAAATCAATCCGATTGTAGAAGGGATTAAAAATGTGATTCTGAGTGTTCACAACTGCTGCTAATTAATGGAGTTGAATTTTGTCACAGTTGTATGACACAACTGTTGACTTCGAAAGGAAGCTCAGGTGTCGTGTGGGAGAAAAGGTACTTACTCAATATAATACAACCATATTGGTGAATCGTGAGATCCAATTTAGGTGCACCCATCATACACATAACGTAGTGAAAGGTGGGTTGATTCGAGAGGTGAAAAGCAAAATACTCATTACTTCTTAATGATAATATATTGCAGAAAATTTTGTTTTCCACCCAAAGTAATGTTTACAAATTTAGTGACTTTGATCAAACTCTTTTTTGTAGTCATAAATTGATGACACAAAAATCATTTTCGACTAAAAATCCAAAAATAAAACTCCATTTTTTCTCGCAAAAAACTCGGGTAATGAGTTTTTATGAACCATTTTTTTATTCTCCATCCATTTTGGCTAATTGTATCTTTGAACATATGTAGTGAAAATGAGTTTAACTTAATTGTTTTGGCATGACGTCTTTAAAGAAAAAAAAACATTTATATAAATAAATTTGAGTGTAATTTCAAGTCTCACAAATTAAGAGAGAAATACATGAGACTAAATAATTTACATTTGAGAGTTTGATATTTGAAACGGAACAAAAATTAGAGATAAAGAAATAATATGTATCATTGATTTTCTATGGACTACGAGTGTATTACTTATTAGCTTTAACACACACGTTTTATTATTATTTTTTTATATTAATTTTATGGCAATTTTATATCTCTTTTATAGTTTATAGGTGAGTGTGATAATAAAATTTATAACTCCCATATTTGTTCACTAAGAATAATTTTTTAACTAGTTGAATTATGCTCATAACCATTTATTTATTTTGACTAGATAATATATAAATTTTTTTTTTTAAAAAAATGAAACAAAACGCGAAATATTTACACCATATAGAATAATTTTGAAAAAAGAAAAACTCACAAACCCACTACGTGAGAAATAATAAAAATATTCCGCGATTAATCGATCACACACGCACGAAAAAAAGATCTTGTACCCTTCGCGATTTTATACTCAATCTAAGCGATCTTATACCAACCTAAACAATTTTTGTATTAAATCTAAATGCTTGTGTGGTGAAAAAGAAGAAGAAAGACACAAATAATGAAAAAAAATAAGAAAAAAAATTGTCTTTATGAAAAATGACAAAGAGGAATAAATTTTGGAAGAATAGATAAGAAATTCTATAAGACAAATCTAGATTTTATGAAAAAATTAAGTTATACAATGCCTACGAGCTTTTTAACAAGAAAAATAGCAAATTTAAAAAATTCATTTGAGAAAATAACGATAAAGTTTCAAAATAATAGAAATAGAAAATGGACATTTTTAAAAATAATAAAATAAATTAAAATATTTATAAGAATTTTGGATTCTATCCTAATAATCTTAGGTAGCATATCAATTACTATGAGTGATTAAATTTTAGATTTAAATATTTTAAAAAATCTAATATTTTAAAAAACTCTCCAATAGAAAATTGAATTTTATAAATAGAAAACATTAATTAACAAAATAAGAAAGTACCATACAAGCCATACATACTCATTAGTGAAATATATCATACATCTAACTAATCCATAAATATAGGAAAGTAATTAAAAATCCAATAATAAATTGTTCCAATTTAGTTATTATTAACATATTTTTATTTAACTTTTTCCTCATTCTACTTAATCAAATAGAGTTGTAAAAGAAATTATTATACAAATATATACATAAATTTAGTTATCTTCTTCTCAAATCTACTAAATCAAAATATAAATACAGAAAAGTATAACTAACCAAATATGTACATTTCTTTACTAATCCATCAAACTCAAATAGAGTACACAAAAATACACCGTAACTAAACAAATATATACAATTTTTATTTACCTTATGCTACAAATTTACAAATTTCGATAAGCTACCAAATACATTATAACAAAAATACATTATGTGTAATTATAACAAAAATGCATTGTAACTCAAACAAATGTAATCAAGTGTTAAAAGATTTTGATTTATTTCTTATCACTTTACAATAAATTACAATACGCTTAAAACAATCACAAACTATGAGAAGAAAAAAAGAAAAATACATTATAACAATTTTGCGTCAAATATTAGAATTCAACAATGTTTTTTTAGAATTATTTTAATAAGCTAATGTATATATTCATATCAATCTCAACCATGACTTCATCTCAATTTTAAATACAGTTTCATGTCAATTCAACATTCATAAACAAAAGAATACTTCCATAAGAATAAAAACATAAATACTTTATAATTGATTAAGAAAAAAGCTAATAAAAAAATTATATTTCTAGAATTAGCTGGTTAATAGTTTGAAATTACCGTTATATTATCAATTACTTAAATGATAATTGTTTACTTGAGGCCGGAACGTCTTCAAAATATATTCTTTAACAACTTTGATTCGTCTCTGGATGGATATCATAATATGTAAAATGTAAAAAAGAAAAACTTAATTTTGTATAAATCTTGATTTCACGTTCTTAAAAGATCTATACTATCGAAAATTTATAATATTGTAATTGTAATTTACTAATTTACTGTTGAATTGGAGATGAGACAACTGAGAGCACGAGAATTTCTTTAAAGAATCTGCAAACTAAAAAATATAATAAAAGATGGATAAAAAAAATGATAGTCGGATCAAATCACAACAACTAAAATTCTATTAGTTATTTTGAAATCTAATATTTTAAAAAATCAAGATTCTAACCGCATTTAAAAATATAAATACTTTTTAAAAATTTAAAATAAAATTCAAAACCTACCAACACAAAATATTTGCATAAAAAAATACAAACAAATACTTTGTGTTCAAAATAATTATTATTGTTCCACGAATATATTATGCTAAAAGCAATGAATAAGCAACCAATTTTTTTGCATCCAAGTAAAAAATATGTACCTGTCGACTAAACAAATACAACTTTTTGTTTGTCTGTTTTCAAGTTAGGGTAGTCTTAACAAAATCAATTGTGATAAATTTTTAAACGTCTTGGATGTATTGATGTCTTGGTGATATTTGATAAGTTGTACGATGTATGTTCATTTTTCTCTTTAAGTTTTAAAGAGTGAGTCGTGGTATTAAAACACTTTGATGGCTGACTAGGTAGATACATAAGATGTTAACTAGTTCAACTTATTGCACAAAAAAAACTTTACTAAAACAAGAAGTCTCAACTAAATAATTCTTGTTAAGAGTCATCTCCTCTCACTGATCACTTTACTTTTCTCGTCTCACCATGAACATAATGAAAACAACCTTTCTTTTGATGGACAATGGTAAATTTCATGTTCTTCTTAAAAGAGAATTATACGAGGAATTGAATTTTTATTGAAATTCGTAAATGAACGCTTGAGGAATTGAGTTTTCATTCAATATTAGTAGATGGAGTCTGAAAATTTGCATGGGCATCATAAATATGATATGTAATATTTGATAAAATTGTTAGTTGATAACAAAATTTTGCACATAAATTTAAAGAACTTATATATAATATTTAATCAATAAATATAAATATATAAAAGAAAAAAGACATAGGGTTACAAAGAAAAGATTTTACTAACTAATTCTTAATTTTTATTTTGTTATAAGAATGTAAATATTTTTAGTTTTGTTCTATACATAAAAGCTAACCTAATATATAATGTATATGTATATTAATTAAATTAAGATAATGTTTTTGAGATGATAAATAATCGGACAATCATATATGTTTCATTTTGCTGGTAAGAGAATGTATTAAATTAAATACACCAAATCTACTAATTTTCTTAAATTAGATAAATTTATTTATGATGATGTTATATTAAAAAAAAAAGAGGCGGTTTGGGATACTAATCTTGCCATACCCCAAACCGTGCTATTAACGAAAATGTCGAAGTAGTAGAAATAGAACGTGAGTTTGTTACAACTTTGAAATTTTCTTATCGCAAAATATTATTTTCAACTCCTTTTACATTATCAACAAAACTTAAAACAGAACGGTGGTCAACCTAAACGACAAGTATAATAAATACCTACCAAAACGTTTATTAATAATAGGCGTTTGATACATAATTACAAAACTTTGACGAAACAACTAATACTTTATTTCCAAAACGTCTAGAATCATCTCGCCGTAAATCCTGGAAGATGAATTTTTGAAAGAATGTCTAAAAGAGTGAGGTTTTATGAAATCCTTTTTGCCAACATTATTTCGCATAAATAATGTCAAATAATTTCATCTCGCATAAACTTTTCTTTATGCTTAATATATTCATAATATAACAATTCACATAAACACACATTAGTTAACATTCATTTCTTTCGCTAAGGATCCTGAATTGTTCTCTATGCTTGGTCTCATTATCTCGTGTTTGACTACTGATTCGTCATGTTTCAACGCATAAGCTAGCTTCTTATCACCATGTGGTCCGTACACCCCATGACGGCTTTGACTCTTCATGTGCACATAAAAGTTAGTACATATCAATGAATCAACTAATGGTTTGAAAACCATTTCATAGCATGAAAATCGTAATCATCAAATCAAGCTTTACCACTCACATTTAAAACACTTTCATAACTTCTTTTTGAAACACTCTCTCATTTGAAATCATCTTTCAAAATAGTAAAGCGGAACCAAAAAACATTTAAAAAGAAAATCACTCACTACACTTTAACAAAACTTAAACTTAATCTGATATTTTCTTAATCTTACACGTTAACCCCCGTCGAATCAGATTTGACATTTTTTTAGCTCTTACTTCTCGCCTAACCAGCTTTTACTCGCTTAGAACACTTATCGCGAATTTAAACTTCAAGACTTCCTCGCAGACTTATCTTCACCACGAAACTCTTGGTTTTTATCGCGAAGACTACTCAAATCCCTAGTCGTTTAAAAACTTACAGACTTTTTTCTGAACATTTAAACTTATAGATTATACTGCAAACTTTTCTTTTCTCAAAACTACCTCGCGAATTAACTTCTTAATTGCAAAACTTATTCTAACAATAAAAGATTTGATCGCTTAGTCATTTCCGCGCATATATTCAAAGGTCAATTTCTATAGTAATTTTAGCTGAAATTTTAGTTCCTACACTAGAATTAAAAACCGAGTCTCACAAATTTATTGAATATTTAGGGGCTATTTCAGGTATCCTTGTTTGAAGGAAGGTTAGCATAAGAGAGGGTAATTCCCTTATCCCATTTCAACCCCCATGACCCCTTTCTTTTTATTCTTAAAATTTTGCAATTCTATTATTTTTGTATTGGTGAGATTTTGTAAAGATTAAAAAAGGATATACAATTTTATTTTTTCTTTTTAGAAAAGTATTAAAATTTTAGTTTTAGTTTTTTCTAACTCGGTATTGTATTTTAATATATTAGTACACAGTAAATTTAAAAAAAAAAAAACTTATGAAAATTAAATTTATAAGATTAGTTTTTTTAAAAAAAATAGAAATTAAAGATTTAGAATTCTCCATACGAATAATCATTTAGTTTTAGTTTTTGTTTCTTTTATAAAAAATTAGCTTATGAACATTTTTTAATTAATTAGTTACCTACTTTATAAATATTTTGAAAAATTAAGTTGAAATTTGAAGAAAAATAAAATTTTAAAAAACTTGTTATTATTATTATTTTTAATTTTGGTTATTAATTTCATTCTCGTAGTCAAGAAATATGACTTAATTTCAAAAATAACAAAATGATTAACTAATTAAGATTTTTTATTTCAATTAAGATTTTTTGTTTATCTTTTAAAATTAAAATTAAGTTGATAAATATTATTTGCATACACAAGTTCGATAATTTGTTATTACTCTTTATTATTGTTTTACTGAATCAAAATTTGAGAAACTAAAAAAACTCTTAAATTAGAATTTAACTAGAAAATAAACCTAAATTTAATAAATATTATTAAAAATTGTAAAAGAATAATTTTAATAAAAATAGAAAAGAGAAAGCTACCAAATGAAAGTTGATTTTTTTAAGCACAAGAAACTTAAAGACCGAGAAGTTTTTTTTTTTTTTTTTTAAAGATGAATTTTGTATGGCTGAAATTACTTCCTAATATGAATGAATTTACTTATAATTTAGTTTTGTAAAGTTAATAAATTTACTATAAAAACAATAAGAATTGAAAAGGTAAAAGAAGCTTTCTATTGTTATAGTGAAAACCTATTTGAACTATTTTTAAAAGAAATATTTGAAAATAGAATAAAATAAATTAAAATATTTAAAAAAAAATGAAATTGAAGATTGTTAGAGATTTTATAGATTAAATAATAGGATAGTTAGAAAAGAATGCAATAGAAAATTGAAAAGAAAAACAAAAATAAGAAATTGAGATTGAGAAGTAGAGAAAAGAATGATGAGGTGAGAAAGAGAGCGAGTCTTCCCTTTCCTCACCGGCAATTACGGTCATCTCAATTCAGAAAACCGGTCCTATATTTCTGAAGCTACACCTGTCCGCATCAATGCAAAACCCTCAAAGCCGCACGTGACACCACACCTCACACACGCTTTCCCTCTGCCTCTCTTCGTAATTTCTCCTCTTAATGCCAGGGGCGTTTCCGCCATTTCGTATGCTTTAACTGATACGCGCGATTTCGTTACGCCATCCTCGTCGATTCCATCTTGGCCGTTCATCGTTATCCCTAAATCCGCAATCTCGAAACCCTAGCTTCCGCTATTCTATTTCTACCATTACGATCATTTTTTAAACTTCCATTTTCGCTTTCTTCCAATTCCTTCTCCCTCCTTATATATATATATTCCGGGCATTACCCGGAGCTCCTTGCCGGAGGTTTTACTTTCTCTTTAATTTTGTACAAAAATTGAGGAAGAAGAGGATTCCATACAATACACAGCTATCCCAATTCTTTTCCTTTCTTTGGGTTTTTGCCCATCCCCTGTATTTCCTATTCCAAGGTTTTGAATCTGGGGTTTTCAGATTCAACCAAGGTGCCTGCGCTTGTGGGTTTTGAGTATTCCAGCTAAAACTTGTTCCGGTTCTCTATTCGGCGCTTTTTCTCTAATATGGAGAGGTTGTCGGCAGCGCCTTCAGCTGCTTCACTGCCTGAGAGGGCGACGATTGCGGCGGCGCCATGTGGGTTTGTGAGTTGGTATGAGGTCTTCGTATCGAGTGACAGAGGGAGAAGAGAGGTTCATTATTACTTGAAGAGCGGCGATGGGGCCTCAGATCTGGCCGTCGTGGGGAAGGAGAAGAGCTTGAGACACATGTCTTATCATTATGCTTTGCAGAATCGGTTCCTTAATTCTCTGGGGCTGTTTTCCTCGCTCACCAAGCTCAAGTCTCGCAGGGAGGTCGTTGAATGGCTAAGCTCGGTTGTTTCTGGTACTACCGCGTCTCTCTTTCTCTGTTTTCTCCTCCGTGGAATTTCAATCTCAGGGTTCCTAAAATTTATTCTCCTCTCCTCGACCACTTTCGTTTTGTTTTTTGGGAAAAAAAAAATTTGTCCTCCGTTTTCGGTTTTGTTTTTTGTGAGTTGGTGAGTGGTTTGTGGTTTTTTTGTTTGTGGAGGCGTTTCTTTAGATCTAGATTATCTTTAATGGTTCGCTGAAGGGTTTGTCCGCCCTTTCATTTTCAACCATCAATTTTGTTATCTTCATCCTAATTTAGTTTCTGGATCTCGTTTTTGTCGTGCCCCTCGCTATATTTCAGCTGAAGGATGCCGTGAGATCTTGGGAGTTGAGTATTTGTGAGGGTCAGTTGATTCGGGGGTTCTCTGGAACCGCTCTTTGTATCATCATGTCGAATGGCTTGGTGCTATGAAGAGGGTAAAATTTTTACTTCATCGTCCTCCTATTTTCCGATCTATCTAAATCTTGATAGCTTGGTGCTATGTCGAATGACTTTGTTGTTCTGGTATCTGTTGAAATATAAGAAAGGTTTCTCCTTTGGGGTTTTCATTCTTGAAGAACTTCTTGGAAGCATGCTCCCTGTTTTGACTCTGTCTTCGTGTATTCTTAAGATCCAGTGGATTGCGTTTGTTTTTAAGCTTTAACCAGCCTTTCAATAAGCTACTCTGCATCCGATCTTCTGGAATAACCTTTGTTTTGATTTTGCTTCTGGCCTTGTCGGATCTCGATCTCATATGCTTTTCCCCCACTCTTCTTTCCTAATTTTCTTTTCTTCTAGCTACTTTTGATTCGTCAATTCCATTAGCTATTTCTTCCATGGATTTCTGGTGTTCGTGATCTTGTGAACTGACAGTTATCTGGGCTGCAGGCACACTTATTCGAATTTTAAAGGGCTGATTGAAGCATCGGAATACTTTTGGCCTCATAATTATAGGTTATGATCTTTCATGGCCAAAATTGTTATGTGTTTTTGATTGCTAATATTTCCCGTTTTCATTATCTGGGGTTTCTCCAGAGAGCCTTCTCTGTTTGCTGGCTGAAAGATTTTAAATTCTCCAGCACCATATTTTCTTCTTGTTTTTTGGTTGCCAGTTCATCCACATACGTGTCTTGTATTTCCCTTTTGTTTGATTTTTGTCATGTTTTTTTTTTGTCTTCGTAATATTTCTGAGCAACAAAGTGTTCAAAGTTTAATCGATGCAATGGTTTGTTCTTTTTTCAGATTCCCAACGTAAAACATCACAACCATCTGATCGTATGATGGACATAGAAGTTGAAGATGCCTGCCCGTCCAACAGTGGATCTAAGAAGGTAAATCTCTAAAACATCTACTACTCTTGTCAACTAGTTGATGGTCCTATGTTCTATCCATTTTTGTTTGTTCTGGTTTTCAAGTATTTAAAAATTGGCAAGACATTTAGGATTCTGCAGCCGCAAAGCTTGCAAGTTCTGAATGGCCCTTGGATCTGTACAAGTATATTTAAACTGGAGAAAAGATTAATTGGGGACCCTTGTCTTGATGTAATTACCATATATCGATCCTTTCCATTCTTCTACATGATTTATTGTTTGGTTTTCAATTGGTAACCTGATTCCTAATTCTCAATTCAGGATGTTCAATATATAAAATTGGGTCAATATTCCAGAGACTTTTCATGGGTTGGATGCCCTTGGACTTGTAAACGAAAGCGCAGACACTATCCATCATTCAGCCGCAATGGTGTTAAGATCTCGGTAAGTAGTTCTGTTTGTTTGCTTGTTCTCTGACATCCCATTTTGTCTATCAGAACAGTTAGTCAATGAAGTTTCTGTTGATTTGTTTTTGCTTTTGTATTAATCATCTTTACCTTCTTTCACAATGTTTTAGGTTCATGACTTTGTATATGTCTTGGCTGAGGAAGGCAAGCGTCTTGTTGCATACTTGGAGGATATGTATGAGGACTCTAGAAGCAACAGGATGGTTGTGGTACGATGGTTTCACAAAATTGATGAGGTTGATATTGTTTTGCCCCGCAGTTTTAATGACAGAGAGATTTTCTTCTCTCTTTGTCTTCAAGATCTCAGTATTGAATGCATAGATGGCTTGGCGACTGTTCTCAGTCCCCACCATTTTCAGAAGTTCCAGAATGAGGCAAAACACACTAGATTGGAGCCGTATGTATGTGAGAAGCAATTTGATAACGATGACATCAAAACCTTCGATATTACACAGGTCAAAGGCTATTGGAAGCAAGAAATACTCAGATACATGTATGCTCTTTCTTCAAAAGCTCATGGCCACTCTCAGCAGTCTGAAGACGACACAAGTGCTGAGATGAGACCCAGAAAGAGACACAGACGCTCAAGAAACGATGACTTGCAAAATGCTGAGAAGAGACAGCCTGGAAATACATCATTTTCTCTTGAATTGCGCAGTTCAGGCAACTACTCTGTTGATTTAAAGAACAGTGACGTTGTTTTCAGTCCCAAAGGAGGTTGTGCTTCTAAAACTTTTATGGGCAAGGAGATGAAAAATTCTTCTTCAAGTCAGTTTGCTGTTGCATCGGAGATTGAAGTTCTCTCACAAGATAGTGGTATTAGAGGGTGTTGGTTCAGAGCTTCCATAATAAAAAAGCGTGGAGACATGGTCAAGGTGCAATATCACAATCTTCTGGATGCTGACGATGAATCTACCAAGCTTGTGGTATGTTTTCTTTTGGGCGATTGCTGTTCTCTTGGGCTTCTCATTGTCTGAATTTTAAGATGAATTGGATGTTCATTGCCTCTAAATATTTTCTTGTCAAATAATTGCAGGAATGGCTTTCGGCATCAACAGTTGCAGCTGCTGATCAATTGGGTCTACGCATCAATGGAAGATTGGTTATTCGTCCACATCCTAGTAAGGGTAGCAATGCTCCCTTAATTTACAACGTTGGGGCAGTTGTTGATGTATGGTGGCATGACGGTTGGTGGGAAGGAATTATAGTTCAGAAGGAATCGGATGACAAGTTCCGCATTTACTTGCCAGGTTTGTATCTCTAGGAATGAAAAATGTTTTACACAAAAATCCTCTTCACTCACCCATGTTCTCAATTTTGATAACTTGTTTGCACTTTGACATGTATACATTCAGGTGAAAAGCAAGAATTGGTTCTTGGCTCGGACGATTTGAGGCATTCTCAAGAATGGTTAGGAAACCGGTGGATGCATTTGCAAGAAAGGCCAGATATCGCAATGTCCATTATGTCTCGCATTTCAAATGATGGCCTTCCTGATAAGGTGTCAACCATGTTGAGCCAAGTTGCTCTTTGTGACCGGAAACAACCAGGGGAAGGTGGAAGTCAACCAAGTGAACTTCGATCCAACTCCCTTGTTGAAAAGGCTAAAGAATCATGCACGATTCCAGATCTTTCCAAGGATGGATTGCTCACCAAATTGCGGTGGACAGGTTCGAAGAAAAGAAGCCAACCCAGTAGCAGCAGTTCGGGTAAATCCTTTCCTTCGCCAATAGCTTCTTCCAGTCCTTGCGAAAGTAGTTTTATGATTCCAAGCTCAATGAAAATGGATCATGATAACTGCAAGTACATGGGGGATTCTTTGTTCAGTTCATCAGTTGTGCCACCTCTCTCAAGCTTGGTAATGTCAAGATGATTTGATTTTGGATAGGAACTGCTGTGGGATTGTGCCTTCTTTCTCTTTCTTTTTGATCTTTTACTTTGTTATAACAAGTTCAATTTATTCTAGTTTTTATAGAGTTGTGCATCTATTGGATGCTTTCTTTTGTATTCTACTCTTTTTTTTTTTCCTCAACTTTTAGCTAACCGCTGCTTTTGTAATTTGGTAGCTTAGAATGTTAACCCTAGGGGAAACCAGTCTTGTGAAAATCTCTCAATCTTAATGCTATTTTAAGTGTATATGAAAATTAACCTAATGGCATAAAAAAGCTCGCCCTTCCATCTTCAGGCATCAATTTTTAAATGTGAGTGCAAAAATTCAGTTGAATTCAACCCTGTTTTTTCTTTCTTTTTTTAATGTGTTGGTTTATCGGTTTCTTACGTGGGGCTGTTGCTTACGCTTCAATGTAGTTATCCATATATATAATGAATAATTCAGAAAAGACGATAAATTATGATTGTAAGTAAAGTTGGATTTAATTGGTGTCTGAAGCCACATCCACTTTGCCATTTGATTTGATTTTAAGGGTCTGGATGTGGTTTTGGTTCTTGAAATATAAAACTAAATGTGTAGATCAATCAAGAAAAATTGTTATAATATTAGGCTATAAATTTTGTAAAATATGTTATGACTTATTTGTTTTATAAATATTTCGCTTGGAAGTTGCAATATTATGTGATAAATATGGACAATAATTGTTATAGAAATTTAGAGAAATTCAAATGACAGTTGAAATTTGGAACAGTTTGGTTTTGTTCTAAGTAAAAGCTTTGAGATTGTGATTTTTGAAATAAAAGGCAGGAGATTTATATTCATGATCATGACCAAGTAATCATATAAACTGAAACTTAAGAGATTTCAAGTACCTTCTCATAAAAAGAAAGTGTGCACGTCTAAAACAAGTCATACACGTAATTGTATGCTCAATCCTTTTTTCTTTCTATAATGAAAATGACACATTGCTAATATTTTGGTAGTTGAAGTAATACAAAACCCAATAATTCCCTCAGTCCAGAAAATTACACATTAGTAAATGGTTGTAGAAAAAAAAAATTGAATTGATAAAATACTTGAAGATGAGTTATAGAAAATCAAAGGTGAAATCGTAAATGGTCGGACAAGCTAGAGTTTAGTCCTAATTTTAAAATTGATCAAGATTATTTAGGAAGATTTGATCAGACCTAGGTTCCAAATCCTAATTAGCAAACAAATAAAAAGCCATTAAACTACAAGCTTTTGAACCATAAAGGAACCACCATGTAAAGATCAAAGAGTCTCCCTCCCCTAAATGACCAAACTTGGAGTTGAGAAGAAGATTGAGAAGTTGGAACTAATCGAGATCCATAATCCGAAGAAGCGACTGGTCTTGACTATTTATTTTTTGGGGTAGTTGTTGGTTTCGGCTAAAAAGAATCCCCTACAGGCTTCAAGTATTGTATGGTTGAGAGTGGGGAAAGGAAGGTGAAGGGTATAAAGACAAAAACTGAAATATTGAGAACCAAATATACAATTAAACCAAAAAGTGAAATGGAAAGGAAGAGAGTAAAGAGGAAGAAAGGGAGAGGTAGATGGAATTTGGTTTTGGGTTTGGAATAGATAAGGAGTGAATGAAAAGAGAAGGTGCAAATACAGAGCATTTGGTTGACAAAAAGTCAAACAGAATTTCAAAAGCAAAAGAAGAACTGTAAAGGCGGCTAAACGAAGAATGGGAAATTACTAATTTGCATTTAGCAGCCATTTTTGAAAGCTCCACTCCTTCTTTTCTTTCTCTCTCTCTCATTACTTTTAATTTATTCAAACTTCCCACCTTCCTCTCACCCATACACTTGTTAACTTGCTTTCTCATCAACCCCAATTCTAATTTCTTTTTTTATTTCTTGGGTTTATTTTACTTTTTCCTCTAAATATTCTCCATCTTTTTTTAAAAAAATTTTACATTAATAATGATTTGAGTGGAAATAACACATTTTGACTGTATTTTGAAAAACTATTTATTAAAATAATGCCCTTTTAAAACTATTTAGAAAACTAACGGCTTTCTTTTCTCTTTCTTTGCTTTCCTTTTTTTTTCATTTTCTCTATCTCCTTGAGCGAGTCTGGAAGATCTGCCACTTCTATCCTTTCTTTCAATTTTTTATTTTTCACATAATTTTTTATTTCCTTACTTTTTATAAATATAATAAATAATAAAATATTTATGACTCGAGTAACAAAATAAAAAAGCTCATGAATCTGACCATTCTTTTTTAAATATTCTAGGTTTGCTCTTCATTTCCATCGTTTTTCTTATCTTATTCTTTTGCCATTTTTCTTTATATATATATATATTTTTGAAATAACGATCTTTTTTCAATCAATCATAAATATTGTATTATTTAGTTCAAGATCATGTACTAAATATAAAAGATAGTAAAAAGAAATTTTTGGAGCTCAAAACACGATTGTTAAGATTTGGGTAGCCAAATCAAACAATCGAGTATTAAAGAAAAATCTAAACAATCGGACAATTTCAAACGATCGTGTACTAAAGAATCTTGAAAAAAATTATTTAGAATTGACAAACCAAATCTAAATGATCGTGTAGCCAAATCTAAACAAACGTGTACGAACAAATCTTGAAAAAAGTCGTTTAGATTTGAATACCCAGATTTAAACAATCGTGTAGCCAAATCTAAACTATCAAATATAAATGATATAAATAATAGCCAAATCTAAATGATCGTCTAGCAAAGCATAGCAAAATCTAAACGATCAAATATAAACGATGTAAAGAATAACCAAATCTAAACGATGTAAAGAATAACCAAATCTAAACGATCGTCTAGCAAAGAATAGCCAAATCTAAACGATAGTGCAACCAAATCTAAACGATCTTGTTCCGTATTAAATATATTAGGTGCGTGAGTGCCAAATTAATCGCGTGTTGACATGAACATTTTTGGTATTTTTTATTGTGGACCCGTGGACTTTTTTTGTTTTTGAAATTGTTCTATACATTGTAAATATTTTGTCGTTTTGTTATATTTTTGAAAAAACTACTATTTATTTCTTTTAATTTTAATTTTATTTCTTAAAATTTAAATTCTTATTTATTTATTTTTTCCTCACGAAAAACCAATATTTTATGAAAAATCGTTTTATTGTTATTAAAACTTATTAAAAAAATGTATTCTTTGTATTTTTAAATTGATGAAATTTCTTTCAATTTTTTTTAAAATTTTCCAATTTATGTTTATGTTAAAATTTTAATTTATGAATATTTATCATTGTAATCCATTCGTTTTGTATTAATTAAAGGTTTTAATTTTTTAGTAATTGATTAAGATTAGAAAATAATTAAATATAAAGTAGAATGTCTAATAATCTAACAATTTTCATTCAATAATAAAAAAAAACCAATCAATGTGTTCTGGAACTTAATGTTGTCGATTTCTAACTGGTTGTCGCCGTCGACTCTACACTCTTTATTGCTCTAACATCCCTCATGGTTCTCTTGTTCTTGTTGCTCATTTAGTTGCTTGGGTAGCACTACATGCATTTCGTAGTACAAATATTCACTATGAAGATAATGAATCGGTCCCTAAATCATAGTATCCTTATCCAAAGTTTAACAACGATGGACCTGCCTCTGTATTGTAACATCTTGTTGCGAAGTTTGACGATTGACTAATTCCAATACCCGCCCCGATCCATTATTTATTATTATTATTAGAAAAATTTTCATAAATATAACAAAATACCAAAATATTTACGGCCCGTGTAACAAAATAAAAAAACCCATGAAGTCGGCCATTTTTTTAAAAAATATTCTAGGTTTGCCATTCCTTTCCATCTTCTTTCTTCTGCAATTTTTCTTTTCTTTTCCAATTTTTTTTATTTTTTCAAACTGTTATTTGTTTGTTCAAGATCGTGTACCAAATATAAAAAATCATGAAAAATAATCATTGGAATATTGTCTACCTAAATCTAAACGATCATGTACAAAAAATAGCCAAATCTAAACGATCGTGTATACCAAAGAATCTTTAAAAAAAATTGTTTAGATTTGGAGTCAAATCTAAACGACCGTGTACCAAAGAATAGCCAAATCTAAACGATCATGTAGCCAAATCTAAATGATCTTGGTACAAGCTGAACGTGTATTAAATATATTACGTGCGTGAGTGCCAATTAATCGCGTGTTGAGGTAGACATTTTTGGTATTTTTCATTGTGCTTTTTTTCTTTTTGAAATTGTTCTATACAGTGTAAATATTTTTTCGTTTTGTTATATTTTTTAAAAAACCCCTTATTATTAGGATAATTATAATTTGTAACAATTTAAGGAATAATAATTAGGGGTCTTTTAAAAAACATAACAAAACGCTAAAATATTTAGGCTCTATAAAACAATTTCGAAAACGAAAAAAGCTCACCGACTTACAATAGAAAATACCAAAAATGTCCCATCATTTAATTGACATCCAACGCGTGTAATATATTTGGTAAATGATCGTGTTTAGATTTGGCTATTCTTTTATACATGATTGTTTAGATTTGATCCTTTAGATAATTTGACTATCCAAATCTAAACGATTTTTTTTCAAGATTATTTGGTACACGATCATTTAGATTTGACTATTTTTGGTACACGATCGTTTAGATTTGATCGTTTGAATTTGGATATACAAATCTAAACGATTTTTTCAAGATTTGTTGGTACACAATCTTTTAGATTTCCTACACGATTGCTTAAATTTAGGTAGCCAAATCTAAACGATTTTTTTCAAAAATTTTATTACACGATCGTTTAGATTTGATGGCTTAAATTTGGAAAGCCAAATCTCAACAATTGTTTTCAAGAATTTTTTGGTGCAAGATCGTTAGATTTGATATTGTTTAAATTTGATTACCAAAATCTAAATGATTTTTTAAAATTCTTTGTACACAATCGTTTAGATTTGACTATCCAATATCCCAACGATTTTTTTCACAATCTTTTATATTTGAAACAACCAAATAACAATTTGAAAAAAATAAAAGAAAAATTGTAGAAGAAGAGAAAAAGACGATGAAAAGAAAAAAAAGCGCAGAAGAGGAAGGGAAGAAAGACAATGAAAAGGAAGAGCAAACTTGGAATATTTTTAAAAAATGACCAGTTTCATGAGCTTTTTCATTTTGTTACATGGGCCGTAAATATTTTGTTGGTTTGTTAATTTATGAAAATTAACATAATAATTAAGTATATAGCAACATTTAAAAAAATAATAAATATAGCAAAGTTTATTCGTGATAGTCTTCTATAGCTGATAGACTCTTATGGTTTATCATAGACCAATGTTTGCAATATATTCTATCAGTGACAAACTTCTGTTATTGGTAGACTTTGCTATATTTGCAATATTTTTAAAATGTTGTTATATACTTAATTATTTTGAATTTAATTGTTATATTTGCGACTATCCCTTATTATTATTTAACAATGGTGAGGAAGGGGATTCAATCTCTCACCTATAAGATAGAATGCCATATCAATTATGCTCGACTCACTCCATAAATAATAATTATTATTCATATTTTAAAACTTTAGGCTTGGGGTGTACCGTGAATCTACCTTTAGTTTGGTTGGTTCGATTCTTTGGTTTATCATACTCACTCCTATTTTAAGCTAAGTTTTTAAATTAAGTTAAATTGTACGTTTCTTTAAGTGCAAAAATCAAGTGAAGTATTACGAGGATTTCCTACAAAAAAGAATTAGTTTTGAAAACAAAATTTTACTTGATGTCATATTTTTTTCTACAAACAAGCACAACTAAAAAGAAACAAGAGGCCAAGCTCCCACAAGAAAAGAAAAGGGCAAGTTTTAGCATTTTAATATTGATGTAAATTTGAGTTACATTTCAATGAAATAAATTTTTTTGATTCAAGTATATACTTTACAAATTATTGTTTGAACCAATAGTTAGTTTCTAATTTAATTCGTGGATAAAAATACTTAATCTAATATAATAAATTATCATTTGACGTAGATGAAATATATCTAATAAGACCACTTTTTGATTTAATTTAATATAATAAATTATCAATTTTAATTTAGTTTAATGTATTTATACTTTTGATGGAGAGCGGGAGAAGGGCGAAGACTCATCCATTTTGTTTAATTTTTTTTTTTATAGAATGAGCGTTCAATGCTCGACCTTCTGTTTTTTTAAAAGGCATTATTTTTTTCAAATATTTTACAAAATACATTATTTGAATAAAACGTCCCACCAGATTAGGCCAACTAATAACATAAGGGTGGATTAAATGAAAATGGGAGAGGATAACTGGGTGAGATTATTTACTTCTTAAGATTTGAGAAGAACGTTTTTCGTTTTTAAAGTTAAAAATATGTTTTAAATGGTCCTACATATTGTTTGGCATTTAAAAAGATGACGTGGAATTAAAAACTACGATAATAGACATAGTGAAGATGGGAAAGAAATCAAAAGATGATTAGTTGAAGTGAAAGCAAACATATTGCAATCTATGCTTTCCTCCATCGAGATCTTATTGGTATATTATTAAGAGTTGTGAAGAATAATAGCAAATTATGAGTTTTATTTTGGGAAAATAGTAAAAATAATTTTAAATGGTTAGAATAGCAAAACATAAAAATTTGAAAAATAAATAAATGAAATAATCTCTTAAATGACCCTATCCAATCTGAAAAATACAATTGTTTACCTAAACTCCAAATACACTGTAATTACAATAACATATGCTACATCAAAATTTTCCCCCAAAACATAAAGATTAGAAAACTTGCCATTAATGGGAAGATCCACCTCACATTTGCAAAATTTAAAAACTCTGCAAGTGATCATTTTTATCTTGGACTTCAGCCGACTACTTCCTCCTTTCATTCGAAACCCTAGAGAAAGTAATTTGAAAATTTATTTGTTCATCTTTTTACCACTTTTCTCCTGAATCACATTTGTGCAATACACAATTATTCCAAATCTCTTCCTTTTCGTCTGCCACTTTACTTTGCATTGCTTCAGAAGAACATCTGAACTTCGGTTGCTTTACTTTGCTATGCTTTCGGAAGAATTTCACATGGCTTTACTTCATATTAAGGTTATTTTGAAACGAATTATGTTTCTCATATAAATTTTCGAACAAACAAGTAGTTTCTTCAGATTTAATCAGATTCTTTGACGCCATTATAGTCCTTTAGTTGCCCTGTTGATTCAAAATTATTGTTTAAGCTTTATTCGTTCAAATTTCTTCTTTGAATATTGTCATGCAAAGCATGGTTATGACTGTATTTTGGAAAAGTTGAATTTCGCCATTGTTGTCGGCTCTTTAATTTTGGAAGTTAGAAAGAAACAATATAGTTTGAATAAAAATTTGTTGTTTTTAATTATATGGTATATATAGGGGTAACAATCCGTTTGTTTTTAATTCTTTTTATTATTATTATAAAATAAAACGTACAATAGTTATGTCCTCCATTTTAGGAGTAAAAAAAGGGATTACTTTGTATTATTTGTTTCTATTTTGAATGTTTATTATTTTATAAATTGTAGAAAATCTAAAGATGAGGGAGAAGGGTCAAGGAGAAAAGCGAAGAAATGACATATTACGGTCTTCTGGATACACTGGTTAAAAAAAAAACCACTGTCAATAGGGGTCCAAACTCTTTCCAGCTCTTTAGACAAGGTATTCATATATATTTTTTCGAGAATTTTCTAGGTATGACAAAGTTAAACATTCTTATAACTTACTGTATAGTTCATTACATGATATAACAAAACATACAATGACCAAAGAGTCAGGAGGCAAGAAAGAACTTCCACAAGCATCCAATAAGAGGGGGATGAAGGACTCTCCAAAGGAAGAACCAACCATACAACATTTAAAATTTAAAATTTTATAATTTTCAAGTCAATTTACAAATAATTAGATCGTGTATCTTTTAACAAATTCAAATTGCAAACTATATTTTCTTTTGAAACGTTTGACAACATTTATGTTTTAAAAAAGTTAACTTTCTACGTTTTGCATCTTTATAACAAAAATAAACTTTTCATGTATTTCCATCTTTATTGAATTGTTAGCCAAATTGGACAGCCTGTTTTATAATTTGCTTCGATTTCTTTATCAGATTCGACAGAACAACTAAAGTAAAAAAATGAAAAAAGTAGGCTGGATCGTGAAGACTATGAATAAATGGCCAATTTAAAATCAATTTTGGATGTTTTAAATCAAAATTTAAAATCAATTTTTAAATAACATTTATGAAAAATATATTAAGGATATCAACAATATCACCCTAAAATTTTGGAATTATGTTTGACATTATTTTAGGGGAATCGATCAATTATTATGATATTTATGGATGATAAATATTTTCTTAAACTAATGATGTGGACTTTAAATGCATCATAATTAGGAAGAATAAAATCATTTTATGTATGAATCGTTAAATGAAGTATTTTATGGAAGTTTTGATTTCAATTTATTATTATGTTAAATGAACAATTTTATGGAATAATCGTTAAATGCAGAATTATATAGGGAATAAAATCTTAATACGAAAGTTGTTATTATATCAAAGGCATGATTTTAGAGAAGGATACAATTTTAAATTCAAATTTTGGAGATCTTTCAACTAAAATTTCAAAAACAAATAATAAAATAAATATTTATTACTATATATATAATTTGAAAACAACGAAGGATAATATGAAAATTGTATATTTGTATGATATAATAAAATGTTACTAAGTATTAAGGAAACCTTATGAAACGTAATACGAGAGTGTAGTGTTCTATCTCTGTCTATCCCAGAAGAAAGAAGCGTGGATGAAAATGAGAAAGCGTGAAGGCTAATGAAAGGACACTTTTGTAATTATACATGATTGGACTCCAAAGGTTATATAAAATGTAATTATTTTAGTAGGTTGTTATATATATTTTTTTTTAAAAAAACCCATAATTAAATTTCCAGTGGAAATTGTAATCCCATTTCAGAAGTTTGTTGATGGGTTTTGTATGAAATTTTCAAGTGCATCTTTGAGGAGGAAGCAGAAATTGAAGGCGGGAAAGAACGAACCCTCTCTGCAGCGTCTCACAGTTTGTATTTGTAATTTCAGAAAACTTTCAATCTTATTTCTCAATTCTCATAAACTAAAATCACGGTCTAAACGCTTCTTTTCTTCAATTTTATCAACTCTTTCACTTTGAAACTTTGAAAAAGCTGATTTCCTGATGACGCCACGGTTCTACTGCCACCCGGAAAGTTTGTTATTAGCTACTTTGAAACACTACTTCTGCTGTGCGATTCCTATTCCATCCCTACAATTATAGCATGATTGTGTAACTTGTTACAGTATGGGTAAGATAATCCTTAATTCTTTCATTTTAAACAAGAGGGCTAGAGCAAAGAATTTATGAAAGAAATTAAATTGAAGTTTCTTAACGTGTGGGACTATCACAATCTATATATATATTGGGGGTTAACCTCATATGGGGAATGGGGCCTTTGAGAACAAGCTAAGCTCCAGAGACAAAGTTGGTATCGATGACATTGGCCTCCCATTGGGCCGAACAACCAAATTGCCTTGCCCACTCTTTACTGAGATATCTCTTATGGGTTTGCTTTCCGCGTCTATTTTTAGTCTCTTTTCCTCCCTATCTTTAGTTCCTTTGGGTTTGGGATGGAACAACCCCTTCATTTTGATCTCTTCAGAGATGCCTTTAAAAATATCTCTACTAATTTAAGATTGCTGATAATCAATAATCAATAATGTGTAATTGGTCAATGTTTTTTTCTTTTTTGACAACAATATACACATATCACAATGTTATCAAGATTTTATGAAACAAACTATGTTGATAAAATTTTACACCTTGTTATGGAACAAATGAAGCTAGATGTCACGTGGTTAGAGTTCTCAACTAACCAACCTTGCGGCACTTGGCTTGACTATGTCGTCCTCCTTAGCCAAGTAAGCCTTAACAAGAGGTTAGTGCACCAAGCACTATGAATAACCTCAACAATATGGCAGCAAAAGATGATTAGTGCACTTAAGGCACTTAGAATTACAAAAGGGGTTGCAAGAGAGTGAGTGAAAAGTTGAGAGAGCTCTTCTTGGAAGAGTGCTTTACATTCAAGATTGCTTCCAAGGTTGCTTGGTACAAATGAGGGCCCTTACAAGTATTTATAGCCTTGCCAAACCGACCTAGGGCCTCATAAGGTCGGCCAAGGGACATTCTAGATGATACAAGAAAGATTTCCCCTTTACAATAGAGCCTAGAACATTCTAGAGTGGACTAGACCTTTCATGACACTTCCTGACGGTCAATGTAGCCTTTTAGCACGTTCTAGCCTTGTCCAGCACGTTCCAGCATATTCCAGGGCGTACTCGGGCGTGTCCAGGCCATTCTGGCATATTCCAGCACTGTCTTGGGCGTTCTAAAAGCTTCTAGGGCTGTCTAGGCCGAGCATGGGCGGTGCAGCACGCACATGGGCGTGGCTGGGGCCTTCTGGAAGCTTCTGGAAGGTTCTTGGGCCGTCTGGACGCTGGGCGCGCGCGCATGGTGCCGGGTGTCACAATCGTAGCGTTTCAACCTTGAGACAGACGATTGTGCGGCACTTGTTCCAACTCGATGAACAAGTCAACCGATCAAAATCCGAAAGTTGTGGGTAACGTCGACGTATGTCGTAACCTTCCTTAGCGTTCTTAGGAATTTTTTTTATAAAATGCGGGAAAGAAAGAAATACATTGAAATAGACATTACAATAAGCATTAAAGACTGTCAGTTGCAAGGAAAAAGGGTTGCTTGCAAAGAGTACAACTAATGGTTGGGCGGGGATTCAACTGGTATGCCTCCCCTATAGTACATTTTGAACATTTTTAGCTCTGGTAGGCTTGCATATGAAAATGCCGAAACGTCACACCCAAGCTTTATGAATTAAAATGAAATGCAAATGCCTAAACTAAGTATGGTGCTTAAAGATAAGATAAGTGGGAGCTAATCGGAGCATATAACCATAGGTAAACACACCTTGGAAAAATATATCCGTGACACACTTCCCCACTTAAACAGTTGATGTCCCCGTCGACTGGCAAAGCTGGAATCCTTCGATCTTCTGCTTCCATGCTTCACGGTCTTGGTACGTCTTCCACATGCTTCTTCCACGAGGAGGCTCTTCCACTTCACCATGAACTTGTGTCTCCTCCCCGTGGGTCTTCTTCTTCCCTTTTCCTCGCTTCCTTAGCAAGGACTTCCGCTAGTTCCTCGTGTCTTCTCACGAGGTGATGATCTTGGTGTCTTCACAATTGAATCAGTTGAGGTCGCCGTTTGACGATGACTTGGTCTTCCACACGAAAACTCAACGGGGGTTGTTTCTTATCTGCCCACTTTTCCCGCCACTTCAAGGCTTCCTCTCGATCGATCCTGACGATATCTGACTTCTGCTTCCACCTCTGTGTAACGCTACGAATCTGAGGACCCTTTCTCATACAAGAAAAATCAACAAGGCCCGACAACACATGTCGTCCGCCACCAACACTCTCTTTTGGACTTCTGTCAGTTGATGAATTATTCCCAGCTGTGACACAAGGTTGGGTTGCCTTCAACGACGGACCCCCACTCCTTTTCACTAACTTACCGGCCTTCGTCAAGCTCGCGCTATTTTGAGCGACAGAGTTTTTCTGCAGGAATTCCTTTGACGCGTCCCGCATTGGGTCATCAACTTGACATGCCCGTGTACGAGCCAACATCTGTGGAACCCCATGATTGCTTCTCTTACTAAGGGCCTTAATTGCCCAATTATTTGCTCCTTTGCTAAGTTCTGACCCAAAACCAAGTTTGAACGTGTCTCTCCGTCTCCCTACTTGATTCGAAGTCAGATTCGGCTGAGTACCAAAATGGCCGGCAACATCGTCGTTCATCTCTCTGACAAAAGTTGATCTATGGGAATACTGTCTCCCATGCCTCAGACTGTGTGCAATGGCAAGCGTTTCTTCTGCAGACACCATACAGGTACCTTCTGTCGTATTCTGCTTCTGACTCTCAAATGCGTTCGGGTGTCCATTCCGCACTAGGGCACCACTCAACGCACGATTAGACGCCTCAGCGTAAGCTTCAACAGGTTGGGTCACACTCACGGACCCAAGAATTGGCCCTCTCCTCGGGGCTTGCTTCGGAACACGGCTGTCCATATCCAACCGTCCTTTCTCTTCTTCACGTAAAAAGTTTCAGACTTGATACGAAACTTTTGCAGGTCTAGTGCACCCTGCACTCGACAATCTCTGCGACTGTATGCGGAGTCCAGTTGACTCTGACTGTGCCATACGACAATTATTCTTTGTAGACAATTCTGACATGGGCAAACTATCATGTTTCCCATCACAACATTTCTCCACGACACAACTGGTGTCTTCCTGAACACGGCCCTCCCTCAGTTGCATGGCCGAGATCATTCTCAGTCCTTTGGGCTGCCGAAGGTCTGTCTGCACAACGGTGGGGGTAGACCCCGTGATCACCAGACATCTAGCTGCAGGCATCATGATCACTTGATATTCGAGAAGGAATTCTATTTCGAGAACTATATCAAAGTCATCCATGGCTACAACTACGAAATCAACGAAACCGCTCCATCCTCCCAACTGTATAACCACTCGTTTCACTACTCCAACTACGGGTAGAGCTGTAGAGTTCACGACCTTCATTTTTCCCGTATCCTTCTTCCAACGAAGGTTTAGTCGTCTGGCCTCAGCCACCGTTATGAAATTATGAGTTGCACCGAAGTCGACCATAGTGCTTCTTGCATGCTTTCAGTTGATCCAGGTGTCAACATATATTAGGCCCCCTTTCGTACGTCCACTTGTCTCCCCGGCTTTCTTCTGAAGGGACGACAAGAGTCTTATGGCTCCCACTCGGACATTTTGAACATCCTCCATTTGCCCATCTTCCTTCTCTGGTTGACTCAACTTGTCATCTGAGTCCGCAGCTAAAGAGGCCTGAAAGGCATAGAAGGCCGCTTTATCTGGACATTCCCTTGCCCGATGTGGCCCTTTACATATGTAGCAACTGATAGGACGATTCGACGTGTTTGGACTATCACGTCTTTTTCAGGTGTCCCTTGTGTTGGACTGGGAAGGCTTGCGGTCTCTACCGAGACTTCTGTTTTCACTGGCAGCCTTGGGAGAATTCGGTCAGCTGTTTCTGTCTCTTCCAGGTGAAGAGCTTTGATGACGTCTCGCGTCCTGAGAGTCACCAGACAGATCAAACAAACGTTCAGCTATTGCATGGGCTGACGTGAGGTCTTGAACTTTCTGCTCGTATAACTTAGTCCTTGCCCACGACTTCAACCCTTCAACAAAACTGAAGATTTTGTCCTTTTCGGTCATGTCTGATATATCCAGCATCAGCCCCACAAATTGCTTCACATACTCCCGAATGGTTCCAGTGTGTTTTAATCCTCGCAGTTTTCGTCGAGCCAGAATCTCGACATTCTAGGAAAAAAACTGCGAGCGGAGTTCTCTCTTCAAACTGTCCCAAGTATCTATGGTGCAACGCCCTTCCTGAATGTCCACATACCGGGATCTACACCACAACTTTGCATCTTCAGATAGACGCATGGTCGCCAATGTCACTTTGGCTTCTTCCGTATTAGTATTCGTGGCTTTGAAATATTGCTCAATGTTGAAGATAAAGTTTTCTAGTGCCTTTGCATCTCTTGCCCCACAGAAGGGCTTGGGTTCTGGGATCTTTATCTTGCCAACTGTAACTGCTCCTCCAGCTGGAGCTTGATTTGCCAACGCTCGCATTATAAGGTTCACCTTCGTGTTCACCTCTGCGATTTCATTTCTAACGACATCCAGGGTGGCTCGAAAATCCTCTGTCATGCCGTTTATCATTTCCATTATATCTTTCTGGGAGTTATCTAGTTCAATAACTCGTTCTTCCATCTGGGCAGCAGCGCACGAGGAACTGTCCCCACGCTCGTAGGTGACATTTCCAGTTCTCATAACTCGTGACTCTAGAGTATCGACTCTAGCTAACAAATCTCGTATGGGTAATCCGTCCAGACGATCGGACACCGCATCGATGGCATCGGCTTTCTTGGCGACTTCCTCAAGCCGCTCCTCAAGAAATCGGATGGAATCAGGAACTTCCGTCAGGTGGAGCATCCACTCTTCGATCCCCACCAATCGTTCTTCATGGGTCTTACCCGTTCGGTTTGCAGTCGACATCTTTCTGTCTCAACTGTCACTCAGCCAACTTAGGCTCTGATACCACTTGTCACAATCGTAGCGTTTCAACCTTGAGACGGACGATTGTCCGACACTTGTTCCAACTCGACGAACAAGTCAGCCGATCAAAATCTGAAAGTTGTGGGTAACGTCGACGTATGTCGTAACCTTCCTTAGCGTTCTTGGGAAATTTGTTTATAAAGCACGGGAAAGAAAGAAATACATTGAAATAGACGTTACAATAAGCATTAAAGACTGTCAGTTGCAAGGAAAAAGGGTTGCTTGCAAAGAGTACAACTAATGCTTGGGCGGGGATTCAACTGGTATGCCTCCCCTATAGTACATTTTGAACATTTTTAGCTCTGGTAGGCTTGCATAAGAAAATGCCGAAACGTCACACCCAAGCTTTATGACTTAAAATGAAATGCAAATGCCTAAACTAAATATGGTGCTTAAAGATAAGATAAGTGGGAGCTAATCAAAGCATATAACCAAAAGTAAACACACCTTGGAAAAATATGTCCGTGACACCGCGCGCGCCATGCCATGTCTGGCATGGGCGGTCGTCTGGTGGGCATGGGCGCCTGTGTGCGCGCCTGGTGGGCTGGTCGCCGTGCCATGTGCAGCTGCCTGTGCACATGGGCTGTCGTGGTGGCGTTGGTGCCTGACACCTGTCTGTTGTCCTTGCCCATGTGGTGTGCGTCCGTACATGCACATGGGGCTGTCATGGGCACGTGTTGCGACATGCATGCGGGGCTCGTGGGCTGCCTTCCGTGGGCACATGCCAATGCCATGGCCATGTGTCGTGGGCACATGTGGACTGTCACATCGCCGTGTTGGGGTGTTGTTCGGGTGTGCGTGGCTCCTCCTTGGATTTGCTTTGAGAGTCTTGTAGCACGTTTTGGCGCAAAAAGTGGGGTCGTTTCGCGGGACGTGACATATATATATCATACTGATATAAGATAATCAAATAAATGGTGTGCTTTTTTTTGTTTGTAATAAAAAAATTTGGTCCAATCAATTCAGGTGAATACTAGGGCATGTGTGATTTAATGTAATTAATAAATAGATTGTAGTAGCTAGCTAGAACTAGTTCCAAAATAATATGCAAAAAAAAAAAAGGAATAAGATAGGGTTATTCAAGAATGTTGCATGAAGGCAATGCCAAAGAGAAAGACAGATGAAGAAAGCAATGCTAAGTTTGCATAAAAAGTTAAAAATATCTGAAAGTCAAGAACCACAAAGACATCTCAATGAACCAAACCCAAACCCAAACCCAAAAGAACCAGATTCCATTATTATTCAATATTTATTATATAAAATCCAAACAAAAATGCTCAACCTTTTCCCATTCAAGCAAAATCATCCCCCACCAAATTAATTCCTTTTTCATCCCCAATTCATGTCTGAGCTCAAGGCAAGCAATAAAACCCCAACACTACTCTTTAGTTTTTTTTTTGGAAGAAAATTATAATTTTGTTTGGATTTTTGATAATTGACAAATGGGTTTTGCAGCAATTTTGTATGGTGATGAAAATCAACGTTGACTGCAATGCTTGTTGTAGGAAGCTTAGGAGGATTGTGCTGAAAATGAAAGGTAAGGTTTCTACTTCATTCACAAATGAAATTAATCAAATGTCTACCTTGTCTATTAGAAGTTCACTCAAATTTTATCTCCACTGTTTTTCTTTCAATAATTTTTTAAAATAAAAGTTGTTACATATATTTAACTTTTTTAATCATTGATTTTTGAAAATGAAGTATATTTATCATCAATTTCTTACCATCCTTTCAATCCAAAAGAGTTAATTCTCAGCCATATTCAAAACGCAAAATCTATTCTTATTTTTTTTTCTTTTAGTTTTAAATTTTAACTTTGTTTTTTTTTTTTTTTTAATTTTTGGTAAAAGTTAAATAATTGAAGTATTGTTTTCTATGCTTAATTTTAAAAAACTAAAAATAAAAATTCAAATTAGTGCCAGGAGGATTCAAAATTAAAAATTAAGTTCTTCAAATTAAAATTAAAATTGAATTATCAAACTTTCATAATGGTATAAATTGTATTAATCATGAAAGTTTGAGATTGAATTTTCATTATTTGTGGATCAAATTTTTGTAATTATTATAAGGAGGACCCAATTTTAACACTTTTTAGAAGTTTTTTTTTTTTTAATTGACCCTGGTTGTAACAATTTCATGTTTAATTTTTAGTTTTTAAAAACTATGCTTATTTTCCCCCAAGTTGAGATTAGATTAGATTAGATTAGAAGTTTGGTTATTAATTTGAATATTAAAATAGTAACGAAGATGGATTGTTATTGTGAATTTGGACGAGGAAGCAATCGAGACGTATATGATAGAGAAGGAGCGACACAGGTTGATCGTGTTTGGCAGATTCAAGCCATCCGACATTGCCATTAAGATCCGAAAGAAAATGAATCGTAGAGTCGAAATCCTCGATGTTGAAGAAATGGAGCCCTTACCTGCCACCGATCAAAACCCACCGCCACCGGAGAACATTCAAGGTCCTGGTCCTGGCCCTGGCCCCAACGTTGATCAACATCACATGCCCATGTTTCCTTCATTGGAGCAAGATCATGGAAGGCCGCCCATGTTTCCATCTCTCGCCGCCGACCAATGCCGTTCCTACTCATCTTGTCGCCCGGATTTCGCCGTAACTTGCTTCCCGGAGCCTGACATGGAAGAGCGCTTCTGGCAGTATGGGTATGGTTACGAACTTGTTGGAGATAGAGAAGAACGACCAACCATCTTTGTTCACAATTACTACCACTACTAGTTTTTCTTTCTTTTTCTTTTTCTTCTTTTTAAAATTAAAGAGTTCTCTTATACGTATTGATTAGGCTGATTAAATAATTTGTTACTATTTTAATTATCATTTTACTTCCAAATTATATTTCTTTTAAACATTTTTTTAAAGTTTCAAATAAGTTTCTGTTTTTTTTTTAAATAAAAAAATTTGTAAATATAAAAAATTTTGTCAAATTCTACCAATGATAAAAGTCTATAACCGAAAGACCATACGAATCTATCAAAACTAGATTTGCTATATTTGCAATTTTTTAAAAATATTACTATATTTTTAATTATTATTCCTAAAATAATCGTCAGTTATAATTACTCTAAAAAAAGTTGTTAAATGTAAATAATTTTTTATTAATACGTAAGTAACAGATTTAACCAAGGTTGAAAGTTGATAGTTTTTTAAAGTCCACGGATATAAATATTAATTTAAAGTTCATGACAACATCTAATTTCCAGAAGACGAAATACACACTTCTAACGTTATGAGGATTTCAAAAAGGACACTTAGGTTTGAAAAGTAGATCTTAGTGGTGAATGATGGGACAATTTATTAATTGATTTTAAAATAGAGAATTTTTAAAAAATAGTAGATTTTACAAAATATTTACAATTTATAACAAATTTTATCACTGATAGTCATTGATATGCTATAGTAATAGAAGACTATCAGTGATAAAATCCAAAATTTTGTTATAGCTTGTAAATATTTTAATTTATTTTGCTATTTTTAAAAATGTCCCTTTAAAATATATATTTTCACATTTGGACAATATGGTAATTCAAGACTACACTTTTGAATTTTCAAACTACAAGGGTTCAAATTAGACTTCCAAATGATAAAAATTGAACCTCAATTAATTCATATAATTGTTACAATTTCTATAATTATGTAAGTTCAAGGGTTCAAAAACTCACCTTTTATCATTAAAAAGTTTGCATGTATAATTACAACTAATACAATACTTTAAAAGGTGACAATTTGTCCTTAGTTTGTAGTGAATTAGTGTTTTTCTTTTTCTCTCTCTGTTATTTTTTCTTTTCTTCATGTCCTTCATTCCCTTCGAAAAACTTTGCTGCAATGTTGTTGCGACACTGCCTTTACTTCAAATACGAGAGGAAGAGCTTCATTTTAATTAGATATGAAGGTTTCTTATGAAAACAAAGGTGTGTATGATTTGTCACATTCACTCATATGTCACACACATTTAACACAAACAACAATTAGAACAAGTAAAGCACCATTAATAGAAGTAAAGAGAAGAAGCACAAAAGTTGGTAATCCAGTTTGGTAATTCACCCTCCTACCACTACAATAAATTTTGGATCTCCCGACGCCGGTTTACACTGTCGGGAGAAAAGGTGTCGAGAGATATGGTATCTCCTGACGCTATAATGGGAGCGTCGAGAGATACTCGATCTCCTAATGCATACTGTAAAGCGTTGAAAAATAGTGAGGAACTTCTGACAAATTGTTGGTGTCATTGAGAGTTTCCTACTATTTCTCGACGCCACAAACAATGCATTGGGAGTTCGCTACAATATCTTTTTTATTTCCCTCTCTCTGTCTCACTTCTTCTATCTTCAAACCCTCTTCATCTCCTATCTCCATCTCGACGAAACCCACTTAAACGGCTGTGTGAACCACAACTGATGACCATTGCAATTTCTCCTTCGATGACGAAGACCCACGACTGACAGCCAACATTGTCCCACTGCGACGAAGACCCACAACGATGATGCTTTACGAATTAGACACTACCTCTCTCTCAACCCTAATTTCAAACTGCTTCTTCTTTACTGCCTCTCAACCCTAAACATCTCCCCAAAGATTTATGAGGTATGTTCTTGGATTGACTTCATATCTCCATCAATACTAACTCATTTTATGCATATGACCACTTGTCCAACCCTTTATCCCAAAAAACTTCAGTTTTGGCTCCCAAATTAGATTACACAATATTTTTCATCGAAGTTTCATTGTTCTGAAGTTTGGAACTACCACCTTGAAGTTCCTCTATCATTCTAAATTTTTATCTTCTTTCTTTTATATGTAGTAACAATACAAGAACATAAAAAGTACGTGTGGAAGTACCCATATATGGCTACGGTCCACATTCCATTGTTTTAAAACTTTTTTTTGTAACTATTCATTTGGTCTTACTAGAGCCATTCTTATAGGTCATCTCCTTTTTGTGAGCTTCTTTGGCCCATGTTTTCTTGCATTATTGATACTTGATTTATGTCATAGATACTTGATTTGAATTAGTAATTTTTGTTTTCTATCATTATTTTTCAAGGCCAAAACAATGAGTTTTCTGTCATCTTTAATCTAGAAGACTACAAACGTATGCTTTGTTTAAATAAGGATTCATGAACTCTAAATGATCTTTTCCTTTCAACTCTACCAATTAGAAACTATAATTTGAGAAATAATTCTATGGTTATGTATGTAATTTAAGTAAGTAAAGGACTATTTTCTCTCTTGTTCTATGTTTATTAGTAGTTGGCTAAATTAAAGTTTAGTATTGATATATATTTATGTGTAAAGTCTCAGGGTGGATATATATACCTTCCATTTAATAATGGAATGTATTTTTTTTAAAAAATAGAGATCTCCTGATGCAAAACATTGTAGGGTCGGGAGATCATAAAGACGACATCAGTAGTTCTCTATGATCTTCCGACACTACAATGTTCTGCGTCGAGAGATCCTCTTTTGATACATTTCCTCCGACCCCAATCTCGACAGACATTTATGCCTTGGGAGATCCTTTCTTGATGCATTTTCGTATATCTCCTGACACTTTTGTGCGTTGGGAGATCTCCATTTTCTCGTAGTAAATGTTGGCGGGTAGTGTGACTTATGAAAGACAATCCACTAATATAAAAATTAAGTAAATTACATCATAATGCTTATCTATAATATCCCACTATAGTGATTCCCGCAGTGCTTAACTAAATAAACACCTCGACTCCCCTTAGATGTGAAACTCCTTCTCATGTATACTTAGGCTCCTCTTAAGTGTAGGAATATTAGTGTCTGCACCTCGGCTCCCTCTTAGTGACTGTGAGACACCCTTTGTCACACCCCATCACCCAACCCGTATGACGCGATTAAGTGAGGGTGTGATCGCCTAAGCTTTCCACGCAACTCTCACTGCAAGATATTACACAGATTTCCCAGTAAGCGAACATACTGAACGAACAAGATAAAAGAGAGATATTATAAATGAGAAGATCAACAAAATGCTATATTAATAATAAAAGTGGAATACATGAGTGTAAGTACTTTGTTAATACATCAGAGAATTGACTATTTCACTAAACTCTAACTCCTTAACTATCTCTCCTAGCTTTTAAATGCCTACGAGAAGATAGTGACCACTACCAAAATAGATGATGCGATTTTAGGATAACACGCCAGGCGATTAGGATGGCAGGACAAAAACTGGATGTTCTTGCTTTGTATATGGTTTCAGTCAACCGGTGAGTGCTTTGGAGTTGATTCCACTCAACAGTGCCTACACTCCGCTGACTGACATTATGGACTTAGTGAAAAGATAGAATATAGTGTTGTGCACACTTTTCTAATTTTAAGCAACAAAGATAATGTGACTTGAGAGATAGTGTTGTTGCCTATGTTGGTGTATTGTATGTGCATACTTATTTTCCTATGATGTGTCATTGATTTAGGATCATTGCATGCAAAATGCTTCTCATGAATCTCTTCATCATGCGAGTGAACATGATCATTGCATGCAAAATTCTCCTAATGTCCTCATCACATACTTCTAAGTCCTCGTTGTACAAGTTTTCTTATTGTTTGCCCAAGTGTAAGCGAAACAATAGGTTTTTTTGGATATTCTAGGGTCGAACACAGGGAATTGATATTAGAGCTTAGCCCTAGGATTGACTTATCAATTAGGTGGTATAAAAGAATTCTATACAGTATGAAAGAATGTGAGTTAAGCTGTACCTACATGTGTACACCTAAAGAACCTGTAAAGATAATTTAATGAGGTGGTTGATATGGTAAAAGCATGAACTAACTTGTGCTAGAGAAGGGGGTGAAGAAATGTTTAGTGCTACCATGCGATTAAGCTATATGGATGTCTTGATGCGATACAACTTACTCAACTAGTTGATGATTAAGACGTGCTCCTCTTGGAGTCATTGAACGCCACTCTTGGACTACTTTCAGGATCCAAATAACTAAGCCTAACCAAACAAGGTATATCTAAAAGTGTTCACTTATAAAGCTTATAGAGCTTTGCGTTTAAGGACAACAACTTCTTGGTGCCTAACGCCCACACTTGTTCTCCTGTCGGGATACAAATGATGAAAGTTATCTCGCCAAGGTAAAGTGTGTCTCCAAACTCTCCCTTGCATGCGTTAACTATATTCTTGCTACTTGCCCATTTGAATAGCCAGGTGATGAAAAGAGCTCAGTTAACGCAATAAGAATTATAAGCTAAGCTTCTTATCAAGAATCTATTATAAATCCTAAACTACAAATAACACAAGGACAAATGAACAGTGGAGACGTGGATAGATTGAAAAGTGCAGAAATATACATTGTATTAAAGAATATAGGCCTTCGGCCATTGTACAATATGAACAATAAACAATGTAAAGATATACAAAAACGAAAAGAAAAGAAATGATATTACAAGTTAGGGGGAGATGGGAGATGTGATCTTCTACAAGCTTTCACCTTACAATCTGATCGAAGAAGATGAAGAAGTGCTTTACAGACGATAGTAAGGCTATTTCTTGCTACCCACTCTCTAGGTTTTGGCCCTACTGGTCGTAAATGGCTTACTAAAGCCTTCTAAAAGGGGTCCCTTCAGACCTTTATGGCCTATACAAGTTTGCTTTTCTTCATGGTGATAGAGCTCTTTTATAGGAAGATTTAGGCGAGAAATCTAATCTTCTGAACCTTTTAGAGGCAAAAGCTGCCTCTGTTGTTAAGTCACATCATCTCCATCTACCACTTTTGTCTTCTAACGAATCTCTTCTGGCCTAGTTTTCGCGTGAGTTCCACTGCGATTCGCTTGCCTTTTCTTTTGTTATTCATCTTGCGTTTAGACACTAAAAACAAAGTAAAGCAGGCATAACGCTTATGTAAAGTATATTTCTAAATATTTATACATTTACAACAAAAGCCACATGTTTTGACACACTTATCATACATTTTGGTCCATTTATTCTACTTAAAAGTGAAACGAAAGATTTTACAGAGACCTTAAATCAATTTAATTGGGAACTTTAAAAATACCCTTATATTGGCAATATTTAGAAACAAAATTCTAAAGGGTTTTTTTCGTGACTTGTGCGCGAGAACAATAAGAGTGAGTGATTTGGACCGATTGCAAGCATATATCATCATCATACTTTGTAAATTGGAAAGAATATTTCTACCTTCCTTCTACAGCGTAATGGTACACCTTGCTGTTCACTTACAGTATGAAGCAAAAGTAACTTGTCCAGTTAATTATAGTTGGATGTATCCCATTGAGAGAAGTCTACGCATACTCAAATAGTTTGTCTAAAACAAAGCACGACTCGAGAGGTTTTGTAACACCCCAAAATTTTCAAGATATTTCGTTATCATTTTATTAATTTTGGGTGTTATTTTGTGAGATGGTTTTAATTTTTGTGGAAAATAAAGTATTTTGGAAAGATGTGGGGTTAATGGTTGAAAATTTGTAATACTATTGTTATCATTATTAATTATTAAGGAAAGATATGTTATAAGGGATATTAATGAGGAAAGAGGGAAAATTAAATAGGAATAGGAAGAGATGAAGGAAAAGAGGAGTTATTTGGGGAAAATTAGATAATAATAATAATAATGGTATTAATGTTATTATTATTATTAGTATTTTACATATTAAATACACCCTCGGTATGCTTGCCATAGTTACAATTCATCTTCTTCCTCACAAAGAAACCCTAGCCGCCGCGAACACCACCACGACGATGGTCGTCGGACGAAGTCGTTCGCCTTACGTCTCAGTCGGCCAGCCGCACGCTTCCAGCCGCCAGCGTCTAGCCGCACGGGTTCCGGCCGCCAGCGTCCAGCCGCACGAGTTCCAGCCGCACGGGTCCACGCGTCCGTCTTCACCGAGCCGCACGCGTCCAGCCGCCAGCGTCCAGCCGCAAGCGTCCGTTTTCACCAAGCCGCGTGGGCCGTCTTCGTCCGTACGTAAGCCGTAAAGCCTCAAGGTCCGAGTCGAGTCTCTTCATCAAGCCATTTGAGCTGATTTCATTTGGTTCAAGCCATTCCTTGTTGTGGAGTCACTTTGGTGAGTTGGACTATTATCGATTGAGATGGTACTCCCATTAATTGCCTATTCTATTCTGAATAAATAAAGATTATGGATTTAGGTGGATCTATGTTTTCTTGAAGGAACGAATATAGTTGGAGGAACTGAGACTGTGAATTGTTTCACTTAGGGTTGTGTTGGATTCAACCCTAATCTTCGGGATTGAGTACTGGGAGGAACTGACTGTCAACCAGTGAATTATTTTTAGCGGATCTTCAAGTAAGAGAATTTTTCCCTTTTTGCCGGAGATGCATATTATTGATGCATGATGTGATTATATGTATCTATGAGATTGTGTATGTTGAGTTGAATGTTGATTTTATGATGAGCATGTATAGCCTATAGTGTTCTGTTGGTCTGCTGGTTAGAGTCGTACCACGAGGGGTCCATTAAGGCCCTCCCATATATATGTTTGAGTATTACTGAGACGTGATTCGACGGGATCACTTACAGCCCGACTCTCCTTTAGGGTGACTCCTTCGGGACCACCGAGAGCCCAGTTCAGTCCCGGTGGGACTACTGGATAGCGTGCGTTCGGGAGCACCATAGAGCGTGGTAACTTATTGCAGGACTCTAGCAAGAGACTAACAACACATAGGGAGACTAAGTACGGGTCTCTTACTGAGTATAATTTTATATACTCATTCTCTCAAATGTTTAAATTTTCAGGTAAAGATAAAGGCAAGGGCAAGTTGGCGAATGACAAGAAGTGACCGTGGTTCGCCATAGGGAATAGTTCAGTTTTTCCGCATTTATGATTCAAGAATTATTCTTTTTAGAACTTTAGAACTTTAATTATTTTAAAAGTATTTCTTTTATTTTTATGGGCCCAAATCAGTATTTTATTTTATTATTCTCACTACTTATTTATTTAAATATTTCTCAAAACTTATAAAACTAATTTGCCTTTTAAAAAAAAAAAAAAAAAAAAAAAACTACATTTTATTTAAATAGTAATGATCTCAACCTTCTAAGAAGGTTGGGGTGTTTCAGGTTTATTGTCGAATGAATCAACTTTTTTCAAGTATGTGATGAATGAATCAAGTAATTTTTGTTCAAGTTATCTAAGTGGGATTGAAACTCAATTTTTTCGAGATGAACGAAATGATGATGACATTCCCTATGAAGAGGTACTTGGTGAGTTTGAAGTGTTCGTGTAGAAGGTACGACCATTAGGTGCGACAAGTTCATGATCTCTATCACAAGAAGAGAAACGTCTTGCACATTAGTACATCTTTAATAATGTAGATGAAATTACGGAGTACCCCAAGTAGGTATTTTCAACTCTATTCTTCACTAGTGCTTTAAGTTTTTGTTAAGTTTTAGTCGTCTCAAATACTCACAACTATGTACTTTAGGAAACACTTGAGGTTGATACGTCGTGAAGCTCAAAGCGCTGTCGACTTATTCGAAGACATCAACGAGCATTTCCTGATTGGTTTAGAGATCAGGTATGTAGAGTACATGAATTCACTGAGAATTGGTCTAGCCTTATTTTAGAATTATATTCATTAACACGGTATATTTTAGGTCATCGAAACGCGTGAGAGAGAAAACCTTTCTCATGATTTCTTCTGTCTTGTGATGGAACCTTCACTTGACGTTCGATCCTATAGTGGATGCATTGTCGGTGGGGTACGATTTCACACGAAAACTCATGATTTTCGATACACAACACAAAATAGTAGAGTCATGGTAATTGGTGAAAACAATGGCAGTGGAAGCACCGACAACAATTTTTATGGTGTATTAGATAAATTTCTTTTCGTTAAATATTCGATGGGATGTCGTGTTTTGGTCATTCAAGTGTAGATGGTTTGACACATACAAGAACAAAAAGCATAGGACACACGTGAAATTAGGGTACAAATCAATCAACATGTCTCATTTTTAGTTTCCTGAGAAACCAATCATTTTTGCAGTCCAGGCACATCAAAGACCCAAAAAATGGTGTCAATTAGAAAGTTGTTCAAGTGGTCCATAATAAATGTACGTATATGGAACGTGCTCAAAGTGGATGATGTTGAGGATCAACAACTGAATATACTCGAAATCGTTGTCGAACATCGTGTGGATGAACACATTGAGGATGACACCCTGTGTAGACTTGATGTTGATCCTACAGTGGTGGAAAGAACGATTGTGCGTCATGTCGTTTAGGACTTCATAAATGATGATGGTGAACAATTATCCATTGAAAGAAGATCAAGTGATGGCGAATAATAATGACGAATCACGTATTCACATATATTTAATTTCTTTTATATTCAGTTTCAAGTACTCTAATTTGTTTACTTAATTTTAGTTAATATGTCCACAGGTACTATGTCATTCATTGTCGGTGTCGATGAGAGTGATACTCCTTTTTATTTTAATGCCAACGAGTTGAATAACGCAGGAGGCACATCAATGAATGACATAGTACCAAGGAACTTGGAGTTGGATAGATACGTCCAACAAAATGGAAAGATACCAATATCTATCACTCTATGACAGGATGAATCGATCTCGCCATATGTCGTTTGCTTCAGCTATACCATCGACGTGTTAACGCAGGATAATTTTCTAGTTTGCTTTCTTAAGTGGACTAACGTTACTCTTGGGTACATCAAGGTTGTGAAGGGAGATTTACAAGTAAGTTTTTAAATTACCCGTGCGTATATGTTACCTACGTATATATCTAGAATTCTGATTCGTGTGTACTTTTCTTTTGTAGCAATAGTTCGTGCTGGATTTCGTAGATCCAACACTTGCTTAGTTTGTTGAGCATAAAAAAGCTCACCACCTGGAATGAGTTTAAGGGGGTAGAACCACCGCCATTTTAAGAAGTTCAATGATTCTGAATAGCACCCCCAGATTGAAGAATCGTATGCAAGATTGACACTTCCTTTGCAGTCACTACCTTACTCGACAGTTTCAGGTGATTTAGAATATTTAATTATCTGAAACAGTAGTTCATTTTTGTTTTTTGTATGTAACATTTTTATTGTTTGCATGTAGAAGCAATCAATGATGAATATTTTTGCTAGAGAGCGAAGCAGGCCTATAACCATAGTAGCAGCTCCAAGTCGTTTTTACAACGACAACACGAGCTCGCTGAACAATGAGGTCAACAAGTCAATCGAGTGGAATTGTTCAAAGAAACACATGCTCGGAGTGGCCAGTTCGTTTCTCAGGTGACCTGGATGCTCGTGTAAGTTTATACGATACTTTTGTCTTATTTTGTACATTTAATTTACAAGTTTGACTTAATTAAAAATTTTCTTGTAGAATTAAATGCTGAAACTCCAGTCCCAACCTACCCTAAAGGGTTCTCAACCACTCTCTAGGGACAAGATATGTCAGACAGTTTTAGGTAGAAGATCGTGCTACTCAAAAGGTCTTGGCTGGGGTTCCAGGCCAAAGTCTCGAAACACTACTAGCAGTTCTTGTCTTCATCATACGAGCAATAGATGCACGTCAGAGAGGTTAACGAGCTAAAAGCTCGTCTTGACAAAGTGACGTAGTTGCATGAGCGAGCACTGGAAGAATGTAACCGAAAATACAAAGAAAATATCTGACATATGGAAGAAATGGGGAAGATGATTGAAGAACTCACTCAGTCATAGAGAGGACCTAGATTACATTGCGGTACATATTTTTCAACTTTTAAGTTCTTTAATTTTCTATTAGTGGTATATATATAAATTTACTTTCCTGTCATTGAAGGTTGGGAGGCATGGGGGAACTAGTGTCGGCGGCGCTCTTAGTAGATTTGATCTTTAGTTTTTAGTGTATATTTTTCATGTTATTGTTGAACCTACTGTACGTTTTTAATATTTGAATTAATTTAAATTGAAATTTAATTTGGTATTTTAATTATATTTTATTAATTTTACGTTCGTTGTTTTCAAAATTCGATTGAATTGAAATCGAATCAGAACTTAATAACAAAGAAACAATTAAATAATAATAAATAAATAATAATTTAAAAGGTTTTTTACGATGCAACAAGGGCGTTAGAATGGGACCCTATGCCGATGCAACGTCATTTGAGTTTCCCTTGATTATGCATTGGACGTTCATTAATCTGAAGTAGATGTGGACGTCGACAATACCTTTATGCCGACGCATTGACCGAATGCAGGGTTTGGATTTACCCCGACGTTTCAAATTAGTCAGAGTTTGCATCGGCGTTGCCTATTTCGATGCAGTATTGTTGATGACTTTTTCGACTCTGCTATTTGCATCAGTCGAGACTGCTCTGATGCATTTTATGGTTTTAGCCGACTCATATATGCATTGGTCGGGATACACACATATATGCGTCGGGATACCCCATTCTCCTTTTAGTGTTTATCAGAGTGGTTAGTGAATTGATGGATGCATATCTCCCTTTTTCCTTATGCTATTGGGTGTGGGAGACATCAATTCTTTTTTTTTAATGGGCTTTCTGTAAAAAAACCAAAACAAAAAAACAAATGATTGAAATCAGGCATATCTTGATTTTTCAATTATTTTTTTTCCATCATGCAAAATTAGGGCTTACAAACTTTAAATTATATGTTCTAACTTTTGTTTTAATTATCCATTAACAAGAACTCGAAACGTTGAATTAGAATGAAAGATTAATTAACATTATTGTGTTTATTTGACGAATAGATTTCATTTAATTTATTCTTATTTTAATTGAAATTATCTTTTATCCAACTAAAAAATACGATGGCACCCAATTCTTTTGGAGTGTTAAAAGTTGTTGTTGTTCCTTGGGATTTTTTTCTTGATTACAACATGCAGATGATTATACTTACATGTGGTTTTATGTCATAAGTTGTTATTTTTTCACAAGCAAGATAATTGTCATTCAGAAAGGTTGTCTATCCAATATAGAAACTTGTTATGTTCTTCTTGTTGGCGAGTTCTTGCTATATATTGTGTATGTTCAGTGATCAGTGTTGTACACCAAGTCAATGACTAAGTAGAGAATTAGAGTAAAGAGAACCTTGTTGTTAGGGGGAGCTTGCACCATGTGATATGGATCTGGTTCAAGAGACAATCAATCTAGGGAGAGATTCCTTTATTTAAGTATCTAAATGATATTAATTGTGATAAGTAACCTTTTGATATTCAGTATAATATCTGTTCAATCAGGTTCATAACCCCTAGATCTAGTGTTGTGGCACTGAACTGGTTACCAACGTGTTTGTGTTATGTTCTCTTTTGTGTCTCGTTACTCATGATGTTTCCTCAGTTATTCGCTTCGGTCCTATCTCTATTATGCAATTTGACTGTGTACTATTTTTCAAACAAATATATAATTTAATATTTAATTATAATTTGATGTATAGATAAATTCTCAAATCACAAAAGTATAAAATTGTAAATTTTTGCTGATTAAACATTCGACCACAAAACAAAAAAAGAAAAAAAAAAGCCAAAGTAAGCAACTACATATCATCATTTGCCCAGCAACTAAAGATTTAAAATGAAACCAAAATGATTTTGGTTTTAGAAAAAAACTTTAAAACATAAACAAGAAGAGTGTAATAATAATAAATAATAATAATAATAAATAATAAATAATAATAATAATAATAATAATAATAATAATAATAATAATAATA
>CM046885.1:3937261-4146943 GCA_025688845.1 Cucumis hystrix | reverse complement strand
AATAATAATAATAATAATAATAATAAATGCCAAACCCACATTCAACTCAATAAATAGAAATTGTGATTTGAAGAGAAAGCAGAGAATAAATGTATTAAAGATTCCATTATACTTTTCAACAAGTTCCTAAAGATTCCTCCAATATAGTAGATATGAAAAAAATGGAAAATCGTCAAAAATAGGCTAAAAATGGAGTAGAAAATGAGTTTTATGATTGATTTTGAAAAAGTATAGATTTAGGACAAATTTGGAGTGAAATGTCCAAAATACCCTTATTTAATTTCCCCATTTTATTCTCTTCAACCTAAAAACAAAACAACATTAAAAAAAAAAAAAGTAAACTTCAACTCTCCTGCTTTTGAACTCTCCCGCTTCCACACTTCCGACTTTAACTTCGGTGCCTCCGGTGAACGTCTCTTCCATCCATTTCTTCTCCACGGCTCTCTGTTTTTAGTTTCAACTACAACTCCGGTGAACGCTTATCCACTCCTTTCCGATTTCAACTTCGTTTTCACCGGACCTCTCCATTTCTTCTCCACGACTCTCTGTTTTAGTTTCGACTTCAACTCTGGTGAACGCTTCTCCACTCCTCTCCATTTTTAGTGTCGTATTCATCCTCTTTAAAGTCAAGTGAGTAATAAAATCTGATTTTTTTTTTTATTTTTTTTATTTTTTGTAAATCATTGTTGTTTAAATTGTCTGTTGAGATATATAAGATTTTTGTTGGGCACATTTTAGATATACCATTAAATTTGTAGAGAAGAAATGCATATGTCCTACAGGCACACACACATAGAGAACCGTGGGAACATGAATTCAGTTTTTAGGAAGAAGAACCATATAATTAATAAACATATTGGGCGAAGAACCATTTTCACTCACCACAAACTGTAATAATAGATAATTGGGTTAATAATCAATTATATTTGTGCATGCTACAAATATATATATATATACATACCTTGGAGTTTTGAACATGAATTCCAGCATATTTGGTATCCCATCTAAACTCAGCAAAGCTACCAGTAGAGCAATGTTGAAAGACATTATCATTTTTAGAGTTGATGTTTTTTACTTTGTTGATTATCAAAAGCTGAATTGTTGTTCTCTACTTTGTTGATGTTTTTAGTGATGTAGTTCCAATAAAATGCAATCTTTGTTGCCTTGTATAACCAAGCAGCTCCCCATATTAATTCGTCCTATGTCGAACCAATTTATTTAGGATTAATTTGTTAGAGAAAATTTGAAAACAAATGATTCAATAAGTTTTGTTCTTATGTTTAGCTTTCCTCATACTATTAATCATTTTAGTAAAGGTGTTACAATATATGTTTAGGACTGCAAGCAATTTGATTTAGTAAACCTCTTATAAACTTGTCAACCCCCTATCACATGTTTATTTAGCATGTCCTTTCACATGTTTATTGCTATAGTAAGCCTCTTATGAACTTGTCAACCCCTCACTAGAAATCTCACTTTTGTAAAGGTGTTACAATATATGTTTATTGGGCTTTAATGTTTTATCTCGCACGTATCTCGCACCTAACAAAATTTCAGTAGGAGTTTCAAAATGAGATTGCTGCCCTTCCTAAACCGTTTATAATGGTCCTATGCATGTTTAGCAAGTTTATTAGAATGCTTTAATGTTTTATTTCGCACGTATCAAAATTTCAATAGGAGTTTCAAAATGAGATTGCTATCCTTCCTAAAGTTTGATAGCTGCGAGATGTTTAGAGATTGCGAGATACAAAAAACAATAGTTAAAAGTAACCCTAAATCAATTCATTTGAGATTAAACATTTGAATTTAAGAACCTGCGAGATGCCTACGAGATGTTTGCGAGATAAAAAAAAAAAAAAAAAAAAAAAACTTGCTAACATTCTTTGAAACAACTCTAAATCAACCCTAAATCAACTTGAAACAATTAAAAATTATATTTGATTTATACATAGAAGATTCAAATATATATACATATAACACAACACGATTTAGATTAAAAAAAAAAAATTAAAACAAACCACAGTGCGTGGGATGTTCACCAGAGTAGAGGATGAACGACACCGGAGTAAAAACGGAAAGTTGACAAACTTTTCACAGAGGAGAAGAACTGCAAATGGGTTTTTTTTTTCTTTACGTATTCTACATTGAAGAGAGGTTGGAAGAGAAGAGACAAATATGAAAGAAGAAAAATTAAATAAGGGTATTTTGGACATTTCACTCCAAATTTATCCTAAATCTCTACTTCTTTAAAATCAATCCTAAAACTCATTTTTCTAAAAAATATACGAAGATATGTCATATATGAAGTCTCTCTCTCTAAATTTATATAATTCAAATGTTAGCCAATACAAAACAATTGAAATATTTGTAAAATTAATTGAAATGATTGTAACATTAATTAAAATTGAAGTTTTGAGAATGTAAACCCTGGTGGACCTACATGTCAAATCATTAGGTAGTCTTTATAAAAGGGAATTTCATTTCATTGTTAATTAGTTGAGAGATATGTAGAAATAATGGTGAAATTTCCCACCCCCAAATATGTGTGTCATATTCTTTGTGGGACCAAATGGAAACTTCTTTGAATTAAAACTACAGACTCACATTTAATTTCCTTTCCTCCTGTGAGGTAACAATAACCTGAATAATATGATAATTCGAACTAAACACACATATTATAAGCATACTACTACATTACATTATTCTATTTTTTCTAATAAATTAGTATTTGAGCTTTAATTCTTCTACTTTTAATAATTTAAATGATTCTCACCAATTACTCTATGTTACATTTTATAACAAAAATTGTTACATTAATTAATAAATTACACATTTATATTCATATTTGGGTCCACTGACCTACCAACAAACAAAGTTAAATTATAATGTATGTGATTTATTAAGAAAAATATGTCTTAGTTTAGGGGAAACTACGAAGGAGATTTTGTTCAATAGAAAAGGAGCTCAAGTTCTTCATATAGAGATTGTCGGTATGAGAGGGAACCTAAAACCATCCTCACTAGAAAGTAGATAACAAAGAAAAGTGGCGGTGAAAAGTAGTGTTTAAAAATAAAAAAACTTAAAACCCAAATTGTTACCAAATTAGACCAATATAATTTATTTTCAAATTGATTATTTTCTAACTAAAAAAACTTGAAATGAATTTGATGGTAATATTTTTAATTTAGAATTATTCTTGCAGTGAGATATTAACGATTTAAGTTCATATACTAATTGTAAGAGTAGTTTTTTTAGAGATAATTGTAAGTATAGCCGTTAGTTTTGAAATATTAGCATATATAACAAAATTTTAAAAAATTATAAATATAATAAAATTTGTCAAAATCTATCAACATTAATAAACCATGTTGAAAACATTGGACTAACAAAATACAAGCTAAAACTATAAATATATAATGAAAAATTGTTGTCACAAACTCATCTCAATAGTGTCAGGAACTTTTTTTTAACGTAATTTTATGTGTATTAATAAATGTTAAAAAAAGAAGTGAAATTATACGGGAGTTTTTAAAAAATTTAAGAAAGCAGCAAAACATTTACACGATATAAAACAATTTCGAAAACGGAAAAAGTCCATAGCCCCATAATGAAAAATACCAAAAATGCCTCGTGATTAATTGGCATCTAGTACGTGTAATATATTTGGAAAACAATCGTTTAGATTTGACTATTCTTGCCTATACGATCTTTTAGACTTGATCGTTTAGAGTTGATTCAAGATTTTTTTGATACATGATCGTTTAGATTTGACACATGATCGTTTAATTTAATTGTTTAAATTTGGATACCTAAATATAAACGATTTTTTTTAAAGATTTTTTGTCATTTAGATTTCATCGCTTAAATTAGGCTATAGCCAAATTTCAATGATTTTTTTTTCACGATTTTTTTCAAGAATTTTGGTACACAATCGTTTAGATTTGATACAAGATTGTTTATATTTGGAACACGATCGTTTATATTTGACTATTTTTAACGATATTTTATATTTGGCATACAATTTTAAAAACTAAACAACAGTTTAAAAAAATCACGATTTTGGACCAAATAATAATTTGAAAAAAATATAAAAAATTACTGAAAAAGAAAAAGACGATGAAAAGAAAAGAACAAAAATTACCGAAAAAGAGAAAGAAAGGATAGAAGAAAGACATGATAAAGAATGACAAATCTGAATTTTTTAAAAAAATGATAAATTCAATAAACTTTTTTAAATTGTGACTCGAATTGTAAATAGGAGAATTTTTAAAAATAGTAGACTTTACAAAATATTTACAACCTATAGCAAATTCTGTTAGTAATTGATATGCTATAGTGATAGAAGACTATGAGTGATAAGAATCTAAAATTTTGCCTGGTAAATATTTTGCTATTTTAAAAAATGATCCACGTAAATATTTGTTGGGTTATTCTATTCATGAAAGTTTGGAAAGATTGTGGGGGTAATTAAGGGAAAGCGAGATCTAATTAAGTGGTTAAGGGAAGCGTGTCGGAGGGTTTTCACACACACACAAAAGAAGAGAAGAATTCTGGCGAAAGACTTCGTCTATAAGCAACACACACACACTCACAAATTAAACCGCATTCCCACTTCTCTCTTCCCACGCGCTTCTTCTTCACACTGCCCTGTTTTCCCCCCTGCCTCTCCCTCTCTGAAACATCTTTTCATATATAAACAAAACCTCATTCAAAGTTCCATCCAATAACCCCCTTTAACCCATTTCTATTTCCATTCCCTTTCGCCATGGGAAGAAAGCTTGATGCTCTTCTTGGTAGGAATTTCAGAGCCTCCAAATTTCGCCCTCTTCTCAATCTCTCCCTCTCTCGCCTTTCTATTCTCACCGCCCAACGCCGTGTCCGATGCTCTCAGGCCAATTCCGATGTCCTTCAACTCCTTCAACTCTCCCACCACCACCGTGCTTTACTTCGAGTACGTTTCTCCTCTCTTCCCCCTTTTTTTTTCTTTTCATTTCCCATTTCAATTTCATTTTATTCATCTGTTTTTTCATTCCTAGGTTGAGAAAGTCATTAAGGATCAGAATGCTCTGGATGCTTATGTTTTAATTGAAGGCTACCTTAATCTCTTGCTTGAAAGAACCACTCTCCTCGAACAGCAAAGGTTTATTTTCTTATTCATCTCTCCTCTAACCTCCTTCTTAATCATTTGATTTGATTTTACTTACTATTATTTTTTTAATTGCAGTGAGTGCCCTGAAGAATTGAAAGAGGCAGTTGCTGGGTTACTCTTTGCAGCTTCAAGATGTGGGGATTTCCCTGAACTTCATGAGATCAAATCAGTTTTGACCACTCGTTTTGGCAAGGAATTCACTGCACGTGCTGTTGAATTACGCAACAATTGTGGAGTTAATCTTTCGGTAAATTTTTTGGTTCTCTTTATTAACTCATGGTTCATTCCTTTCTTTTATTCATTGTTTGCTCTGTCTCTGTAGTTAATGCAAAAACTTTCCACAAGGCAGCCCACTTTGGAAACAAGAATGGAGGTCCTCAAATCCATTGCTTCCGAGAATGGGATTGTATTGCAAATTGACCAACTCCCTCCTTCCAAACAGGTATACAACTTGAACTTGACATTTTATTTTACTGCTTACAGCTGTGTTTTGGTAGCAGAGTCAAAACCCAAAATCTTCAATCTTCGTAAAACCCAATTTGGGATTCTTTTTCTGATTATCGCAGGAAAAAGTAGCCAGAAACGGGAGGCAAAGCGAGGAGGCAGAGGGACAGAGTGAAGAATTTTCAAATGAAGTGGCATCTGGTTCTAAAACAACGTACAAAGATGTGGCGGATGCAGCACAAGCCGCTTTTGAATCAGCAGCTCAAGCAGCAGCAGCTGCACGTGCTGCCATGGAGCTCTCCCGATCCCATGAGGGTCCAAGCAGCCCGAGTAAGCCTGGCTCTGGAACAACTCCAGATAACAAACAAAAGAAAGAGAAAACAGAGGTTGAATCTAAAGTAAAACAAGAAATGGAGGAATATGGAAATGGGAGGAAAGGAGAAGGAGAAAGGGAAGAAGAAGGGTGGAAAATGGGAGGGGATGAAATGGATGAGGAGAGAACTTCAAATGGGTTGAAGATGGAAACAAAGGTAGAGAAAACAGAGGTAAGTGAGAAGGGAAGCTTTCGTTTAAATCTGGAGAAGAAACCAATTTCCGTAAGAACAAGAAGAGAACGAGGATACTGAACAAGAACAATATATAAGTCGTTCATAATTGGGTTTGCTTTTGGATTCTTTCATCATATGTGTAATATATTTTTTGGTTCGTGGGAATATCATGGAAATTGTGTAATTGTGTGGGTTAGGAATTCTCGTATTGTATGATAAATACAACATTTTTGTTTGTTACACAATGGTATATTTACATTAATATTTGACGACCACTTTTTTTTTTTTTTTGAAGACCAAATTATTCAATCAACTAAATTGTTTTAATTGTTTTGAATAAGTCAATATGATTGGATCATTTGGTATATCTATGTGTTATATTGACTACATATTTTAAAAAACTGTTTTAAAAAGAAGTGCTTGCAAAAATAACAAAAAAAAATTTATAATAATAAGAGTCATTTGATAGCCTTTTGATAGTCGTCTGAGATATAGTTGTCATATTTGCCATATTCGCAATATGCAACAAAAAAAAAGATGTCATGAACTGTTTTTTTCTAAATGTTTTTGTCATTTGATGCAATTTCCCTTTTAAAAAAACAAGTGCTTAATAAATTATATATTTAAAACTAATAACAATTAGTTTATCAATTTTGGTGAGATTTTGAAAAACAAATAATTTTGAAGTTGGATTTATCGAGTATGATGAGATTTTGAGGGGAAATAATTGAAAGGCATCTTGAGATTCCAAACTGTCTCTAGGCCTCGTCAAGGTTCCTTGCAAAGGAATCTAACAATTAGATCAATCCCAGATCCTTCAACAACCTTGTTGCGCCCAACAAGCACTTGAACTTCGATTAGGCCTCCTTTGAGGTTCAAATCCTATGCTCGAACGGTTAAACTCGTAGTTTTATGCCCCGACCACCGATCACAAGCTACCAAACCAAAATTCTGGAAGATATTATAATTGAGCTAGAATTCAGTGGACCTTCCGTCCAAGAAATTTGTTTCCAAGTCTACCCCCATGGGTTCAACTTCTTTTCGGAAAACATCAAGAAAACGAGACAATTTTATGAGTTTATTTTGGTAGACACTATTTCTACCGAAATTACTTATATTCCAAACCGGAATAATCTCAAAAAGATTGTCCACTCCAAGCACAAAATTTTCAGGGCATACTGGCCACATGGGATGTTCGTTCCTAAGAAATTTTCCAAATCATTCATCCATCAAACATACATGTACTGAGACTACATAAAAGCTTGATACAAAGTTTTATGGCATGAATCTCATAACCACTCTTGGTGCATTATGTTTTGTAAGAAATCTTACAAAACTAATTTTCCAAATTGGTTCAAAAAATGGCGGAGCTACTTTGAACTAACTCCGGAGATTTTTCTAGTTGAGGTCCAACGTGCCTACTGTCACAATCGTAGCCTTTCAACTTCGGGACGAACAATTGTGCGGCAGTTGTTCGAACTCGATGAACAAGTCAGTCGATCAAAATCCGAAAACCACGAACAAACTCACTGTATGAATCAACCTCCTGTCACGTTCTTGAGAAAATGTTTTAGAAAACGTGTGAGAGAAAGAAATTCATTGAAATCAGCATTACAATATACATTGAAGACTGTTAGTTGCAAGGGAAAATGTTTGCTTGCAAAAAGTGCGACAATATTTTGGCGGGGATTCAACTAGTATGTCTCCCCTATAGTACATTTTGGACTTTTTCAGCTCGCTTGCATATGAAAAAGCCGAAATGTCATACTATAAATTTATTACATGAAATGGAAAGCAATTAACTAAACAAAACATAAGTCATAAAGATAAGATAAATTGGGGTATTCGGGTATATGGCCATAGGCAAACACGCCTACCGTGACACCTACCAACAATTCTCAACCAACATCTATTCGTTTGCCCTTTCACCGCTGTATAGATTCTCTCTCTATTTTCAAAACCTCTAAATTTTCTGCTGGAGCCACCAACTTTCAACCAGAGCAAAGTTCAAGAAGATCTTTCGTGTAAGTGGTGGGATAAGTACGACTACGTACTCCCACATCTAAATGAAGATCAAATAGCAAAATGGTTTAAAACCAACGCTCTTCTCTCTCTTGAGAAGAAGATTAGTTCCTTCTCGCGAAGAATTTAATCATAAGCTCTGTCACTGGAGCTAAATCTAAAGTTGACCTCCAGGTGGTCATGGAAACAGTCGTCCATACCATTTCCAACGGCAACAAAGAAGATGACCCTGAGGTACCAGAATTTCTTTAGATTCATCCGTTAATGATATTGACTTTGATAATGATCTATATTACAATTTTGATATTTTCGACCCCTATTTGAATTCCCAATCAAGAGGAGAAATAGGTTTTTACTTTTGTATTATTTTTAATAATAATAAAAAAATACATAAATAAATTTTCACTACTACAAATTTGGTTTTTCTTGACACACACAAATTTTGATTTCTTGATGGTCATGGTTTTTTCTTGACATAATGTTTATCTTGACGATCATGTACGTAAAAAAAAGTTCCCTTATTTTGTTGAAGAAATACGAAAAACATAGAAAAATGTGGATTATATTCTTGATTTCATCAATAATACAATCAATAATACAATATTACTTTTTAAAAAGTTAACTGTTATAATTCTATTTAGATTGAAATAAATGATTTTATCAAAATTGAATAAGTTATTGTGTTCAACTTTAATGAGTTGAATTAAAAGTTTATAATTTAGAGTTTTTAGTATTTATAGAATATTAAGAATTAGTTGCAATTGGCACTTCTGTGCACTTTTAGACAAGAGGTCTCAAGTTCAAATCTCTACCATTTCATTAATAATTTATCTTTTTTTGGTCTTTGTCCATCAAGAAATATATTAATTTTTTTTTATGATGGCCACTGCAAATCAAGAACACTCATCTCTTGTTGAGCCTCGTCTATCAAAAAAATCTAACTAACTTGATGAACATTATCAGTCAACTAATATAGTTTTCTTGATCTTTGTGGACCATCAACATAACTAAGGAAACTTTGTCCATCAAGAATCCACATTTTTTTAACGTTTTTTTTTTCCGTAATTCTTCAACAAAATAAGGAAACTTTTCTTGACATACATGGCCGTCAAGATAAACATTGTATCAAGAAAAATATTTTTCTTGATAGTCCTTTGCCATGACCATAAAAAAATTAAAGTTTGCGTGGTCAAGAAAGACCAAATTTGTAGTAGTTACTTCACAAATTCCTCTTTCTCAAATATCTTTGAAAATTTCACTAATATCTGTGTTTTACAAAACTCACCAAATGTCATTATTTATAGACACAACTTAGGCAAGCATGTGGTGGATTACAAATTGGATGTGGAGGAAAATGACTAATAAGAGTAAAGAATGTGTGTAACAATTTGTATTTGTAAGGTCGCTTAATATCTAAACATGCAATAATATGTGCGAAATGGTATTAGAAATGAAATGATAGTTGCTATTGAAAAGAATAGGAATAAGAGTAAAAGGCTTACCAAATTTTACCTCGACAAAAGTAATTTGTAAAACCCTTATTTAATAATATGATAATGTACTAGTAAGTTAGGGTGCTAAACCCAAGGAAATGAAGGGAGAAAGAACTAATTTTGAATTTCCACTTAAAAGAAATTGTTAAAAACATTTAAGAAAGCATTAAAAGAATGTGCAAGAAAATTAAGCAATTGTATTCAAGCAGGAAGGAGACAAAGCAAGTTGTAGTTGTTTGCAACTTAAAGTAATGAATATGTAAAGAACCAATCAAATTATTAAAGAGAGGCAAGCGTATAGGGCGTTCGGGGTTTCCTTTATTCATTGGAAAAGAAAATGCAAGAAAGAATTGTGAGGCAAAAAAAGGTTCTTGGTCAAATCAATTTGTGAATCAAATTGCTTGAACACGAAAATTGATTTGCTCAGGATCCATACCCATTGAATAGCAAAGGCAAACATATACACATAAGATAATTTGCTTCAATCACACAACATTTGTTCAAGAAAAAGTATTAGACATGCATCTTTTCAGAAAAGTGCTAGAGGAAAAAATCATTATTCAATAGTGTTCAATCCAAATCTCTAACAAGAGTATATTGCATACTTTGAAATTTAAAGACAAATTTAATTCAAGAAAATCAAATTGACAAAAAAAAAAAAAAATCTTTGAACAAAATTTATACAGAATCTAAAGTGAATTCTCAATCCAAACTAAGAAGAAGAATCTTCAAACAAGAACAAGAATTATAAAGAAATTTTACAATTCAAATCTTTATTTCTCCAAAGATGGTACATTGCATACAAGCAAATCTTTGCTAGAAATAAATTTCAAAACACTAATTTAATATAGAATTGAATTACAATAGAATTTATACAAATTTGAAGCAAAGTTATTCAAAAAAATAAAGCAATCATACAATATTGTTGCAAAATAATGAAAATCCTCTACAGAAAACCCAAACCCACTACTCTTTACCTACCCCTCCATCTATTCACAAAAATGGAAGAAGAAGTTTGGGTTCAGAATGAATTCGGAATGAAATTTGGGAGGGTTTTCGAAGAGTATTTTGAGAGAGATTTTTTAGAAATTTTGAGATGGAGAGTTCACAAATGAATGAATGGGAGTGAGGAAAGATATTATAAGCTTTTAGGACGATTGAAAGTGTAACTTCCGATCAAAACTGAAGGAAAACAGGCTAAAATGGATGAAGAAGACGAAGAAGACGAAGAAAAGGGGGACTGGAATTTTCAGACCGGGGTTTCTACTAAAAAAATAAAAAGAAATGCGTATAGGGATTCAAACTTGTGACCGGGAGGACGCCCAAAGCACAAGATGTTGACATGTGACAGGCAGAGATCGATAAGAAGCACGCCTTTTTGTTCAAAAATTATTTGAAAATAATTAGTGTTCGATGAGTTTCGAAGGCGAGACATGGAGGTGGTGCACGTGGATTAACTAAAACAACCTTGTTTTGGGTGTTAAAAATTCGGATATCAACTCGTGGTTTGGGATTCGAACGCCTCACTTCAAAGTGGTTCACGCACTTTGATTTATTTGAATCTTTTCCATCATTTACCATTTTGCTCCTAAACTTTGATTTGCCCGTTTTTCTTTGTTCAAACCCCGTTTGAGATGATTTTTGTTGTGTTGGGTTCGTAGCCTAGTCTACAATCATATTATATATAAAAATATATAAAAAATTGAATATATGCATGCTATGATAAAGAAATTAAGTAAATAGAATTAGGTTACGTTTCATTTCAACAATGACACGTGACAGTGGACACCTATTATAATATTTATAATATTTGTAAAATTAAAATGCGCTTAAAATTATTAAAATGAATTTCATTAAGCATGGGTTTAAGCCGCTTAGTTGACCAAATTTTTTGGATTACTTCATAATTTATGTTTATTCATATTAATCTTAAATTAGAGTTAAGTTTTGTATGCTTGGACTATGGTACCATTCATGAGTGGAAGATGACAATTTGATATGCCTAGATCGCCCACGATTATTATAGCATTGCATAGTTGATGTTTGATCTTCATTTGTCGTCAAGTGCCCGAAACAACATAAAGTGATCGACTTTCTTAAAATAGTTTAGGTTTAAAACAAAAACGAAGTCACCACTAATCTTTTTTATGGTGTAATTGGACACCAGTATAAAGTAAACATTTTAAATAAATAAAAGAAAATGTGGTCTGCGAAAACTAGAGTTAAGTTCAAGAGTCATTTGTGTATGAGGCATGTGTTAGCACCCCACAACACCCGTTTAGAAAATGGTGGCCAAATTTTAAATCTTGAATTCAAAATATTTTTAATTTCTTTTAAAACTAATGTCTTACTTTAGCTCTCGTTACTCCAATATTTGAAGCAATTATCTCAGCAAATAAGTAAAAAGTTCCATCAATTAGATTATATTGAAGAAACTTTTTTCACCTCAAGAAAGTGAGAAATTACTAAAATTTCTCAAAATTCATCATAGAAATATTCTTCTAATAAAGAGATGTTTTTTTTAAACATTAATTAAATTTTTTTGTTGATATCAAATCTTGAACTCCCAAAGATGTGATCCTCACCTCAAGAATTCTAGGAAATTACACTCTCCAAATTTCCTAGATTCTGTCATAGAATTTATTTAAGAAAAACAGTATAAGTTATTAGAAAAAATTGATTAAGAAACCTTATGAAATCATTGATTAAATTTTGAAAGTTTAAAAAGTATAAAAAAATTATAATATTAGAGACAAATTTTCTAAATTATTAAAATAGAGTGTTTATTTTAAAACATAGAGAATTTTAAATTGGAAGTTTAGGGTTTAGGGTTTACATTGAAAATTTTAATTAGAAAGGGTTTTAAAAACTAAATAGGAAACAAATAGAGGATTAATAGAAAAATTAGATAAGTAAAACAAGGTTAAAGAAGAATCATAATAAATTAAACAAACATAAAATAACATATTGAGATTTTAGTAAAAATATATTAAAGATCGATCTCGAACTTTCAAATAATCAATTTTCTGATCACCTCGAGAATTTTGGGAAATCAGACTTCCAAATTTCCTAGATTTCTTCGTCGAAATATTTTTTCTAAAGAAAATTAATTGAAAATGTTAACAAATGTAAACAATTATTAGTAATAACATATTAAATTGACAACAAAAGAAAAAAAAAAGAAAAAAATATTAAATAACATATAAAAGAAGAGAACATATTAAAGAAGCAATAATCAAGATGAGAAAATATTAAAGAAGCAATAATCAATGCTATAAAAAAGGAATTAAATAAATAAAAATGCTAATTATATATATATATATATATATAAATAAAAGTAAAATACAGTATATAGAGAATAAAGCTTAAAAATAAATTAACCAAGGAAAGACATAACCTATACTATTTATTTATAAATGTGACTATATGGAGAAACTTTTTTCTCTCCGTTTTGTCATTTTTAAATGTTGGATTTACTTAATTACAACTTTGGTTTTATGGTAATGGATATTTTCATTTCATTTCATTTTATTGTATTTATAATTAATTAGTGCAATTTCTCTTCCATTATTTAAGAAAACTAACTATTAATTATTTACGATTTTTATGAAAATGACAATAAACACAACCGACATCTAATGACATTCTAAGTTGTTATGGTTTATTTATTATGAATTTATATAAATGGATTCTAAAAAAAATGTAAATGAATGCTTTAAAATTTTTAGTTTAAGGAAATGACAATATTTGAGATTTTTTCAAAAATAGAAAAATTGACAAACTATTTATACTCAATAGAACAAAACAACTAAAAAAACAAAATATATTACACTTGATTTTTTTTATGAAATGTAAATATTTTGTCAAATATTCTATTTTTTACAATTTTTATAATATATTTATTTGTTTAATAAGTAAACTATATGTAATGAGATTTACAAATGATACAACATTTTTTTTTATAAATAATTAACATTTAAATTAATAAACATAATATTCAAAATAAGTGGTATAAGGTGAATAAAAAAAGAAAAAAAGAAGTAGAAATGTTAGAAGATGAAATAATAGAATGCATAAAGTTTTTTAAAGGGGCATTTGCAAAAATAGCAAAAACTTTTATGAATAAGGCTCATGTCGCTACATTTTATAAATTGTAAAATGATAGTTGTCTGATAGCTTTTTGATAGTCCTCTGATAGCCGTTTGACATATCTCATATCTGTCATATTTGCAATATACAAAAAAGAATGCTTTAAGCTGTTTTTTCTTAATTTTTTGTCATATGACGCAATTTTCTTTTTTTTTTTTATTTGAATTTATAAATATCAATTAAATAAGTAATGATTTTACATTTAATTATATTTAATAAGGAAATTTCAAGGCTTATACACATTTAAATTAATAAAAATAATATTTAAAATAAGTGGTATAAGGTTAATAAAAAAAAGTAGAATGGTTAGAAGATGAAATGAAAGTTTTTTATTTGAATTTCTAAATATTAATTGAATAATTAATAATTTTATATTTAATAACGAAATTTGAAGAGTTAGCAATTTCTCCAACTCCTAACTATATAAAGAGCTATCCACTACTATTTATTTTTCCCAAAATCTTAATTCATTTTTCTTCATTTGTTTATTGTTTATGTTAATTTGTTTGTTGTGTTTTTTTTTTCTCTCAATTCATTCATTCAATTTTTTTCAAGAATGTATAACAATATTTTTGCATTAATAAAGATATATATATGCTTTGACAAATGTTATAAAACTAAGGTATCAATCCTTTTGGGTTCTATAGATATTTTCAAGCTATTTTATATAATTGTCTTACACTAACAATAGGATTTTTTGAAAAGGGTATACGACTGTTTTTTTTTTATTTTTAGTTTTGAAACATCCTGACAATTCTTAATGTCAATTATGAAGTTCCAAACTTTTAAGATTGAAGTAACTTCCACTACATTCCTCAACAAACAGAATGCTCAACATTTGTTCAACTATCTTGAAAAATTAACTCAATAAGCTGAAAAAACAATAGAAAAGGAAGGTATTAGAATGAATCACCTTGGAGGGGTCAACTTTCGGGTGGCGCTTGTTAACTGAGAGAACTCCCTCATTGACCTCCTCCTTTGTAGAGTGATTGTCGTGGGATGAAAATAGCGGTGAGAAATATCAAAACACAACATTGGCTGGAATTCCCAACGAGCTAGGGCAGGAAATTGGATTGAAACTCGGAGATTGCGATAATTGCACAAAGTAGCTGACATAAAATGTTTTTTTGGAGCCAAATACATAGATATTAAAGAACATATTGGGGAGGATGGAAGAGAAGACTAAGAAAGAACAATCATAGGCAGATTTTGGGGACTTAGAGTGATAGCTGGAACTTGGAGACTTGAGATGATAAATGAGAAGACAGACGAAGGGAACGAAGGTGATGGTTTAAGAGATTAGAGAAGATGAGCTGGAGATTTGAGTTGTGGAAGAGAGCTAATGGAGAGAGAATGTGAAGTGTTGCGAATGAGAAGACAAAGCGTGAAAGATTGAAAAGCGTAATGTGATATTCTCAAATGAAACCCGTTTTGGCACTCTAATTTTGGGTTCCCACCTTTCTTTCTTTTTTTTAATAACATTTTATAATACATGTTATGAAAAAATGTTATTAAAAGGCTAATTTGTTGTAGTGTTTGTTTTTTAGTAGCTTTCATAAGCAGAATGTTTGTGAATCTTTCATAAATAGAAGAAATCTTTTATGAATGATTTCTGTAAATGGTTCATGTTGTGTTTATAAATTTGATATGTGAAAGAGGCGCTCTATTGATGATTGTTTGAAAGTATTCTTTCGTTGATGCTTATTCCATGATATTGTTACTACTATGATATTATATAAAGAAAGTAATCTGGGAAGCTAACCTTTCTGTTTAATGATCGTATTACGTAAGAAGATAAAATCCATTGCAAGATGTTGGTGGAAATCTCAGGTAACTCGCATGACGTTGGTAGAGTGTGAATTCTAGGTCTAGGCAGTGGACAATCTCAGGTCGGGGAGAGTTGTGATGTGTTCTTGACTCTAGACGCTGGTGGAAATCCAGAGTAACTCACGTGACGTTGGTTGAGTGTGAATCCCAGATTTGGACAAGGGGAGATTCTCGAGTCTAAGTGAGGTTGTGATGAGGTGTTGGTGGAAATCCTAGGTAACTCGCATGACGCTGGTCGAATGTGAGTTCCAGGTCTAGGCAAGGGAGGAATCCCAAGTTCGGGCGAGTTGTGATGTGTTCTCGATGCTGAACATTGGTGGAAATCTCAAGTAACTTGCGTAATGGTGGTTGAGTGTGAATCCTAGATCTTGGCGAGGGAAGAATTCCAGGTCTAGACAAGGTTGTTACGAGGCACTGGTGGATATCCTATGTAACTAGTGAGACGTTGGTTAAGTGTGAATCCTAGGTTCAGGTAAGGAGGAATCTGCTATGTTTTTCGAGATGATCTATGCGCGTGGTGCTTGTGGCGCATGTTGTACTGATGGTTGAATTGTTTTGTAGTTTGATGCATGAGATTTATGCGATTTGATTTGACCTTATTATTGTGATTCTGCTATGTTTTCCCCCAAAAAAATTTCTTAAATCCATCACTCACTAAGTCCGTTTTACTTATGTTTTAAGTTTTCCCCTCTCTAGGTTGTCAGGCGTTGAAGCCAAAGTGAATGATGGATCTAAGGCAGTATAGCCTAACAAGGTGATGGGGGATATTGGAAGCATTTTGCATGCAATGATGATATTCACTCTCGTGATGAAAAGGTTCATGAAGAGCATTTTGTATGCAATGAACCTGAATCAATGGCACACATCATGTGATTTAAACTTAAAAGCATTATACCAACATAGGGAACAACACTATTTTCCATGGAAATGAACCTATGTTGTCTAAAATCAAGAGCCATCACTAAATATGTGGAGTTGACCAACTAGGTCAGGTTGTAGGCATGGTTGAGTGGGATTGACTTATACAAACTCACAAACCAAACATATAAACATACAAACAAACAAACTACAACCAAGCGAAATAGGCTAGGTTGAGTGCGATCGGTTCTCAACAAGCGCTGATCTCATCAGCATTGCACAACATACTCCATCATAAGTCCCATAAAAACACAAAGCAAAAGGGGGGTGCGACTATGTGCAACGATTGTGGAAGGAGGAAGGGGCAGCGAAGGTGGGTGTGGGAGAAAAGGGGGTGCGACAGTGTGTGACAGTTGTGGGAGGATAAAGGGGCGACGACGGTGGCTGTGGGAGAAAGAGTGGCATGGTTGTGTTCAACGGCTATGGGAGGAGAAAGGGTCAAAGATGGTGGCTGTGGGAGAAAGGGGGCGCGACTGTGTGTGGCGGCTGTAGGAGGAGAAAGGGCCAGCAACGGTGGCTGTGGGAGAAGGGGGGGGTGGCTGTAGGAGAAAGGAGGGCAATCGCGTGGAAGAGGGGGTGCCGGTGTGGGGGAATTGGAATTGGAAAAGTGGGTGGGGTAATTGGAAAAGTCTAGGAAATTAATTAAAATTAGGTTTTTTTTTTAAAAAAACTCATGCCGATGTTTTTTTGTGTCGGCATAATATGTACAAAAGTGTGTGGGTTTTTTGTTTTTAAAATTTATGCCAACATTTTTTGCGTCGTCATATGTATAAGTTTTGCGTCGGCTTAATTATGTAAAAAAATGTATGATTTTTTTTTAAAAAACTTATGCCAACGTTTTTTTGCGTTGTCATATGTATAAATTTTGGGTCAACATAAATATGTAAAAAAATATGAGTTTTTCATTTTTAAAACCTATGTTGACGATTTTGTGTTGTCATATGTATAAATCATGTCTCGGCACAAATAAGTATAAAAATGTATTGGATTTTTATTTTTTAAAGCTTATGCTAACGTTTTTTGTGTCGTCATATGTATAAATAGTGCATTGATATAAATATGTATAAAAATGCATCGGTTTTTCTTTTCTAAAACTTAGGCCGATGTTACTTGTGTCTATATATGAACAAATCTTGTGTTGGCATACATATGTATTGATTTCTAAAACTTTGCCGACGAATTAGAATTTAGTCGGGATAAAATGTTTTTACCCACGTAAAATGATGTGTCGGGATAAAAAGTGTAGGAATTGCAAAAAATTCTTGTAGTAACAAACTCAATGGTGACAGATCCATTAACTAAAAGTTCACCACTAAAGTTTTCCATGAGCATGTTGCTCATATTGGTGTTAGTCAATTTTCTCATTCCATTGTTTAGTGAGAGTTTGTTATTTCGGATATTCTTTGACCTTAATTTGTTTATTTTCTATATAAAATAAAATTGTTGGTTTATGTTTTATTATCTGAGTTTATTTGTCATGCATGCAGTTTTGCAAATGCGGTTTAGCATAAAGTTTTTTAAGAATGATCTTACTAAAGATTTTGGACCAGTTGAAAATAGGCATGATCTAGATCACTTTGCTTGTAGTTTCCATGCTATCCATCCATACTTCATCTATGTCATTGAATGTAGTGCAATTGGTGATCAAGGAAGGTTTAGTGACAAAAACCACCTTGATTCCATGTTGATGCTGGAGATGGACCATTAAACTAGAAAGGAATTTTATTGTTGAAATATCATGTTTTTGTGTGCTTAAGATTTATGTGATTTATTTATATCAGGAATACAAACATAGCCCAAGTGGAAGATTGTTAGACATATTTAAATAATACGTATAATAAAAAGTGTGCACCATGTATGTGAATTAATAATTTATTACATTGAATTATTTTATTAAATTGAGTATATTACGTGATCTATTTAATTAAGACCCAAGATTCCTAAATGAGTATGGACTAAATGGTATAAGCCTATTCCTAGATTAATTAGGATTTAATGGGAACCTTAATTGAACTAGAATATAAAGAGACTTAGGCTATGGTCCCCAATATATATACCAAAACGATAAGCACTCAGTCTTTCTTGTATCCCATCAAGAGAATGATTCCACTGAGGGCATTCAGAGTTTTGGTTAAGGAAGGCAATAGCTATTTTATAGCCACAATCAATTCTCCACGGTGAAATCTAGTATGTACCTTCTTGATAATTTAGTATAAATGATATTGGATTAATCTATTATATAGATTCTAACCATTTGTGCTCTAACTAAAATTCTAGTTCTGCCGCTCTACTCTTATTAAGCATGGAGGAAATTTGCAATGAAAGAGATGTCGTGAGGCACATAGTGCACCATGAGCCTTTTTCCTCCGGAAGAAAAAGTAAGTGTGCTAAGAGCTTGTTACATACACTTTATTAATTATTTGAAGAGGAAGATAAGAAGAAATGCCTGAAATTAAAGAGTTCTTTAATTTTAGCATGTAATTTCAATTTAGGGCAATGATAGGGTTTAGGGTTTCTTTATTGTTTATTTTAAGTTATCAAGTAATATAGTATTTAGATTCAAATAGTTTGTGTTTGGCTATTTGGGTGGGTAGAGTGATTTGTAAGGGTAGTCCAAGTTCAGGGTGAATAAACAGTACAAGAAAAAATGGTCTAAGACGACAGTTATTTTCTGTAGCAAAAAAAATCCATGACAGTTATTTACAGTCATAGTATCGCGTGTCGTGGAAAGTCCTATGATAGTGCCAAAAAACTGTCACAACATGTGTTTTTATGATAAAAAATAAATGTCATTAATTAGTATTTTATGACAATAAATAACTGTCATATTTTTTTTATGACAACAAATAACTATCACTATTTACACATTTACGATAGTTACAAAAATGTCACGAATTCTTATATTATGACATTTTTTTACTGTCAAGAATATGTCAATCATGACAGTTTTTTGTAAAATTTAATTGTCATTGATTCAATATTGACGACAGTTATGAAAATGTCACGAATTAATATATTACGACATTTTTTCCTGTCATGGATAGACCAATCATGACAGTTTTTATAAAATTTAATTGTCATTGTTTCGGTATTGATGACAAAAAAAAATGTTACGAATTTGTATATTATGATATTTTTTCCCTGTTGTGTATTCCTCAATTCTTGTTTTTCTTGCCGTTGAACCATTTCACTAACAACTTCAATAAAAATAACAATAATACATCACACCCATATGAAAACAATAAGTCAAAACTTTAATATATATACACATAGTGATACACTTTGTAGTATTCGTACATCCATTGACCGATAACCATTTGTTTAGTTCAAATGTAGTTTCTATAGAAAAAAAAAAATATATTGACATTGGAAGCAAGAAGCCTAAAATCAATACATTGGAAGCAAGAGTTTGCTACCTACCATACAAAAGATGTTATATCAATCAATTGCTCCAAATTGGCTTCAATGCTCCAAATGGATTCTTCCAAACCTAGTAAAATCTCATTTAGAGGATGATTAAAGAACATTACCTATGAGGAGGTTCTACTTAAAGCTATTTAAAGGTAATTAAGGAACATTACCATTGATGTAAGATTGAAAAAAAACAATATTGAGATTATAGAAGAATAACTAGAGTGCCCAAAATTTTGTGATAACATTTTCAGCCCCCCCCCCCCCCCCCCCCCCTCCCCCCCCCCCCCCCCCCAACCCTTTATTCCAGCCGTTCCCAACACAATCAAAAAGCAGTGAAAATAGCACACACAGAACATATGTCTTCAGTCAATACCATAACACAATGTACCAAATACACAAATACAATCCAAATACATTATACCAAGAATATGAACAAAAAAGAGAGAAAGGAAAAAATTACATGATGATAGTTTGATTCTAACTAAATTCCTACAACCAGAACAAATTATATGATGATAGTTTGATTCAAAATAAATTACATGATGATAGTTTTAAAACTTGTATACTTACGATGTCTATAACAAAAGTGAAGCTGAAGGAAACATTCTGTTGCCTAAGTGAAGATTGGTCTTATATAGAAGGTTCAATCAAAACCATTAAGAAAGAAATATTAAAAGTATTAATAAACTTGTGTATAGATGGTAGCATACTCCTGGTTGAACACGACCATCTCTTCCTCTTCTCTACAAGGCAAGAAATTAAAACAATCTAAATTAATGGGGTATAATAGTTTTGAAATATTGAAAGTATCAATAAACTTGTGTGCACACACACAGTTCACGTTGTCATCCACGGTAAATTTTTAGAAAAAGAAATCGAATGTATTTCAAACGAGGAAATAAGAAACAAAGAAAACCCTACTCGAAAATGAAGTATTCGATTGCAGAATGTATGCATATATCACAAATGATGTATTGGAGAAAATATGAAGCTCTTGACCTGATATACAAGAATCATAACTCTGCTATTAATGAGTGCTTCCAATTACTAGTGTTAGGCCACAACAAAACTAACTATTTCCAGCCCCAAGAAGTTGAAATACATTTCATATATCATTATTTCATGTTACAACATTTGTTCTTACATCACCCTTTTATTCCATTATACTCGGTTCTCATTAAGTCATCCATGTTGAAGCATATAGGTACAATCAGGTCATTGTAAACCATGAAGGCATATATCCAGAAGTCATTGTTGCCAGGGGATTTTATCTGATTGCTAGCTTTTCAATTAAGCCATGACAGTTCATATTTCATCCTCAACTAACCTAATAAGCTCACAGAAACTCCAACAAAAAAATAGGAAAGTTTTGAAGTATCAAATGGAGAAAACCAGAAGAAACGCTCATAAATTTTACTACATTTGACTGATAGGTAACCTCCACATCATTTTACAGAAACTATCAAAGGATGAACTAAGATCAAATAGGACTTATGTGGATTGAATAGCATATTAAACATCCTACATGCTTCCCTGCTTTTTCCCAAGTTAAAAGGTTTACCATAACACAATGTACCAAATACACAAACACAATCCAAATACATTATACCAAGAATATGAACAAAACAGAGAAAGAAAGAAAAAAAAATGTACCTATAGCCCTCTCCCAACACAAACAAAAAGCAGTGACAATGGGGCACACAATAGTTACCTACAACTTGCTATAAAAGAGGCAGATTTGGTTTAAATAGTACCATAAAAAACCAGTCATTAGTCTTCACCCCCCCCTAACCCTTCATTCCAGCCCCTTCCCAACACAAACAAAAAGCAGTGACAATGTATTACACAATAGTTACCTAAAGCCTGCTAAAGTAATTATATCAATGTTCAATATAAGAAGTTTATCCATCAACTTGTTGTATATCTTTGAAATAATCATCTAATGTAACCATCTATTTCACTCAAAGATCTAACTAAATTCCTACAACCAGAACAAAACTAGAAATAGTAAAAAACATAATCCCCCCCCCCCCCCCCTTCATTCCGGACCCCCTTCCAAACCCTTTATTAGTAAATCATGTTTGTGATCCCCTATAACAGAAACACTATACTTAATTTGAAACATAACTTGTAAATCATAAATATTCAATTTTTAATATATTTAAATATATTTTTAAGTGCGATTCTCATTTTTTCCTACTCTTTATTAATTTTTATTTTATGATCGATTGTTAATTTGGTTCTACCTTGTGAGGAGAAAATTTGAGATATAAATTAGTTTATTCCACGTTTATTTATATTTTGGATAAATTCCGAATAAACCGTGTCTAATTAATAAAGATGATATTATATGTACATATTTAAAATGAACATTTTCAAATATAGCAAAAGAAATTGAAACTATTTACAAACTATAACAAAATATTCAAATTCTCTATAGCTCATTTGAGTTTTTTTCTTCTTCTATATTTTGGAAATAGTTTTATTATTATTTGCTATACCACAATTCCTCTATTTTTAAAAAGTAGAAATGTGTACAACTGATAACAAATTAAAAATAGAATTGTTCTTCTTTCTTTTTCACAAGGTCAAATTGTAACGACAATAATACAAATATAAAATTAATGGAGGAAAATATAAAAGAATCCAAAGACTAAAATTTTAAAAGAAAAATTTAAGGAAAGACTGCCTAAAAGAAAGTCAACAACATTGGTTGTGTAACCTCGATCCTCTCCGATCTTCCTTTTTCTGACTTTGTAAAGAATTAACTAAGGAGCTTCTCCTTTTTCTTCCTTCTTTGCTTTGTAAAGCGTAGAGATTTTGGGTTTAAAAAATCGAATTATCCTTATTTAATTTAGATCCAAGAGAGAAAGTATGAGAAAATTTATGAAGCGTGTTGTGCAAAGAAGTTTCAGTTCCTCCGGTTTCGAACGTTTTGTCCAATCCTCTTTCACTCGCCTCCAATCCCTGACCGACCATTGTCGTCGCAGATACTCCCAAGATTCCAACGACGTCGTTTCTCTTCTTCAACATGACCTTCAAAATCTTGCTCTCTCTCGCGTAAGCTTCTCATCCCCCCTTTGCTTTTGGATGTTTCTTTGTACAATTTTAATCCTGATTTTTCAAATTTCAAGCTTAAATTAATTATCAATTCTTTTTTTGTTTTTTTGTTTGAGGTTTAAATTATATTTTTTTGGGAAGCTTCAGCCTTAAAACTGATACATTATACCAAATTTTATGTTTACATTAATTAAAATGGTAGAAAGTATAAAATTGAAATTGATACCATTTAACAAATTTAAACTAGTTAATATATATATATATTTTGGAACATTTTCAAATACTGAAAATTGTATTTTTTATATGTGATAAACTGTCCTTAAATGCATATCAAAGTCTACTTAAAGTCTACTCAAGTCGATCATTAACATACAAAAAAAAATGATAAAAAATAGTAAATTTAATAAAATATTTACAGCATATAGCAAAATTTTAAATTCTATCGATACTAAACATTGATAACACTATTATACTTTTATCAATGAGATTGATAGACAATGATAGATGTCTATCAATTTCTATCATTAATATATAAAATTCAAAATTTTGCTATAGGTTAATAAATATTTTAATTTATTTTACTATTTTAAAAAAGTTTCAACAAAAATATTTTATTATTTATAAGTATTTTTAGTGTTTTGTGTAATTTAAAATGATTTCTCTTTCTATTCTTTTTTTTTTTTTAAAATATAGTTTTAGTGGGAACCTTAGAGAAGAAGAAAAGTTGAATTAGAATACTTTCAACGAGAATCTTAGAGAAGAAGAAAGGTGATTGAATTAAATTTGTAATGAGAACCTTCTTTTCTCTTTATTTAATATATTCAAACTGGGAATTCACTTGGAAGAATCTTAAAGAAGAAGAAACCAAATTGGTTTCTTGTGAGAACTCTTTTGAAAATTGGTACCTAAACTTGGGGTTCATTCTATAAAGTAGAAGATGAGTTTTCCATTTTCAAAATTACTCTAAAATCTTTTTTTAAATTATTTTAATTATATAAAAGGGAAGTTATTATAGATAGCACCAAAAATAAAACTATTTACAAAAAAAATTAGATGAAATATAGTGTTAGATAAATTTTGTAATATTTTATAAATAGTTTTAATATTTTACTATTTTTAAAAATAGTTCTATATAAAACTTACATTTAAAAATAAAAAATTAAATATTAGATGAGAGAGAATCTTTAATTAGTTAATGAAAATTGGTTGTTTTCAAATATAGTAAAATAAACAAAATAATTACAAATTGTAGCAAAGTTTTATATTATAAACATTGATAAATTTCTATTGGTGTATATATGTGTCTATCGATATTTATCAATATTGATACACATTGATAGTCTACCAGTGTCTATCCGTATAGATTATTGATAGAGGCCGTTTGGGAAAATGAAAGGAAAGGAAATCACTTCCTTGTTTGGCCCACAGATTAAGGGGAGGGAAGATACTACCCTTAATCTCCATATTCTTTCTCTATCCTCATTTATTACCCAAATTTCTCTACTTAATCCTTTCATTTCCTAATATAATCCTTCAATTTCCGAATATAATTCATTGTCTTTCTTCTCTCTTCTTCTCTTTCCTCATTTATTTCTTCTTCTATTTCCTCATATATCTATTCTTCTCTCCAAATTAATTCTGTTATTTCTTCTCTTTCCCAAACGAATTAATCCTCCACTCTTCTTCTTCATTCTCTGTGTGCCAAACGAATTAGTCCTCCTCTCTAGTATATTACTTATCGTTCTCATAAAGAAAAAAAATTAATAAATGAAAAAAATATTAAAAATGAAAGAAAAAATAAAAACGACAAAATACAATTTTTTATTGTATAGAATTGATGATACAAACTTAAAATACAAATTTCTTTTTGTATTCTATTTACGGTACAATTTGAAGAAACATATTTTACATAAATGAAAAAAAAAATAATACAATTTGTTTGTATTGTGTATTGTGTGTATGGTCCAATTTTTTTTTTATATACAAAATTAATTTAAGAATTAATACATATTTGCTGTGTATTGGAGTTACAGTAGAAATGAAGTATAAACATTATTTTAATACAATTTTTCGTCGTTTTGGAAAACAGTACGAACAAAATAAATAAGTCTAGACAAACGCAAAAAAGAAAAGATTAATACAATTTTTATTTGTATTTGGTTTACGAAAAACATTCCATAAGCATTTTTTATCCATTGAAAAAATGTAATTCAATTTCTTTCTCATATGGGGTTGCGGTAGAAAAAATAAATATTTGCCATAAATAAAAAAAAACATATTTTTTAATGTATTAGATTTACGGATCAAATTGAACTACAAATTGAAGACAAATGAAAAATTAAATAATACAATTTCGGTGTGAATTGAATTTCCAGTATAAATTTCATAAACATATTTTACACAACAAAAAAAAAACATTAATTCACTTTATTTTGTGTACTGGATTTAATGTTAAAAAAGAAATAAGAATCTATTGTACAAATGGAAAAAAAAAACTTTATTTTTGAAAGTATATTATGTGTACGTTACAAGTAAGAAAAAATATAATTTATACAAAATCAACAAAAAAAAATCAATACAATTTTTTTGTGAATGCTTGAATTGCGGTACAACCTAACTACAAAAATGAATTTGAATACAAATTTTGGTTGTAGAGGTTTTACGGTACGAACAATTTACACAAATACAAAAAATATTAACACATTTTTAATTTTGTATTGGGTTCGTGAAAAAAAAAAACAATAATTTCATTCCCAGGAAAAAAATAATTATGTATTTTTTCTCATATTGAAGTTAATGTACAAATAAAAAAAAGTACACAAAGGAAAAAAAAATACAATTTTTTGGTCATAATCCTTTCTATATAATCCTTCCTCCAAATAATCATTCTCTCAAACAAGTTATAATAATTCATCTCCATCCTTCCCCAAACAAGGATTATAATAATCATTTCCTCCATTTAATCTCTCATTTATCTTATTCCTTTTCCCTCTTATTCCTTTCCTTTTCTCAAATGGCCCTATAGAATCTAAACTTTTGCTATATTTACAAATATTTTTAGTAATTTTTTCAAATGATTTTCTATTTTAATGTAGAAGTTAAACAAATAATTTTAAAAAAATAAAATTATTTTAACGGTTGGCATTATATTTAAAATTTGTCTTTTTAAGGGTTGGCATTATACTTAAAATAACAGATATCTATATGATTTGATTTAAAACTTGTCTTTTAACTGTTGACATTATATTTAAAATTAAAAATTCAACGATTAAAAGTATCAATGAATTAAAGTTTTGAAAGTTCAAAATATTTTTGTGATGAGGTATTAATTGTTTGTTCCTATACTAATAATTAGGATATTTTTTTCAACTTAATATAACTCAAATTAATTAAGTTTATGTTTTTTTTTAATGTAGTAGGCTACCAAATGTAATAAATTTGAGAGGTTGAATTTTTAGAAATTCCAAATTCAGCTTATTTTTTTGTTTTGTTTTTTTTTATGATGTTTAATTTGCAGTGCGAGCAAATGATTAAACATCAAAATCTTTTGGATGCTTATGGTTTGATTGAAGGATATCTCAATCTCTTAATGGAAAGGATCCACCTCCTTGGACGTGGAAGGTTTGCTTTTTGCATTATTATTATTATTATTATCATTATTTTATAATAAACCTTCTCTTTTACAGAATTCAATTTCAACATAAAATGTAGTAAAAAAGAAAGTTGTTTACATTTTTTACTTTATGATAAAAGAGAATGTCCAGATGAGTTGAAGGAAGCAGTGTCAAGTGTGGTATTTGCAGCTTCAAGATGGAAGCATTTTACCGAACTTGGAGACATTAAATCAATATTTACTTCTCAATTTGGCAAAGAGTTCACTGCTCGTGCTGTTGAATTGCGCAACAACAATCGTGTAAATCGATCGGTAGGGTGCCCAGTAACGATTTCGATTTTTATTTTCTGTGTTTTAAAAAAGTTATGTGTATTGTGTACTGATATTTTCAATTTTTTTATTTGGTAGATAATACAAAAACTATCCAGAGAGAAGCCAGATACGAAGAGTAAAATGAATCTTCTTAAACGCATTGCTTCTGATAAGTGCATTATTGTGCAACTCAACGAGCAGGTATTCAATTTTATTGGGAGGAATTAAAGAACAAATAAATATTATTTTATTATTAGATATATCTATTTACTTTCTGGGGCTCGAGACCAGCCTTGAAGCGAAACCCCTCATACACACAAAATGTGAGAGGGAGTGGAAATTTCGGGGATGAAATTCCCGTTCTCCACTCCGCCACGATAGTTGTGAGCTTCTCACAAAGAAAACCACATATATTTGAGAGGGAGAGTGTGTAGAAAATATATATAACTTCAAGAATACTAATGATAAGCAATTTCAAGATAGTACTTATGTGCAATGATAATATAATTATAGTGACTCTCGAACAACTCTATCACTCAATCGTACACCTAGAGGCTCTCCCTAGGTTTGGGACTCCCTCTCATTGAAACGTAGGTTCCTTCTAAGTAGTAGTTTCAACGAACAATGTCTTAGGCTCCCCTTAAGACATGGATTTCCCCTTTGCAAGACTCAAGCTCCCATCAAGCTGTGAAACTCTTTCTCACTTGAGTCATATCTCTCCTTCTAAGATCAAGTGATCTTTAGTTTTTTTTGAATGACTTAAGTTCCTCCTAAGCTTTGAGAATCTTTAACAAATGAATCACGATATACAAATAGTAAGCATAGATCAGAGTATATCACCAAGTTCGAAGTATATCCCCACAAGTTGTGTAACTCTTTGCTTCTTACAAGCATGACTAATAAATCAATAGTACTGTGACACAACGTTGGAGGACTGAATGTTGTTTAAATATGGACAACAAAAACACAGAAAAGCAATCTTAACTTCCATAGCAGTGTACACTAAAAAAGGATATCATCTAATAATACAATAGAAGGAAAGAACTAATAAAGAAAGTATTTTGCATAATTATCATTTATGTAGAACGTTCCATAATAACCTTTGTGAACCTAAAAACAAACATTCTCAATCTCATAATATCTAATAATATATAAAAAATTTATGAGATTGAGAATAAAATTACAATTTTAAAAAACAAATAAATTAATAGAAAAACTCTAATTAAGGGTGTAAGTCCAACCCGAATAACCCGACAACCTAGACTACCCAACCCAATCCAACTAGAATTCATAATAGGAAAATTTCTAAAAATAGCAAATTTTACAAAATATTTACAATATATAACAAATTCTATCACTAATAGTGATTGATATGCTATAGTGATAGAAGACTATCAGTGATAGAATCCAAAATTTTGCTATAGCTTGTAAATATTTTAATTTATTTTGCTATTTTTAAAAATGCCCCATATATATATACGTGTGAGTGGACATGATCATTGCATGTAAAATACTCCAAATGTTCTCATTACATACTTCTAAGTCCTCGTTATACAAGTTTTTCTATTGCTTGTCCAAGTCTAAGTGAAACAATATGTTTTGCTGGACGATCCAGGGTCAAACACAAGTAATTGATATCAAAGCTTAGTTCTAGGATCTACTTATAAATTAGGTGGTATAAAAGAATTATGTACAGTATGAAAGAATGTGAGTTAAGTTGTCCATAGTTGTGTACACCTAGGAAATCTGTAAAGATCATTTAATGAGGTGGTTGAGATGGTGAAAGCATGAACTAACTTGTGCTAGAGAAGGGGATGAAGGAATTTCTAGTGCTACCAAACGATTAAGCTATATGATAGTCCTAATGTGATACAACTTACTTAACTAGTTTCTGATTAAGACGTGCTCCTCTCGGAGTCATTAAACATCACACTTGGTCTCCTTTCTGAATCTAAATGACTAATCCTAACTAAACAAGGTATATCTAGAAGTGTTCACTTATAATGCTTATAGAGCTTCACGTTTAAGGGTAGCAACCTCTCGGCACCTAACGCCCACACTTGTTCTCTTGTTGAAATACAAATGATGGAAGTTATCTCGCCAAGGTGAAGTTTGTCTCCAAACTCTCCCTTGCACACATTAACCATATCCTTGCTTCTTGCCATTTCAGGTAATTGGTGATATACACTGGCCAAGTGATGAAAATAGCTCAGTTAACGCGATGAGAATTATAAGCAAATTTTTTTTTTATCAAGAATCTATCATAAATCCTAAACTACCAAATAACACAAGGACAAGTGAACAGTAGAAACTTGGACGAATTGGAAAGTGTAGAAATATAAATTGTATTGAAGAATATAGGCCTTCAGCCACGGTACAATTTGAACAACATACAATGTAAAGAAATACAAAAACAAAAAAGAAAAGAAATAGCATTACAAGTTAGGGAGAGATGGGAGATGAGATCTTCTTCACTCAGACTACAAGCTTTCACTTTACAATCTGACTAGAGAAGATAAATAAGTACTTAAATTTACAGACAGTGGAAAGGCTATATATCCTTTGCCACCAACTCTCTAGGTTTTGGCCCTACTGGTCGTAAATGGCTTACTAAAACCTTCTAAAAGGGGTCCCTTCAGACGTTTATGGCCCATACAGGCTTACTTTTCTTAATGGTGATGGGACTCTTTTATAGGCAGATTTAGGCAGGAAATCTAATCTTCTAAACATGTTAGTGTCGAAAATTGTCTCTGTTATTAAGTCACATCATCTCCATCTACCACTTATGTCTTCTAGCAAATCTCTTTTCGTGTTCTAATATGGTATTCTCGCCCAGTCTTCTCGTGAGTTCCTCTGCAATTCGTCAGCTTCTTATTGTGTTATTAATTCTGCGTTTAGACACTAAAACAAAGTGAAGCAGGCATAACACTTATGTAAAGTATATTTCTAAATATTTATGCATTTACAACAAAAGCTACACGTTTTGACACACTTATCATACATTTTGGTAGCATTATTCTACATAAAAGTTCATAATAACTTATATTTCTACAAGTATTCACACCCCCAAATTTAGAATAATGCTTATCCTCAAGCATCACTCTGCATCATGCTTGTCCCCAAGCACAATTCCTCCTTAAAGAATTACCTTCCTCCTTGCAGTTCCAAACTTCTCAAATTGTAGGCAAGTTTTATTCGTAATGCAGGGTTTACTCTTCTCGCGTACTTCTCGCTATGAAAACACTTCTTATTTCAAAACGCGACAAGCTTAATACTCAAAATAGTCTTTTTCATTCCCTACAAGAAATCTTATTTTCAAATGCAGAAATAGCTAAAGTTTCCAAAAATATTTGAATCCTTTTATTTGGCAGAAGAATCGTTTTTATTTGGTTACATACTTGCAGTTTGACGTTGAGTGAGAAATCTTAGGCACTTTATAAGTTTGTTCTTCTCCTCAACTATAACTCTTATCACCTCTTATTACTCAACTATTTAAATTTTTACTTTTGAAGCTATGCTTCTTTTATTTATTTATTTATTTTTGTGAGAGAGGGCCACATAAGAGTTGTTATTTTAATTGAATAAAATAATACAAAAGTTTTCAAATTTTTCACATTTTGGCTTTGTTTTAACTTTTGTTAAAACGCCTTGTTTCCAAACGTCTTGATAGGATTTTCAAAAATTCTCAAAAGCTTTAGCTCGGACCTTGTACAGCCCTAAATTTAGAGGCTAGCAATGTCCTCATTGTCTACTAATTTGAAATATATTTAAAATAGGAATTAAAAGTTTTCTTTTGTTGATTATCATTTTCTTCTGTAAATTTAATCAATTTATAAAATACTATGACATGTATATTATTAATACTATTAATAGATGTTCATTAGTGTGCTTAGTGACCATAGCCACGTGTCAACCTTTTAATCATCCAACACTTATGTCATGTGTCTATAAAATACTCACTCTTAGTAGTCATGTAATCCACCTCAAGCTTGGCAAATTGCCTATAAATAATGACATTTGGTAAATTTGTAAGAGTGACTATTGTTGAAGAGAAATCCAAAGAAATTAGAGAAAGTGGAGAAATTAAATTTTGAGTTTTTATAATTTTCTTAATTTCTTAATTTTATTATTTACTTATTTATTTATTTATATATATATATATATATATATATATTATATTATATTATTTTAATATTATATTTTTTCGATTTTCGTATTTTGATTGTGCATGGTTTCTACAACAATATAAATATTATCACTCAATTTTATATTCATAGGTGAGGGACTAGTTGAAAATTATTTTTAGAAAACAAAGGACTACATTGAAGAAATAAGACTAAAATATATATACTAGTTGAAAATTATTTTTAGGAAACAAGGGACTACGGTGAAGAAAATAAGACTAAAATATATATTTAAAATTTTTATTTTTGTTTCATAAATTAGTTCAAACATAAATATAATATATAATTCAACTAATACAAGCTACATAAAATGAGTATTAGATAAAATGAGTATTTTGCGTGAGTGATATAGTTAGCTTCATATTTAGGACTCCAATTGTAATAGTTAACTTTTCATTTATTATACCATTAACTTTTGTATTACTATTTCAAATTTAATTTCTTTACAGTATTTAATGTTTCCTACTTATCTTTTTTTTTTTTTTACTTCTTTATTGTCATGTGTTCAATATTTTTTACCCAAAATTCTAATATATATTTTACTCAAACATAGACTTTATAACCTATCGACTATAGTATTAATCACCTCATCCAGTCAACTACTTTCTAAATATACACTCTGCACATTACTAATCTACTCTATTGTATGATTAGGAATTGAGATATTATTTTTTCTGTAAAGAGAGAAATTTAGATCTTAATTAGATTAATCATAAATGGCAATTACGTATAAGTGATTTATTTTTATTTTGTTATTTTTTTCTTCTTTTGCTTTTATCTTTCAAACAGGGTGAACCATCCAATTCAATTCAAACTAGAAAACGAAACAGAGAAGAAAATGGAGTTGTGACTGCAACCACAAGCTCCTATCAAACACGCAACTCAAGTCGCAAACCTAGACGTTGATATATTTTTGTCTTTACTATACTTTACTTGCAATATTAATAGCCTATCTATTTTGAGGTTTCAACTTGAATTTCTATGAATTTTTCAAGGAGTTCAATTCAATACTACTCATATTTTACTGGTGTTGAATGATTTATCAATTGCATTGTTATCATTTGTAAGTTTATAAATACAATCTACTCTTTTTAATATTTATTAATGTTTTGGTGTTGCCTATATTTTCTTTTGGTTCCACAATTAAGATTGGATGTTGGTGAACGTATCTTCTATCTTGTCATCTATAATATTACGCTATGAAGCAAATACTACACAAATTATATAGATATTGGAAACAAGATATAGATAGGATAGAATGGATATGCTTAGAATGCATTTCTTTTCTATTTTTCCTTGGATATGAATAAATATGACTTTAACATATACTCAATACAATCCAAGTAAAGAAATATAAATGTTCATTATTAGTATATAAAATAGAATACAAATATAATACATTTTACGTTAATTGTTATTTTAATTGAACATATTTTAAATTTAAATTAAATTCTTTACCTAAATAGTTTAAATCAAATGGAATAAGCAAATAGTAAACATTAGGAAAAATTAACCAAAATGTCCCAAAAATTAAAAAAAATTTATGACCGACTTCTTCTTAAATACTTGTTTGTTTTTAATTGCTTCCCTACTCTTCCCTTTCAATAACCGATAAATGAAAATTCAATGCATAGCCAGCATTCTAACATCGATAATTATATTCAACCAATATTCTATACCATCACCTTCAATGTTATTGATATCAAGCACAAGGAACAAGTAATGGAGGATCATGCTCAACTATCCCCTTCAATCAAACACTCCCACATTTTTTGTTGTTCTCTCATTTTCAGTTGAACACTTTCGTGGTATTTCGCTTTCAACATTATTCCGTTTATTTAGTTGGTCTACAGAAAGGATTCTTCAAAAAGAAAATCGTCCATTGCACTAGTAACGAATAAAACATGTAAGTGTTAATCAAGTCTTTTAGTTATTTCAAGCATTCATATGGTGGCACTACAAGAAATTGTCCTTTTATTGATGAATAAAAATGCATTCAGTTATCTTATGCTAACGAAATGTAGTTGTCGGGTGAGCCTCTACCGACAGAAAGAAAAAACAATGTCGATGTACGCTAGAACTATCAACAAAAGCGAACAAATGAAACTATGTCAAACGCTAGATATCAGTCGTCGATAAAAGGTATATTCGTCCACAATAAAAATGTATTGTGAACAGTTATTATGTTGATGGTGTAGGAATGTTGTCATATTCGTGTATTTACCAACAACATTTATTCATCGTTGGTAGCTCTGCTAGGCCAAATGCTAGAAATCAACATTTATGCATTTCTCGTAAACATTTCAAATTCAAAAAATCAAAGAACTTTTCGTTTTCAAGCGATTAAAACTTAAACTTCTTCTAAAAAGACAAAAAACAAAAAACAAAAACTAACTTATTCTTTCATTCTAAATTCAATGGAAATAAGAACTCCTATGTTGCCTCCTCTCACCAAAAATAAGAAGCAAAGCTTCAACTAAATTTGAGAGCAAAGTAAATAAGTGGCGATAAGAGTTATAGTTGAGGAGAGGAACGGTCTCATAGAGTGCCTATAATTTTCCACTCAACGCCAAACAAAAATAATAGTAAAAGAGTTTGTTGCACAAAAAGAAAAGAACCAAGAATTTTCGGAACAAAAGTCATTTCGTTAAAAAATAAAAATAAGATTTTCTAGAAATGAACAAGGAAATTTTGAGACTTAAGCTTGCCGCGTTTAGAATCTATAAATATTTTCAAGTCCACAGTAAGTGAGGAAAGAATTAATGATATGTTGGAACGTGAGATGGATTAGAATCGCATTCTGAAAAGTTTAGCAAAGCTTGCAGAACGGGTGTATGCCTAGGATTTTACGATGATGCTTGAGGACAAGCATTATTTTAAATTTGGAGTGTGATAACTTGTAGAAATACAAGTTATTATAGCCTTTTTTGTAAAATAATGAAGCCTTATCGTATAGGAATGGAAAAAAAAAACGGGGAAAAAGTAGTAGATTTGACTAACTTGTGTCTCGTAGAATGCCAAAAAACATTATCCTTGTTTTATCACGTTTTACCTATCTTATCATAGAATGAAAAAGCCTTAGGCAAAAAGAAGTAAAGCTTGGCACCATAACATTAGGTGAGGAGACAAATGCAACCAACAAGGTGACAAATAAGCTAGGTGATCTAAGGCACTAGCAAACAAATTGGTTGGTGCAAATGTCAGAAAAGGACAAAAGAAAATCTACGCGGGGCTGATACAACTTCATCAGAAGTATTAATGTGGCGTGGAGTGTCTTGTCAACATCACTCCTTTTCTATAAATAAAGGCTTTTACTTTACCGCATGTGTGTACAATTGGATCGGAGAGCAAGCTCACTCTATCTTCCATTGTTTTTGTCTTAAGTTTTAGGTGAGAGCTTAGAGCAAAAGAGAGAGAGTTCATCCCCCACCCTATTCCCCTCATCAAACAGGCAAACATCAAAGCCGAAGAGTATGAGAAATCTGTTGGGATTTATGTCCTAAAACTCGTAGATTGTAAATATAATTCATTGACCGTTATTATTAAAGTGTTATTACTATAATTTCAATAAATATTATTTATTATATTATTAGTTTTGTCTCAATAACCGAAATCCAAGAAACTAACATCCTAAGCTTTTTGATGAGTCTTGAACAATATGTAGAGGCATACGGAGATCAATGTTCGAGATCAGCTTAAAAGGTCTATAGTATAGGGATAAGGCTGAGTACCTTATCCTGGTAACACTATGAATACAACTCACTTTGTATTTGATACAATCGCAATGATCCAACGCGTTCGTGTAGGTGACATGCGAGTGAGGGTATCCTATGCAATGAGTTTTCATAAGACCAGACCACAAAATAGTAACCACTAGATGTAACTCTGTTAACTAGTTGAGTTTCTATTTCATTAGGATGGCCTAGGTAACTTAGTCTTAATCCTGAGTGTATTATGAACTCCTGTTCGTGATGGATTGTCCTTTGATTTGTACAGGTGAGAGTGGCCAGATTGCCGACTCAATATGCTTATCATTTTGGAGATAAAATCGAGTGAGGAGTTGGAAACATAATTACACAAGATAGAATTCACTCCTTCTCGACTTTAAGGTAAGTAGATGAGTGTTCCTTAAATGGTATCTCCGGGACTTGAATAAAGGGCTCTACCCTCTCTATGGCATGAGAGGGATTTTTATTTATTGGTTGAATAAAAACAGGTTGTTCATTAGATGAGCACTAGTATTTAAGGACTAGAAGTAACCTAGGGGTAAAATGGTAATTTGATCCAACTGGTGTTACGAACACTCGTGAAGGACTAACTTACTGTTATTGGTCTATATCCATGGACACAGAAATATATTTATAGGGAAAAAAGTTGAGTTGTGAGTCTTTAGTGGAGTGTATACACAGTTAACGAATATTGATTAATGTGGTTAATGAGTTTAGCCAATTAATTTCATATCGTTGTAGCTTCTGATATGTAGGTCCATTAGGTCCTTTTTCTAGCTCGTAAAGGGTAATGACATTTATTTATATTGGTTGTAATTTGAAATGTTCAAATTCACTTTACAAATTAGAATAATGTACGGTGATACATTATAATATAAAGTTCATATTTTAATTAAACTTTATGATATAAATTTAATTTTGAATATGATTCAAAATTAATTCATGAGAGATAAAATATTTGAATGAGTTCAAATATTAATTTAATGTGAATTGGATTCATATTAAAATTAGGGGCATTTTTAAAAATAGCAAAATAAATAGAAATATTTACAAGCTATAGCAAAATTTTGGATTCTATCATTGATAGTCATCTATCACTATAGCATATCAATGACTATCAGTGATAGAATTTGTTATAGGTTGTAAATATTTTGTAAAATCTACTATTTTTAAAAATTCCTCTTAAAATTATGAGTTATGAGAGAAACTTATATTTGAATATGATTCAAATTTGAATTAATTTAAATATATAAGATATTTAATTTAGCAATTAATTAATAGGAGTATTAATTAATAGTTTTGTTTAATTTTATTAAATTAAATTAATTAAAACTATAAGATATGTGAAATATATTCATTCAATATGATTTAAATGAAATACTAATTAAATATGATTTAATTAATTAGTTAATTAGTTAATTAGTTAATTTGATATTTTTATTAATTTAATATTTTTTAAATTAATAGAATCTCATGATTCTCTCTTACTTCCTAAAGAAGAGGAAGTTATAAATACATGGAAGAAAACAGGTTTTTCAACCCTAAAAATTTGCATCACTGCGAATTCTCTCCGAAATTCTTTCAATAAATTTTTCTCATTCCAATTAGTTCCCACAAACAAATCTCATCCTAGAGAATAAGAAGGTCTCCAACGAATAGAAATTGGACTAGAGAGCAAGCTCACTCTATCTTCCATTGTTTCTGTCTTAAGCTTTAGGTGAGAGCTTAGAACAAAAGAGATAGAGTTCGTCCCCTACCATATTCCCCTCATCAAACAGGCAAACATCAAAGCAGAAGAGTGTGAGAAATCATACTATGAGGCTTAACTCATTTCTTTGTATACCATTTTATCTTTGTCTTGTATTAAGTTGTAAAATGTACTCTACGGCCGAGAAGCCTAGGTTATGTTCATAATATTAATGCATTTCTTCTACCATTCTCTCATTTCTCTTGTGTTATCCATTTGTAGTGCATTTAATTATATAGTACTATAAATTTGGTCTTCATTGATGTGCAAAGCATGTCAAAAAATGTCTACCTTGATGGTCTTTGCCCATCAAGTAGGCAGACGTCAAGGAAGTCCAACCATCAAGAAAACTAGTTTTCTTGATGTTTAAAACATCTCATCAAAAACTCTTTCTTCATGGTATTAAGCATCAAGAAAGGAAACTTCGATGTTTTTTGTCCATCAAAAAACCTGAAAAGTCCATCAAGAAAACAAGTTTACTTGATGGTCAAAACATATCATCAAGAAAAGTTCAAGCTTAGCTTTAAGCTTATAACAAGTACATACAAGTGTCAGTTGAGCTAAGCTCATGTTAACCATCTTCTACAAATTTTATAAACCCTAAATTACAAACTTTCAATTCAACTCATTAAAGTTGAACACAATAACTAATTTAATTTTGATAGAGTCACTTATTTCAATTTAAATATAATTACAACAGTTAACTTTTAAAAAAGTAATATTGTATTATTGATGAATAGAAAATAATAATTTGTCACATCGTATTCCTCCTACTTCGACATTATCATCGTATTGTGACGATTTGCGACAATAATGTCGAAGTAGAAGGAATAGGATGTGACATAATTGAAAAAAAAATAGTAAAGATTTAACAATAATGTCGAGGGTCCGAATTTCGTGCTTCGTGGAAAGTAGTTTTTTCTTGATGGGAAATGCCCATCAAGATATCATTTTTTTTTATGGATCTTGCCCATGATCTTATCCTAAACCCAAAATTATAAAAAAAAATTCTTGATGGACAATGCCCGTCAAGATATCATTTTTCTTTATGGACCATGCCCATGATTTTTTTTTTCTTTGTCCATTAAGAAACCCTAGACCCATCAAGAAAATTCTAAACCCATCAACAAATTCAAAACAAATATATTAATTATTTTTCGATGATGGCATTGCAAATCAAGAAATTTTATCCCTATGGGCCTCGTCCATCAAGAAAACCTAACTAACTTGATGGGCATTGCCAGTCAACTAATATATTATCTTTGATGTTTATTATCCATAAAGATATAGTTTTCTTGACGTTTGTGGACCATCAACAAAACTAAGAGAACTTTGTCCATCAAGAAAATCAAGAATCCACATTTTTTTTACGTTTTACATATTTCTTCAACAAAATAAGAAGACTTTTCTTGACGTACATGATCGTCAAGATAAACATTGTATCAAGAAAAATATTTTTCTTGATGGTCCTTTGCCATGACCATCAAGAAATCAAAATTTTCATGCATCAAGAAATACAAAATTTGTAGTAGTTAGTTTATGAGCAATGCAATGTGTTATTCATATTAGAGAATCTAAATGTATGTCTTGTAAGTTTTGTTTAGCTAAACGCGGACATCAAACATTGTTTATTCAAGAGAAAAGACAATCGCATTAACAGTAATCATCTAACAAGTGAGAACTCGTACTTAACTAAGCGAGCGTCGAAGAGATTGTAGCAATACACTCTCAGCGTCGAGTTCATCTTTCACATAAGTTACAAAAATGTCAACGTGTGCAGCAAAAGCACCAAAAGGTTGCTTGCCTTAAATTAGGATAAATTACTTGCGATGCATTCAAACTGATTAGATACAAATCATAGCTTAACTTTAAGTATTTGGATCACGAGAGGTGAGCAAGTATGGCAAAGGCGCTGATAACGAGCTGACTTATGTCATCCTTCACATAACTTACATAAATGTCATTTCTGTTTTACGCGATTATAACATTTAAACGTAGGACAAATGGGAAAAGAAGAAATGAGCAACTCATACATGACATCTCACGCAAAGGTTATCTGATGAATCTCGTTTGACGATTAGCAACCCTAGGTGAGGAACAAAAACAACAAGTGAGGAAAGCTCACAAGAAGACAAGAATGGTAGTTAGACGATGTGACCTCACAGGGTCAGCTGACAGCGCTGATACACTCAGAATAATATAATTTTCCCGCTGAGAAGCAACCTATACAAGCACTTCATCTTCACCAAGTGAGGGGAGCCCGAATAGGCAAGAAGGTTTGAATAGGCCAAAGAAATTCTGTCTAGAGAGAGAGAGCTCGAGTGAGCTACATGGAGAATATGCAACCGTGATGAAGAAAAAGATTATTTTTTTGTTGATTTCCTTACTTGTAGTAGGAATCTGCTCTCTTCTTCCCATTTTTGTTATTTTCATTGATAGTGTATACCTCATATTGTACATATTCTTTATAAACCTATACTCACATTCTTTGATAAGTTACATAGCCGTTCAATCCATTGTCTCTCCTCTTCTACAAGTCAACGTGTTATCAATCGTATGACTATAATCATGTGTGGCATATATGCATTCGAGAGAAGCATGCCTTAATCACAAGTGTGTCTTAGCAAGTTATGTCGTGTCAAAGTTATTTCCCTACTTATTTGAATGATATCAGTGGACATTCCTGCCTTCTTTTCCCTAGTGCAAGTTAGATGCGTTGTTTGATCTTCCTCTTCATGTCGTCTTGCACACTTTCGATGTGTAATTAGCTAATTCTTACATTTGTTATTCTTTGATTCTTCCAACTTTCCTAAATGAAGAGTGGACTCTAGAACTAACATCTAAAAAAGACTCCTTGTATTCGACACTGGATCACTTAGATAAACCTGCTATTTCGTTTGCACTTTGGCAAGCAGTAGGAAAACTTGTACTCGACGAGGACTTAAGAATTATGTGATGAAGAGGTACATTGTGAGCCTTTCACAAGACTATGATCATGGCCTATAGAGCATCACTTAGAATGAAAACATGTGATACCGAGAGTTACAGTGAGCACGTTACACGTAAAGACCTGACTCGGTGATGTATTGCAATTGTATTAGACATGATTGAAACTATTAAGTCCAAACCATGTACATGATAAGGTTTAACTAAAACTGACCCCCAGTAACTAAACTATTCACAACTTTTACACAACAAACATGGAAACAACGATCAGGCTTGCGGATCACGACCTCTACGTGAATAGTGGAGAAAACATTAGGAAATGGTGAGCTAAAATAGCCTAGTGAGTGATGGTTTTATTAAAACATACTTTCTCAAACAATTTAGTTTTAAACTACGTCTTTAGCATAATTAAATCAATTTACTTGCTATACCATATGAAACACAAGGTGGACCCTCTGATAGCCCTCATCTTGTTATAGCTATTTGAGGTGGGAACCTACATATCATCATCTCGAGAGATGGAAAACCATCTGTAGAACCCTCATCTCATTAATTTGTCCCATGATGGGAACTAGGTATCTACTAAATACCGTCATCAAAGGAACCTCTGTGCGTGGCTATATTCCCTAATGGGTTGCTATATATATTGGACAGTATAGTTTAAAACATTATGAAATCATTCATTAACTTAAATACTTATCATAAAATATACTTAACAAACATTTCAAATCTCATGCTTTTGAAACATTTTGCTAAATCAGTAAACTCAAATAATTCATACATCGAAAGGATGCTTAGAACATTTAATAGATAATTAGATTTAGAAATCAACTTTAAATTCACTTTATCACTCACCTTATGGGAAGCATACTTGTGCAGTGGAATTTCGGATAGAAAATTACTCCAATTGCCTCTAACTAATTAGAGATTAACATGCATCAACTACCCTAATTAAAAGAAATTAGGGTTAATAGAAGTCATACCTTCGTAGCTTCCCGATTTCTTTATATCTTCTCATGAACACGAACCCGAGACTACCATTAGAGTTTACCCACTATTCTCCAAACTTAGAACCAGGTTGTGGGACCCGTAAGGTGGAGGAACTTGAAAGAGAGATGGAAATTGGATGAGGTAATTAGGTTGAAGATTTGGGAGAGAAAACCAATTGGTATAAGTTTTTGTAAAATAAAAGAATACCAAAATTTCAAAAGTCTTTTAATACTTTAAAAAAGGTCTTTAAATAGTCTAACCATGTAATTAGTTCACCCAAATTCTAACACCTCACTTTCCACTTACAATTAGTGGAATTAGTCACCATTGCATTTTCTCTTAGTGGGCTTGATGTCATCACCATGAGCTTCCACTTAGCCCACTAAGAGTTAATGTCATTATCCAACAAAATGTTGGATTTTCCCACTAACTATAGTCAACAGGCAAAATGGTCATTTGATCATTCTTGACTAATTCCGACTCTCGAGCATGAATCCACATTCATTTTCTTGAAATTCAAATCATATTTGAATATATTGATCAATCAAAGTTTGACTTTTTAAAGTAAAAAATCAACATTTTGACTTTTTACAACTTTGACTATTTCCATCAATTCCGAGCTTCCGAATATGAATCTGTATTCATATTTTTAATATTTAAATCAAATTTAATCATAAAGCTCTATCTCAAACCTATAGTCGATAACTATATCACATATATTTGTCGGTTTTTCTCTTTTTACCTAATTCAAACAATTTGAATTAATCCAACATATTATTCTAAGTACATTCCATATGAGCTAGCAAGAAAACCTAATGGACCTATAGATCATGGACTCCAACGATATGAGATTAACTGGCTAAACGCTTTTAGACCAAGCTAATCAACATTCGTTAACTAACGGGTCATTCCACTAAAGTCTTATAGTTGCACTCCCCTCACTATAAATATATTTTTATCCATCTAATATAACCAAGATTAGTAAGTTAATCCTTCACAGGTTGTTCATAACCTCGGTTGGATCAAATTACCGTTTTACCCTCGAGGTTACATCTTGCTCCTTAAGTCTCACTGATCTACTATTGAACAATTGGTTTAAGGTCCAACCTATAAACCGAATCCCTCTTGGGCCAATGAGAGAGTGGGGCCCCTTGTTCAAGACTTGGATTCAATTCTTAAGAGAACAATCTATCTAATATCCCTAAAGCAGGTAGGAGTGAATTCCATCTTGCACCCTATGTCCCTAGCCATCCACCCCGTCTTACCCCTGAAATGGAAGGCTTATTGGGCCAGCATCGTTGAGCTGCTCTCACCTATGCAGATCTAAGGATAATTTTGTGTGAACAAAAGTTCATAGTTAGCTCAGGATTAAGATTAAGTTACCTATATCATCAATAATCGAAATAATCAGTGTTATACAATCAACGATGTTATAACTTAAAAGTGACTATTTCATGGTTCTAGTCTTATGTAAACTCTTTACATAGGATGCCCCCAGTTCTACGTCTCTACATGAACGATTAAGGATCACATCGTTTGTATTAATTACAAAATGGACTACATCCATAGTGTCTCCAAATAAGACGTCCAACCTTATTCATACACTATAGACCATTTGGGCTATATACTCGAAATTGATCCACGTTTATGTCTCTACATAAAGTTGAAGTCTACACTAGATAGCCTCGGGATCTTAGTTTATTAGATTCAAGATTATAGTATTGTATTTTCACTAATAAGTTCTCAATAACTACTTTATTGAATATAAAATAATTTTAAACTACAAACTACAAACTACGAGTTTTAGGACATAAATTCCAACATCACCGATAGTAGTTTAGACCCTTGGTCTATAAATTTGTTAGATCTCCTTTGGACCTAAAATAACGGGAAATAATTCATTTAATTTCCTATTTTCATAAAAATATCAGAACTTTACTTAAAATTTCTCAAAATATGAAAAACAGCCCAAAGACACCCATTTGGCATGGTTGGCACGCATGGATGGACGGCAAGACCCTGGTCACACGCCCTAACCTCACCCGGTTGTGTGCCTGACGTCTCGCGCAGCCTTTATCGCGTGCTCCCTTGGTCGCGTGCCCATTGCATGCTGGTCGTGCGTCCAACACCAGCCTAAATGCAAAGCTAACCTCCTTTAACCTAAAACGCATGCCTATCTCGCCTACCAACCCCTGACACTTGGCCAACAACCTCTATTGCCCATAAACTCATAATTTGGCCAGAACCTTACTTCTACTTTAGATCTTCATATCATAAAATCCATAACTCAAATAAAAATACTTTCTTCTTTAAACTTGCTTTAAATTGTCTTAAATTTCTTACCACAAAGTTGCAAAATAAAATTCCAAGAAACGAGTTTTATAGCCCTCTGAAAGTGTACCTTGCTCAGAATCACTCGATTTCTGATCTTCCTCACTTTCTTCAACTCAAACTAGGCCCTCCTTTACTCAAATTAAACCAGCAGCCCAATATAGAAAATATACATAATTTGTGATCTTTTGAAACTAAGTTCAGCTAAAATGCATTAGTGAATTGTGAGAAATGCTCATCCGAAGGGACATATTTATACTGAAGCCAGCATGAATCTTTATTGACACCTCCTTCGGTCGAAATTTAAGTTAAGCATGCAAGGACACCTGGAATCCACTTGATCAACTCTACCTCTTCATCATCTGACCTAACCAAAATGCCTAAATGTCAAGAACATGCCAAACCGCCAACTAACCTTTCTAGCCTTGCTGCAAACCTCCAAACGCATTGTCATGCCTTCCTCACCTAGCCTCTCATTGACAACCTAACCTCTATGTCAGCCTCCTCGCCAAGCCTAAAGGCATAGCAAACCTCTCAATGCACTCTTCTTGTCTAGCCTACAACTAAAATGCCTACCCTTAGAGGTTCACTTTGTCCTTCTCGGCCACACACCAAACGCCAAGATAATCTCTATCTTCTCCTCTTTTGCCGCCTAGCATGCGTCCTACATGTCTAGACTTACCTCTTAAGAGGTTTTCTTCTTCCCTTGGCTACCCAATACAACCTCTAAACGCCTATAACAAAGCCAACATGCCAAACTACCTTAGCCAAATTTTTCTTTCTTCCAACTTAATTTCTCTTTAGCTTTTAAACCATAACCACTTAACCTTCCTTTCTTTTACTCATCATAACACACTTATCATGACACTTCTCAAGCCCACTTCCTTATCTTAATTTCATTTAAACCTAATCCTTTTTAACTTTTGGAAGGGTTTAAGTTTAATAAGGTCTGGGGTTTACACGATTGTTTAGATTTGATCGTTTACATTTGGTTACTCAAATCGAAACAATTTTTTAAAAGATTTTTTTGGTACACGATTGTTTAGATTTGGCTATATATTCATTGGCACACGATCGTTTAAATTTAATCATTTAAATTTTGATAGCCAAATCTAAACAATTTTTTCAAGATTTTTTGGTAGACAATCGTTTATATTTGATTGTTTAAATTTGGGTTGCCAAATCTAAACAATTTTTTTTTTAAAAAAATGGTAATTGTTTAAATTTGGATAGTCAAATCTCAACAATTTATTTTTCAAGATCTTTTGGTACACAATCGATTAGATTTGGCTATCTAATATCCCAACGATTTTTTTTTATGATCTTTTATATTTGGCACACAATCTTGAGCAACCAAATAACAATTTGAAAAAAAAAATAAAAGAAAAGTTGTAGAAGAAGAGAAAAAGACGATAGAAAGGAAAAGAAAAATTACTGAAGAAGGAAAATGGAAAAGAATGACAAAAAGAAATATTTAAAAAAAATTGCAGAATAAAAAAATACGATAGAAAAAAAATCACTCAAGAAGAGAAGAAAGACGACGAAAAAGGACAAACTTGAAATATTTAAAAAAAAAGAACAGATTCATGGGCTTTTTCACTCCGTTAAATGAATAGTAAATATTTTAGCAATTTGTTATATCTATGAAAATGAGCCTAAAAAAACATAAAAATGTTCAGGAGAATTTGCACGGTTCTATGACAATTGTGGTTGTATAATAGACGGTTTGAATCAAGCAGACCAACTCGGTCCTATTAATCCAAACTTCATTCCATTTTCCAAAACAATATACATAGTATAAGAGAGAGGGCCTCCTCCCTACGTAAACAAAGCCTCAGGATTCCAAATCCAAATTTGCAGCCATAACTTTGCCACGCACAGTTATTTGGAGAGAAAAATGGCGAAGGCCATGATAGCATCTCAAGCTGTACTCTGCAACCACTCCTTTCCAGTGATTAAACCCTACACTCTAACTTCCCCCCTCTCTCCTTTCCGTTTCTTCAGACCACAACAACCAGTGCTCTCTCCTTTAATCTCCACCACCACTCCCTTCTCACTCTCACCCAATCGCCGGAATTGTTCTCTTACCCGCCCTGCCGCTCGCAGGAAACCCACATTCGTCGATTCTACAGACTTTTCCAACGAGGGTGATTCCGATGTCCGACGGTTGCTTCAAATTCTGCTCTGGGGTGCTGAGGCTGTTTACATTTTGTGGCTATTTCTCCTTCCTTATGCTCCGGTCTGTTTTAATCGCTATTTCATGTTTAATTAAGGTTAATTCTGTGTTGGGAATTTATATTTTACTTTGTTAAGCTCTTGTTGACAAACAAAGCAATACACTCAGATCGATCTCTTAGATTACAGTTTCTGTTGATCTGAAAGTTCATTTATATTGGTTCTTAATAATTACAGGGAGATCCTGTGTGGGCAATCAGTTCAGAAACTGTGAATTCTCTTGTGGGTCTTTCTCTGAATTTCTTCTTTGTATTGCCTGCTATGAACTCTGGTACGCTTGATTTGTTGTTTCCTTCACTCTATAACTACGTATTAGTTACCTGCCAATCAATTTATAAAGCATGTCTCATGTTTTGTAGAACTAACTGTCTAATTATTTGGAATTGTCTTTCCCCAGACAATCTTTTTCTTTTCTGAAAACTAGAATGAAGAAAACGACTCCCCCCTCCAGTATTGAATGGGGTTGTGGTGAGGAGATGAGGTACAGAGTGGGGTTGCTATCAAGAGTTGTTTGTGGTATTGAGTTGAGTTATGAAGAGTCCATTGGATTGACTTTCTAAGTATTTATAAACATCTTTTTGCATTTATAAGCACTTGCTTAAACACTTAGAAAACCAATCCAAACTCTCACGGTCTCTGGAGTTTATATATGTTGGAGTTAGGTAGGGTCTAGAGTTAATGTACAAAAGAGAGAGGGAGGAAGATCGAATTCTTCAATAAACGTGCAAACTTCAATAATGAAAACTATTGAAATTTGTGGAGTTGATTTATTTAACCCTTGCTTATTGAAGTGGGTGGGCCAAACACCCCCGACTTGCTATGAGTTCAGTTAGTATATCTTTAAAGATACGAGATCCGAACCCCCCGAATAAGTCAATAACTGAAAATTCTTGTTCTCTCTACCTGATTATACTCGTATCTCAGCCTGGTAAAACCAAAGAAGGCTGGCCTCAATATTGTTCCTTTTTCAGTTCAATATTTGCAGAGATGAGAGATCAACTCTCTAGCCCTAAGGGAGCAAACATATGTCAACTACTATTGAGTTACATTTTACTTGAGAATGCGCTTTATAGTTTGGCTCCTTCATAATTTTTGGCAATAAATTTTCTGGCAGGACAGTGGGCGTTCGTCTGATTGATGCTCCTGTTCTTCACCCAGTAAGAATTATTTTCAAATCATTGACCTCACTATGTCATTTTTCTTCACTCAATGACACCATTGGCATAACAGACTTTTCTTTCTCATTAGATGTGTGAGGGATTGTTCAATTTTGTTATCGCATGGACGCTCATGTTTGCTCCCCTGCTGTTCACGGATCGAAAGAGGGACCAATACAGTGGTTCGTTGGACTTATTGTGGGGTTTGCAGATGTTCCTTACGAACAGTGAGTTTTATTTCTAACTTGTCTCTTTGATTTGATAGATTCATGATGGAGCGAAGTTTGGTGTACATATGTCCCCTTAATTGTCTTTCTTTACATCCTAAAGGGATATATTCTATTTGATTTGAACAATTGCAGTACTTGAGAATCATAGGATTTCTTGTAAATAATACGATCTTTGTTGCAGTTACATATGAATGTATGATCTATTTTGTTTATTTTGGTTTTAATTGTTTGCCTTAGATTTCTGTATATCAGTTTGGGGATGTTAAATTACAGTTCAGACACTAAGATGTAATCAGATAACTCTTTTAACAAACAACTTTTCTTTATGTGAGGCACCAGCCTTTTTGATACCTTATATGGCTATCCGGCTTAATGAGGCTAGTGAAGACTCTGCCCCGCAACCGCAGTCGAAGCTGGGCACTTTGATGACCAATAGAGCTCCTGTCGTTGGCATGATCGGTGGTGCAATGTGCATCATATCGATAATATGGTCGTTCGTTGGTCGAGAGGATGGTAACTTTGGAGGTGTAGCAGAGAGATGGGAGTTCTTGATCCAATATCTATCTTCAGAAAGGTTAGCTTATGCTTTTATTTGGGATATTTGCCTTTACAGTGTATTCCAGCCTTGGTTGATTGGAGAAAACCTTCAAAATGTTAAGGAGAGCAAGGTTGGAGTTGTAAGTTCCCTTAGATTTGTCCCTGTGGTTGGCTTAATTGCCTATCTTCTTTTTCTCAAACTTGATAAGGAATTATAATTTCTGCTTGCATGTAACAACGACTAAAAATTAGATAAATATGTGTTATTTGTTAAAAGACAATTTAGGCCAAAGTACTTCCTTTAATATCATTGAGATCAGATACTGATTCATCAGTTACGTCAGCAAATAAAAGTCGATACAAGTGAATGTGATATAAATAAGGTTAAGGAAATATCGATGCTTATGCAAATATAGTCGTTCTAACTTTATGGAACACAATTTACATTAAGTAACGATTAAAAAATCAAGGTTGATGGAAGTATTAAGGTTCCAACTTTATGCAAATATGGATGCTAATGTAAATTTTGAAAAGTTTATAAAAATGACGGAAATTAATGTAAATTGTTACAACTTTTGAGTGTGGCTTTAATTAGATTATAATTGGCCATTTTTAATCATCATTATCATAAAGAAAGAGAACATATTTAAATTTAAAGAAGAAATGGAACAATATTTATCAAATAATATATGGTTTTTAAAATATTTTGAAGTGAAATGATGTGTTGATGGTAGAAGAAACAAAACTAACATCAATTTAGGTTTGAGGTGAGATAATATAAAAATTTATTGAAAAAAATTTGAATGATGTTAAAAAATAATTTTTTGCTTTCTCTTATGGTTTTTCTCGGACACGATTTCCTTGAAATGAAAGTTTTATATTGAAAATATAACTTAAAATAAGAAGATAAAGTTGAAAATTAGAAGAAAAAAATAGCACATCAACAAAGCTCATCTTTCTTGAAAAGTGATATTAGCTTGTTAAACCATACAATTTGCATATAATCAGTATCATATACGCTAAAAAAAACGTTTGACATTTTCCACCATGGACAGAAGTGAAGTGGACTACAAGTCAATTTTATCAAAAAAAATTTATGTATATGCTTTTTATTTAAGAAGCAACTGTACGACTAGAAGAATGACAACCTAACTCACCAATATATCAAAACATTCGGCTGTAAATTAATTAATAAACTTAGATCATGGAACTCCCTCCAACATAAACTTACGTAGGTATAACCTATCTAACAAGTAAAGATGAATGTTCAAGCAAAGAAATAGCTTCCGTGATCATTTATGTTTTGTTTGGTCTAGATGAAGCAAAAGATCTTGCTCCATAAATATTCAACACAAGACTTCATCCTTATTCATACCACTCGTTAAAAAAAGTTTGAAAATATGTTGTAATTGAAATGAGACCTTTGGGTTAAAACTATGAACACAACTTTCATCACTTTGACAAATTGATCAAAATTAGAAGTATCGACAAATAAAGTGAGGATCTTTGTTAGTGTTAAGACTTCTAATATTACACAATTATAAAAGGAGGGAAAAGAAGAGAATAGTGCAATATAGAAATGTTGCTAAAAGTGAGGATTTCACCATATTGGGCCCCACAGTAATGAGTGAGTATAAAGAGAAAATGTTTAGGGATTTGAGAAATGGGTATTTTGTAGTAAAGGCTACTATGCCTTTTATTGGGAGAAGTTTCCAACCTTCTCTAAGGAGTTTGTTCTACATTCTACTTTCTTTTTTTTTGTTCTTTGATGTTCTTGTCTTCATTGTGAACTCATATTTAGAAATATAAATATCATAGAGTATTGTCTCTGTTTCTCTCTTATTGGGATTTTTACTGACTTTCAAGTTGAAAACCCTAACAAATTGGTATCAAAGCTAGTCCATCCTAGCCATAACAAGATCCGTGGCTCAAAAGCAATTAGAATAGCATTTAGAAAGCCATGAAAAGATGTTGGGAATCAAGGAGATGATCCTTACCTTGAAAATGAGTGTAGAAAGGCTCACTAATGAAAGGAAAAATAGAAGAAGTTGAGGAATCAGGCACGTTGGATGGTTTTGACTACAAACATAGAAGAAGTTGAGGCAACGACTACCCTGGGAAGAGGATCATTTGACTTAAACAAATACAAGAAGTTAGAGATGTCAATATCCGCTGGGGAAAGTCAAGAAAGTTTGGTGTATAGAGCTGAACATTTTTCAAAATAAATGAGCTATCGAACGGGGAAAATGTGAAGGTTGTGGTCTTTAGCTTTGCGCAAGTCAAAGTTAATTGGTTTTGTTGGAGTAATAACATAAAGAAAAGGGTATCGTGCGATGATCTTAAATAGCAGATGTTCGAACATTTTCAACCCACTAGAGAATGGAGTTTAGGGTCGAGACTTATCAAAATCCAACAAGACGGTACTTACTCGAAATATTTGAAGAAATTTCTAAATTATTCGTCACCCTTAACGGAGATGCCAAAGAGCGTGTTGATGGACTCATTCATCACCGAATTAGAATCACAACTTCAGGCACATGTTCGCAGCCGTCACCCAAAAACTTTTGAGGAATGTATGGTAGAAGCGCATCTTGTGAATGATCGGAACGTGGCCCTAAAATTAGTCATGAGTGAATAGGGGGCCCATGGGCCATGAAAAAAGAGGCGCAAGAGAAGAAACCAACCCAACCCACGACCGACAAATGTAGACCTAAGGGTTTTGAGGGAAATGTTCGACATATCGCCATTCCAATATACGACAATTATACAAAGAAATAATCACCATTAAAGAGACTCTACGATAGCGGATTCTGAGCAAGATTCGAAAAAGGGCTTTGTTTCAGATGCAACGAAAAATACTCCCACAACCATAGATGCAAGGTCCGAGAAGATCGTGAGTTAATGTTGTTTATAATGAACGAAGAAGAGGAAACGGGAGAATTGGGAGAAACCGAAAATCTAGAGAACAAAATGGTAGCTTTGAAGACCATAAAAATCAATGAAGAAACAAAGATTGCCTTGTGGATGATTATGGGATTTTCGGAGAAGAGGACCATTAAATTGAGGGGAGAAATTCAATGATGGAGTATAGTTTTATTGATCGATAGTAAGGCAACCCATAACTTCATTCACCAGCAAATAGTAAACAAACTAAAAATTTCAATAATTGAAGACACGAAGTTCGAGGTAACCATTGGTATCACTCTAACCTTCCATCACAAAGTTTCTTAATCACATAGTAACACTTAAATGTCGAGAAGTCCTTCGCGTGTAACTTTTCCTCAACGCATACTTTAACCTAAATTTTGACTTCTTATTGCATAACCCCAGTCAAAACACCTTTTTTTAATCACTTAGTCAAACTTACTCATTACTTATGTACACGTCTCACAACTGGAGATGATAGTAACATAGTGAGATGGGGAATATGCAAAAAAATTGAAATCAAGCTACCAAAATTGGTAATCTGATCGGAATTTCTAGCCATGGAATTGGGGAAATGGATATCATATTGAGGATGCGTTGGTTGTGTTCAACTGGATTCATGGGAGTGCACTGGCCGTCAAAGTCTATCACTTTTATGGCACGAAAACGAACAATAATTCTCAAAAGGTACCCATCATTAACTATACAAGAGTGTTCTCTCAAAATAATAACCAAAACATGGAAAGAGAAAGATCAAGGGTTCTTAATCGAGTTTCAGAATTTGGAAGTTCAGGAGGAAGAAGGAAAATAAACTACAAAAAATCAGAGGATTCCCAATGTAGAAATGGACGTCGGGAAATAGTATGTCTAACTATTCTAGTATTCCCGACACATGCAATGTAGCATCGGTATAGGGGAGTCATCCCGACGTGTAAATTAAAATGCCGGAAATGCTCAACGAATTTGATTTTTTTAAAATTTGTTTTGCGTTCGTCTGACACCATGGAAAGAAACGTCGGGAAACGTATAAATAAATGTTTAAATGTTTAACTTTTCCCGACGCCATGGAAAAAAATGTCAGGAAAAGTATAAAATTATTTTATTGTTTAACTTTCCCCAACGACATGGAAAGAAACTTCGAAAAAAGTAAAAATAATTATTTTATTGTTTAAACTTAACCCGACAATAAGGGAAGAAATGTCAGGGAAAAGTGAAAGTAACCACTTAATTATTTAACTTTCTTCGACGTTTATGTCGACCACGTTGGGGAATGTTGAATGATAATTTAATTGTATAATTTTCTCCAAGGCCATGCAGAAACGGGGGGAAGACCCAACCAATTCTGACATCATTAGTGAAACGTCGGATTTGGTTGAAACCTTCCCTGAAGTTTCACTTTACGGTGTCAGTAGAAATTTAAACAAAAGGAAAAAGGAAGAGGCGGAGAGAGAAAGATTGTCGTCTGCCATCCTTCATCTGTCCTCGTCGTTGTCGAAGTTCTCCGTTGCCCACCGTCCTTCCTCGTCGTCTTATTTGGCTACCATCGCTTTCAATCAAGGTTTTTTTTTTTAACTAGAAAAATATGTTGTTGATATAATTTATTAAAATTGTTTACATGTTCTTTAGTGTTTTTGTTTTACTTTTGGTTTAGTTAATTAGTTTTAGGATTTGTTTTAGAATTTAGATTTTAAAATAGTTTTAGAATTTATATTTTGAATTAGTTTCAGATTTTAGTATTGAATTTGAATTGCTTTTAAGATTTAAGATTGACATTGAGATTGAATTTGAAATTTAAAAATAATTTGAATGTGTTGATATTTGTGGGAGATGTATTGAATTTAAGGGGGGTTATGTTGAATTGGGGGGGTGTTTATTGAATTTGAGATTGTTATTTAATTTGAATTTGATATTTAATTTAATTTGAATTTGAATTTGAATTTCAATATTTGGAAATGTTAGTTAGATTATCAAAAGGTTGAAGTATTATATGGTTGATTTGTTTTATGGTTATCTTGCAGTTATGGTAGTCTTTTATGTCAAAATTAGTTTCTAATTTGTTCGTAGCTTTGGGTGTTCTTAGGTACCTTTTAATTAAGTATGTTGGAAGTGTTAGGTAGTTTAAAACTCAACTTTAGTGAAAGTTGGGAGATTAGGCATACCGTATTCATGGAGTAAGTTGGAGCATTTGATAGGAGAGATTTAAGACTATCAAACCTATTTATGTTTTACAGCTTTTAATGATAGACAAGAGTTGGATGAAATTTAGGAATAAGTTCTTGGCTGAGTATAGAGAGGGAGTGTCCCAATTTGTAGAGCTTGCAAGGTATCACATCAATAATTACGAACGAACAAGGTGTCCAAGCAAGAGATCTATGAACTCAAATTGGGGATCATTAGATGGTGTGGAGCGACATCTATTAACCATTGGAATATCTTCCTCCTATACAGACTGGGTGTATCATGGAGAGTCTGTGAACTTGCATAGAGATATACAAAGATTTGTTGAAGGAACTAGCAATAGAAACCCTTTTGATGAAGGAACTAGTAGTAACCTTTTTCCTAAAGAAAATGAAATGTTGGGTATCCTTCATGACCTAAAAGCTACAATTGAACACGTAGAAGAAATTGAGGAAGGTTTGGAGAATGACATGCAGCTTAATAGTGGGGTAGATATAGAACAAGAGACAACAAACATATTTCAAGACTTATTAAATGAAGCACATAGTGAGCTATACCCTGGTTGTTCTGAATTTTCCTCTCGAAATTTTTTGGTTAAGATGATACATGTAAAGGTTCTCAACAATTGGAGTAACAAGTCCTTCAACATGATGTTTGAGATATTAAAACGTTTGTTTCCATGTGTGGTACAAATATCTCTAGTTCATTCTACGAAGTCAAACGAAAATTGCATGACTAAGCCTAGGATACAAGACTATTCATGCTTGTAAGTACGGCTGTGTATTTTATTGGAAGAAGTTTAGGGATTTGTAACATTGTTCAACTTGTGGTGAGTCTCACTACAAGGTTAATACTAACAAAGAGATTTTTTTTTTTTTTTTTACAGAAGGTATTGCGCCACTTTCCTTTGGAACCAAGATTACAATGTTGTTTGTATCACAAGAAAGCACATCTGACATGAGATGACATAAGGATAATTGAGTGGAAACGGAGGATGTATTGAGACATCCAACTGATGCAGAGGGATGGAAGCACTTTGATTCTAGATTTCTTTATTTTACTTTAGAGCCACGGAACATTTATTTGGGGTTAACTTTAAATGGATTTAATCCGTTCACTCATACGAGTACCTCGTAAAGTGTGTGGCTTGTGGTGTTAATTCCTTACAATTTGTAACCATGAAAATGGATGGAAGAGTCAAACTTCTTCACGTCATTGCTTATTTTCGATCCAAAATCTCCTGGTAGAAAAATTATTGTGTACCTACAACCATTGTTGAGGAACTAAAACATTTATAGACTTTTGGTGTGCAAACGTATGATTGTCTTACAGATCAGTGTTTTTAGTTGCATGCAACCTTATTGTGGACAATTAATGACTTTCCAGTATATGGTGATCGTATCTAGGTGGAGTACAAAGGGGTATCAGGCATGTCCCATATGCATGGAGAATAGATCGTCGTTCGGGATAAGAGAAAAAATATCTTTCATAGGACATAGACGCTATCTTTCAGAGAATCATATTTGGTGTAGAACTAGGCTACATGATGAAAAAGTAGAGCGTAAGGTCCTCCAGTGGTAATGAATGGGCACGAAACCGTGGAACAACTAGATTTGTTGGAGTTTCTAGTTATGAGTAAGCATCCTTCATTAAAAGATAAGAAAAGAAAGATAGCTCTTAATTGGACTAAGAAAAGTATTTTCTTTGAACTTTCTTACTGGTCAAGACTACTAATTCGTCACAAACTTGTTGTAAGGCATATTGAAAATAATGTTTGTGACAACTTAGTCGGTACGTTATTGAATATTGAAGGAAAAACCAAGGACACCACGAATGCTCAATTTGACCTAGATTTAAAAATAAGAAAGGATTTACACCTAATAGAAATTGATAACAGATTGGTGAAGCCAGATGTGAGTTATACGTTAACTAGCAACGAGCGAGTTGAGTTTTACAAGTTCCTAAAATCAGTTAAGTTTTCTGATGGATTTGTTTCTAATATTTCACGACGTGTGAATGAAGGAGACGAAAAAATATTAGGTCTCAAAATGCACGACTGTCATCTGTTGCTACATCAAATTTTACCTATTGGTGTTTGAGAATACGTACCGAAAAATGTGTACACCTCTGTTACTGAATTATGTAGTTTTTTTCGTGACTTGTGCACAAGAACGATAAGAGTAAATGATTTGGAGCGATTGCAAGCAAATATCATAATTATACTTGCAAATTAGAAAGAATATTTCCACTTGCATTCTCCAACGTAATGGTACACCTTGTCATTCACCTACCATACGAAACCAAGGTTGCTAGTCTGGTTTCTTACAGTTAGATGTATTCCATTGAAAGAAGTCTACGCACATTAAAACAATGTGTTCGTAATAAAGCATGTCCTAAGGGGTCTATTGCAGAAGGATATCTTATGAACGAATCAGAGACTTTTTATTTGAGGAATCTAAGTGGGATTGAGACCCAATTCACTATAGATGAACGAAATGTTGTTAGCATTTTAGAAAACGAGGTCATTGATGAGTTTGAAGTGTACATTTAGAAAGTACAACCATTGGGAGCGTCAAGTTTACGAAGCATATCACAAGAAGAGAAACACCTCTTTCATTGGTACATCATCAACATTGTAAATGAAATAGCGGACTCCAACAAGTACTTCATTCACTATCTTAAGTATTTGTTATTGTTGACATAGAAACTCACAATTATGTACTTTAGGAAATGCTTCCCGAAAACTTGCTTGCCTTTTTGGTTTAGTATGTGTGGACTCAGTGTGTGAAGCGTATTGAGTTTATAGTTGATCTAGGCGATACATCACTGAGCATGTTCACAACATGTCAGGAGCTCACTATGTTTCTCTGTATCGTGTGATTGGTTCTATGCAATGAGTCATGGTTATGCGAGAGGCTCGCTATGTACCTCTTCATTGGATAATAGTTGAGTCCTTGTCGAGTGCAAGTTTTCCTACTGCTTGCCTAAGTGCAAGCGAAACAGTAGGTTTACCTGGATGATCCAGAGTTGAACATACGAAATTGGTTCAGACATTAGTTCTAAGATTTACTTATCATCTAGGCAGTATAAAAGAATAAAAAAATAACAAATATAAAGAATAATACTAGAAATAACACTACTTAAATATACCTAGAGAATCTATAAAGGGGTGAAAATGGATGTGAGATCAATATGTGAACTAACTTGTATGCGAGAAAGAGTGAAGGAATGTCTATGCATTATAACATGATTAAGCAACGCAGTCACCTTGATGCTATATAACATACTCAACCAACTTCTTATTAAGGCGTGCTCCTCTTGGAGTCATTAAACGTCACACATGGTTACCTTTCGGGATCCATATGACTAAGTGTGATTAGGCGAGATCTATCTAGAAGAGTTCACTTATGAGACGTATAGAACTTCGTGATTAAGGACAACAACCTCTCGGGGCCTAATGCCCACATTTGTTCACCTTTCGGGATACAAGTGATGAAAGTTATCTCGCAAAGAAAGAGAAAACCCTTCCATCCATGTGTTAGTCGTTTCCTTGCAACTTACCCTCTCAGGTAGTTTACGACTTACGCTGACCAAGTGATGAGAATAGCTCAAATAACGTGATAAGATTGATAAGCGAAACTTCCTATCAAGAACTTATCACCAACCTAAACTATCAATAACACATTGACTGATGAAAAGTAGGAAAATGATGGATTGAAAAAGTATAAACATGTAATATATATATATATAAAGAATGTAAGCCTTCGACCATTGTATAATATGAACTGTATAAATAATACGCAAAGAATACAGAAATGGAATACATAAGAATGAGAATGAATACAAGTTTGGGGGAGTAAGAAATCAAACCTTCACCACTCAGACTCTAAGCTCTTGCTTACAGTATGATCAGAAAAGAAGAAGAAACTCTTTACAGCCGACGAAAATGCTATTCCTTTCCGCCTCTCTCTAGGTTTTGGCCCATTCAGGCCTCCTCACGATATCAATTTTATTTGGCTCATTCAAGTGTCTCCTCAAGGTGGCTCATTCAAGCCTCTTTCTTTGTAGAAGAAGTTCTTTTGTAGACAACTTTCGGCGGTAAACTTCTATTTTTCTGAGTTGTCAGCGTCGATTGCATCCTTGCAACATCACATCAACTCCAACTACCATTCTTCTCTGCTAGTAAACCACTTCTCGCATTGTGATTTGGTCTTCTCGTCTATTCTTCTCACGAGAGACTCTTCGATTTGCTAATTTCTTCTTTTGTTCATAAACCTGTGTTTAGACACTGAAAATCACTTAAAATAGGCACAACGCTTATATAAAGTGTATTTCTTAATAATTTATAATACAACCTAGCGTTTTGACATTCCTCTTATGCGTTTTTACCTTGATATTTTATATAATAGGCTACAATAATGTGTATTTTTACACGTTATCAAGAAACATCTAAGGGTGATACGTCGTCAAGGTCAAAGCATTTTTTACATTTTAAAAGACATCAACGAGCATTTTCTGATTGGTTCATAGCTCTGGTATATAGAGTAAATGAATTCAAGAATTGGTATATACTTATTTCATACTTTATTGATAATTCATTTACATCAATTTCAGGTTCTAGAAATGCGTGAGAGAAAACATTTCTCAAGATTTCTTCTCACTCTTAATGGGACCTTCACTTGAGGTTCACTCTTACTATGGATGCATTGTCGGTGGCGTACAATTTTACAGGTTGGAGCGTGATTCCTGATACACTATACACAGAACAGTGGAGTCATGGTAGTCAGTGAAGGTAATATATGGAGGTGCCAACAACAATTTATGTGATGTTTTAGATGAAGTGTTGCACGTTCAATATCCACTTGGACAATATGCTTTGCTATTCAAGTGTAGATGGTTTGACACAGACAACAACAAAACTCATAGGACACATGTGGAACTAGGCTACAAATCAATGAACACGTCTCAATGAACATTCTCGCAATCCAGGCACATCAAGTGTTTTACCCCAAGGACCTAAAAAATGGCACCAATTTGAAAGTTATTCAAGTGGTACAAAATAAACATATATGGGATGTGCTAGAAGTGGAAGATATTGAGAATGAGCAACTTAATATATTGGAAATCGTTGTCGAACATCGTATGGATGAACACATTGAGGATAACACTCTGTGCAGGGCTGAAGTCAATCCTACAGTGGTGGAAAGACCGAATATGCGTCATGTTGCTGATGACTTCATAGACGATGATGATGAACAAATATCATCACCTCAAATCATATCAAGCGACGATGAATAACAATGTCTTCTTCACGTATACACATTAGTCTTTCTTCTATACACATTTAGTTTACCATACTTGCATTTGTTTAACGTTTATTGGTTTTTATGTCTACAGGAACGGTATTCGTAAGGCATATATTTTCCTAAACTTGGACAACATAGACAATAACATTGGAGGATCATTTTCGGTGGGCAACACTTCAGGTTAGGCTCGTCATATTAACACTTGAATTGGTAATTAAGTTTATGTTTCTAATAGTGTTAATTTTTCATAGATGCCCCTCAACACTCTCTACTCTCACTCCGAGAAGACGTCAGCACTCTCGAAACTTGGAGTTGGATAAGTATGTACAGCAAAATGGGAAGATCCCCATTTCAATCATCAAATGGAGGGACAAGCCTATCTCGCCACACGACGTTCGTTTCAGCTGCACGATTTGTGTGTTAACACGAGACACATTTTCAATCCAGATCCTCATGTAGGATGATGTACCTCCAGAGTACATCAAGGTCATCAAGGGCAGCCTACACATAAGTTTGTAAATTACTCAACATATATATTTTAAACCTACATATGTAGAAGACTAATCCTTATGTATTTTTCTTTAGCAGCATTGGTTCATGCCTGATTTTGAAGATCGAGCGCTCATGCTTGATTTTGAAGATCGAGCGCTTACTCGTTTTGTTGAGCATTAAATGCTCAACACATTGAAGAAATCCAGAGGAGAGAACCACCAACATTTCATGCAATTCGACTTCCCTGAAGAAGCACGTGCAAATCCACCGCCGAGATTGATGAATCGCGTGGATGATTCGCATTTTCTTTGCGATTATTATATGACTCGAAATTTTAGGTGATTTATATCGCCAACTTTAATTTGACTTCACATTACTTCATTTTTGTTGTTTGGATGTAACATTTTGGTTGTTTGAATGTAGGAGCAATCAAGGGTCAACAAGGCTGCTAGAGCAAATCAGCCTTACAACCACAAAAGCGGATCCAAGTCCTTCCTTCAATGACAACATGAGCTCGCTAAAGAACACGATCATCCAGTAGATCGCGTTCAGTTACTTAGAGAAACGCACGCAGTAGCATTGACGATTTTATTTCACACGCAGCAGCGGATGCGCATGTAAGTTTATGAAAACTTTTTATTGTACTTTCTATTTTAATTCTTATCATCTCACAACTTACAACTTGAATTGTGCATAATCAAATACTGGAACTTCAGTCCCAGCCCACCCAGAGGGTTCTCAACCACTCTCTAGGGACGAGATATGGAAGACCGTTTTGGGTAGGCGATCGGTTACTCAAAAGATCTTGGTTGGGGCCCCAAGCTCAAGTCCCAAAATAGTTTAGCTTTCAGTTCTTTCTCCTCTCATGACCAACAGATACACTTCAGAGAGGTTAGCAAACTAAAGGCTAGCCTTGAAAACGCTAACCGCCTGATTAAAGAACAACGAATAAGTGAGGAGCGTGACCGAAAAATTGTATAGAAGAGGAAAATGAGTCGAGCCAGAGAGGACCGTGAACATGCTTAGGGTACGTAGTTTTCAACTTTTAATTTGTTTAATTTCTCATCTATGATATATATCTAATTGTACTTCTATGTCATTTGTAGGTTGGAATTCTTTCTTTTGGTGTCCATAGGATTTTAAAAGATAGGTGTAGTTTTTTTCTTCTAATGTCATTGTTTTGAACAATTTGAACAACAATATTAATTGTAAGTGTTATTAGACATTCAAATTTCGTAATTGTAATTTTTATTATATAAATTACAAATTTTTTATTTTAATAGTTTGTTATAAATTTGTTTGTTGCCTTCAGAAATGGAACCAAAAATAATACCACACGATAATAAAAAAATGAAATAATAATAAAATAATAAAATAATTATCCCGACGCAACCTACATTGGGATAAGGGTTCCTTCGACGTTCTTGTCATGACATCGAGGGAAACCTTTCCTGATATCGTCGTATCTAAGCATGGAGGTGACGTCGGGTTTAATCCATTGTCGACGTTAGCCACACATCGACATGGATTGCATCGGGGATAAGGCAATACCAATGTTGTCCCTTAAGTGTGTGAGGCTAAGCTTTCTCGATTTAGTAGTGTCGATGGAGTTTCAGACGTCAGGTGAACTTTAGGCGACGTATTTTTCGATTTTGGTCGATGCACTATGGCATCAACAATACCTTAGATCCTTATAGTGATAACCAATATCGAAAAAGAAGAGAAAGTGAATGAAGAAGACTTTCGTATGATCCATGCTTTGTTAAAATCATATGTGGATATATTTAAGGAACCCAAGGGACTACCACCGAAAAGAGCAATAGACCACTGCATACTCACCATGGAGGGGAAAAAACCCATCAATGTGAGACCCTACAAATATTGGTATGTTCAAAAGGAAGAAGTTGAAAAGCTGGTAACAGAAATGCTAGAAGCCAAAGTTATTCAACCAAGTAGAAGCTCTTATTTGAGCTCTGTGTTAGTTAAAAAGAAGGATGGTGGGTGGCGCTTCTGTGTAGATTACCGAAAATTGAATTAAGCCACAATCACCGATAAATTTCCTATTCCAGTGATAGAAGAACTGTTAGATGAACTTCAGGGTGGGTGCTGCTGTATTTTCAAAATTAGACCTCTGTTTAGGCTACCACCAACTTTGGATGCAAGAGGAAGACATAGAAAGTATAGCTTTCCATACACATAAGAGCCATTACGAATTTCTTGGTGATGTCGTTTGGATTAACTAATGCCCAGCCACACTCCAATCATTAATGAATCAGGTCTTTGTACCTTTCCTTCATCAATTTGTTCTGTTATATTAGTCTATAGTGCAGATGTAACTGCACATGAGAAGCATTTGGGAGTTATTTTTAATATCCTAATGGATAAAAAATTGTTTGCTAATTGGAAGAAATGTGTCTTTGGGCACTTGAGGATACAATATTTGGGGCATTGGATATGAAGCAAATGGGTGGAAGATGATGGAGAAAAGATTAAGGCGATGGTCAACTGGGTTGTGCAGAAAGATGTGATAGTACTTATGGTATTTTTTGGGTCCACAGGATATAACAGAATGTTTGTTAAAGGCTATAGCGAGATTGCAATTTCCTTGCCAAGCTCCTACAAAAAAAAAATCTTTTTGATGTGAAGCTATTTCAAAGAGCTCAAGAGGGCCATGATTTCTGTTCCAATTTTAGCTATGTCGAACTTTTCATTACCCTTTGTGATAGAGACAGATGCCTCGGGACTCGGCCTTGGAGTAGTGTTATCTCAAGATGGCAAACCAATAGCATACTTCAGCCAGAAATTAGCTCCCCGTTCCGATGTCAAATCCATTTATGAGAGGGAACTTATGGCTATAGTAATAGATGTGTAGAGATGGCATTACTACTTATTGGTATGAAAATTTACCATAATTTCTAATTAGAAGGCATTGAAATTTCTGATTGAGCAGCGAAAAGTCGAGTCCCAATACTAAAAATGGCTTATGAAATTGTTAAGTTATGATTTTGAGATTCTCTACCAACTGGGATTGCAAAATAAGGCAGCAGATGCACTATCTAGAATTAACCATCAAGCTTAATTGGCTATTATGAGTACACCGTGGTTGGTGGATGTAGAAGTGGTTTTAAGGGAAGTAGAACAAGATGAGGTGCCGTCAAAAATCATACAAACGCTTAAAAAGGATCCCGAAGGAAGGGCGGATTTCCAGTGGAAAGATGACAAATTGTTGTATAAAGGCATATTGATGATATCCTAGAATTCTTCTCTCAAACCTTCTTTGTTGCACATGTACCATGATTCAGTGTTAGAGGGCCATTCACAATTCATAAGAACTTATAAAAGGATAAATGAAGAGCTACATTGGCTAGGAATGAAAGCCAATGTGAAGAAATATGTGGAACTTTGTGAAATTTGCCAACGTAATAAAACAGAAGCATTGTCACCAGACGATTTATCGCAACCTTTACTCCTTCCTAAAATGATTTTAGAAGATTGGACGATGGACTTCATTCAGGGGTTATCCAAGGCTGGAGAGTATGATTCAATATTAGCAGTTTTCCTTTTTCCACCTTGAGGACAAGGTGAGTTTGAACCGAGCAAAATTATCAGACCTCCAATATTACAGACTTATAAAACGAGGGGCAAGAAAAGAATAGTGGCAGCCAGGACGTAAAGAAAAGTTGCTGAAAGCGAGGATTTCACCCAATTGGGCCCATAGTGATGAGTGAGTATAAAGAGAGAATGTTGAGGAATTTGGAAAATATATTTTTTTGTAGTAAAGGCTATTATGATTTTTTACTGGTGAGAAGTTTCCCACGCTGATTATACATTCTATTCTTTGATGTTCTTATCTTTATTTTGAAATATTTTGAATTAGAATATATAAATATCACAGAATACTGTCTCTGTTTCTCTCTCGGTAATTTTACTGATTTTTAGGTTGAAGACCCTAACAGTTAGCCAGTGCGTCTATAAAGTCCAAAGTCATTTAACCATGAATTTCAAAAGATCTATTAGCCAAATTAGTTCAATATTCATTTGAATGTCAAATAAGTCATTTTTTACAAGCAAGCTCCTAGTGTCTGAGCTTTGGCATCTTAGATTTTAGAAAGGAAAATACATAAAAGAACTAATATAGATACGACTAAATTAATCTTCTATCAAACCATACCAAACTAAGCATCCAGAAAATTATATGAAAGATAGAACAAAACAAAAAATAGACACTTGTTCGGGAACGGAACAAAGTGGAAACCAATTGGGAGAAAAAAGGTTTCAACTTCCTACCTCTTTCTGGGATAAAACACAACAAACAGCAGCAGAAATCGGGTTCTTGCTGTAGATTGCCTCTGACAATGCGCCTTAGTCTGAGTGTCGATATGCCTAAGCCTAAGTTAGATATCACTCCTTTGGTCGTGCTAACCAAAGAGAACTGAGAGCTCGAAGACGTGAAATGTAATCACTGATCACAAGTAACGCTCGTGCAGCTTGACGAGTAGTTAATATCCGATGCATCTGTTGGAGTGTTTGCTGCCGCAGAAGATCAGCCTAGAAGAGAAGACATACTCATACATCACATGGTTTTGACATGCTACAAGTTGAATCGAACAGGTTGAAGCTTTTACCTGATGTAGAAAGTTCTCAAGCGTAGTTAGCTTGCTCATTGCAATCGCCATTTGGCCCATGTAATCAGCGACATTTCCAGAACTGGTTGGCCCTAAAGAAGCAGAGGAAAGAGTTTCTACAAGAGATTGTTGCAAAGCTTCAATGCCTTGTGACAACGCATCTTCAGCTTGTTGAGAAGATTGCTGCAAATTGCATATACCCATCAATTGTTGATCTGTTAAAGGCTCCAAATGGCTCCCTACTATCTGCATAATTCAAATGCCCAGGGCAGGAAGTGAGTTAAACTAAAACACAACTAGGTACATATTTCAATCAAAAAGTGAAGTTAAATCTCAAGCTCATGCACCGGTTCTACCTTTAGAAGCTCAGACGAACGAAATCCTCCCAGCCACATGAAACACCTCTCAGCAGGAGTTTTCCACATCCCCGATAGAATGTGGAATACGTCAGCCTTAGCGCCTACACTTTTCAGCCTAAAGAGTTCATCATAATGTGTCATCACCCCATCAACAAGAAATCTCAATTCGTCGTCCCCAAGCTGAGAATTTGCCGAAGCTCTCAAATCATTTATAAGCCGTTGATGCTCATCAAGCCAACGTGCATAGTCAAGATCAAATGCCAAGGCACCTAAGAATAAGAACAATATTACGAAACAACACCATTGATTCATCCAGCAGCTTATATTACAACAAACTGAACATATAATGATAAAAATCAATTCTACTTTGTGTACCATTTCCTGCCATCGATGCACAATGGTCTCCTACACCCGAAGCCACAAAAATGCCCTGCTATCAATCAAACATAATAAACTTCCCATACTCGGGGAAAGTAGAGACTTTACAAGAAAAATAAACAACAAAATTGGGGAAGTCTTGGTCAGCCAAGCACCTGTTGACGTGCTCGATGAAGCTCCTGCTCTAGCTGCGCAAGCCTCTGTCTACTATTTTCCAGCTGCTGGACATATGCCTATCCAAAACCAAAACCTAAAAATGTTCAAAATATATTCCCTTCATCAACTCAAAACATCACAATCCTAAATGACTACATTAGCTCACCATACAAAAAGCAAAACCTTGATACTAATCCAAAAGAATTTCCACATTTCTTCATATGCTCAAATGATTGCCTTTACTCATTATCTGAATATCATTCCCCACTTCTTGCTTTATACTCATGGCCCACCCCTCTAAGCCCAAGAATTTTAAGTGATTTAAGTTTCCAACTGCAACCATACTATGACGATCCTAAACTGATATCAAAGAACATGATTTTACAAAGATGATGAGAAACAGAGAAATGAAGAAAAAAAGCATTACTTTCTTCCTCAGTCGACTCTTCCTCGCTGCTTCTCGATTCTGAGCAAGTCGACGCAGAGTCTGATAAAAATTTCAATGGTTAAATATCGAAGTTTTCAAGAACTAAATTGGTGATAAATGAAAAACAAAGGAAGGACAGAGCTTTAAAAGATAACCTTTTGATCTGCAGATTTTGCTTTAGATTGATCCATGGAGTCCACCGCCATGAGAGCTCCATGTACAGCTCCTTGGAACTAAAGAAAAAACACACAAAAGACAAATCACCATAAGAAACTTCAAAGAGAAAAAAGAATGATAATCTCACAAACCCTGAAGTTTTTTTTTCTTTGAATTAAAGCAGACCTGGTTTCTTTCATCATTGTCGATGTCTGTGGAAGTGTCAGTCTGTTGGCTATTATCTGCCATGGCTGACTCTCCCCAGTTCTCAAAGCTCCCATTTCCCAACGATGACGAAGCTGCGACCGTCACCGCCAGCGAATGCGGCGGAGCCACCCTTTTCAACCGCATCAATTCCTGTCCTGTATCTAAATACCCCGTTCGTCCTATGGAAACCACATCCGTGTTCTTCACAAGCGTTCAAAAAAAAAAAAAAAAAAAAAACCCAACAACAATTAAGCCTCATGAGTTCAATAAAAGAAAACAGTACAAAGAAAAGGAAATGAATGAAATACCCCGTACGGTAGGTGGATTGGAAAAGCTGTATTGTGGGTCGATTTTAAACCGAAAACAGAGCCTATAAAAAAATCATTTTAAAATCAGAAGGTAGTAGTTAGAGCAGAGAGAGAGAGAGAGAGAGAATTACTTGGGCTTAAATCAACAGCATCATCTTGATGAAAAGCAGCAATAGCAACAGCGGATTGTTGAAGTTCCTCAATGTCCGGAAGAAAACGCGTATGAAATCTTCCACTATCATCTCCCCTGTTTTAATAACAAAAAACAGAGAGCCGCCATGGAAGTTAATAAACAAATTTTTTTTAAAAAAAACCCATTAAAGAGAATGAAGAAAACTATAAGGTACCGAAGAAAGATTGAAGAAGAAGAAGTATGGGCATAGAACTGCTCTGGATTTTCAAAGCTCTGCATAGTTGCTTGAAATAACAAACAACCCCTAACTTTTATCTTTCTCTTTCACAGATAGGAAACAAGTAAAAAAGCAAAGGAATTGAAAGCAATTTCTGGGGAGAGAAAGAGAAGAAGCAGAAGAAGAAGAGAGAAAAAGAAAGCAATCGCAGTGCAGTGGATGGAAATCTTTTGATGTATCTTTTTAAGAACAGGATAGCGTATCAGTCCTACTACTACTACTACTACAACAGAGAGTGAGAGAGAGAGAATTGTTATTTTGTATTTGTAAGAAGAAGCAATAGAGAATCAGAGTTTTCATTATTGCTCTCTGACTTGGGATTTTAGTTTCCCAATACTCTTTCTGGAGGTAAAAAGAACAGATTTCACTCTCTCTCCACTTTCTCTACGTAACCTTCGTTTCTATCTCCAATGTCTAATCCTTCCATTTTTCTTTTTCCCTTTTTTTTTTTTTCAATTTTCCCTTATTCCTCTTCTTCGACTTTATCTAACAATGGCGTTTAAAGACAGGTCTTTGGAACTCATAGCTTAAGAAGGATGAAATTGCGAGAACAAAAAGACAGAGAGAAGCAGAGAGGTTTCAGATTATGAGGTCTTTTTAACCTTTATTCTGTTTCTTCTTTTTTTTTTTCTTGTTGTTTTATTTTCAATGTAAATTTGTTTAAGCATTGGTAAGAATATAATTGGTATGTGTTCCATGCCTACTTCTCATCACAAACTATGTAAATCTTCCACTTTTTTCTTTTCCTTTTTGTTTTTTGTTTTTATATTTTAAGTTTATGAAAACTAATTTCGTAATTGGTATGAAAACTAATTCCTACTATAAAAGACAACTTGAGTTTTGAATTTTTTTTATTAGAAAACATATATATATAAATATGGTTAGTTTACCAAATATTTAGCAAAATATTGTACTTTCAAAAATATTTATTTAAGTATCATAGATTTGTACTCTCTTTCGTGTATCATAGGTTCAACCTAAGACATTGGAGAAAATAAGAAGGTTTTCTTCACCCAAATACTTTTCTCTCCTTCTTATTTTTTTTCTCCAATATTGGGTTTTCAACCCAAGACGACCTTGCCTTTTTTTTATATATACATTTAAATATGTAAATTTAAATAATTACATAATGAGAAATTTTTACTTTTTAAATCAAACCATATTGAAATTTCAATTGTATTTTATCATTCATTCATTTGTCACAAATTTTATAAAAAATTATAGTTATATTCTTAATTATTAGAAATATGATTGTTGAGCAGTTTTTTAATAATGACCTGTAATTGAAAAAATTAAATGTAAATTAAAATATCTTTTAATAACCAAATTAAATTTATTTAAAAAATAAAATAAAATAAATGTGTTCAACACAACCTGGACATTATCGATTTTGAGCTAGTTATCATTGTTGACTCTGAACTCTTGTTTTGTTTTGGCTCCTCTTGATTTTCAAAATGAAACTATAGATCTACTAATAATATAAGAGAAATTTTTAAAAATAGTAGATTTTACAAAATATTTACAACCTATAGCAAATTCTATCACTAATAGTCATTGATATGTTATAGTGATATAAGACTATCAGTGATAGAATCCAAAATTTTGTTATAACCTGTAAATATTTTATTTTATTTTGCTATTTTTAAAAATGTCCCCAATATTAAATGAGAAACAACTTACAAATTGAATAACAATTATACCTTTTCTTTAAATTAATGATGATTCTTCTCCTCTCTTTTTTTTATATTAATCCAACCCAATATAACTATAAATATATATATATTTGTTATTTTTCTTAACATATTTATTATTTTATTCTTCATTTTTCACTCTCTCTTTTTAATCTTTACATGAAGAGAAATTAAAGTATTAAAACAAATTTATTATTTTAATCTTTACCAAAATAGAAAGTTTTCAAACCTATTTTAGAAATTTTTAAAACCTATTTATTATTTTATTCTTTATTTTCCATCTCAAATATACATATAAAAAAAAAATGAATGATTGATTTAATTTACTTTTTCGGTAAAAGAAAATTTTTATTATTTTATTATTCAAAAAGTAGAGAGAGGAAGAAGATATTATTATTTGTTGGGGCTTATGTCTTGTTTTGAACACGAGACATCTATTTTTTTTAATATTGGTCGAGTCTTCTATTTAAATATATACAATATTAAACTAAATATTTTTCCAACTGCAATAAATCTCCAACTACCATATTTAAATAACTAAATATTTCTTTTATCTCTTAAATTTATGTAATTTTTTTATTAGAAAATATTTTAATTTATATTTAATTTTTTATTACATGTAATGATTAATAATTAAAAAATGCATCATATTTTTAATAATTAAAAAATACAATTACAAATTTACAAAATAACCAAATTAGATAGATAATGCAACATCTTGAGTTGAACTCAAGACAAAGAAGAAAGAAGAGAGAAAACAAAATATTTTTAAAATTATTAAAAACTAATTTTAAAATTATTAAAAACTATTGTTAAAAGTACAATAAATCTCTAAATATTTTTTTATTTATAATATTTCAATTAAACCTCCGTTTTGAAAAGCTTCTTTTTTTTTTTTTTTTTTAATTTACTAAGGAATTTAGCATTTATTTTAAATAAAAAAAAATAAAAAATGAAATTGTTATGAAACATGAAACTATACTTCTAATTTAACATAGTTCACTTCATTGAGACATTGCTTTATTAATCTGCTTGAAGTTTATTTTTAGATTGTTGTTATTGTCTACTTCCATATTTTGTTAAACGTTTTCTACTTGAATCGTTTGGTTTTTTAGGTTTGATCTCGAAATAGCTTTTATCTAATTATTAGATTACTAAAATCTTCTTTTGTAAGCCTTTTGTTTCTATTTCTTCTCGTATACCTACAATGTCATGCTTTAATAGTTGAAATCTTATCCGAATTATAGAGAGAAAAAAAAGACAAGTTTTTAAAACTACTCTTTTAGTCTTAAATTTGGTTTTAAAAACACTTCTCCAAAGAATCTTGAAAAATGATTAACAAAAGTGAGATTTGTAAACTAAAAACCAAAATTTTATCAAATGGGATCTGAGACACTGTTAATCTAATCAAACATACACCAACATTTAGTTCCCTAGTTCACTATTTTGTTTATAGTTTCGTGTTTCTAAAAATTAAGCTTGCAAAAAATTGTTTTTGTAGTTTTCTTCCCTTATTAAAAATATGTTTTATAAAGGTTAATTTTTATGAATATAATAAAACACCAAAATATTTTATTATGTATAATAAAATTAAAAAGCACATGAAGCCGACAATTTTGTTTAAATATTTTAGGTTTGTCCTTCTTTTTTTCTTTTTTTCTACCATTTTTCTTTTTCTTTCCATCGTCTTTCTTCTTTTCTTATGTAATTTTTCTTTTATATTTTTTTGAAATCACGATCTTTGTTTTTAATCAATCATAAATTTTGTATTTTTTCATAGTGTTATTTGGTACATGTTATTTGGTTCAAGATCTTGAAAAAAATATCGTTGGAATATTGGAAAAAGATCGTTTAGATTTGGGTAGTCAAATATAAATAATCGTGTACCAAAGAAACTTGAAAAAAATCGTTTAGATTGGGTAATCAAATCTAAACGATCATGTAACCAAATCTAAACGTTTAGATTTAGATAACCAAATCTAAACGATTGTATACCAAGAATCTAGAAAAAATCGTCCAAATCTAAACGATCCTGTAACAAGAATCTTGAAAAAAAAATCGTGTAGGTTTGGCTACCAAAATCTAAACGATCATGTACCAAATGTATTACGCGGGCGAGTGACCAATTAATCGTGTGTTGACTTAGGTATTTTATGTATTTTTCATTGTGGCCTACGAGCTTTTTCCAGTTTCAAATTTGTTCTATACAGTGTAAATATTATTTCGATTTGTTATATTTTTTTCAAAAACTCTTTTTAAAAAACATAATCCATTTTTTGAAATTAGAAAGAAATAATTTGGTTTTGAAGATTTGACTCCAATTTAAAAGTTGTTAAAAACCTAGAAACAAAATATTGGAAAACAAGTAGAAATTTTAAAAATAGAAAATGGGAAATATAATTATTATGAAAGAGAGGAGTCAATAATCACAGGATAATAAATAGTACACTACATGGAATTTATTACAACGAAGTCTCATAACACAATTCATCCTTATATAATGTATAATATAAACGTACAAAATAATTAAGAAAAGAAACATTATTGATGAAATGGACAAATAGAAAGTAAACAAAAACAAAATTAACACTACAAGAAACCAAGCATGTACCAACTCCATCATCTTCTTTATAAATTATGAGCAACACAAATTTTATTTGGTAGAATTCTCAAAGTTCTTTACCACATTTGTCCATCTAGACGTAGCTTGATGGATTATCATTGTATGCGCATAATTTATCTCTTCCATTATGAATATTGTTATGCAACACAAAGTCTTAAACGAAATGAATCAAATGAATATTAAATGTCAAAAGTACTAGAACTTTTTTAGAGTTTGTATAATGTAAACATATATGTCGTATTTATAATATATACGAAAGAGCAATTATATGAAGAAAAAAAAACTTGGTTTTATTTTACCTTTTATTTTTCCTTTGTATTTGTATGTGTATATGTGTACCTGTGCATAGTGTTAGGAGAGCGAACAAAATCCCACATTGATTAGAGAAAAAAGTGATTATGAGTACATAAGTAAGAACAATTATCTCTACTAGAATGAGACTTTTTTAGTAAAACCAAAAAGAAAACCATGAGGGTATATGCCGAAAGTAGACAATATCATACCATCGTAAGATATGTATTGGTATGTTGTTCTTTTCAACACTTTTATGGGTATAATATGTGTATGTTTGTATGTTTTCTATTTTACTTTTATCCAATTATGATTTTGGCCCATTCGAATTAAAGGTTCGAATGTTAGTTGCATGTCAACTTTTTTCTAGTCGAATAGAGAGTGAGGGGCTCAAACGGTGAACAACTGCTTAGTTGCTAATAGATATTATAAGTCTGTCCCGTTATGCTCTTTTTTTTTGTTTATCATTACAAGAATTTTTTTTTTTTTTTCCAAAGTAGAGCATCTTTAAAAAAAACTTTGGCAAATCTTCTATCAACGTTTTTTTTGTAAGGGTACACTGCGCACCAGTTATCTTTTCCTTTGCCCACATTTTTTATGTTGCATTAATAGAAACTCCCTTGCAAGTAAACACATGGGCAGAAAAGGCATTTATGCCCACGAAACGTATGTCGACAGAAAAGACTTCTTGCCCACGACCATCATCTCGTAGGCATGCAGAACTTGCATTTCTACCCATGTTTTTTTCATGGGCATAAGTTTTTTCTATCAAAACAAAACTTCTACCCACGCAAAGTTCATTGGTAGAAATGAATATTTGCCCATGTAAAAGACTTCCTTGGATAGAAATTGCTTTTTTTGCCACGCATGATATTTCGGCATATAATTTTTCTTTCATTTTCACCCATGCACAAAATGTCGCCACAACTTTATAACTGCCAACATATTTTTGGCAAAACAAAAAAACGTGGGCAAAAACTATTTAAATTTGTTCCACATTTGATACTACATTATTATTAGGAGAATTTTAAAAAATAGCAAATTCTATCACTGATAGTCATTGATATGGTATAGTGATAGAAGACTATCATTGATAGAATCCAAAATTTTGTTATAACTTGTAAATATTTTAATTTATTTTACTATTTTTAAAAATGGCCCTTATTATTACATGCTTCTAAATCATTTTTCAAGTAAAGAATTGAATTTTTAATAACAAAATATATCCAACATTGCAACAACAAATTTTAAAAAGGAAAACATTTCCTTTTTAACCATTAATACTTTCATATACCAAACAAGAATTATTTAGTGCTTATTTGTTAGATGAGTTATTAGATTTCATTTGGAAATACCAAAATGAACAAAAAAAAATATTAAATACATAAAAAACAGTTACCTTAGTCAGTCGGTGTTCACAAAAAAAAAAAAGTCATTTCCGACGTCGTCAACATACAAAAATCTGAAAAAATGTATAATTAAAGTCAAATAAGAACAATATGCTAAATTTTATTTGTTTGAAATGAATCAAAAATCAAAATTAAAAAAGTAAATTCATATGTATGATATTCAAGCCTCATAGGCTATATACCTACTCGACAAACTATCAAAACTATCCAAAAGATACATATGAAAGTGCTTATACTCGAGAAATAATCGAGGTACCAAAAAAGTGCCAAATGTACTTGCCTAAAATGAACATAATTCCATAATTTTTCAAGCCTCGTATGCTGTGAATGTCACGCCCCGCCCCAAAGTCACTCTCTGTGACTAAGGAGAAACATGTCGCCTAGACCCTCATTGCGTAACCTCCTTGAGATAAACGTTGGGTGTCTAGTAAGCGGAGATAAGTACTTCCAATAAATTTTAAACAGGGAATGCGAACAAATATGAAATGAGACAACTTCATTGATTTTCAAAATAAGAGTGCATTTGATATTTAACATAAAGTTTCTCTTCAGAGAACAAAATGCAACTTGGAAACGTCTAAACTCTTCTCGCCTAGCTTTTATACTAACTGCGAGATGACAATGACCACTACCAAAATGATGCGACTAAGAAGGTACGACAAGCGATCAAGATAACAAGTTCAATGTCAGATGTTCTTCACTGCCTAAAGGAGAGGTAAGACAAACATTTAAAAACATGTTAGACAAAGTTGTCTAATGAGTGGGGTCTCTTATCCAATAAATTCAGATAATTCAATTGGACGCAACATAATAACATGTAATTTAAAACATAGTCATTCTTTGTTTCATCATCATCACGAGTCTTCTTGCCTGCTTTTTGTTTTTTATTGTGCTCTATAATAAATTTATGAATAATTGATTTATTAATTATTTAACAAAAGAAACAAAGATTGCCTTGTGGACCTTAAGTCAATGTGTCGTCTTGCTTGTAAAGATAACTGAGAGACCTTAATCTTCGTTTCAGGCCAAATTGAAGTGAGGAAAGCGTATAATCCTAGGGGATCGAATTATTGATAATAAGTGGTTTATTTTCAATTATTTTCATTATAAATCTATATATCTTATTATAGTATGCCATGATTGCGAAAACTTCAAACATGATTACTTTGTGAACTATGCATTAGAAATGTTTTTAATATGAATTTTAGTTTACATAAACTCTTATATTCCAAAAATGTGGTTGAACCAAAACTTATTAGTCATAATTTGTATGAAAACTGGTTTCTAATATATATACTTACTGATTTATTATTAAACTTGAGGGGGTTCTAAAAGTATGTGTTGGTGGCTAAGGATTGAAAATGATTTGAAAATGTGTTTACTCATCATGATTTTAAAAATGTGTATGACTTGAATTTTACAAAAACGTGTTTCAAGTTTATGAATGTACTTGGTTTCAAAATATGACTATCTAATGTTTATGATGAACGAGAGGGTGATTTTCGTAAGGCTATGTGAATGTGTTTTTCATCGCCACCTATGGTTGTCAGGGCGTTCCATGGCTGAAAGAGGTTGTGACTGGAGATCCGAGAACTTAAGCCAAGGTGAGGACATGGATGAAAGATGTGATTTTGGCTTCAGGTCTAGATATGGAGGTTGTTACTGTGGTAGGTGCTAAGTATGCATCAACTCAGTTTTGCCGCGTGTTTTTTTTATGGATATGGATCACGTGTTAGCTATTCTTGATCATGTATTTAGTATTCTACCATGGTCGGATTGGATGAAGGTTGTGGCAGACACTAAATATGCGTGAGCTAGGTTTGACCGCATGATTCCTTGATCATGTGTGAGCTATTCTTGATCGAATATTTAGGCGTCTTGCTAGTTGCCATGGTTGGATTGGGTACAAATTTGTTGGCATTACTTGTGAGTTATGGTAATATATGATTTTAACGTTTTAATTATTATTTCGTTATTGATATCATATTTAAACAATTCGAAAGTATGTTTTACGAGCTTTTACTTTTAAAATCTTACCTCTCACTGAGTTTTAGTTCACATTTTCAATGTTTTCTCCTCCCTAGGTAGCGGTCAAAGATTAAACATTGGTTGAGCTTCCCATCTTTGATTGTAGACTCTCATTCTTTTTGTACGTATATACTTAAATCTTTGTATTGCATTATGGGGTTGTTAGGGTAGTTAGGGTCATGCTATAGATATATGTTTGAGAGTTCTTTTAATGGATTGTAATCCTTTGTAACTAAATTTTTAGTTGGATATAAACTCTGATTGAGATTTTGGACTAGTCTGGATGAGTGTGTGGTGAGACACACTTGAGGTTATTTCTGTGTCTGAAGATCTCTTATATATATATAAGTGAAAAAAATTTCCATTTTCAAGTTTGGCCAACCTATATTTTAAGGGAGGTGCTGCCGAAATTTTTATAGCATTTTTTTAAAAAGTATTTCATCAATCTTACATTTGAAAAGGAATGTTTTAAAGAGTAGATTCACAACACAATCTAGGTTAGAGGAAAAAACCTAGAATAGGGGTGTGACAGTTACATTTAGCGATGATTATGGTTTCCTTCCTAAAATACACATACATTTTATGTACTTCCATTCTACTTTGGTAGTCAAGGAATGCGTGCAACATCATGGGATTAAGTAATAGAGACTCAACTACAATTAAACAATCGTCCACGTCCATTCCAAGAATAATCTGTAATTCAGCACATAATTGTTTATTTAGGGATGATTCTATTTACATTTTTTTTCTACCATGCAGCAATCTTTCAATTTCCTTGGAAGTTTCTCGCATACTTGTGCGAAATGTATCCATGAGGTTCCCTGAATATGACTGCTTCTTCTTACTTGGCTTAGATGATCCTGCATGATGTGCCATACTTGTTGGAGTGGATGGCATGTCCTCCCTTGATGATGGCTCGAATCCATGTGGATTTGGAATATCAAAGTCTTCGAGATTAATCTCATGTCATTTTTCTCAATATATTTTACGGTCTGTGAGCCCATTTCAACAGGTGTCTTACATCTGCCACTAGTAGCCTTATCTCTACCAAACACAATTTCCAAGTCATATAAGTAGGGAAATGGTTTGTTTAGTAGGCCTCGAGCATTGGGGTGTCCCTGCATGGAGTTAACAAATGTAAGTATATTATATTTTACTTTTATAGAAAGTATGAAGTATATTCATCATCTTACCTTAACCCAGTCATCAAACGCAAATTTCTCTGCCTCAATGCACTTTCGTTCCTCATTCCAACCAAACCCACTACACACTAGCCCTATCATCTCTGTTATGGCAATGTACTGCTTCTTCAAAATTTTCACCATCGACTCTAGATTTGGAGTTACTTGTATGTTGCTTCCAAGAATTTTTTCTTTTATTAGTTTTTGTACTTGTACCAAATATCTCAGTTTGAATGTCTCATTAGCAGCCCTCCAGCCACCTTCCTCCACTAGTTGTAGTAAGCACTCAACTAATGTCGAATCTTCAATGGTTGTCCACCGATGCTTAGTGGCTTTTGAATTTGTTGACGCCATCTAAATTAGCACATGAATTTAAGAAAAGTTAATGTATACAAAATCTATAGATTGACATATAGATAGCTTAGTTCTCATAATTTAGAGGGAACCCCCATGTATTTCTAACTCCAATTACACACAAAAAATAGTTCAAGTACAGATAATGTGATCGTAAAACAATAAAATTATATGGGAAACTAAACTACATATATTAGTCATACATTATTCCAATCCTCAAACATTTGGTTTGCAAGATTATTCCTCCATTTAGTCCAAACATTAGTCATTTCCACGAAGTTTATATTCTTAATGTTCAACTCGTTTAAATCTCCTTCACCATAAGATGTGACTCCTCAAATGTTGCCTCTAAACCCATTTCTCTATGTATCAAGTTATGTAAGAGGCAACATGTCGTTATTATTTTACATTGTATGTCAATGGGGTAATAAGATCTCCCTCGTAGAATGGCCCACTGACGACCCTTCAATGATCCAAATGCTCTTTCAATAACGTTTCTAGCAGACAAATGTCTCATGTTAAATAGCTCTTTTAGGCATGTTGGTGGGTTTTCTCTACGCCATTCAGTTAGATGGTAACGTTGACCTCAGTATGGATCGATGAATCCTTCAACATTCGAACAACCAGTATCACACAAGTAGTAGTAACCTGTACATAATGAATTATTAGGGTACATATTAAATAAGCATATGGTCTAACACTGTTGTGTGGGGAGAAGAGAATGCATCTGTAACGCCCTTGGAAAAAAAAAAAAAAAAGGGTTAATAATAAAATAATATTATTTTATTATTAAAATTAAATAATTATTATTATTTTTTTTTCCTTTTCTTTTTTCTTTTCTTTTTTCTTTCTTTTCTCTTTTTTCCCTTCTTCTTCCCCGCGTGCAGGCCCCCCCCTCCTCCATTTTTTTCTTTTCTCTTTTCTTCCTCTTCTCCCAGCCGGCCGCCACCCCCCCTGTTCTCCTTTCCGTTCCGGTGAAGCCCAGGTGGCCGCACCACCGCGCGCCGCGCCGCGCCTCTGTTCGCGAAGTCCCACCGCACACAGCCGCACGCCGACGCCCGGATTTGCAAGCCAGCCGCCCCTCTTCAGATCTGCGCCTCCTTCCGTTTCTCCTTCCGTTCCGACGAAGCCGCCCGCACGTAGCCGGCCGCCGCCCAGATCTGCATGCAACCGATCGTCCCAGCTGCAGCCTCGCCGTAGTGCGTCTGCAGCCGCAACCAACCCGTGGCCGCCGGGTTCCGTCCGTGAGACCACCACCGCGCGCCCCTTTTCTTTCCGTTTCCGTCCAACCGAGCCCAGCCGAAACGTCGAACCCCCTCCCCCTGCTCAGATCTACCTCCCGGCGTCTCCACTCGCCGCCGCCGCGTCTCCACGCGCCGCCGTGACTTCCAGCCACGTCACCCATTTTTCCAGCCGCGGATTTGAAACCGACCGTCGACCGACCCATACGTAAGGTTCCGCGAACTGGCGGCCGCGTGCCGTGGAGTGTCGTTGCAATTGTTTTACAGTAAATCGTCGAAGTGGTGCCTCGGGTAACAAATTTAAGTTATGAATTTTAGTTGTTTCAAAGCAAATTCGAGTTGTTGGTTGGATTAATTATTAACCGTTGTTCGGGTGTTGTTTGATTAAGGTGGTGCTTGGATATCCAAGTTTCGAAGCAAGCTTCATTGGAAGTTTGGTTTCATTCGAGTGGGATCTTGGTGAAGTTAAGGAGCTTACCTAACGCCGAGGTAAGGGACTTTCTACTGGACTCAATAAATATTATTTGGATGTATTGGCTGTATGATTTGTACTGATATACTGAGGAGGAATAACGATCATGAGGTATATGTTTGAATGTGGACTGAAGGTTAATGTATATTGTGTTGACTGAATACGATTTTATATAAATGTTTGGATTGATGCGAACTTGTTGTCTAACGTATGTCGTGATTGCTGGGCTATTTATGTGGCTGACTGATGTAGCGATATGTGTCGACTGTCCTTGGGTTAAATTGGAATAAAAATGGTTGTTTGAGGTTAAGGGGAAAGTTCACGTGATTAGGACGTTTGATTGAGTTGTAAATTGACTGTTAAGAAGTATAGAATGGACTGAGGGGATAAATTATTAGTTTTCCTAGTGGATAGTTACCCTGCGGGTGTCCTTCGGGATTATCCCCTATATGTGCATCCTTCGGGAGCACTAGACTGATATGTGCATCCTTCGGGAGCACTAGACTGATATGTGCATCCTTCGGGAGCACTAGACTGATATGTGCATCCTTCGGGAGCACTAGACTGATATGTGCATCCTTCGGGATCACTAGACTGTGACTGTGCAGGGTACACCATAGGATACTAATAATTTATTTTTCCCCGAACGGGACCAGTAGTGGGTCCCTTACTGAGTATATTAATACTCACCCTTTTTATGTTTAACTTTTCAGGCAAAGGTAACACGAGGGGCAGACCGACGAGGGACAAGAAGGACTCGTGAATGGCCATAGAAGATTGTCCTTTAAACTGCTTCCGCTGACGGTTTCATAAATGTTTTGTTGAACTGAATTTAAAAGTAGTTAAAGTTTGTAAACAGTACTTTAAAATTTCATGTTTTGAAATAGGGCCCGATTAAATTTTCTTGAATTCATATGGTTTCATTTAAAGTTCTATGTCTTTCGTAAACAAATGGTTTTGTGTCAAATTGACGACTTAGACGGTCAGTCCAAAAAGTCCGGGTCGTCACAGCATCATCTTACCCTTTGGGACTTTTAGACCAGTAGGTCATGACACTACATCTCTAAGTACCCTCGAATCGGATGCAGATCCTTCCCATCTAGGCATGACAAATATGAACTCAGCATTTTGCGAACACACACCTAGTACATTTGTGGTAATGTCACCCTTTCTAGACTTATACCTTGCGCGATCACTCATACTTACATTCATTTTGATGTGTACCATCTAATGCAACTACACAATTCTGGCAAGAGATAGAAGGCATTTTATTCGCCATTTCATAGAAGCACATATCCACTGTAAAGTAGTGGGCGAACAGATTATATACCTAAAACCATCTCCATTTCTCATTCGAATATGAATGGGTCACTGGAACAGGTTGTTTAAGAAGGATTTTATGCAGTTTAAGAATTGTGTTAAGAACAATGTTGAAGTGTCTTGACACTGTCTCACCGGACGTTGCAAAATGTTGTCTAGCTACCCTATTCTTAACATCGTGCGCAACAATATGCAAGAAAATCACAACCATCTCTTCAGCGTCCACGTATTAAGTGGCTTCCAATCCTCCTCTTGTTCTTAACATAGTACACAAGATAGTAAAACATCTTCGATCCATCAGTGTACTCTCTTGACAAGCTAGATCGCTTTCATGAATTAGACAAAAAAAGTTAAGTTGCCTAATTTGGTATCTTAGTTCTGATGATTGGTTTTCTATTCTTTTGTCTCCAAGTCTCAATTGAACATTAGCATCGATTGTTGTTGTGTTGTGCAAATTACAGTAAGTATTGCAATCAACTTGTTTGGTTCTATGTCCATACTATCTTAGTACTTTAATTAACAATAAGTTTCTGACAAAACAAAAACAATTGTATTCCTAGTATACGAGGCTCCTAAAGTTCTAATATTGTTTGTTTCCTAATATTGAGTTCCCTAACACAACAATAATCTACTTTGATGGTTCAAGTTCTTTTGCTAGTGTGACATAACTAAGATTTGTAATGTCTCCTTAAATGAATGACAAAAAACTAAATCAATCTTGATATCCATAATACTAGTGTGAATCTAATTACTGTTTTCTAAGTTTTAGTAAAAAAATATTTTTGTTTTTTTAATTATGTAACTCTTTCCTCTATGTAATTTAGTGATGAAGTTTAAAAATTTTCTTGATTTTGTTTTGATTTTAGAAAAGAAAATGGTGTCTTTTTTAAAAAAAAAATTGTGAGACTTAATTGATTTTAATTTAGTATTGTTTTTTTTAAAGTACAAGATTGTCTTCTTTTACAATTTTTTTCTTGAAAATAAAAGTTTTAACATACTTTTTGTAACAAATTTACCAACGTTTCAAGAAGTTAGTAATAAGTTGTTAATTTATCTTTCGTTTTAAAAACCAAAGTAAAAATTATTTTTTTTTCTTTAATATTTTTTGTCATTTTAACGACATATTCATTTTCTAATTTTGAAATTTTAATTTTATATGAAATTTAAATTTTATAATTTAATTTCACTTTTTAAAAATGAGTTAAAAGCCAATCGTTTTAAAAATTCAATTTTGTACAAATTTCATGTGCTTAGAAACATTATTATTTTTTGCATAACAAGTCAATATTGTATCAAACTCTAGTTATTTTTACGCAAATTTTTTTAAGAAAAAAGTTACAAACACACATCCCATTTATTTTTATAAAAAGTCAGGATCAATTATTATTCTTGAATAGGGTTAAGGGAGTTTTTTGTTTACAAAAAACATGTGTGCGTGTAGCTCTTTTGTTTTTATTACAACAAGTGAACAATATAAATTAACTTAAAAATAAAAAAATTAATATTAGAAATTGCATTTCAAACAAAGTATTCTAAAAAATTAAAACAAATAATCTGACAAATATTACACAATCATAATATACAAAACATGAATGTACTAATAAAGAAATTAGAAATGCAAAAGTCCATGTACAAATGAGAAAAGAACACATTACGTAATGGTGAGTGTCTAAGTGTATGGAGCAAGCCAGTGAGTGCGTAAGTGTGCAAGGCAAGACAAGATAGACCTACAAAAAAAAAAGTAAAATAAAACATAAGATAAGATAAATGGAACTAATGTATAAAATATTATTGAAAGTCGCATTATACCTTGTAATACAATAGAGCTTACTTCATGATAGTTGGAAAACACATAAAAGTCCACATTATATAACAAAGCAAAATGTACATACCTCGAACAAAATACCAAAGAACATGAAAAAACAAAGTGTATTTGTTGATGAGAAAAATAATAGTATAAGAAAAATAAGCGGGAATGTTATGACCTCAACCTCAATAAACTAAATTTTAGATACAAAACAGAGAAGTGGTGTGTTTAGGAAGGAGATGTGCTTTATTTATATTAAAACAAATGGTAGTGTTAACCAACAATAAATTTTTAGTTTCAAATTACTCAACCACCATTAATAAATAAAGAAATAATGATTACTATGAATTGAATACAAATAAAATAAAAATAAATTTTTTCAAGTTTAAATTTGTTAACTACCAAAAGTAAACATTAAAATTATTTAATACAAATACAACTACCACATATACAAATAAAAGTAAGATTTCCAAATTTGAATCTCCCACAACTACCAAAAGTAAACATAAAAATTATAACTTAAATCTCTCAAATCTATATGTTTTGCCAAATTTAAATTTCTCAACTACCATATAATTGAAAAAAAATAATTAATAAATAATAGATAAAAAATAGGGACATTTTTAAAAATATCAAAATAAAATAAAATATTTACAAGCTATAGCAAAATTTTGGATTCTATCACTGATAATATTCTATCACTATAGCATATTAATGACTATCAGTGAAAGAATTTGCTATAGATTGTAAATATTTTGTAAAATCTACTATTTTTAAAAATTTCTCTAAAAAATAATACCAATCAAAACAAAATTGTAAAAATAATGTGAGTAAATTTACAATAGATACATAAACAATCCAAAAAAATTCAATTATAATGTATCAACATTTTTTATTCAATAATAAAAGAAAGAAAAAAACATTTAAAAGAATGTAACTAAAATTTGAGAGGAGGAGATCCTCCAAAAAATTAATCATCATTTGTCTTAATAATCATCATGTTTTACCATCCCTTGAAACAAATCAAAAGAATAAAAAAAGTCATTCAATTGAAAAGCTTGATGTTTTAAAACAAATCAAGAGTAATAAATAAATCAGGAGTAACCAAAATGTTTTAAAACTTAATCATAACACCACAAACTACAAGCTGTAAATGATTTACAAACTTTGATTAAGAAAAGTAATAAAAAAATAAAAAAGTGTATCTTGCAACCAAAACACAAAAAATAAAAAAATAAAAAATATATCTTGCAACCAAAACACAGGAAATTTAAAAATAAAAAGTGTATTTTGGAACCAAAACACAAAAAATTAAAAATTAAAACGTGTATCTTGCAACTAAAACACATAAACAAAAATGCATGACAGAAAAAAATGCATTACAAAACAAAAAATGCATTACAGAACAAAAAAATGCAGAACAAAAAAAAAAGGCATTCTATAATAAAAAAAGGCATTACATAATAAAAAATGCAATATAGAACAAAAAAATCATTAGAACATAACAAAATTACGATACAAAAAAAAGCATTACGTACATGAAGAAGGTTAGCACAGACAGGCAACTCCTTCTTTGGGTTTTGATTTCCTCCACCAAAATAAATCATTGAATAAATCCAATCTTTCATCCATTGAGATCCGATTTCCTCTGCTCGAATCAGATTTCGACCGCCAAAAGAGCACCTACCAAAAGTGATCGATTTCCTACGCTGAAAGAAATCAGTGATCCGATTTTTGCTTGTTATCCTTCACCTCGACGAAAGACCACATGCAACAAGGGGAAGGCATAAAGGAGATGAGAAAGATGCATAAGGGAGGAGATGAAAAGATTAAGGTTTGAATGAGAAGGTAGAGGAAGAGATGAGGAGAGATCTGAAAAATTTGATGGAACAAAGAGGAGAGAGACTTTTTCGAAGGGTAAAGTAAGGACGAGATGAGGAGAGATCTGAAAAATTGATGGAAGAAAGAGAAGAGACTTTTTCTATTTATTTTTTTGATTTTTTAAAAAGATAAAACCCTCAATACCCCTTTTCTTAAGCCCATCATTTTAGACCATGGGCCAAACATGGGCTTGGCATGTCAAACCCATCTAATTCCAAACCAAGGGTCCAAACAACCTCTAAGTGTCTAAAGACCAAAATAAACAAAAAGTGTATAAGTAAAGATCGAGACGCAAAGTGTTTATGTAATACCAGTATCTTCTATCCCACTTGCTTGTTACAAAGTTAAGAAGCTCAGCTAAGAGTTTGCCTAAGAGTCTCAAGCTAAAGCTGGTACAACATTGTTGGGTTTTATGTCCTAAAACTCGTAGATAGTAAATATAATTCATTGGCCGTTATTAATAAAATGTTGTTATTATAATTTCAATAAGTATTATTTATTACATTATTAGTTTTGTCTTAATAACCTAAATCCAATAAACTAACATTCTAAGTTGTTTGATAAGTCTGGAACAGTATGTATAGACATATAGAGATCAATGTTCGAGATACAACTTACTTTGTAATTGATATAAACACAATGATCCAACGCGTTCATGTAGGTGACCTGCGAGTGAAGGTATCATATGTAATGAGTTTGCATAAGACCAGACCATAAAATAGTAACCACTAGATGTAACTCCGTTAACTAGTTTGGTTTCTATTTCATTAGGATGACTTAGGTCACTTTGTCTTAATCTTGAGTGTTTTATGAACTCTTGTACGCATGGGATTATCCTTTGATTTATATGGGTCAGAGTGGTCAAATTTCTAATTGAATATTCTTATCATTTTGTGGACAAGACCGAGTGAGGAGTTGGGAATATAATCATACAAGATGGAATTCACTCATTTTAGACTTTAGGGTAAGTTGATGAGTGTTCCTTAAATGGTTTCTTCAGAACTTGAACAAAGGGTCCTACCCTATCTATGGCATGAGAAAGGTTTATGTTTATTTGTTGGACCATAAACAAGTTGTTTATTAGAGGAGCACTGATATTTAAGAACTAGAAGTAACCTAGGGGTAAAACAATTTGATCCAACTTGTGTTACGAACACTTGCGGAGGACTAATTACTATTATTGGTCTATATCCGTGGACACAGAAATATATCTACAGTGAGAAGAGTTCAGATGTCAGTCTTTAGTGGAGTGTACACACAGTTAACGAATATTGATTAATGTGGTTAATGAGTTCAACTAATTACTCTCACATCGTTGTAGCTTTTGATATGTAGGTTCATTAGGTCTGTAAGCTCTCATTTCGCTCTTCTCTATTTATTTTTATTTACTTTCATATCTTCTAAGCTGTGAAAAACAAGTTGGAATACTTTTTTTATACTCCTTAAAGGTTGAGTTATTTTGATAAGAAAAATTAGAACTAATTTATTGGAGTGTAAGACTTGAATTTTGTTAAATATTGAAAACAATGAAGATAAAAGCAAAATGGGAGTTAATTATGAAGTGAGGGGCATAATGGTCTTTTCCTAAGATTTTTTTTATATAAAAAAGGAAGAAAAAGAAGGATACTTTTTTCTTCTTCTTCCTCATTCTTCATTCTTCTATAGAATGTTTGACCTCCTCTTCACGCCACCATCTCTCTCTCGCACACCAACACACCTCTGACGACAACACACACGGCCGCCAAGTCTCTATGCATCATCTTTACCTCGTTCGACAAGTCATCTGGTTGCATCACTGCTCTCATATGTCGTTTCAGTTGGTTGCATCGTTACAACCACGTCTCCCCCACTCATCAAAGTTCGTCGTCGTTTGGGTTTTGCTAGAACTGGAGCTTCACTGTAAGTGTTCTGCGCAACTCTCTATCCAGCTCACGAGCACTATGGATCTCAAAATCCTACGCCGGGTTGTGGCTGTTAAAAATTGGAACCTTAAAGCTGAATCTCTCTCTTGTGTTGCTTGGTCGTTGGTACAACTTGAACTTGTCATGCGGTAGTTGGATCTTGAAGTTTCGGGTAAGGATTTGCTCACTATAGTTGGGTTCCTGAAGTTTTATGAATACCCATTAAGTTTCGGCTTTGTTTTTGCAATATACCCATCTTTGTAGTCTTTGGAGATTTTAGCGACGTCCAGCCTTTAGGAAGCTCGAAATTGGATCTTTTTGCACAACTTAGGTAATATTCTAAGCTCATGGTTTTGGATGCTAGTATTCGATAGTTGAAGGTCGTTAGAGGATTTTCATTGAAGTCAAGGGTATATTGCTAAGTGCTTGGTAAGTGTTGGAGTAATTTGAGTGAGTTTTCTTCGAGTTCTTAAATGCAGATTGAGTCTAAGCATTAAGATTAGATTACTCATATTACTTGAGTTCTAAGTTGAATGTTGGAGGTTAAGTAGGGATTTTCTTCTAGCTTTGGTGGTCATTGGGTGTTGTTCTCACATGTTTGAAACATAAATGGTTTAGTGAATCTTATGAAGTACTTAAGGATAATTGACTCATGTTGATATAATGGATATAAATTTCAAACATCATCGATAATGGGGATAAAAGGGTATCTATATAGAAGACCCGTCGAGTTTCAATTAAGTTGGATGCTCATTGGGTTCGTAGGTGAAAAGTCTAATTTAATCTAAGGCGAATTGAGAATTCAAGGACTTTAGAAACATAACATAGTTTGAGTTGGCCTTATGAAGTGATTTGAAGATTGTTGTGTCATGTTGCTTTGTGCAAATAACTGATAGACCTTAATCTTTGCTTCAGGCCAAATTGAAGTGAGGAAAGCATATAATCCTGGGGGATCGAGTCATTGATAGTGAGTAGTTTATTTTCAAGTATTTTCATTATAAATTTATATTTGTTATTATAGTATGCCATGATTGTGAAAACTTCAAGCATGATTATTTTAAGAACTATATATGTTTGAAATGATTGTAAAATATGATTTTCTGTTTCCATGAACTTTTATATTTCAGAAATATGGTTGAATCCAAACTTATTAGTCATGTTTTAGATGACAATTAGTTTAAAACAATACTCCTTGATCTATACTAAACTTGAATGGTTTGAATGAAATGTTATTCTAAAAATATGTGTTGATGGCCAAGGATAAAAAGTGATTTGAAAATGTGTTTCTAACCATGTTTGGTTTTAAACTTTAAACACGTGATTTTTATGAAATAATGTTGGTGATTTCCCTAAGGCTACGTGAATGTGTTTTCATAGCGCCACCTATGGTTGTCAGGGGGTTCTGGGGTTGAAAGAGGCCATGACCGGAGACCTAAGATCCTGAGCCTAGATGAGGATATGGATGGAGGATTGTGATTTGCCTTTGGGCCTAGCTTAACCTATGGTGGGTGGCTCTATGTGCGCATAGGAGCGGATATGGAGATTGTTATTGTGGTAAGTGATAAGTATGCCTGAGCTTAGTTTGGCAGCGTGTTTTCGTGTGGATATGGATCACGTGTGAACTATTCTTGGTCGTGTATTTAGTATGTTATCGTGGTTGGATAAGATGGAGGTTGTTACTGTGGTAGGTGCTAAGTATGCATGAGCTCAGTTTGACCACGTGTTTCCTTATGGATATAGATCACATGTGAATTATTCTCGGTCGTGTATTTAGTATTCTACCATGGTCGGATTGGATGGAGGTTTCTATCATGGAGGGTACTAAATATGCGTGAGCTAGGGTTGACCTCATGATTCCTTGATATGTGCAAGCTATTCTTGACTGTATATTTGGCGCTTTGCCATGGTTGGATTGGGTACAGGTTTGTTGGCTTTACTTGTGATTTATTGTATTATATAATGATGACATTTAATTTTAATTATTATTTCATTATCGATGCATATTTACACATTTTTAGCATGTTTTACAAGTTTTTACTTCAAAAAACTTGCCACTCACTGAGTTTTTAGCTCACGTTTTCAATGTTTTTCTCCTTGGGTAGCAATCAAGGACCAAGCATTGGTTCAACCCCTCATCACCAATTGTAGATCTTCATTTTTGTATGTATATAGTTAACTTTTGTATTGCATCATGGGGTGGTTAGATGTAGCAAGAGTGAAGCTAAGGACTCCGGTTTTGTTTTCACAAACCAATTTCATTCTTAGAGAATAGAAAGGTCTTGTGGTGCCATAATATTGGAGTTTTAGTAGATATAGAGGCTTCAACGAAAGTGAGCTTTCTTCTCTGTAATTTACATTTTATTTTTATAGAAGCATGCTTAGCCATAGAAATTAGTTTATGTAACTATACATTTGCCAATGCACTGGTATTCTTAAAATTCCAATTAAATTTGAGTTAAGTTTTGTTTAAAACTTTCGCTGTAGGTCCCTTATCCCTTCAAGCATCTCGGAACAGAAGTGAAAATCTTAGGCCTTGTTCGACCGAGAGAAAACTAAAAGATCGTTAAGTTGGGAATGAAAAAAAATCATATTTTACGAGTTGGATTGAGAAATTAATTTGGGTTATTTTAGGTTGCCAACCCAATCACCCGAAAATATGGGTTGGGTTGAGAATGTCTCCCAGTCTAACCCAACCCAACCCGTTTTATACCCCTAATTTGCTTTTTATAAAAGTTGATAAATGGACGTTTTGTTCCGTTCATCTATCTATCTATCTATCTATATATATATATATATCAAAGATGGTGAAGCCTTGATTTCTTCATTCCTATGAGAGGATGAGGGTGTGAATAAAAAGTTGTAGTTTTTCTCTTACCTCTAATTTGTTGTTTTATGCTAAGTTTAACTGTAGGAAAAATATCATGATTGTCTTAGGTTTTTTAATTACAATTTTCATATAAATTTTGTTCACGCTATTTAAAATATACGTGTCACATCCCGTTCTAGAATTTTCCTCTAAACTAGATCGTGGTGTGAATCTACTCCTTAAAATATTCTTTTGAAACGTAAGATTTATAAAACACCTTTTTCGATAGAAATCTATAAAAATTTCGGCAGCACCTCCCCTAAAGTATGACGTAGCCACACCTAAAAAAGAAGATGTTTCCACTTCTATAAGATTATAATCAGACATTAGATACTATATACAACTAGTATGTCTCACCACACACATCCAAACAGATTCAAAACTTCTAGTAGAATTTAAGGTACAAACTAGGTATTACATACAAAAGATTACAAACTAATTAGGGATCGTCCAAAACCTGAGTTCATAGCGTCTCTCTAGATAAGACTAACCACCCCATGATGCGTTACAAAATTTTAAACTATATACATACAAAAAAAACGAAGATCTACAAGAACGACAGGGCTAAAACTACGTTTGGTCATGGGTCGCTACCTAGAGAGGGAAGAAAACATTGAAAACGAAAGTAGAAAACTCAGTGAATGGCAATTAGATGTAAAAACTCATAAAACATGTTCAACAAGAAGTGTAAATATGCATTGACAATGAAATATTAGCTAAAAACGATATTGTCACATAATCCACAAGGCAACCAACAAACATGTAACCGATCCAACATGGGAAGGCGCCCAGATATACGGCCAAGAATAACTCGCACATGATCAAAGAATCATGCGGCCACAACTAACTCACGCATATTTAGGGCCCACCACGATAACCACCTCCATCCAATTCAGCCTTAATAGCATACTAAATACACGACCCATAATAGCTCACAAGTGATCCATATCCACAAGAAAACAAGTGGCCAAACGAAGCTCACGCATACTTAGCACCTACCACGGTAACATCATCCCTCAAATCCAACCATGATAGCATACTAAATACACGGTCGAGAATAAGCTCACACGTGATCCATATCTACAAAGTAACACAAAGCCAATTGGAGCTCACATATATTTAGCACCTACCACGTTATCCACCTCCATCTTCGCTCTTATGTGAACATAGATCCACCCACACGACCTCTTTCAACCTTAGAATCCCCTGACGACTGTAGGTGGCGCTACAGAAACACATTCGTGTAGCTTATGGGTGAATCACCATCATACATAAATCACATATTTTATGCTTAAAAGCCAAAGATGATCAGAAAACCCATTATCATAAAGTAGTTCTAAACATGCATATTCTTGAAACCATGGTGAGTAAACACATCGTTTAAGTATAAATGAAAATATACTTTTAAAAAGTTTAAACAATGGTAGTTTCCAAGCAATCTCGTAAATTAAGATGTATATGTATAAAGAAAACTTGAACACGAGCCACAAACAGTCAATAACTCGATCCCCCAGGATTGTATGTTCTTCCCACTTCAATTTGGCCTAAAATAATGATCGAGGTCACATCAATATCTAATATGATAAGAGGCTACAACCCTTGGACCCAAATTCTAGATACTTAACCCCATGAGCATAAAACTTAGTTCAGAACTCAACGGTCTTTTATGTAGATATGCCTTTTATCCCCACTAATGATGATACTTGGGATTTATACCCATTATATTACCACGAGTCAAACTTAAAGATTTCCTAAGATCACTCCAACCATTTATGTTTAAAAAATGAGGAAACAACACCCAACGACTTCCAAAGCTAGAAGAAAGTCCCTTCTTGAACATTCAACTTTAGGATCAGAGTCTTATGAGTAATCTATCTGAATGCTTAGATTCAATGGGCATGAAATAACCCGAAGGAAAATCACTAAAATTACTTCAAAACTTGTCAAGAACTAATCAAAGTACTCTTAATCTCAATGGGAAACATCCTAACCACCTTCTAAGTTCAAAATCAAGTATCCACCTTCATGGTTTATTCAAAATTATTACTAAGATCAAATGGGTAAATATTGAGCCCAAAAAAAGCTTAAAATCTTACCCAAGTTGTGCCAAACGCCTAATTTCGAGCTTTCAAACGGCTGGACAGTGGCTAAAATCGCCCAAGAATTCAAATCTAACAATGAAATGTAACAAGTAATGTGAAAATCAAGTCAAAACTTAATAGGTCCTCAAAAAACTTCAAGTAACCCAACTAAATGAGTATATCCTTACTTGAAATTCCAAGATCCAACTATTGACCATAAGATCGAGTGAGAAGAATCGATGCAACTACGATTTAGATCTCGTAATGGAGGATATGAAGGTTGTGTGACAATGTGACAGACTGGAGCGGCAATAGAGAGGGTTGTCGGCGTCAGCGTCAACGTCGTGAAGCAGCGGAGTCATGGCCATAGAGCGTTGTGGTTGGCGTGTGTTGCGGCGGACGTGGGTCACGGTGAGCGAGCATTGACTGAAGGTGAGAACGAGAGGAAGAGACGATGTCGGTACAGAGGAAGAATCGAGAAGAATGAGGGGGGCTTGTGTGCTTCCACGAATACAACCAATTAAACTAATTAAAGTACAAGGATACTTGACTTAAATTTTCACAAGTTAAGAACCATTAGCATAATTAAAAGAAGAATGGAATAAGAGCTTACAATACATCTGTAATCCTCTCATTATTAAATGCGAGGGTGTGATGGAACTCCAATCTGAAACTTTCGTAGACATCTATGAATTATAGAACCAAAATTAAATGAATCAATAGATGACATTTGTAACACCAAATGTATTATTAAACATTACATGCTATAATTCATAAATAAATTCACAATACAAAGTTATATCTTTCAAATTCTTTTATATCTTTCACAATATCTTTCAAATTCTTTTATATCTTACTTATTCATGATGTTAAAATCATTTGGAAATTTACGGTTGAAATAGATTTCACATTTTAATTCCATGTGTGCTTAGATCAACTATCATAAATATTATATTATCAACTGTTAGGTTTGATATTTTGACTCTTACATATGGTATAAGAAATGGTTAAAATATCGGTATGATCATCATATTGTGGAGTTGGTTCAATTTTTATTCTTTCAATTATTACTACTACAAATTTGGGTTTTGTTGACACACAAGTGTTTGTCTCGTTATATTAACTCTTGTGAAAAAACACCGTTAATTAATCAAATTTATAATTTTAGGTTATCTAACACAAAACAAAACTTGTTATACATAATACCACAAAATTTCTAGAGCCATCATAGATAAATGCAGAAAACTAAGAACCATAACATAACACAGAGTTAAGCAATTATGAACTTGTTAAACTAGTTGCGATTTTTTTAGTGTCATTGATTTCATTCTTCCTTTTTTTTTTTTTACTTCAGAGATTAATAAATCTTTAGTTCCCCTATTAGTGATGCTCAACTCCATGTCGTGGGAGCAAGTCGCTAATTCTTCAAATGTATGGGGTTTTATTCCCTGCAAAATATAAAGAAGCTCCCAGTGCATGCCTTGGGTGTACATTTCCACTGTGGACAGTTTAGTGAGCCGATCTTTATAGTCTAGAAGACTTAGAGCTCTCCATCGGTTGATGTAGTCGATGATTGAATTTCTCTTTCGTTGTCTTGTGTTTGTAAGCTCCATCATGCTTACAGTGCGTCTGGTGCTGTAGAAGCGATTTAGGAATTCCTTTTTCAGTTTTTTCCAACTGTCAATTACTTTCGGCTTCAGATCAGTATACCACTTGAAAACATTTTCTTTTAAGCTTCAAACAAACTGCCTGACTAGTTGGTCTCTCCTTGATCCTGCATTTTTGCATGTTTCAACAAAGTGAGCAATGTGTTGCTTTGGATTGCCCTTTCAGTTGAATTGTTGGAACTTTGGAGGTTGGTACCCAACATGCATTCACAGATCATTGATTCTCTTGGTATATGGCTTTGAGTACATAAAAGAAGTTTGTAGCGGTTCTCCATACTCATGAGCTCTTATGGATCTTGTGATCATATCTTGCAGTTGTTGGACTGACAGGGAGGTGATAGAGATGGACTGTTGTGTCTGGTTTTCCTACAACACAACTTTTCCTCTATCCTCAGCTTTGGCAGCAGGAGTTTTGCTTGACTCAGAAGTTTCACAAGCTGTTCATTTGTTCTTTTAAGACATTGATTTCATGATCTCGCTCCTCGACAAATTTCATTAGGAAGTTTATTTTCCTCTCCATTTTTGCCATGGTAGCCTCAACAGTTACATCAGCCATTATGACAGACACTACTTCAAGGTCTGGTTCTGGCTTTGATAGATCAAAACCAAGAGTAGAGTTGTCGAGCAAAGGATTCTCTCTGATGATGATCCCGCCTTTAGAAGATTCCATCCGTTCCCAACTTTTCTTTGTGAGGATAGAACTTTGTTCTTGCTCTTGCATGCTCCTCTTTGAGTGACTTTGGGTGACAAGTTTAGTGTAAGAGTCGTTCGTGCGATATTAGGCGTTCAACCAACTTCAAGAACTTCACATGCTTCGCTTCCTCAAATCAAGCGTAGGCGTTCAACCAACCTCAAGAACATCACGTGTATGCTCCGCTTCCTCAAATCAAGCGTAGGCATTCAACCAGTTTTAAGAACATCACATGCTCTACTTCCTCAAATCAAGTGTAAGCATCCAATCGAGAGAGAGTCAGAGGATCAAATTCTACAGATCGAACCACATTGCATCAAATCAACACAAATACAACATCAACTTAAGTTCAACTCCACGAATCAAATTCATCTGAAAATCTTGTGCGAACAACCAGATCATCCACAGAAACTGACATTATCAACCTTAAAGGAATACACAACCAATAACAAAAGTCTAAAAAATATTTCATTTAGTACAACTTTACCTTTATTAATAATTTTAAAACACATATATTGATTGTTATAAAATGTCAATAAATGTATATATTTAAATTGACCAATAGAAATATCAATAAAACACTTTTATTGACACAAAAGTACATTAGGTTCCTTTAAAATTATAAATTCCCAGATTTTCATTTAGTTGATGGTTAATAAATGCCAATAACACTAGTTTCCATCATAATATAACTAATATAGCCAAACTACATATGTTGATTGGCAACATCCTTCAACATATCATTTATTATTAACAAGGATCCATCAAAATTATACCTTTTTTGTTTTTTGATTAGTTGACGCCAAAGAGTGTCGACAAAAGGGATAAAATTGACTAATTTCTGGTGGCCACAAAAAAAATTGTTGAAATGTTGACGATAGAAAACGTCAACAAAGACCGCTCGTCAATGTTTTATTACCATCAACAAAACTATCTCTTTACGTTCAGGCATTCTTTATATTAAGGGTTTTTTTTTCTTTTCTTTTTTTTTTTTTTTGCCATCAACATATATGTCTTGACATTCTTAGGTGGTCAATAAAGACCAAAATTGTAGAAGTGTGCCCAATTTTAGTTCTCGTATTTAAAAAAAAAAAAGATTTAATCCCTCAAAATTCATTTTTATGACCAAAATTTATTAAATAATAACAATAACTTTCATTTAAAAAAAAAACACAATATGTAATATGTTTTTAGATTTTATGGTAAAAATACTACAAATAACAAAAGCAATTTTAAGAATGAATAGTAAACTAACCTTTGAGATTTAATTCAAAGTTTATTGAAATTTTATATATTAAAATTAGACAGTTAAAAGTATAAAAACTAAAAATACATAAAATTATCATATAGATACCGATTCATAAAATGAGGCACAACCAGAATCAAAAAAAGGAAGAAAATATAGTATTAAAATAAATAAAAATTAAGAAAATAAGAAATTAGAAAATTTTATCCAAATTCTCCAAATTTCATGAAATTTCAACCAATTTGTGTGTGACTTATAAAACCTACCAAACACTATTATTTATAGGCAATTTGGCAAGTATTAGGTGTATTACATAACCATTAAAGGTTGATATTTTCAAGACATTTGACAATGTAGATATGTGATGTGGAGGGAATAACACATAAGAGTAGACACTCTTTAAGACATTAGATAACTAAAATGTGTTTTGCACGTAAGAACCTTGTTAATATATTTTTTTTGTTGAAATGAATAAATAGTATGTACTGGTAAATTTAAAAAATAACAATACTAAAGAGATATAATAAAACTAAACGAGTACTTCTTTTATATAAAATGTTTTTTGGTTACATTTCTAACACATTTTAATTTTTATAATATTTTCTTTTCTCTATAACATTATTGAACTTTTTGATAAAGTCAGTCTAGATTAATTTAAATTTTGTTTGTTGAAAAAAATAACATATTACGTTTTCTATATCAAGTAAATTGTTGTATAAATATAATTTTAAGTAATAAATGTGAGGAGCATAAAATATAAACTATATTTAAATCTTAATAAATAATATTATGGAAATTTTTTAAAAATAGTAGATTTTACAAAATATTTACAACCTATAGCAAATTCTATCACTGATAGTCATTGATATGTTATAGTGATAGAAGACTATCAGTGATAGTATCCAAAATTTTGCTATAGCTTGTAAATATTTTAATTTATTTTATTATTTTTAAAAATGTTCCTAATATTATTAACAATTAAATTAGAATTAAAAAAGAAGTGATAAACAATTAAATTTAACAAATATAAGATTACCTCTTCATCTATGACAATAAGTTTCAATACTTGTGACACTTCTCCCTTTTTAGTTTATATATTGTTTTATGAATAACATTCCTTTGAGACTCCAATTATTTTGAAAAAGTTCCAAACCTCGTATTAGCAAATGTTCTATAAAGTCAACAATTTTAAAGTGGAAATAAAAATTAACTTATAAAACAATAGAATGCAATAAAATATAAATGTTAGCATTACTTTTTATTTATATATATATATATATATATATATATATATATCAATTCTTGCTTTGAGCTTGCACAAATAATGAGTAGATAAAACTTGAAAGAAACAAAAAATTTGGATAGCAAATTTAACTTAAAGGATGTTGTAATGCCCTAGACCTAGGATATGATTCGGACCAGGATTTGAAATTCGAACCTTCGACATTCTCCTGCATCCCCTGCGACCTGGCAACATCATCCTTACTATCCTTAAAGGCTTATTAGAGTGAAAGTTCAGGAGGTGATCCAACATAGAATTGCTCCAAGCTAAGCACGCTTAACTTTGAAGTTCCTATGATCAAGCTACCGAAGAGGAAGGTGCACCTTGTTCGTATAGGTATTAACTTTTAATTTTTTAAAGTTTTTCTTAACATTACTTTCATATCCTCAGGATCCCTTTCATTCAGATGTGATATCGGTTCATTCATGTCTCTCTCCCAATCTTGAGCGTTACAGATGCATCTATGTTTATACATAAATTGGACTATCATGGTTCTTGTTATGAAATTTTAAAAGGTAAATTTTTTTATTATAATAATAATACATATTTATATCTTACAAAATGTTACAAATCATTTATTTCCCATATTACAAACAACTTATACTTTTTTTGTTTGAGTACAGAATGGATACAAACAATGTTAAATGTTTTAAACGATTTCTAAAAACATTATTCACCCACGTAGTGGTTCTGTACTTGGTCATATGTGTGTGGCTTTCTCTCTTTCTCTATTCATTATAAAATTTGTATTTGTTTATTATTATATTATAATGGAACAAATATTGAAAGGGTAAATTAAAATGATTATTTATTACAAACAAAAGAAGAGGTGGAAAGTTTTCTTACATTGTTTTTTTTAAAAGGTAAATTAAATGACAACAACTTAATATTGACATTAATACAAACAAAATGACAATAGGTGTGAGTGACTTTTTTTATAAATTAAAAAGAATAACTCAAGATTGACATTAATACGCAGGGTGTGATACTGTAAATGTAAAATTTAGCAAGAGGTAGAATCGCCGAAAGTAAATCGCTTCTTAAGCCACTTTTAATATAGTAAGGATATACATTAGAAGTGACATATGAACCATAGTAGCAATCTATTTAACAATATTTGTAATAATATCAAAATAGTATTTTAACTAAAATAAAAAAGAAAAGGGTGGATTATTAATAAGTAATGGAAAGAGAGGGAGTATGAGGTACCAAAATAGAGGAAGGGGTTAAATATTAAATATACCAAATAGGGTGGTGTATGCAATTGGGAAATAAGTAAATTGGAATGAGTTGTCAATAAATAGGAAAGTGAATTTTTTTTTAGGATTTTCTTGTTTAGATGATAAAAGAGTTTAATGCTCAAACCAACGTCCACACTTGGGGTTGACACATCATTTCTAACCTACTTCCATCGTTCTTTACCTGTCAACTAAATTCATTTAACCTCAGGTCAGTGTCATACCTAAACACTTAAATTTTTGTTCTATTTTGTTTCTTATTTCAACTTTTCAAAACTTGCTTGTCTTATCTATTCCATACCAGTATATTTTTAAATTAAGTTAATATTTGAAGCTTTAAATAGTTTTCTTTTTAATTTTAAAGTTGTTTTTGGCATTAGATTACTATTTATATCGAGATAAACTCAGATAGTAGTTTATTACCGTCTATTGTTAATAAACTGATATTTTTACATTTGTAAATATTTTTAGTAATTTTTTTATTTAAAAAAAATTCTTTAAAAATTTTATATATATTTTTGTAAAAAAATTTACCTGTACTCTTAAAAAATTATTGAATAATTTAAAAAATGTGAATTACTCTCAGTATTGTCCTTAATCTTTAGAAAAATAAAAAACACCATCCTTCCACCTCCGGATTTAGAGAGAGGATTACTCCATAGGGGGAGAAGAGATAGAAGTAGAGAGAGAAAGGCTCTCATGGCTCTGATACCATTAAGGGTCGGATGCCACTGCTATTTATAATGAAATTCAATAATTGCAGCTATAGCGCTCCAATTATTAATTTTTACTATTGTCCTCACAGTAGTTCCAACAAAAATTACAATTGAGATTTTCAGAATGGCCGACAGGACAAGACCCCTGTTTGGCTTGTTCTGAAAGTCTTCGCTTACTTGAAAAGTAAAAAGATAAGATTGGTGGGACAGGACCCCCACTATCTCTTATCAAAAGCAATAAAGAAAGCAATAAAATTACAGCGGAAAAGCAATAAAGGAAAGCAATTAAAGATAGGTGTGATATGTCTGCTAATCTTGGATTCTCTCTTCTGAAAACTTGCTGGAGAAGATAATGACGTCACCCGGTTGTCTTCTGATTGGCTTGGATTGTTGATTCCTCTTATATCGATCGTATAGGCATTCTCATGTTCTTTGGATTAAACGGCCTCACCTATGGTCTTACTTCGGCTACCCCGCCTTGCTGCCACTAGAAGCACCCATCCTCAAAACATGAATTCAGCCCTTTGAGATATAGGAATCTTCTCTTTTGGAGTTCAATCCACTACGCTAACCGCGCTGCCTGAAGGTGGTGAATCCTTTTCAGAAGTATGCCATCTCCGTCATGTACTCTTCTCATTCAAATGTTCTTCAGTGAAATCCGTAATTTTAGTAGACTGATAAAGCAATGATAAGATCAGAATACAATGATCTTATCTAAATAAATGCAAGAAATTTAAATAAATTAATTTATAGTAATTTACATTAATTAAAACTAAAAATTAAAAACACTTGAACAAAATTAAATTAAACGTTTGAAATTAGTGAATTCACATAGGTTGTGAATCCAGAAGCCGGTCATTGATGTCGTATCCCTCGTAGGGATCGAAGGTGTCATCTTCTTCGTCTTTGACATCATTGTTGACAAAGGCTAGAGAGGTTTCCTCCGGAATCGATAGCTGTATTGCTACCGTGTTGACGACGGAGTTGAAATCTTCTTGGGATCCGGCTCCAGCTAAGGACGACATGATTGAGTTCTCGCAAGGAGAAAAGATTCGTCTTCTTGCCTGGTCATGCCCTGGAGATGAACGTTGGCTTTGAACCAATCTTTCATCTTGTTGACTTCGAGATGTGAGAAATTGAACTTTTCCCACCACTTGATCCTGAGGGATTTGCTCAGGGCTTTGAAGTTACCTGAAGGTCCTAGCTGGAAGTTCCAACAAAAGATCCACGTTATTTGAAAATACAAAGCAAACCTAAACGTCTTTGAAAGAGGAGACGAATAGATACTTTGTTGGAAAAAATGGTATGAACGTTGAACCTCAATCGGGAAGATCTCTTCGGAGAGTCCAAAGTACATCCACCAATTTTGAAACCAGTTTGGAAAGTGTTTCTAGAATGTCACAAACCAAGAGTGGTTGTAAGCTTGAAGCCAAAATACCAAATACCATGCCCTTGTATAGTCACGGTAGTTGTATGATGATGGTTTGAAGGGGTGAGAAAACTTCTTACCCACAAACATCCCCTGTTTCCAGTAGGATGGAGTGAGAACTCGAAATATTCTCAGCTTTGAGTAAATGATCTTCGAGGGATCATTCTTGTCAGGAATATGAGTAATTTCAGCGGATTTGGAATCGACTAAAATGTACTCATAGAAGGTCCTTGTTTTTTAAAGATCCTCTGGCAGGACGTTGAAGCTGTGAGGAAATACTTTATTACAGACTTCTTGGGCAGAAGGCCTGTCGAACTCTGTTTTGATGGTTAAATCCACCATTGTTGTCTTGGTGAAATAACCTTGAATGGGAGGTCTAGGCTTGAAAACCCTAGGCCTGACAATTTGAGAAAACGAGGAAGGGTTCCTCGGAATCGGAGATTTTGAGGAGGAAGCGGCTGGAGAAGCAGCACGCTTGTTTGGAGTTGTAGCACCAGAAGGGTGTAACAACGTGGTTGAAGGATATGGAGGAAGACTTGAAGGGTCTGATTGAATGGTCAAAGTCCTTGGAGAGGAACCTTGACGATGCCTAGACACTTGCTCAAATTGTAAGTCCATGGCATAATTTTCTGCACTCATCGGAGCGGGTGCAGAAGATTGACTTAAGGGTTGATTTCCCTTAGAAGGAGGAGTAGTTCCTGAGGAGGAAGCTACTGATTGAGGTGAATAGTTTTGTGAACTATTCTGTCTAGGAGGAGGACGCTGCGAATGTGGCCGTTGCCGGCCGGGAGGAGGTTCCATGCGAGGCTGATTGTGGGTTTCTCAAGATGTGTTCTCTTGAGAGGTAATCAGCTAATGAGTTTTCGCTGCCTTTTATAGGCTCGATTTTGATATCGAAACAGGATAAGATCGCCTGCCACCTGGCGAAGATTTGCTTCGAGATAAGATTTTTGACATCTTTTTCAAAGATGAACTTGCTTGCCTTTGAGTCCGTTCTGATAAGAAAATCTTTGTTGATAAGATCGCCTTGGAACTTGTGAACGCAAAGCACTATTGCTAGTACTTCCTCTTGACGGTGGAATAGTTCTTCTACGCACTATTCTAGACTCCGGAATGATAACGGACAATAAAGATTTTGCCGTTAAGATCCTGTTTGAGGATGCCGCCGTAATCGATGTCAGAGGCATCTGTATCAATTATAAGTTTGGCATGTTCATCCACAAGGGATAAGCATGGAATGCTTTTGGCCAAAGACTTGATTGATTGGACTGCTCGAGTATGCTCGTCCGTCCACGGCTTTGGAGATTTCTTCAGTCTGTCGTAGAGTGACATACAAATTGAGCGGAGATCCCAGATGAAATCGCCGATATAGTTGACGCAACCCAGAAATCGTTGTAGCTGTGTTTTGTCTTGAATCACATCTGGAAATTTATCGACAAATTCTAGAGATCGTTGAATAGGCTTGATAATTCCTTGATTAATGTCATAACCAAGAAATCTAACTCGAGTTTGAAATAACTTGATCTTTGGTTGGGATACCACAAGACCGTTGAACTTGATAACATTAAGAAACACCTATAAGTGCTTGAAATGTTGATCTACCGAACTTGAAAATACCAAGACATCGTCAATGTAGACGATTGTGAACTCTTGATATGGGTCGAAAATATCGTTCATGATTTTCTGGAATTCGGATGGAGTATTCTTCAGTCCGAAGGGCATGACATTTCATTCATATTGACCAAATGGAACATTGAAAGCCTTCTTGTAACGGTCTGCTGGATGAATCTGGATTTGCCAAAATCCTGATTTCATGTTAAACTTTGAGAACATCTTTGCTAAAGTAATCCGCTTTAGCAAGTCTTGGCGATTAGGAATCGGATACATAATCCATTTGAGAACCTTGTTGAGGGGCTTGTAGTTGATGACAAGCCTTGGAACACCACGCTCTTTTCGGTCTGGTTGTTGACGTAAAAGACCGAGCATGACCACGGGCTTTTGGATGGGCTGATGAGTCCCTTTTTTAGAAGTTCTGCTATTTCTTCAGAGCAGACTTTGACTAGATCCTTGTTCATCTGAATGGGCCAAGTCTTGGTAGAAATTTGGGCCTCTTTGAACTCGCTAACATAGGGTAACGTTACCATATGTTTCTTCCGATCCCAAAATGCATTTGGAAGACTTGAATAAACATCCTTTCAAGCCTCTGTTGGAAGCTTCGAATTTTGAGTTGAATAGATGGCTTGTTTATCTGGGAAGCCACCTTGCTGGTCTTGAGTTCGTCTTGAAGGAATTCGATCTGCCTTTCCTTCTTGGCAATTCAATTGATGAATTGATGAATTTCTTCTTCAATATTTGAAATGTACTTAGGAGTTATTGGATGAATAAACTCGAAAGTAATTTCCTTGTCGAACTTCTTTGAGGTTATACCCTTTTCATCGACATCGAAATGATATAATTGGGTTAGGAATGGCGTTCCTAAAATGATTCCTTCATTAAGGTTTTTGACCAAAATGAATGTGTTGACGAAGCACACGTTTCCTTTACAGATGTGTACCTTCGATAGCTTGAACTGGATGTTGAGGGGACCACCGTTGGCTCCACTCAAGGACTCCTTTGTTTTCTCGAAGTATCTAGAAGGAACGAGTCCTTCTTGAATAACGTTTTGATCAACTCCCGAATCGATGAGGGCACAGGCTTCGAGTTGAAAGTCTTTTACCTTAAAGACTATCTTTGACATCCATTTCTAATTTTGAACTTTGTTGATGTAGTTGATACTGCCGGTCTCACCGGGTTCTTCAATCAGCAATGTTTTTCCCAAAATCTGTCTTTCAGGAATAGTTGAGGAAGTTCCTGGAGTTTCCCTTGAACTTAGAGCTTCTTGAAAGGCTTGGAATCCTTGTTCAAGAAGAGGGAGACGTTGCTTAGTGTCAATAACATCCCTTTTGAGAACCTTTACTTCATAGTTAAGGTCTTCAACTTGAATAGGCTTCTTTGCCTCGCCTTTGATTCGATTCATGATGTCTTGAAACTTATACATGATTGGACTTTGAATGGCCTTTTGGGGATTTTGTTCTTCAATGATCTTTCTGAGTTTGAGTAGGCAGGTTCGCTTTGAAGACTCATCAGGTAGCTCCTTGATAAGGTCAAAAAGGTTTTCTTGATCTTTTGTGATGACGTTGATGTGTCCAGAAAACTTACCAGCACACTTTCCCGTGCAAGGAATTTCTTCATCTTCGTCGCTTGAATCACTTTGAGAATAGAAGGTGTCTTCGCTAGAAGAACCTTCATCAATGAGGACGTTGATACCTTTTTCATCTGAAGAGGGCTCAGTTTGAGAGGAGGTATCATCTTCTGACCTTATGGCGTAGGGAAGAGATTGTCTCGTTTCTTCGTCTATAGTCAGGGCATTGATTTTATCTTTTAGAGGACAGCGGTTGGCATAGTGACCTTTTCTGTTGCATTTGAAACAGAGGTTGGTCTTTGAAGAATAACGCTTCTTGCTTTTATTCTTGTGTAATATTTCCTCTTCCTTCGAGGAAATTCAGGGTCTTTAGCTTTGCTTCTGCTAAAGAGTCGCTTGGAGGAAGATTTCTTTTTTTTCTTCCTTTCATCCTTCGGTCCTTTATCTAGGCCGTATTGCTTGCAGAAGGTGCCCAATTCTTTCCTGTAGTCAGAATCCTTGATCACCTTGGTGGTATGCTTATTCTCCATACAGAGATTAATGCATATTGATTGAACTATGGCTGAGATGTCTCCAAAGGTTAACTCAGGTCAGTCGATTTGCTTGGTAACTGAATTAGTTGCCACTGTTTGATAGAATTTTTTAGAAATATAATGCGGCAGTCCTTCGACGAACTTCTGCTTCCAGATGTCTGCTCCGCAAGTTGTAAGAGTATAAAGACGTGCCAAGAATGTATCTTTATACCATTTATATTGACTCATCTTGTGACATCGTAATCCAAGAAGAGATTCCGTTGCAAGAATGAAATGGATTTGGGTGCTGCCAATGAACTGCTTCGTCATTGCGTAGACCAATTGGTTGACCATATCCTGCTCTTCGACTTGGATAGGGGCAGAAGCGTTTTCTGTCTTGACAACTGTTCTTGTAGCGGTTAGGATGCGGTATCTTTCTTGCTCAGTTAGTTAGTTGTGCCACCAGCTCCTTTGGTTTTCTGTGAAACCTGAGATTAGAATCTGGGCTGTTTCAAGAGTTGTTTTCCTGACGCTGTAGGCTGAGGCTGCCAGTAACATCTCTTAGAATGTGTTCATCATTTGAGCTTCAGAATATCCATCAATATTCCAAGTGGCTAAAGACATACCATCGTAGGTATGTTTCTCATGATGAAGGTCATCCCAACCTACAGGAGGCGACGGTCGAGGGTAGTGAATTTTCATGTCTACCCATTGCGCTACAGGGAGAACCTTTGAACTAGAAGCTTGAGGCGAGGAATCCTTTGCAATCACATTGATTCCTTTCAAACTCTCAACTTTGTTTGTTGAGGCTTTTGCTTCTTTGTGATGGAAATAGTGGCCAAACGCTTGTTGATTTCAGCTAGATAGTCTGAAGTACCATCCTTAAGCTTACCGATATTAAAGCTGTTGGGCTGAAAAATTGGTTGATTAAGATCTACTTGAGGAATCTCAGGATTCTTGATCTTGATCGGAGGGCCTGGATTCTCAATTCTTTCTACTGCTTTGGATACCGTAGAAAGAACCTTGTTGGTATAATTGAGTTGATGTTGGATGTTCTTGATTTCACGAACTTCAACCTTTTGAACCTTGTCTTCATCGATGGTCTTGTAAGGAGAAGAGACCATCTTGATGGCAGGGACAACAGGATGAGGGAAATAAGCTTCTTCTTCTAGAAGACATATCACACATATATTTAATCGCTTTCCTTTATTGCTTTTCCGCTGTAATTTTATTGCTTTCTTTATTGCTTTTGATAAGAGATAGTGGGGGTCCTGTCCCACCAATCTTATCTTTTTACTTTTCAAGTAAGCAAAGACTTTCAGAACAAGCCAAACAGAGGTCCTGTCCTGTCGGCCATTTTGAAAATCTCAATTGTAATTTTTGTTGGAACTACTGTGAAGACAATAGTGAAAATTAATAATTGGAGCGCTACAGTTGCAATTATTTTAAACTAAACCTCTTTTTCTATAATCACTATTTCAACCAATCAAACGAACATGTTAACAATAAGAAGATAGGCAGAGGCAAGGGTGGATCCATTAAGGGGCCACGGGGGGCACGTGGCCTCCTTTACATTATCGGTTTTTGTATTTTAATATTAAGATTTAAGTGTTAAATTACACTATATATTAAATTTAGCTTCTATGGTAGTGGTTGTGCCCATCCTGCACAACCCTTTGGTTGTAAGTTTAAATCTTGCCAATGGTTGTATATATAGAAACAAGGTCCATTGCTTATTAAGGCAAGATTGTCAATCTGCTACATTAGAAAGATTGTACATAGTAAATACAAAATACAATATTATATAATTAAGTGTTGTTTAAAAAATACAACAAAACTGTAAAATAGTTGTGCTGTATAAAATAATTTCGAAAACGAAAAAATTCATTGACCCACAATGGAAAATACCAAAAATGAGACCCATGATTTTTCGGTACCTAGCATGTGTAATATATTTGGTAAACGATCGTTTAGATTTGGGTACTCTTGCCTACACGATCGTTTAGATTTGGGTAGCTAAATCTAAACGATTTTTTTTCAAGATTCTTTGGTACACGGTCGTTTAGATTTAACTATTTTTGGTATACGATCATTTAGGTTTGATAGTTTAAATTTGGGTAGCCAAATCTAAATGATTTTTTTCAAATTTTTTTGGTATATGATCATTTATATTTGCTACACTATCGTTTAGATTTGTTCATTAAATTTGGATAGCCAAATCTCAACGATTTTTTCAAGGTTTTTTGGTACACTATTGTTTAGATTTGGTACACAATCTTTTTTAAGAATCTTTGGTACACGATCGTTTAGATTTGACTATCTAATGTCCCAACGATTTCTTTTCAAGATCTTTTATATTTTTCACACAATCCTAAACCCTGGAAGGTAAAATTTTAAAACGTAAGTTTAAAAGACTTAGTGAAATTTTAAGAAAACCTTTTTGCAATACCTTTTTACAAACATCATTTCGCATAAACAACATCAGAACATTTCGCATAAATCATTCTTTATGCTTAAACAAATTTATAACATAACAATTTCACATAAACACATTAGTTAACAATCATTCCTTTCACCAAGGATCCCAAATCGTTCTCTACGCTGGTCTCATTACCTTGCGTTTGATTACTGTATCAACAGCATCTAAGAACATACAAATTTGTTCTTGTTGCTCAGACCGCTAAGCTTTATATACTTCTTTCAACGCATAAGCTAGCTTCTTATCACCATGTAATCCGTACACTCCATGGTGGTGCACGTAAAAGTTAGCATCATCTCAAGGAATCAACTAATGGTTTGAAAACCATTTCATAGCATTGAAATCGTAATCATAAAATCAAGCTTTAACATTATAAATCATGTTTGAACACATATAAACTTTTTATAGAAATCTCTTTTTGAAACACTTTCTCATTTGAAATCATCTTTCAAAATAGTAAAGCGAAACCACAAAACTTTTAATAAGAAAACCACACACCACACTTTAACAAAAATCCTCCTCTTCCTCCTCTTCTCGTAGAGCCTTCTTGCGGAACAAATCGTCGTACTTAACATTTTGTTTCTCTTCTTCTCACCAAAGCAAAATTGCAGCATTTTAGCTCTTTTTTTTTTCTAAAAAAATCTCTTTCGTGCTTACTTAGTGACAAAGTCCTCTATTTATAGAGCTCTTAAACTATCTTAGTCATGCTTAAACTCTTCTCAGTTTTCCAACTTCTGCTTAAAACTTTACACGTGTAAATTTAGTACTCAACCCAACCATGCTTCAACATCTTAATCTTACACGTTAACACCTGTCAAATGAGATATGACATTTTCTTCGTCAGATCTTATTTCTCGTTTAACCCCATACTGAAAATAACTTTAACCACTTCACACTTCTCGCGAATAACCTTATTTTGTGGTTATATTTTTATTACAAGAAACCTTACTCGCGAACTAACCAACTTTTACTCGCTTAGAACACTTATTGCGAAATTAAACTTCAAGACTTCCTTGAAGACTTCTTCATCGCCAAACCTTTGGTTCTTATACGCCTAGTCTTTTTAGCAAAAACTTCACAACTTATTTCTTTTGAGAGCATTTAGACTTATAGATTCTACTCAAACTCTTTCTTTTCTAAAAACTTCCTCGCGATTAACTTCTTAATCGCGAAACTTATACTTAACTATAAAAGATTTTATCGCTTAATCCTTTCTGTGGATTTATTCAAACGCCAACTTCTTTAATACTTAACCGAATTTTACTTCCTACACTCAAATAAAAAAAAAAGAGTCATACATATAATTATGATGAATGATTACAATATATTTTCCTTATACATGTTTGGAAGTGTTTTGAGAAATAGTGATTTTAGAAAAATTGATATGTTAACAAATTATTTGTTACAAGTGATTTTCTTACCATCATTGTCTTTGAGATTATTTGATACTTTTAAAAGTGATTTTGTACCTCCAAAGTAATTTTCAATGACTTAACCTCGTTTGAGATTAACTTTTAGAATAATTGTTTTTAGCTAAATTGTTTAATTATAATTTGTTGTGAAAATGGGGCTCAACCAAAATGCGGAAACTGAGGAAATATAATATTAAAATATAAAATAAAGTAATATATAATATATATAATATCAATAATAAATGAAATAAATTAAGAAATTAAGAAAATTCAAAATCTCATAAATTTCTCCACTTTCTTCATGGAATTCTCTCTAATGTGGGTACAACTTATTATTCCACCAAATGCCACTATAGGCAATTTGAAAAATAGGATGTGGCATTACATGGCCACTAAAAGACCATGTTTGTTTGACACATGGTGGACACTAAGAGACCATGTTTGCTTGACATGTGGCTATGGCCACTAAGCACACTAATGGTCATCTACATTTTATATTAATATATATAATATAATTAACTTTTCTAAAAGTGTTATAAATCCATGTTAATGTTTGGTTAATTTTAAAAGATTTTAAAATGATTGAAGTTTGTTTCCAAAAGTAATTGTTGATGAGAAATTTTGGCCAATCACAAATTAACAGATGGAAAAATTTGGGACAAAGTGCTCTTTTAATCAAACTGTGCCATGTGACGATTGGGCTCGTAGCTATAGTCCATCACAGATTTATGGGCTTTTAACTAGAATAGCCTAAGGGGTGACTAGAAAAATAGCAAATTTAAATGTTTAATTTAGATAAATGAAAAAAAATTATTTTAATTGTTAATATGGAACAATTGAAAAATGGAAAAAAAATTGTAAGGCCCTAATCGCATGCAGACAACGCGATAAAGGCCTTGCAATAAGAATGATGCGCAAAGAGATTTTCAATAGTTAAAATGCAAGTTTCGATTAAACTACGATATGAACTCTTACGAGAGGAGACACGGCTATCCAATCGACAAGTAACCTAGGGACAGTGATGTGATGCAAATGTAACTAGTCGGTGATTGATCGGACCCAACCGTCCAACCTAAGTTTAGAATAAGGGTTGATAGAGGCATGTGACATTTTCGGATTGGGCTACTTTTCGTAGTCGGTTAGGGAAATCATTTCAGTATAGAAAAACTTACTTGAAAAGATCTATAAATAGGGAGTACGAGTCATCTGAGAATACTCTTACCCTGTTTTTCCATTAAAAAAAAATGAAAGGTGTTAAGGATTCGAGATTGGAATGAGCTCTTTCCGATCAGGATTTCGAAACTAGAGGGGACCTCCGCCGAAGAAGCTAAACTGGTTGACCTAACAGTGAGTAGTTTCATTACTAAAAGTTTTTTAATAAGAAAAGAGTTTCCAAATATTTCATTTAACATCATACTACTTCCTTTGAAACTATAAGCTATGTGTTGGGTTTTATATCCTAAAACTCATAGATAGTAAATGTAATATGTTGATAGTTATTAATAAAGTGTTGTTATTATAATTTCAATAAGCGTTATTGATTATATTATTAGTCATGTCTTAATAACCTAAATCCAATAAACTAACATCCTAGGCTGTTTGATAAGTCTTGAACAGTATGTAGAGACATACATGAATCAATGTTCAAGACACGGCTTAAAGGGTCTATAGTATAATGATAATGCTAGGTACCTTATTCTGGTAATACTATGGATACAACTCACTTTATTTTTGATACAAACATAATGATCCAACGCATTCGTGTAGGTGACATGCGAGTAGGGGTATCCTATGCAATGAGTTTTCATAAGATAGAACCATGAAATAGTAACCACTAGATAGGTTTCTATTTCAGTAGGATGACATGAGTAACTTAGTCTTAATCTTAAATGTATTATTGAACTCTTGTTTGCGAGAGATTTTTCTTTGATTCATATGGGTGAGAGTGGCCAGATTACCAACTCAATATGCTTATCATTTTGGAGACAAGACCGAGTGGGGAGCTGGAAACATAAACACACAAGATGAAATTCACTCATTCCCAACTTTAGGGTAAGTGGATGAGTGTTCCATTAAATGATGTCTCTAGGACTTGAACAAAGGTCCTACCCTCTCTTTTCAAAGAGAGGGGTTTATGTTCAGTGGTTGGACCATAAACATGTTGTTCATTAGAGGAGCATTGGTATTTAAGGACTAGAAGTAACTTAGGAGTAAAACGGTAATTTATCCAACTGGTGGTACGAACACTTGTGAAGGACTAACTTCTTGTTATTGGCCTATATATCCATGGACACAAAAATATATCTACAGTGAGAAGAGTTCAACTGTAAGTCTTTAATGGAGTGTACACACAATTAATGAATATTGATTAATATGGTTAATGAGTTTAGCCAATTAATCTCATATCGTTGTAGCTTCTGATTTGTAGGTTCATTAGGTCTCCTTCTTAGCTCGTAAAGGGTAATGAGATTTATTTATATTGGTTGTAATTTGAAATGTTAAAAATTACTCTGAGAATTAATATAATGTGTGGTGATACATTATAATACAAAACCTATATTTTAATTAAACTTTATTAATTATATAAATTTAATTTTGTATATGATTCAAAATTAATTTATGAGACAATAAAATATTTGAATGAGTTCAAATATTAATTTAATGTGAACTAGATTCATATTAAAACTATAGGTTAAAATTTAATATTTATATGATATGCATTCAAACTATAGGTTATGAGAGAAATTTATATTTGAATATAATTCAAATTTGGATTAAATTAAATATAAGATAGGGGCATTTTTAAAAATAGCAAAATAAATTAAAATATTTATAAGGTATAGCAAAATTTTGGATTCTATCAATGATAGTCTTCTATTACTATAGCATAACAATGACTATCAGTGATAGAATTTGCTATAGGTTGTAAATATTTTCTAAAATCTACTATTTTAAAAAAATCCTCTATAAAGTATTTAATTTAGCACTTAATTAATTGAAGAATTAATTAATAGTTTAGTTTAATTTCATTTTATGAAATTGATTTAATTAAATTAGAACTATAAGTTATGTGAGAGATAATCATTTACATATGATTTAAATGAAATATGATTTAATTAATTATTAATTTAATTAATTAATTTTTTTCGTCACGACCCATCCCAAAGTCACTCTCTGCGACTAAGGGGTGACATCCTGCCTAGATCCACGTGTACCACACTACATAGTAAACATTGAACGCCTAGTAAGCGAAACAACTTTATATACCACAATGTTGAAACGAAGAATTTGAATTTGAAGAAAAAAAGAACTTCATTGATAAGCGACTCGCAAAATAAGAGATAATCTTGAGTGTATTAACAAGAACTTCATTAACTTCATTGAGTTCATTTAACTTTTAGTACACGATTCTTTCAAAAGAGATGAAATAAAAACTCAAGACAACAACTTGACTTCACTCGCCTAGTTTCTACACACTATGTGAGATGACAGTTGCCACTACCGAAATGATGCGATTAAGGAGGCATGATAGGAGATCAAGATAGCAAGTTCAACACTGGATATCCTTTGCTTCCTGGGGGGAGGGATAAAACAAAACATTTAAGAGGTTAGGCAAAAATGTCTTCTGAGTGGGATCTTTTATCCAAACGTATTGTAATCATATTTGTCTAAATCTAAAGATAGACAATTTAGGGGTGTAAGAATAATTCGAGTAATCCGACAACCCGGACTACTCAACCCGTATTATATGGGTTGGGTTGTGTTAGTTTAAAATGTGGGTTGGGTTGTGTTTAATTTTTTTTTTTCTTTTGTTGGGTTGAGGGTTGAAAAATTTTGGTCAACCCAACCCAACACGAATTAATATAATATAATATATATATATATATATATATAATTTTATTATTATTTAATTAATTAATAAAAGTTAAACAATCTTATGAGTTCTGAGAGTTTTTTTTTTTTTTTTTTTTATTTTTGCTTAACTTGATGTGAAATATATTTGATTTATGCTTGATGATTTTCACTTACAAACATTAAAATTTAGAAATGAAAAAAAAAAAATAATAATACAACCTGACAAGACAACTCAACCCAACCCATATTTTACGGGTTAGGTTGGACACTTAATTCGAGTTATTCAGGTTGGCAACCCAACCAGCTCGAAAATGGATTGGGTTGAGAATGTCTCTCAACCCAACCTGTTTACACCCCTAAGACAATTGTTAACTTAGACATCATAAATAACATGCAATTTAATTCAAAAAATCATTCTTTGATTTTATCACTACAAGTCAATCTCGTGTCGAATGTCTTCTTGCATACCACATAGTCAACCTCTAGAATCATTTCTGAAATTGAATTAAGTCTTTGTACCCTTGCCTTGGCTCAAGCATTTACCACACTTTTTTGTCAAGTCGTAGTTATGCAAAGTAAACTCAAGGCCATTAGCAAGTTTCATCAATTCCACTAGCCATAATATGTCTTCCATTGCCAAATCACACAACAAGTAAAGGACATCTCATACTAGTATACACAACAAGTATGAGACATCCCATCCAAGATCACACAACATGAATAGGACCTTCCGTTCCAAATCACATAGCAAAAATAGAGTATCATAACTCAAGGGTACACAAGGTCATCTTATCTAAAATCCTATCAAGTTTCATGTATTCTTTAAAACTCAATTGTTTTCACTTTTCAAATAACAATAAGAAGGCCACAATATATTTTAGATATACATGATGTGTTATGCATAATCACAAGGTTAAAAAGGAATATTTCCAAATACATTTTTCTTCATGAAAATCATTTATAAAACATTTTTTTCTTATAAAGGTTACTCACCACATGCATCCTTTAAATAATTTTGCTTTCATTTTTAATGCAAGGTATGATCATCTCATTTCAACACATGCTAAGTCCAATTCATGCACAAATTTGGTGCATTTTAAAAATCGGAAAGCATAAAGGGGAAAACATATAATCAAAATCTCAAAAGAAGTACATTTGAGGATTCATTTAACAAACTTTAGAAATTCTTTTACTAAGAATAACCACTCACTAATCAGCCAGCTTCTTCGTCTCGCCCTTAGTTCTGAGTTCTCTTGCCTTGCTTGTAATATTTGCTTAATTCCAATTGATTTTGAATCTTTACAGACCTCATAATTCTTCTAATCTTTCTTTTATGGAAGCTTAAACTCAAGATAACCTTTAAAATGGCTGAAATTCCTCTATTTATAGCTTTTTTCGGTGGAGTCTGCCCATGCTAGAATGATTACTACTATCAACGACAAGAAGAGACCCAATACTAAAACACCGCATGTCTCTGCCATATCCTTATCTTGGATTCAGATTGAGATGCAAGGTCAAATCGTTCTCCGACTTCCTTACGTGGGTAATGATGTTATTACTTTCCGATGGAGTAAGCTCATTGATAACTTGTAGAAATACAAGTTATTATTGCTTTTTAAATAGAATAATGAGACCAAAATGAGTCTTAAATGTATCAAAACGCATAGCTTATGTTGTAAATTCATAAATATTTAAAAATATAATATACATAAGCATCCACCCGTGTTTCACCCTGTTTTGATTGTCTTAATGCAGGTTAGCAACAAAAGAAGTTAGTGAATCGTAGAGGAACTCACCTGAAGATTACGTGAGAAGACGTTACCAGCAGACAAGAAGAGGTTCACTAGAAGGCAAAAGTGGTAGATGGAGTTTATGTGACTTGACAAGAGGCACCTTCGACGCTGACATTCTTAGAAGATTAGATTTCCTGCGTAAATCTGCCTATAAAAAGGGCTTAATCTCCATCAAGAAAAAGGGAACTAGACGTCTGAATGGGCCAAATCCTTAGAGAATTGGTGGAAAGGTTTCCACTGTCTGTAAAGCATTTCTTTCGCTTCTCTAGTCCGGAAATGAGTGAAAGCTTGAGATTTGAGTGAAAAAGATCTCATTTCCCATCTCCCCTAACTTGTTGGTCTGTTCAATTCAATGCTAGAGCTTGAGTGTTTCAATTGTAATTAATGCAATTGCAATACATCACCGAGTCAGGTCATTGCGTGTATTGCGCTCACCATAACTCTCTGTAGAGCGTGCTTCATTTGAGGCTATAGGTCATAGGGTATGTTCATAGCACACGAGGAGCTTATAATGTACCTCTTCATCGCGTGATTCTTAAGTCCTCGTTGAGTACAAGTTTTTCTACTGCTTATCTAAGGGCAAGCAAAACAGTAGGTTTACCTGGGTGATTCAGGGTTGAACATAGGAAATTGTTTTAGATACTAGTTCTAAGTTCCACTCTTCATTTAGACAAGTTGGAAGAATTAAAGAATAACAAACGTAAGAATTAGCTAATTACCTAATGAAAGTCTGTAAGGAGTCATGAAGAGAAAGATAAAACACGCTTCTAACTTGCACTTGGGGAAGAGGGTAGGAATGTCCGTGTGATATCATTTGAATAAGTAGGGAGATAGCCTTGACACGATATAACTTGCTATGACACATTTGTGATTAAGGCATGCTTCTCTCGAATGTTTATGTGCCACACATGACTACTTTTTAGAGATCCATATGACCAAATACGACTAGGCGAGTTATATCTAGAAGAAATTACTTATGCATCTTATAGTATTTCGTAATTAAGGATGGTTACTTCTCAGTAACCATTGTCCACACTTGCTCTCCTTTCGGGATCCAAATGTTAGAGACACTTTCAATGAGAGACAGAGTTCCTCACCAACGTTTTAATTAGGTTCTAGATACTTTCCTTCTCGGGTAGTTAGCAACTTATGTTGACCAAGCATTCACAAGAGTATAATTAACACGATAAAGTGTATAAGCACTCTTCTTATCAAGAGTTATTATCTACTCAAACAGCTGATAACACGTTAACTTGAAGATGAAGAGAGATAATGGATTGAACGACTGTGTTTATGTACATTCATAAAAAAAATGAGAGTATAAGGTTATAATGAGTATATATAGTATGAAGTATAAAATACAAATGAAAATAACAAAGATGGAAAGAAGAGAAAAGGGATTGCTACCTCAAGTTAGGGAATCAATGACAAATGATATTTCTGTTCTTAATGGTTAGTGAAGTCATGCTTGTATAGGCTGCTTTTCGACGGGAAAATTCTATTAAGTGTGTCAGTGCTGTCATCTGACCCTGTGAGATCACATCATTCCAACTACCATTCTTGTCTTTTTGTGAGCGCTCCTCGCTTGATGTTTTGGCTCCTCGCCTGGGGTTGTTAATCGCCAAGCTAGAGTCATTGCATAGCCTTTGCGCGAGATGTCATGTATGAGCTGCTCCTTTCTTCTTTTCTCACTTGTGCTACGTTTAAACATGATAACTGAGTAAAACAGGAACGACATTTATGTAAGTTGTATTTCTAAAATATTTATGTGTTTACAACATAAGTCATGCATTCTTATCATCTCCTTGTGCATTTTAACCCCATTATTCTAATAAAAACGGCTATAATAACAGTCATTTTTGCAGGTTATCACTTCTAATGTCATTTTTTATTCTTTCCATTTTTCGTATTTCTTTACATTGTATTTGTTCATGTTGTACAGTGGCCGAAGGCCTTTATTCTTTAATACAATGTATATTTATATCTTTTCAATCCATCACATCTTTATTGTTCATCTGTCCTTGAGTTATTTGTAGTTTAGGATCTATGATAGATTCTTGATAAGAATTAGCTTAGCTTATAATGATAGATTCTTATCGCGTTAGCTAAGCTATTTTCATCACTTCTCCAATGTATGTCGCCTACTACCCGAGAGGGCAAGTGATAACTTGTAGAAAATGGAGTTTGCAAAAATAGCAAAGATAATAGAGCTCATGTCACTTACATTTTCAAAATTGCAAAAATAATAAATTTAAAAGCAGATTACCGTCATATTACCATCTAACTACCATCATATTTGCCAAATTTGCAATATGGAAAAAGGAGGTGTTATGAACTATTTTTTTCTAAAATTTTTTGTCATCTAATGCAATTTCTCTTGTAGAAATACAAGTTATTATAACCTCTTTTATTAGAATAATGAGGCCAAAACGCATAAGAAGAGAATCAAAACATTTAACTTATATTGCAAATTCATAAGTATTCAGAAATACACTTTACATAAGCATTATGCCTGTTTTACATGGTTTTTAATGTCTGAAGGCAGAACTATGAACAAAAAAGAAGATAGCAAATTGCAAAGTCTTTCGTGAGAAGAATAGGTGAAAAGACCAAAATGCAACGCGAGAAGCGGTTTGTTAAAAGACAAGAATAGTAGTTGGAGATGATGTGACATGTCACAGACAACTTTCGACGTACAGTGCTGAAATGTTCAGAAGAACAAAAGTTTCCCCACCAAAAGCTACTTATAAAAAGTCTCCTTCTTCACCAAAGAAGAGAGGTCTAAATGGACCACGAATAGCAAGAGGTCTGAATAGACCAGCCAAAGGCCTGAATAGGCCTAATCTTAGAGAGTGGCGAAAGGGGATAGTTTTTTCGCCGTCTGTAAAAGTTTCTTTCTTCTTCTCTGATCAGTTGTAAAAGTGAGAGCTTGACTCCTAAGTAGGGAAGAATCCATACTCCCTTTGTCCCCTAACTTGTAATATTTTCCATTCTCTTTTCTCTTTATTTTTATACTTCTTTGTAATATATGTTGTTCATATTGTACAATGGCCGAAGACCTACATTATTTAATATATACTACATGTTTATACCGTTCAATCCATCACTTCTTGACTTTCCACTTGTCAATGTTCATTTAGTAGTTTAGGGTTACTAATAGTTCTTGATAAGAAGTTTAAGTTATAATTCTTGTTGCGTTAGTCAAGCTATGTTCATCGCTTAGCCAACGTCAATCGCCAACTACCCGAGAGGGCAAGTAGCAAGGATAAGGGTAACACACATAAAGAGGAGTTCAGAGACAAACTCCACCTTGCGAGATAACTTCCATCATTTGTGTCCCAAAAGGCGAACAAGTGTGGACATTAGGCGCCGGGAGGTTGCTGTTCTTAATCGCGAAGTTCTATAAGTATTATAAGTGAATTCTTCTAGATATATCTCGCCTAATCAAGCTTAGTCAATTGCATTCCGAAAGGTGAGCAAGTGTGGTGTCTAAAGACCTTGAGAGAAGTTCGCCTTAAACGTAAATTGGTTGAGCAAGTTATATCGCGTCAAGGCTCTCACATTGCTTAATCGCCTAATAATGCGTAGACTTTCCTTCATCTTCTACTCGTATACAAGTTAGTCTGCATCTCCATTTTACATCTATCTATTCCCATTTACAAATTCTCTAGGCGTACATAAGTAAATAATTCTGATTCATTTATACGTTGTTTATGATGATTTCTTGAAATTTCAATGAGCAAAAATCAGAGAAATGTCTTCAATTTTTGGAGCAAACTCGTTTAGTCTTGACTGAAATGAGCACAAGGTTTAGGGTTTATGGTTGTGTAAGAATATCTAACGCTCGAGCTTCCAATGATATTTTGGTCATTTGAGAAAACCCTTTATTTTGAATTTTTTTTAAAAAAGAAACACAATCTTGGTGCCAATATCTATCGAAATGGACTGAAATTTACATTGAAATAGTTTTTTAAAATTTGTGAAGAATCTCGGTATCGAGATCAACCAAATTTGACTGAGAAAAACAAAGTTACGAATTTTTCGAAAACGAACTACTTTTGAAATGTAAAACCAAAAGTGTGCTACTTCTAAAAAAAAATTCGAATTCACTTGATAGGTGGTGAAATTAGGACTTATTTATCTCTTGAAAACATATATCTTTTATTTGAAAGATAATAGTTGAAATCATTTAACAATATTAGTGCATGACAACTTAAAATTGTTGGTCTTAAATGATTATATTAAAAAAGTGCAGTTTTTTTCACATTTATGACACAATTTTCCTTCCTCATTCAAAATTTAATTATTCTATTGTGTCGTTGAAACCTAAAATTATAGAAGCTATTTTTTTTTTTTAAATGATTTGTGAATTAGAGATTAGAGTAGGAGTGTTTTAAAAAATATAACAAAACAGTAAAATATTTACATTCTATAGAACAGTTTCGAAAATAGAAAAAGTCTACAGACCCACAATGGAAAATACAAAAGATGTCCGTCATTAATTGGTACCTACGGCGTGTAATATATTTGATAAATGATCGTAGTTTTGGCTCTGATTTCCTACACAATCGTTTAGATATTGCTACTCAAATCTAAACAATTTTTTCAAGATTCTTTGGTACACGATCGTTTAGATTTGATCGTTTAGATTTTGGTAGCCAAATCTAAACAAATTTTTTTAAAAAAAATTGGTCACGATTGTTTAGATTTGATCATTTAAATTTGGGTAACCAAATCTCATCGATTTTTTTTCAAGATTTTTTTGGGTACACAATCTTTTAGATTTAGTACAAGATCGTTTATCTTTGGTACACGATTGTTTAGATTTAGTACACGATAGTTTAAATTTGGCTACCCAAATCTAAACATCGTTTAAATTTTTTTAAGATTATTTGCTACACGATCGTTTAGATTTAGCAATCTTTGTATACGATCGTTTAGATTTTGCTATCCAATAATATCCTAACGATTTTTTTTCATGATTTTTTATATTTTATATACGATCTTAAACCAAATAACAGTTTGAAAAAAAATAAAATAAAAAATCGCAGAAAAAGATGAGAAAAAGACGATGGAAAGAGAAAAAATTGTAGAAGAGGAAGTAAAGAAAGACGAGGGAAAATTAATCTATAAATAATTTTAAATAATTTTAAAAAATGACCAACTTAATAGGTTTTTTTTCATTTTGTTACATGGACCGTTAATATTTTATCGATTTGTTATATTATTAAAATTAATCTATAAATGTTTTCCCAGTAAAAATAATAAATAACCCATTACAATTATTTTCTTTTAAACAAGAAGTTGCATTTACAAATTTATTTGTAAATTTGGATTTTATTTGTTTTTTCTCCTCCTAAAGTCACCGATTTTGAAAAAATTTACTCCATAAATAATAATTAAGATATTTTATTATGTCACATTTCTATCAAATTTTATTCCTATCATATTTTAATGGTTAATATTCATAAATATAACAAACCGACCAAATATTTACAGTCCGTGTAATAAAATGAAAAAGTCAATGAAGCTTGCTAATTTTTAAATAGGGTCATTTTTAAAAATAGCAAAATAAATTAAAATATTTACAAGCTATAACAAAATTTTGGATTTTATCACTGATAGTCTTCTATCACTATAGCATATCAATTACTATCATTGATAGAATTTGTTATAGGTTGTAAATACTCTGTAGAATCTACTATTTTTAAAAATTCCTCTTTTAAATATTCTAAGTTTTCTTCATTTTCATTGTATTTCTTTTCATTGTCTTTCTCTTCTGCGATTTTTTTTCTATTTATCGTCTTTTTCTCTTCTTTTTCTGCAATTTTTCTTTCGTTTTTTCAAACTGTTATTTGGTTCAAGATCGTGTACCAAATATAAAAGATTTATTTTTTTAATTTTTTTTCATTGTTATTTGGTTGTTCCAAATATAAAAGATGGTGAAAAAAATCGTTGGAATATTAGATAGTCAAATCTAAACGGTTGTGTACAAAAATAGTCAAATCTAAAATGTCGTGTATCAAGAAATCCTAAAAGAATCGTTAAGATTTGGATAGCCAAATTCAAACGATCAATTCTAAACCAAATCTAAACAATCGTCTACCAAATATAACCGATTGTATACCAATTTTTTTTTTTTAAAAAAATCGTTTAGATTTAGCTACCCAAATTTAAATGATCAAATGATTGTGTACCAAAAAAATCTTGAAAAAATCGTTTAGATTTGACTACCGATCAAATCTGAACAATCGTGTACCAAAAATAACAAAATTTAAACGATCATGTACTAAAGAATCTTGAAAAAAAAAAACACGATCAAATCTAAACGATCGTGTAGAAAATAATAGTCAAATTTAAACGATCATTTACCAAATATATTACGTGTGTTGGATGTCAATTAATGACGGGACATATTTTGTATTTTTTATTGTGCGCCTGTGAAGTTTTTTCGTTTTCAAAATTATTTTATACAATATAAATATTTTACCATTTTGTTATATTTTTTAAAAGACCTATATTCTAATTTTATTAGTTCACATATATATTTATAGTTTTATATTTCAATAAGTATTCATTGAAAATAATTTATTTTCTTTTTAAAATTTGTCTAAAAAGTATCTCAGGTTCATATAAATTAATTTGAAACCAGAAATATTAGACCATTTTTTACACTATCCGTAAACGATTTCAGTTTGGGCCAAATATTTAATAATTAAACTCAATGAAAGTTGAATCAAACTTTTATGTTAAAAATAATTAAATCATCTTTTAAAGTTTAATATATAAATTTATGTAAAAAATATTAAGTGTACATCTTATGAATCACTCAATTAGTAGATAAAAATGAGGGACAAAAGGAGAATGTAAGACAGTGATTCTCTTTTTATATATGGTATAGATACAATCAATATAACCTATTTTTAAAAAAGAAATAAGATCTAAACTAAACTATATTTTGAGGTTAACTCATTAACAATTTGACAATGTGCATTGTTGTATTTACCATTACAAAAACCATTGAAAAGACCAAACTAATTTCTTTAATTATACACCACCAAACACACCATCTGTTTGTTTGGTATCTTAACAAGAAAATTATGACTTAAAAGGTGAGAAGAAACCACAAAGGCATCAAAATCTAACTTGTATCATATCTAAAATATTGGGAGGAGAAATTTTTTCTCCGTTCTATTGTAAGGAATATTTTCATGTTTGGACATCTTGAAATAAGTCTATCAATCAGAAAAAAAATAAGATAATATAATGCATGTCTAATTATAGTGTGTTTGGGATTTCGAAAAACTTGTATCCTAATTCTAATAAGATTAATATAAACCCTTCATCAAATTTTCTAATTTAAACCTCTAATTTCTTGTCTATCATAGGTTTTTCATCTCTCATTTTTGCATCAAACCACATTTTCTTAAAACTTATTTATTTTCGACACTAGAAGAAATTTGGGCTTTAGTATCAGGTGAAAAAAATGAAAATCTGGTTTTAATGTCGTTTTTGACAAGGCAGATCATTAATGTCGGTTTTAAACCATCAATGACAATGGTTTAATGTCGTTTAAAGTTTTTAAACCGACATTAATGATCCGTCCATTTTTAATTTTTATTTTATTTTGTAAAAACCAACATTAATGACATTTCCATTTTTAATTTTTTTTAAAAAAAAATTATTGTGTGAAAACTGACATTAATGACCTTTCCCATTTTTAATTTTTTTAAGTTGTAAAAATTAAATTTCCCTCTCTCTCTTACTTTACCCTTTCCTATCAAAATTTTGAATTTCCTTCTCCCTTCTCTTCTCATTCTGTGACCTAAAATTCATTGTTGTCTTCGTGCCCAGAACTCATCCCAATCGCCATCGTGCCCGAAACTCATCCTTCAAGTCTTTTTCAGTCGCTGTCGTGCTTCGGCTACCAAGAAACGCCTCCGTTGTGCTCAATCATCTACGACCACCACCGTGCCCAGTCGTCGTTGTGCTTCCGCCGCAAGAGTCCCTCGTGTCCAGTCATCTTCGAATCCACCACCATAGCCACCACCATGTCCAGCCGTTGCAACCATCGCGTGCCCAGTAGTTGCCACCATCGCATGCCCAGCCGACTGGTTTGGGTAATTTTTCCAACTTTGGTCTACTTTTTGGTTTGGGTAATTTTTTAGTTTATAAGTGTTGTGTTGTTTCTTATATTATTGTTTCAAAACATTCATGAACTTGAAACAAAATTAAATTTCTTGTTATGGTTTCTATTTTTAGTTATTGTTTCAAATCGCTTTCTTTCTAGATTTCGATCTTCTTCTTTCGCTTGAAGCTGGCGGATAAATGCCTTGACTAGCTTCCTGCCTCGGCTAGCACAGGGTAGACCAAGACAGAGGGCAACTCAACCTGTGAATACCAATCTGGCATTACTTCATCAGACATTGGATGAAAGGGAGCGGACTACAGAGGCCCTTTTGAGCCTTCTTCTGGAGGTTCAAAGAATTTTCATACGCTTTTATTTTTTTTTACTTTTGGAGGCATCAAAATAGATAATTGAATCAATCTTTAGTAGGTTCTGATTTCTCTTGTCTTCTTTGTGTTATTAGCATATTGGTATGTGGATTTAGTTTGGTAAGAAAATGTAATGGTAAATAGAGAGTTGATTTGGAAGATACGTAGATGAAGTGGGCAGTGGACAGTGGGTTAATGGAGATTGGGGTTTAAAGGTAAAGAAGGAAAGTACCAAAGAGAGTGAAGAAATGAAATAGTGAATGGTAAATATAAAAGGTAACTACAAATGAGAGAAAGAGAGAGATTTAGTTTGGTATTGTTTCGAAATTGGAACGTAATATTCGCTTCTCTCTTTTCCTCAATTGAATTTAGGATTAACTTTTGAGACATTTTTCACTGACTTCATGTTATTAACATATTGGTATGTGGATTTAGTTTGGTAAGAAAATGTAATGGTAAATAGAGAGTGTTGATTTGGAAGTTATGGAGATATAGTGAGAAGTGGGTTAATGGAGATTGGGGTTAATAGGGTGAAGATTAGATTTATATTAAGTGTGTTATAGGGACTGTAAGTTCATCTTTCGTTTTTAAACATATAATAATTATTTGTGTTTTATTTCTATTTCTCTAATCTTAAATTTTTTTTATTAATTCTTATACTTTAGTTTATGTAGTAGTAATCTTTGTTTATTTCAAGTTTGGAAATTTATTTGACAAAGGTTTAATGTTGAAGACTACACTTATTATCTAATTAAAAGCAATTTTGAAAAATAATATTATAATAAACCAACATTAAAGGGCAAATTTCTTCTAGTACGAATTACAAAATGGAAAGGTTAGTTGCATTTTTCTATCTCAATTTTGACATCAACAACTATTATATTATGTTAATAGACTAAATAATATCAAATTAAGGGTATTTTTAAAAATAGCAAAATAAATTAAAATATTTATAAGCTATAGCAAAATTTTGGATTCTATCAATGATAAAATCTGATAGATTTCTATCACTGTCTATCAATGTCACTAATAGAAATATATCAGTGTCTATCAAGGTCTATTATTGATAGAATCTTAAAATCTTGCTATATGTTGTAAATATTTTGTCAAATTTACGATTTTTGACAATTCCCCATCAAATTATACTCCTAAATTTTGGGAGTTATCCAATTAAAACCTTGAACTAATAAATTGTATCAATTTAAACATTGGAATTTTGTAAGTGTATCGATTTATCTCTTTCTTCAAATTTATTTGACAAACATGATGTGAAACATATAATTGAAACCAATTAAATTTCAAAATTTTCATAAGCTAGCTAATTTAGACTATTTATTATGATTACGTTTGAAATGCACCTATGCATAATTTTTCCAATTTGTATTGATTTATTCAAATGCCAATTTTAAAATTGACAATTAGAATAAATACATCCACAATCCTCAAAAGAAATTTGGCAATCTTAGATTCATTTAGGAAAGTTTAAATGTTATTGATATAATTATAAGTTTCACATTTTACATGGGACGTAATAAAATGTATAAATGGTAAACATGTGTTTAGTCTAACCAACATTTGAATTTAATTACTAGTAACTTCAATGGTTTGAATCTTTTACTTAAAAATGATAATAATAATAGATTATTATTTAATGAAAATTTGAAAAAAAGAAAAAAAAAAGTGTAAATTATCAACCTCATTCTCCCAATGGGACGGCAACTATTACACAAGTTGCACTCAATAATGCAAAACCACACATGCTTCTAACACAAGCCTTGGCTTTAACTTCCCTACCTATAACTGTGTTATCCGATCCTCTAGAATTTTTGCTTAGCAGGAACGAATGTGTGGGATAAGTATAAGGCTATCCTGATCGTATTTAATTTCTATTGATTTTTATGTCCCATTTATTGAAATGATCCAGATTCTTGTCTGCTTGCAAGTGGTTGATTTATGACCTAGTAACGAATACAACTCTCTTTCTTTTGTTTCCAGAACCTATTAAGTTATCGTTTGCCTCTTATATTTGCATTTGTATATATATGTTTTATATAATATACTTTTATATTCTACCATTTTCAATGTATATGGATTACTTTACTATGTATGTCTCATAGACTACCAGTAGATTAGAGTTTTAGTCAAAGTGAGAGTTTGTTGAATTTTATGTCATAAAACTCATAGATAGTAAGTGTATTTGTTGACGGTCATTAATAGTATTATTTTTGTAATTTTAATAAATTGTTATTGATTATTAGTTTTGTCTTAATAATCTAAATTCAACAAACTAACATCCTAAGTTGTTTGATGAGTTTTTAACTGAATTGTCATGCCCCGTCCCAAATATCACTTTATGCAACCAAGTGGAGACGTAACCGCCTAAACATTCTATGTGAATCTCTCAACGAGGTAGCCCACAGAACACCTAGTAAGCGGAATAAGATAACCAACAAACTGAACGCGAGATGAGAATTCAATTGTAAAGACAAATACTTCATTGGTGATAGGTAAAAGAGTTCATTTAACACAAGTACAAAGTTTCTTCAGGTAACAATATATACATAATCTGAAAACAATAGTTTGACTCTTTTCGCCTAGCTTTTTACATGTTATGTGAGTTGACAGTGGCCATTATCAAGATGATGCGATTCGAGTATGTGACACAATAAGTGATCTAAATGTCAAGTTGAACATTGGTTGTCTTTCGCTACCTCGGGGGCGGGGGGGGGGGGGGGGGGATCAAAACATTTGAAAGGTTAGACAAAAACGTCTAGTGAGTGAGATTTATGCCAACACCTTTAATAAATAAATAATCCTCATAACACATTGCAATGCTTTTCGCCAAACTATGTGTTATAAGTAGTTATGTGTTTCAATAATAAATCGTGGAATTAAAATAAAACATTTCAATACTTTAGGCGAGTTATACAATCCAAATTTTAATCACAAACCTTCATAATTCATATGGAGAACAGTTCTTTTCAAATCATTCACAATAAGCTCATATCTTGTGAGCATGCATCTCGCATAATGCATTATTAAATCATATCACATAATTGGTTGTGAGAGTCCAATTAAATCTTTGTACACTTTCCTCAACTTAAGCGTTTACCACACTCTTTTGTTGGATTGCGGCTATGCAGAGTAATCTAATCGCAACAACAACTCACCATCAATTCCATCACGCATAACACGTCTCCCAATGCCAGAACACACAGTAAGCAAAAGGCATCTCATACCAGATCACACAACAGGTATGAGACATCCTATTTCAGATCACACAGCAAGATTAGGGCATCTTATCCCAGAACACATAGCAAGGATAAGGCATCTCATTGCATAGGGTACCAAAGATTATCTCATCGCAGTAATTCAATTTATTTTAAATCCAATTCATTTTATAGATCACATGCATTTTAAGACTTGACAAACATATATAAGAGAAATCATGTAACTCATGGTTTCAATAGAAATACATATAAGGATTTAAATAAGTTAGAAATCCTTTTATATTTTTGAAATATTTTAGGAAGGACCACTCACAATCAATTAGCTTCTTATCCAATCAATTAGCTTCTTTGCCTAACCCTTGGATGAGAATTTTCTTGCACTTCCTTGCAAATATTTGCCGAATTCAAGCTTGTGATGGATCTATGAAAATCTTAAAATTCTCTCAATTCTTTCTTAAGGGAACACAAGGTAAAAGAAGCTCCAAAATAGTCGAAATTCACCTATTTATGAGTCTCATCGGTGAAACTTTTCATGTCATAATGATTACCTCTATCCGACGATGGGACTCTCAACCAATGTCAAAATGCCATGTGTTATTATCACCTTCTTATTCTGAATTCAAATAGATGACAAGGTCAAATCAGCTCACTGGCCTTCTTACATAAGGATGACGTCAACTACTTCCAGGTGAAGGAAGCTCATATTGCATAAGTTCAAAGAGTAACCTTTCTCATCACATAGCTAAAACGCAAAATGCAAGTTACCTTGCATTCTCTCCAACTTCCAACTTCCATTGCATAACAGTCTCATCGCAAAATACAAAATGCGATCAAGGCCTTACATGATTGTAGAGACATACATGGACTAATGTTCAAGATGCATTTTAAAAGGTCTAGTATCACTACTAGAAAAATGGGTTTTAATGACACTACTAATCAAGACATTGCGTCGTTGAAAATTTAAAAAAATAAAAAAAGATGGGGTGAAGTAAATTGTGTCGTTGAAAATAAAAATACGAATTATTTCTTGACATAATTCTATTAACATAATTTAATTTGTTTTGACACAATTATTGCTTTGTTAATTAAAGACGAATTTTTTGTGCCATTAAAAAAATTTCTAAATGAGAAAACTCCAAATTTCAATTTTTTTTTTAATTTCACTCCCTCATGCAATTAAAACTAAATAAAAAATCCTAAATTTTCTCTCAAGCAAAAACGATGTCATCGAACGAAGCCTTAAGGCAAAAAAAAAATTTCCTCTCTCTCTCAAAAACATAAAAAAAATCTTGTCGAATGAAGTGTGCTACTGCATCGTTGTGAAGAACCCTTGCCTTCCAATTTTCTACCACCTACCACTGTCAATTTCACACTCCAGCCACTATCGTCGTTGCTGCCGCAACAAGCCTTCGCTATCGAACCCACCAATCTAGCCACTGTCGTCAAATAAATCTACTTAGAAATATGACTTTTAATGACACTTGAAATCAAGAAAAAAGAGGTGGGAGGGAATAAAATGTGCTTTAAAAATAAAAATACAAATTTTTTCATGACACAAATTGAGTTTTCTTGACACAATTTTTGCGTAGTTAATTAATGACATAAACTATGTGTCATTAAAAATTACCCTAATAAAAAAATCAATGTTTTCTTCATTCGTACGCTCTCTGATTTAAAAAAAAATAATTCGATGCTTTCATCCCTCTTGCAAACCACGAGCGAAAAGAACTCTTACTTCATCCTACGTCGTCGTTGTCTTTCTCTCTAGCAAACGCTTTGCGGCGACGTTTCCCCCTCTCTCGCAAACGCTCTTCATGACTTTCCATCTCTCTCAAAAGCTCTTTGCTCGCCATTTTAAGAAGCTCACCAAATTTGCAGGTAGTTGAAGAATCTGTGGACCATGAGATCGATCAAGTCCATTTATGCGTTAGTTTGATTAGATTAGGTCACACATACATGTATTACAATTAATTTATCTTTTGAATTATTGTAAAACCTTTACTGACAATGTAATTTACATTTTTTACTATCAATAAAAAAAAATCTTTCTAAACATATATGGGTAAGTTGAATAATGTATTTAATTTATTTATATCCATCATTTATATGTCAAAAAATATGTGTTGTGACTTGAAAAATAACGACACCAAACAAGTGTCGACATATAAGCCTTTATTAAACAGGAACAGTGTAGTACCACCATAGATTGGTCTAGTGATAAAATAGTAAAAAGTTAGCTAAGAGGTCATGAGTTCGATCCGCGGTGATCACCAACTTAGGAATTAATTTCTACGAGTTTTCTTGACACCCAAATGTTGTAGAGTCAGGTGGGTCTTCCCTTGGGATTAGTTGAAATTAGTTGATGAGGTGCTCGTAAGCTGGTCTCGTAAGCTGGTCCGAACACTTACGAATATAAAAAATATATCTTGAAATCACATTTCTTCACAAGAATTGTGTGCAATGAAACATTTAAACATGACAATATATTGGTGTCGAGTTATAGATAATAGTGACATATTTATTGCTTCGAGGTAACAGGTATTAAAGGCACAATCTTGGTGTTGAAACTTTTTATGACGTAAATTTTGCATCATTAAAATCCAAATTTCTAATAATGTAGAGGGATAAGGTTGGTTATCTTATTCTAATAACACTATAGATACGACTCAATTTGTATTTGATACAAATGCAATGATCCAATGTGTTCGTATAGGTGACATGCGAGTGAGGATATCCTATGCAATGCATGTCACACCCCGTCTCGCAAGCATCTTAACGCTTTGCAAGCATTATTGACGCGTTAAAATGCCAGAAAGCTCGACTTAATTCCTCGAGCCTTGAAACTTGGCTCTAACGCCTAGCTTAATCTTAAGTCATTTTAGTCTCACTAAGCGTTAAAGAAAGCATATCACAACGAAAGGACAAAATTTAAACTTTTATTAACTTAAACCAAGAGTTCTACAACATTTTTTTCATATAAGTCCTAAGTACAATCAACAACAAAATAAACTAATTGCCTTGCAAAGCTTTCCTCGCCTAGCAACCTTATCTTGTTCTCCACTTGGCCTTTACACCTAATCATCTGACCAAAAACACGTCAGACCTGAGGAAAGAAACTTGAAACATAAGTCAGACTTAGTGAGGTTTTTAAGAAAACCTTTTTGGAAAACATCTCTTTAGATCATAAACGTTTTCATTCAAACAAACTCATCGTCTATTTTACAAATGCATTATAACGTAAAAACTCTCATTAGTCTCTATGTTCTTTCATCGAGAAACCCGAAACCATTCCCTATGCAAAGACTCGTCATTCTCATGTTTAGACTACCACAAACAACACATGAGAATATCATAACTTCTTCCTCGTTGCTCAGGCTGAAGCACAATACACCTCTTTTATGCATTATCTCGCCTCATTTCACCATGCATGTTGTTTCTACATGGCTATCATTACTCTTCATGTGCACATAACAGTTAGCTCAACAACAAGAATAAGACTAAATTAGGTTTGAACACAATTTCATATTTACTTCTTAAAATCACACATATGCTTTCGTTCAAAATAATAAATTTAAAAACATTATGAAATACAAAGAAAACTTTTAAAAATCCAAACACTTCTGAGATTTAGTCACGAAAACTTGGTTTATCCTTCTCGCAAAACGCCTAGCTTCACTTCTTCTTCATCTTCTTCTCACGTAGAAGCAACCCAACAAAGTAACACTTCACTTCACAAATTCTTAAAGTATTCTTAGCTTTCTGATGTCTTCCTCTATTTATACTAGTCCTAAAGTGGATCAGTCACCCTTAATCTCTTAACAACTCACCAGCTCCTGCTCTTAATGCTACATGTGTAAACTTCACGTTTTAACTTAACTATGTTTGACTTAAATTTCTACACGTGGTTCGTTAAGTATTCTGAGAAAATTCTCAGAAGTTTCCTTATTTTTCATCACCTAGTGTTCTGTTTGTGAAATAGAGATTCAGTTCGCGTTCTTAGGTTTTCTTGTCTTCTCTTTATCTCGCGAAGAACTTCAAATGGCTAACGCCTCTTAAACGCCAAAAGTCCTATCGTATCACCTTATTTCCTTGCGAACAAATCAATTTCTTATCGCCTAGTTCTACTTAAAACGCCTTTTGCAAATACTTAAATAAATTTTGCCTTTTATATTTTAGGTACGGGTCTCACAAGTCTTTCTCTCTTTTAGAAATTTCGTTCTCAAAATTTAAACACATATACTAACTCTAAAACTTTTATAAACATTTTCTACATTACCTAACTTTCTTGATTATAACTTTACATGGTGTGTCAAAATTATACACAACAAAATTATAATTTTAACTATCACACCATTTTCTTTTCTTACTTCCCACAAGATTCTACATCCACAATTTTTTTTTCCTTTATGTATTACAGAGCCTCCTCGTGTAGGCTGTTGAACTGAATAGAATGCCACTTTTGTTTGAATTTATCCTTCTTCGCCTACCTTCATCTTATTTTGGCATTCATTAAATTATATTTAATTAAATTTAAATAAAAACAATAGTTTATAGGCAAGATTTTTATTTAAATATGATTTCAATGAAAAGTTAATTAAATTTGATTTAATTAATTATTAATTAAGTAAATTATTGTTATTTATTTTATTACATAAATAAAGTAACTCCCACGAAATATCTTGGGAGAATTCCCAGCACCCATTTTCCTACGTATAGACGCTAGAAAGACTGGAGGGGATGCGATTCGTTTCAAAGGGCTTCATTGTTTTTTATGTGTAAAGAATATATCTCAGTGATCTAAAATAATTCTTGTTGTAAAATTTCTCATTTCAATTTTGCTTCCTACAAACAAAAATTTCAATATTGGCGTTTTGTAGATACAAAGACTTCGATGTACGTAAGTATTCTTTTTCACTGTGACTATTTTTTTTTTGTGTGAGAAATCATGCTTAGCTTTTAGGTTATAGTAATTTAGTTTCTGTAATTTTTTTCCAATGTGTACTAGTTTTTCTAAATCCTAATTAAATTTGAGTTTAATAGTCCTGTTAATTACTTCCGTTGCAAAGAGCTATTATCCCTTCAAAAAGGACTACATGGTGATGAGAAGGTGGTTGGATTCATTGAGATTTTCGCATTCGAGTTGATCGTCTAAGCAACGAAAATTGAACTTGGATTTCTCCAAGGGATGCTGATGATGATATGGGTCGTAACAATAGTCTACGCGTGAAAATGGTTCAATGTCCTGGCGAAGGGAATAAGTAGGAAGCTATTGTGTGCTTCATGATTTTAGCGCATGATGAGGTATTATTGTGAAACGTTATTGTGAAATGAGTTTACTTATGAATGAGTTTATGCATGATCGTGTTTTCTTCAAAAGTTTTTCTAAAATTGTCATTCACTAAGCATTTGACTTATGATTTAAGTTTTCCATTTTCCTAGGTAAGCAAGGTGTTGAGGCCGCATTATGAAGAGTAAGGTGAGTAGCTAGGCGATGAGGTGTTTAAGTAGGCGTTAAGAGCTATGCTAGGCATTGAGAGCCTAAAGTTTTAAATTTAGTATTCGTTCAAGTATAAGCTTGTACTTGTAATAAGTTCTGTTTAAGGATTGAATAAAAGTTATAATGTTTTCTCAAGTTTTATTATCAAAGTTTGTCGTCTTGCAGATGCTCTTAAGTTGTTTAAGTCCAAATTAAGTTAAGTTAAGTTTTAAGACCTAAACGTTATGGTGTTTCATGCATTTAGAGGCATCAGGACTGTCCAAGTTGCATTTGCATTCATAATGCAAAGAGGTGGCGTTGCGGGTGGGGGTGTGAGAAATATTATATTTAATACAAGCAAACTATCAACCAGATATCCTTTATCGAAAGAGTCACAATTTTTTTTTGTTCGAGTTCATCACTTGTGATTATCATTAAAGTTGGATGGCAGAGGTATTCAGTAGTATGATCAACTGATTTTGTTATTGAAAAAAGATAAACATCATGTCTTATAAATATGTGCTACACTTTGTTGAACAACTTGTATCATCTCTCTAAAGATTTTTCCTTCTAAGTTATTTGTGGTTTTTCATGCAAATTCTTTGATATGTTTTCTTATTCTTTCAAGGAATATTTTCTTTCCTTGAAGGCATTTTGATGAGTTGTATATTGTTTTTAACTAGGGTTTAACCATTTGTTGTGAGATAAATGTGTGCATCAACAATTTTGAGTTTAAGAGTTGTATGAGTCATATTATTATTGAACTTCATATCTTTTTTTAGTTGATTTGACTAGGTTGAATTGGTATGAATGTAATAAATCACTTTAGGACTAGTAAGTGGGAACTCATGATGAGCATTTGATGTTGTATTTAAGGAATCTCATTCAAACACATGAAACAAACTTGAGTGAGAAAATGAGGGGAGCTCATACTTAAGAAAAGTTTAACTTGAAACTAAAGTGCAGTCTTTAATGTGAGTTGCTGCAAATGGAGTCTATTACTTGAGTCATTATTCGTGCAAATAAGTACATAACTCTTTATTTTGTTATTAAGTTAATTGATCTGTTTGTTATATTTTATTGCAACAATGTGCTTGACTAAAATGTATTCAGTGTAAGATCCTCTTCAAAAAAATTTAAGTATATATATCATGATGATTTTCTAATAAAAGATAATGATTTTCTAAATAGAAGATATCAATTTTCTAGTCCTAAATTTGGTAGGTGTATCAAAATTTCACCCTACAACAATTTTGAATTTATCAAATTAAACTAAAACTTAGACAAGGGATCAAAATTTACCTTCGATTTAAATTAACATTTACCTTTTAATTTAACACAAAAGATTCTAAAAATCTAAAGAAAAAACAAAACTAGAGTAAAAGTCAAACATTTCTCAACAACTTATTGGGTGCAAAAGTGAGAATGAATGTACAGTAAGTGCAAGAATGCTATGTGATAATGGAAAGGTGTGATGTGGCGATTTACTTGGCGTTTGAGTTACTTCTTCATGAAATAGTAGTGTAGCCCTGGTGCTAGCAGATCTACGAATAATTTAACCATTATCCCCCAATCCAAATCCAGTAGAAGTGTAGCCATGTATGATATGTATCGAAAGACGTGTTATATGTAGTGGAATTTATGAAATTGCTAAATGCGTCAAGAGTACTCCACAATAGCTATAACTTGACAAAAGAGTGTGATAAATGCTTGAACTAAGAAAATGGTACAAAGATGTAATTAAATATGCAAAATGACTCTATGAGATGATTATGTTGTATGCGGATGCATACACGATGCGATATAAATTGCGGTGGATGAATCTTAAGGAAATTGATTTGCTTTCAATAATGTCTTATTGATAGTATTGTATAATATTATTCATACCATCCGATTTGGCGAAATGAATTTAATATGTTAAGGATAAATTTGTTGAATCAAAGGCGTGGAGAAAATATCCCACTCACTAGACGTTTTCATCTAACCTTTCAACGTTTTGTTTTACCTTTTCCCCCAGGTAGCAAAGAGCATCTTGTGTTGAACTTGTAGCCGTGATCACCTGTTGTGCCCTTGTAGTTGCATCATTTTGGTAGTGACCATTGCTACCTTGCATAGCATATAAAAGCTAAATGAGAAGAATTAAGTCGCTGATTTGAGTCTGTACTTAGTTCCTTTTGAAAAATTTGTGTACAAAGAAAATCATATGTACTCTTACAATTTGATTATCAATGAAGTTTTATTGTTTCATTCAAGTTCAAATTCCGCGTTAAACTATAGTTACATTTATTTATGCTTACTAGGCGTTCAACATTTTATCTCATGAAAGTTATGCGTTGAGTGTCTAGGCGGCACGCCTCCACTTGGTCACATAAAGTGACATTTGAAGCGGAGCGTGGCATAACATTCTAACAAATTAAATTAAAAAATAGGGTAATGGTTGATATTTTATTTTATTTTAGTGTGAACTACAAGTTAGAACCAAATAAATAGCTCAAAAGAGGCGCAAAAGTTTGGTGGGTGGGAAAGTGTCATGTGCAGAACTAGAACGCTTATGTAGTTACTCCTTGGAAGTCAAGAACCCAACTCATCGAGTTGTTTATATATATATTAAAAAGAGAGGTGTTTATAAATTAAAACAAGTTTATAATAGGTTATTTTTCATAAATATAACAAAGCACAAATATTTACGGCATGTGTAACAAAATCACAAAGCTAAATCCGGCTATTTTTTAAAAAAATATTTCAAGTTTTTCCTTCCTTTCTATCTTCTTTCTTCGGCAATTTTTCTTTCCTTTTTCATTGTCTTTTCTCTTGTTCTTTTGCAATTTTTTTTTTAAACTGTTATTTGGTTGTTGTGTCAAATATAAAAGATTGTGAAAAAAAATCATTGGGATATTAGGTAGCCAAATTTAAACGATAATATAGAAAGAATCTTTTAGATTGATCGTTCCAAAAAAATCTTGAAAAAAATTGTTTAGATTTGGCTACCCAAATTTAAACGTTTGTGTACCAAGAATAACTAAATCTAAACGATATCTACTATGGAATCTTGAAAACGATCGTGTACCAAATCTAAATATTGTGTACAAAAAAATTTGAAAAAAAAATCGTTTAGATTTGGCTAATCCAAATTTTAATGATTAAATCTAAACGATCTTTACTAAATATATTACGTCCTAAGTATCAATTAATCACGAATCATTTTTGATATTTTTCATTTTGAACCTGTAGGCTTTTTTCAATTGTAAAATTTTCTAGCTTTGATATAGTTTTGAAAAAAACCCTTTATAATACTATTTTAAATCACTGTTTTTATACTCCATAAATATTAAATTTAGCCACTTAATATCTATTGAAATCGACCAATAATAACATTTAATTTTACATAAAAAATAAAATTTATAATTAATAGACAGTAAGGATTTTTTTAATAAACTCAATAACATAGTTGTGAGAAATTTAAGATCTATTAAAAATACATTAACTGAAATTAAACAATAAAAAATATAAGAACCAAAATTGAACAAACACTTGGAATATGGCGATCAAATTTCAAAATTGAACAATGAGTGATTAATCAGCCACAAGGTGAAATAATAAAAATACATCGCAATTAATCAGCCACACATGTAGACGAAATACTTCTAATTTAAATGATCGTATAATATACTTTAAAAGTTTGTTTAGATATTGGTACATGATCATTTAGATTTTGGTAAAAGATCATCTTAATCTATCACTTATTAATGTGGGATAGACATTGATAGTGTTCTATCTATGTCTATCTAGAATATACAATAAATCGTTTAGATATTGGTACATGATCTTGGTACATGATATTGTATCAAATCTAAAGAATCTTGGTATACTATTTAGATTTGGTAAACAATATTCTAGATTTATCACTTATTTATCTAAAATATATATTGATCTTTTTTTGTCCATCTAACTACTCATCTAAAAGAAGATGCGCACGAATTAAATACTATCCGAGCAAATTTGAATTTATGAAAAAATAATGATAACCTCATAGAAGTTATAGAGCCATAAATATTTTTCGATTTTGTTTAAATTAATCTATATTAAATTACTTAAGAAAGGAATGAATATATAAAGAAGAATATTGGGTGAAAAATGGAGATGGTAAGAGTAACTCTTAACCATTGAAAAGATAAAATTAAAAGAAAATATAAAATGTATAGATAAAATTATAAAATAAAATAATAATAATATAATATAATAAGCTGTAGACAAACGCAAACTCGACCATTAATCGCTTTTCATTATCAAAATCTGAAAAGAAAAAAAGAAAAAAAAAAAAGGCATCAAACTTGGATCCACTCTCCACACCACACGCCCTTCTTCTTCCTCTACTTCGTCCATTCTGACCTTACCAAGCCGAGCGACTCACTGAGTCACACATTTCATTGCATTTCCGGGGACTCGGAGTCCCTCGGAGAATCCTTCCTCTGACGCTCCTCTCTATCCTCTTCAACCGCTTCTTTTCTTCACTTGCCCTCTTCCATTCTTCCTTCCTCTTCCCACTCCATGGCCACCTCCGTCCTTCAGGTTTTCTTTTTTCTCTTTCTCTTTTTCTTTCTTCCCTTCATTCTCTTCCGATTTAATTTCATGTTTCTTTCTTCATTTCTTTTCATAGGGTTTTACCAAGTCCCTTGCCATGACTGTGCTCTCCGAGATCGGCGATAAAACATTCTTCGCCGCTGCGGTTAGTCCATACTTCTGCTTGATTTTTGTTTTCTTCTTTTCTTCCATTAATTTGTTTCTACTGTCTTCTATTATAAGCAATGCCTTTTCATCCCGAAGTTGACTTTTGTGGTTCTTAAAGTTTGCTTCGGTATCACGTTTTGTAGTTATCGGCTTATCGCTTGTCAGTGTGGGTGCAGACTTCTTCCTTTCCCATTTTTCCTTTTTTCAAGTATAAATTCTGTTCTTAAGGATCTTATAATTCCTTCCTGATATATGGCGAGTAAAATCCAAGATGAAATTTAGTAGTTTTGCGGTATGGATCTTTTACTCCTACTGAATGACGTTTCTTCACCGCTTCCACGCGAAGGATATGTGTTCCTGTCGCTGTCTGTCTCCCCACTTTCATCAAGTTGCTCCAAATTTCTTTTTGAGACCGATACGTTCGTTCATGTATTGGATATGGACAGGAGAATAAAGCAGTTTTTTTCTTGTTCTTTTTTATCAATTCTTGTTTTACAAAAAGGTTATTGTAACTTTTTAACATTTAATAATTATATAAGAACTACTGAAAGTAAGGATCGATGTTTAACACAGATGCATAACCCAATACTCTAATACTAATATGCAACATTAAGGAAACTCATTGTGAAGATTGATGCATTTCAGCTCAGAAAAACTGGAAGTAGTAGGAACTGCTGTTATTGCACTTAAATTTAAATATGTAAAAGAGATTTTTGTATGCGGGGACTGAAGTTTGATTTGCTATGGTGATGCCATGGAATGATGAATTTGGAATAATATATTTGGTTTTGTCTGTTTTGTTATGTGAAAAACCTAGGTGATTGGAAGTCATCATGGACAACATTTAGCATCATATGTTTTGTTTTAGAGAAGGGTCCTTGTATCTTAGGCCTTGATGATATTGACCTGCTGAAACCTGTCTACTTCAACTAAGAAAGTGCTGTCATTTTATCTGCAATTTTTTTTATTTATCTCTCAACTTTTGGAATGAATATTGTTATCTCAATAGTTTTCTGGGAGGTGTAACAGCGATTTTTCTCTCTTTGTCTCTTTCCTCTTTCTTTTTTTCCTGCATAAATATGTTAGCTATTCACTTTCTCATGTTTTAATTCTCTGTTTAAAGATTATGGCAATGCGGCATCCAAGGAGACTTGTCTTATCTGGTTGTATGACAGCTTTGATTGTAAGTATGTTTGTCAAAAGTTACCTTTCTTTTTTCATTGCATGTGCCATCACTACTTTCACGGTCTATGCCAATGCCTCTTAACTTAACTTACTCAGTTGTTTTGCTGTTTTTAAGGTGATGACCGCTCTTTCTGTTCTGGTTGGCTGGGCTGCACCAAATTTGGTAAGAAAATTGATCCCTTGAATTGAATGCCTCATACTTGGCTTGTTTATTTTCTATCTGGTAGGGCTGGGATAAGTAAAAAATTTAAGCACACTTTTTGTATGCATGTGTTGTAGATGCTAATTTTTCATATGCTATTTGATTGTTGTGCTTAATACTTTGGATGCAAGATAGTAGGTTTGTAATGTTGAAGTTAAACCAATAAATCTGTGCTTGCAATTTGCTTTACTTTTGCTTTCTTCTTCCCATGGATCAGATTTATGCCACTACATAATACAGTAAACGGACCTCTTGAGTGTTTCTTTCATGGGAAAATTTAATTGCTGCTTTTGTTTTTCTTTTTTTTGGATTGAAGTCTAATTGATTGACTGTTAATTAAGCAATCATAAGAAACGTTTTAAAGAAATTATCAGGTCACTTAGATCTATATTTTCGCCTCATTTCTAAAGGGAGGTAGTTTTAGATGAATGCAATTAGGAACCAGGTCTTGATACTTTATGTTGTATTGATAAGCTGGGGTGCTAAACCATTTCATCTGAATTCATTTTTTTTACAAACAAATTGAGACTTTGAAAGTTGAAATGGTAAAGTCCTTCCTTGACTTTTGATATCATCCTTTGTAATTTAGTTACTATCCTTATTGTTCAGCCAAGTTGCTTGCTCAAGCAAGCAATCACTTTTGATTCCTCCCTGGTCATATTATTCTTTGCATTGTAATGTACTCTACTTTATGCAGATTTCACGTAAGTGGGCACATCATATCACAACTCTTTTGTTCCTTGGTTTTGGGCTGTGGTCTTTATGGGATGCATTTCATGATGAAGGGTAATGATTCCTTGTTATTTTGTATTTTTTTGTGGATATTAATTTAATTTTCTAGGTGCACGTAATAACCATATTGTTTGACATTTTTTGTTATATTTTATTGGCAGGGAATCGGAAGAACTGGCTGAAGTTGAAGCTAAATTGGTTAGGTTTTTATTTCTAATTCCCTTCTGCAGTACATACACTTAGATGGGAATTTATTTTTTAACTCAGCTGTCTCTTGTGCTCAGGACGCTGATTTTAAGGCTAACAAAAAAGGTTCCAAAGATGGAAATAAGGTATATTGTATTTTCAGAAAGAGATCATACATCTTCTTACCCCTAGTAAAACTGTCATTCAATAGTCATTTGAAAAAGTGTTGATTCCAATTTTGTTTATAGAAAGAATTCGAGAAATTCTACTTAACAACTCTTAACGATTTGGGACTTGGGAGGGATTCTTGATGTATGATGTTAACCAACCTTTTCAGGAAGTAACTTTACCTATAATTTTTAATTTCATTTGATGATGCATGTCCTTTGCTTTCATAGGCTATCTCTGTTACTTCATTGTCATGCTTGGTGTCGGAATTATAATAGCATTTTATGTTATGATTTAAAATAAACATGTATTAATTATTTAAGAGCAGGGCAATTGAGATTTTAGAATTCAGTTTGCAGATCATTGATATATTTATTCCTTCAAAAATCTCTTCCTCTATAAATTGATTATTATTCTTATAATTTTTTTAATGGGATAGAACTGGTTGAAGTCTTTGCTACAGAAGTAAGGGGAAGCTGGAGTATTTCTCCTTTCCTTTATATCCATTTTGAAAATGCAGATATGAATGATAGTTACATGGTAATTTGGAATCATAAAGTAAAGCTTAACACTTACGACAGGATGATGATGATGTGAAGAAGCACAATCGCTCAATTCTCTTGCAGTTCTTGTCACCAATATATTTGAAGGTACTTTGTAACCTATAATAGTTCAGGTAAATGTAAATGTAAGTCGTAAGATAATTAACTCACAATCTTTCCTCTGGACTTTTTGTAGGCATTTTCCATTACCTTTTTTGGTGAATGGGGTGACAAGAGTCAGGTTAGTATCATAATTGAGATTGACCATTTCTAACTTACGATTTTGTTTCACTCCTATAGTACTGATATTTGAGAAACTTTATCAGCTAGCAACGATTGGTTTAGCTGCAGATGAAAACCCAGTAGGTGTTGTTCTTGGTGGAATATTGTAAGTTGTGCCTACCAACGTATCCCTTCTATTTCAGATTGATTCTTTGTGCATGAGGCTGTTCCTATTTTATATATTTTTTTTTCTTCAATAGACAAATTTCCTTTGCATTCTTTTTCCGAAGAGATCCTACTTTGTCCTATGAGTACAGAGTGTGTTTTGCCTTAATCTATGGAATTCATCTTAATCTATGGAATTCATTTTGGGCTGTAGCAATTATTTGAAACTATAATGGTCAACGAATCATCAGCAATATTAGTTTTGTTATCTAAATGTACGTCAACCTCAATAGTTAGGCTTCCATAATTGTTTTCTTCAATGTAATCCTCTAATTTTGTGCGTCAAATGAAAAAATCTTTAAAGTTGATTGACAAGCTGTTTTTAACCTCAAATTTTGTTCTATAGAAAAAATGAACGGCTTATTGCTTACTGGAAGTAATAGGTCTCAGTAGGAACCTACTTGTATATTGTAGTAATGATAATTTTTTCTGGATGTGAATGGACAACAGCACAGTTACCTACCTGCTTTTCCATTTGGGAATGTCATTTATAATTTTCTTTCAGGGGTCAGGCATTGTGTACAACTGCTGCAGTTCTTGGCGGAAGGAGCTTGGCATCACAAATATCTGAAAAAATAGTACTTAACATTTGATTAGCTCTTTTTTTCACTATAGTTACTGTTAAGATTGTTACAATGTAATCAAGTCGTAATTTTGTTTCTCCCTTTCAGGTTGCTCTCTCAGGTGGGGTTCTGTTCATTGTTTTCGGAATCCAGTCCTTCCTCTCAACTGTGGCAGTGTAATTTTTTCAAGCTTGTTACGGTTAGTAAAGGCTGGCTTAAATTCTAGCATGTTTTAAGTTTTTTTTTTAAATAAAAAAAAAACCATGTATCTGTTAATTTATATCACGTGATGAGAAGTAGTGTTCTTTGATGAAGTTAGTTAGCCACTAGCCAGCATAGAGGAAGACACTTTAGACTAATTATATTCTTCCTGCTGCTAAGGTTATCATTGTCATGCATGTTCTTCCTGAATAACCTGAAAGTTAGTCAGGTTGTTAATAAGGAACCATGACGCACATCCATTTTTGTTCACCTGAAATAGGGCCTTGGCAGAGTGAAAATGATTGAAAAACCAAGATTTTATGGCCACATAAGCATGGATTGACCATAGCCTTTGAATTCAATGTAAGATCTGCTTTGTCTTGGTGTAACTGTAAACACACTTTTTCTGACCATAGCCTCTTTAGGTGTTTGGGTTCTTACCCCATTTGTTTCATTTTATCAATAAAATAAAGTAAGGCCTGCCCAATCAAGAATCTAACATTTTGGAATATTAACCTTCCATATCAAGGAGAATGGGGGGGGTGGGCTAGGACTACAAAGAAGGCTTAACATGAGAACTGCAAGAGAATCTTTTGGAAAGGTTAGGACCCCAGCATGAATATCCCAACCCTCCAGTCGATGAAGGTATTATGCAGAAAACAGTTGTATTTGTCCATCAGCCTGCTTGTCTTTCTATCAGACAAAGGTCGACGAAAAGGTGAACTTTGTTGACTGTCCTTCCAACTGCATAAGATGATGCCTAAGAATGAGTTTGAAACTGGATTTTGAGACTAAATCACTTTTATGTATATATATGTGTGTATTTATATTACAGAAAAGCACGTGAAGTGTTTTTGTATAAAAGCATTGCATAAAATAGTGCTTTCTCTTAGAAAGACAAGTGCTTTCTTTAATAGAAGAAATACCAATAAAATTAGGAAAATACAAATAAGGAAAAAATAAATACACAAATATATCTTAAATACAATGAAGATATAAACAAAAAAGGAAATAATCAACACTTCATCTCAAGCTGGTTTGAAGATATCATCCTTAGCTAGCTTGTCAATTAAGTTATTGAATTGCCACTTTGGAAGACCTTTAGTTAAAACATCTGCGATTTGTTCTGCTGTTGGAAGATAAGGGATGCATATTATTCCTTGAACAATCTTCTCCTTATGAAGTGTTTATCAGCCTCCTAATGTTTCGTCCTATCATGAAGGACTAGATTGCCATTGATGCCTTGTTATCACAATAAATGCGCACAGGTTACTGAGAGAATTTGAATTCTTCCAAGCGTTTCTTATCCATATGCCCTCACAAATACCATGGGCTAATGCCTTGAATTCAGCTTCTGCACTACTTGCAACCACACTTTGTTACTTTGCCAAGTAACTAGATTTCCTCCAACAAAGGAGCAGTAACCAGATGTGGATCTTTTATCAGTTGTGCTACCTGCCCAATCAGCATCAGTGTACACTTCGACATTTAGGTGGTCATGTGTTTTAAACAATATGCCTTTTCCTGGAGTACCTTTCAAAATCTTAAGATTCTATAAACAATGTCAAAGTGAGCTGGTCCAGCCGTCCAGGAGCATGCATGAATTACCATAGTCATTGCAAACACAATGTCAGGGCGTGTATGAGTGAGATATATAAGTTTCCCTACAAGTCTCTGGTACTTTTCTTTTTCTTTTATTTCTTTTTCAGTAGCAGCTTCCAATTTTATATTCTGCTCAATGGGAGTTTTAGCTACCCTGCAACCAAGTAAACTTGTTTCTTTCCACAGATAAAAGATATACTTCCTTTGGTTGACAAGAATTCCACTTTTGGACCTGGCAAACTTCATGCCTAGGAAATATTTTAAGGTTCCTAAGTATTTGATTTGGAAATCATCAGCTAATTTTTTCTTCACGAGAGTCACTCCTGTCTCATCATTGCCTGGAAGAATGATATCATTAGTTTTCATTTCCTATATGTTTATAGAACATAGTATGATTAGCTTGACTTTGACTAAATCCATAGCTCATGACTTTTTTCAAAACATTCAAACCAGGCTCAAAGAGACTATTTAAGATCATATAATGATTTCTTTAACTTGCACACTTTGTTAATCTCGAGATCTACCTCAAATCCAGGTGGCAAGTTCGTAAATACCTCTTCTTCGAGATCCTTATTGAGAAAGGCACTCTTAATATCCAATTGATAAAGAGACTAATCAAAATTAACTGGAACAGATAGCAAAATTCTGATGGTATTAATTTTAGCTACTGGAGCAAATGTTTCTTGATAATCAACTCCATATGTTTGAGTAACTCTCTTGGCAACCAATCTGGCCTTGTACCTTTCAGTACTACCATCAACATTACATTTTACAGTGAACACCCACTTGCATCCAACTGTTTTCTTGTCTTTAGGTGGTTCAACTATGTTCCATGTGCACTTTTGTTTTAGCTTATTCATCTCTTCCGTTACTACCAATTTCCAATTCAAATCATTTAGGGCTTCGTGTATATGCCTTGGAACAAACAAGTTGATTATTTTGGATGTGAAGGCTTTATGACTGTCAGACAATCTGTGATAGATAGTTTGCAATGGGATATTTAGTACATTGACGGGTACCTTTCCTATGGGCAATTGGAATCTCAAGATCAGAGACATTAGGTAAGGAATTCTAGCTTATTCATTCTAGCTTATTCATCTCTTCCATTATCAGACTGAAGAATGTGGATTTTAGTTTGAAATTGGGTCTCAATCATATTGTAAAATCAAACAAAAATCTTTTATTATCTCTGATTTTTTTGTTAAAAGATAAAGCCAAGTTAAACGAGTGTGGTCGTTTATAAAGGTAACAAACCAACGCTTACCACTAGGAGTCAAAACTTTAGATGGCCCCACACGTCAGTATGAATTAAGTAAAAAGGTGAGGAGGCCTTGTAAGATTTGGGCAAATATGTGGATCGATGATGTTTAGCAAAAATACAACTTTCAAGATCTCTAAATAAAATTGGAAACAAATACTTCAAGTAAAATAAATTTGGATGCCTAATCTAGGAGGCCTAAGCATTATAGTTTCTTTAATAGAACATCCACTACTCAAGCCCTGAGCTATTTTATGACTAACTGAAACTTCATCAAAGTAATAGAAGCCACCAATCATCTTAGCACGTCCAATCTTCTCCCCTGAGTTATGATCTTGAAAAGTACGATGAGATTCACAAAAGACAACATGACATTTAACATCGTTAGAGATTTTAATAACTGATAACAAGTTGCAGGCTATTTTTGGAACATGAAGAACAAAATGTAATGTGAGTTTTGTTGTCAAAGGAATAGTTCCTTTTCCTGTAATTGAGGTGAAACTATCATCGACAATGCGAATTTTTACATTGCAATATTCAGGAGAGAGATTCAGAATCTATGATCCACAGAGAGGAGAGGGCTTGAGAACACTTACTTGATTGTGCCAAGGAAACACTAGGATCATCAGATGATGAATTGGTCTTTAACAACATCAGGATTTGATCAATTTGCTGTTTATTAAATGGGTTGTTGTCCACAACAGTAGCATTGGAGGCATGGTGATGAGAATTTCTTCTTGGTTAGAACTTCTCCAATTTGCAGGTTTTCCATGAAGTTTCCAACAAGTTTTACACATATGTCGAGGTTTATTGCAATAATCGCACCAGACATAAGATTTTTCATGTGCCTTGTTGGATTGGTTAGATGTCTTCAAAGCATTATTTTCAGTCACCAAAGCAAAATTCTCAACTGAATCAACAAGCTTTTTTGCCACTCATAACATGTGACTTTCTTCCCTGCGAACTTCAGAAAAAACATCATTGAGGCCAACATTGAGGCCAACAAGGAATTTGTACATAAGACCATCTTCTACAGTTTTCTTGTAATGCTTTTGGTCTTTTGTGTAGTTCCATTCATATGTATCAAAGAGATTTAGGTCTTGCCAAATCCTTTTTAGGGGGTGAAAATATTGTGTAACGGAGTTGCCTCCTTGTCGTATATACCCAGTTTAATTCAAATCAAATACTTATGATTGGTTGCTCAAATTAGGATACATTTGAGTAGCACTATCCCATAATTCCTTGGCTGTAGAGTAGCACATGTAGTTACAACTGATGTCTTCCACCATGGAATTTACTAGCCAGGTCATTAACATTGAGTTTTCAGCATCCCACCCGGCAAATGAAGGATCAGCTGGGCTAGAAGCAGTTTTCTAAGACTTTAGTGGTAGTAGGCTTGGTGTCTGTCATAACACTAAAAAACAAACCCAAGAGGAAAAAACTGAAGTTCTGGAAAGAACAAAAAAGCCAGAAAAATAATAATGAAGAGAATCAGGCGGCAGCGGCGAAGGACAGCAACCGACGGTGGCGGAAGAATGTGGCTAGACATGGTGGAACTGACTCAAACTTGATTGGCCAGTGGAAACAGGCACCTCCCTAAACGACCTGTGATAAAAAAGGAGCAAAAAATTGTTAAACCTGATTCCAGCGGCGACTTCGACGACGATTCCGGCAGAGAAGTGGCCATCGAGCTCTGAAAGATCGATGAGGACGGTTGGAGGTCAGAGGTCAGCGGAGACAGTACAAACTAGGGGTTTTTAGTTTTTGAAAAAAATTAGGGTTTCACTGCTTCAATACCACGGGTAAAAAAGTAGGTTCTCATTTCTCTTAGAAAACGAGTTTTCAATACAAATTAAGAAAATAGAAATAAGGAAAAAAATAAATACACATTTTAAATACAATGAAGATATAAACAAAAAAAATGGAAATAATCAACAGACTGTCTTAAAAGTGGTTCTAAGTTCTAACTATGTGATCAAATACAAAAATCATTTCAAACTCACCCTCATCACTTCAAACTTTGAGATTTTTTCATGAGTTATTGTTTCCGCTTGCAGATAGAAGGCGCTTGGCTGAATTGTTGCAGCGCAACCTTGGTTGAATAGACGAATTTGAGAGCCATATTTAAAGAGTCTACATGTTTGATCAGACACTGGATTAATGGTAGTGGTATTAGCTTTGATAAACCTAGGTTTCAATAGGTCTTATTTCTAAAATAGTGAAGATGTAGATTACCTTTCTGAATGTGTCCTAGTAAATTTCGTCAGGATATATTCCTTTGCAGCCATCATATTAGGAGAAATTATCACATCTAATTATCATAGTTCAAAATAAAAAGATAGTATTTTCTTTGTTGATATGCCATGTGGTTCATAACATTATATTTCTGTTGTTGGTCAAGTTTAAAAAAGACACCAATTATTACTAATGAGCTATAAGAGAGCTGAAGTCATGTATGTTACATAATGGTGACAAATGGAGCAATAGTACAAGTGAAACAAGAAAAAGAACAAGGTCATGTATTGTATTTGGGTATATACACTGGTTCACAACTATTGAAAGACATGGATTGACTAGAGGAAAAAACATATTTTTTCAAAAAATAATTTCTATTCGCTTTTGGTAAAAATAGTTTAAAATAATGTACCAAAATTTCTATATTTTGGATAATTGTTTTTTTAAAAAAAGTTTAGTCTTTAAAATTAAATATTTGAAAAGTTGAACCAAACGTGTCTTTCACCGTTAAGGTGTAAAGATAGAGTAGTTGAGTAGTTTGATGAAGGAGTTTAACATTAGCTAAATAAATGGCTTTAGATTGAACAACTTAAAATGTGTCATTAGAGGAAAATTAAAAGGGTGAATTTTTGTTTAAGTTTTAGAGCATTTTCATTTAGGCATGAAGGGAATGAAAGAACGGTGATTTTGGGGTGCACAATTAGCTAAATATGTAGAGAAAAATGATGAAATTTCGTGATAAGAAGAAAGGTCAAAGTTTGACCTGCGTAATTTTGGTATAATTAAAAGGAAATTATTAATAAAAATAATGAGGAGATAATTTAGGAGACAAAATGGATGCAATACAAGGCCAGTTGACGTGAATATTGTTGTAGAAAATCTTAGTGGATCAAAATGGATGGAGAAAATGAATAGTGATGGTTTGAATCAAAGAATAAGGTCCAGTAAGTTGGTTTCTTCTATCACACTCGCGCTGGACAAGTGGAAGCTAATTGAATTGGAAAGAAATGGTAGGACTGTCCATAGGATTTGAGTTTAGGAAGGTAAAGAAATCGTGAAGAAAATCAAGATGCGGATTTTGATGAGATTGTGAAATAATGCAGAAGTAACAAAAAAAGATTGAAAGACGAAAAGGAAAACATGTTTTAAATTGAAGAACATTTTTCTCTTTTCTCATTTCTCATTTCTCATTTCTCATATTTGTTTAAAGAATTATTATAAAACAAAATAAAATGAGAATATTCTCTCTTCTTAAGTCTGTTGCTCCTCTCACCAACATTTCTTTTTATCTTCCATCACTGACTCTCCCTCACAAGCACTCCTATATTTTTATCTCATACCCGGCCATGGCTTTAGACGCCGTCAGCTAACCGATCGGAGTGAATTGCAATCTGAATATTGGTAAACCAAGTTGAAGGATGTTTGTACCGAACCAAGCTGCAAATAGTCAAAATTATAGAAAAACCGAGGCTGCACGTAAAATGGGATGAAACAGGGCATGAGTATTTTGGAGCTTATTTCGAGCTATTCAAGAGTTTGAAGCTTAAAATTCATAGGTTAGTTAGTTAAGAGGTTGTTTTGAGTTTTATGATAAATATTTGAAGTAATTTGGTCTAACTTTGATTAAATTATAATATGTATGTTGTCCGCATTCAGGATGTATTTGGTGTAAAGATTGAAGATTTTCTCTCAGATCAGTGGACTAATCCAAAATTTTCCTTCACAAAACTTATAGATATATAATTGAATAAGAAAGAAATTGGTGGGTATTTGGAAGAAAACCTAGACCGGGAAGACTGTCAAATTGGACGAAAAAAGAGAGTTGCATAGATTTTTGCAAAAATAGAGCATAGTGATGATGGAAATTTAGACATCTCGTAGCGAAATTCGGATAAAAAAATTACCCTAATTGCATCTAACAATTTAGAAATTAACATACATAGACCTAATTACTTAAAACTAGGGTTTATAGTGATTATACCTTTGTAGCTCCTGATTATTCGTAATCTTTTCACAAACTCGAATTGGACCACCACTAGTGTTGACCAGCTATTCTCTGGACTCAGAATCGGAGTGTGAGATTCGATAAGTGAAGGATTTGAGAGAGAAATGAAAATGGAAGGATGACCAAAACTTTTTTTTGGAATAATTTCTTTGGTTAATCTTTTTAGAAAGTAAAATAAAAAATCCAGAAGTTTCTTAAAATTTAAAAAAACAACATTTAAATAACCTAATTACATGCATAAATGCATGTAATTATTTCACAAAAACCCAACACCTCATATTTCACTTACCATTGGTGGATATTAGTGGACTAGGTCTTCAAATCTCATGCAACCACATAGCTCACTAGAAGTTAATGGAATATCCAACGATATGTTGGATTTTTTCACTAACTTTAGTCCAAGGGCAAAATGATTATTTCTACTCTAGTCAAAGTCAAACTTTGGTTTTCCAATCCAAAAGTTAAACTTTTTGACATTTTACGATTTTGTCCGTCTTGACTAATCTCGACCTTTCCAGTATAAATCCGCATTCATTTTTTAAAAATTCAAATCACATTTGAATATAAAACTTGTCAAAACTTGACTTTCCAAAGTCAAAAGTCAACCCTTTTGACTTTTTACAATATTGACCATTTTCATCATTTTCGAGCTTTTGAACATGAATCCACATTCTTATTCTTGATATTCAACTCACGTTTAAACATAAAGCTCTATCTCTTAAATGGTAATTGATAACTATATTAAATATACTTGTCATTTTTTCTCTCATTTTCTAATTTGAACTATTTGAATTAATCCAATCCATTGTTCTAAGTTTATTCCTTATGAGTTAGGAGGAAAATCTAATGAACTTATAGATTATGAGCTTTAATGATCTAAGATTGACTGACTAAACTTTTTTAGACCGAGCTAATCAACATTCGTCAACTAACGACTCATTCCACTAAAGTCTCGAAGTTTCACTCCCCTCATTATAGATATATTTGTGCCCATCCTGATATAACCATGATTATAATGTTTTAACCCGAGATTACATCTTGTTCCTTAAGTCCTATTGATCCTCTAATGAATAATTGGTTTATAAGGGTTTAAGATCCAACTTATAAACCGAATTCCCCTCGATTCAGTGCATAAGGGAACCACCTATCTACTGACTCTAAAACAGTTAGAAGTGAATTATGTATTGCACCCTTTGTCTCGAGCTATCCACCCAATCTCACCATTGAAATGGTAGACTTATTTGGGCTAGTGCTGATAAGTTGCTCTCACGTATGAAAATTGAAGGATAATCAGGTGGGAACATTAGTTCATAGTTAACTCTTGATTAAGATTAAGTTACCTAGGTCATCCATATAAAGAAATAATCGATTTTCAACAGTAAACAATGCTATAACGTAAAAGTGACTATTTCATGATTCCAATCTTCTATAAACTCTCTACATAGGATACCTCCATGTCCATGTATCAACATGAACAATTCAAGATCATATTATTTGTACTAACTACGTACAAAGAAGACTGCATTCATATAGTGTCCTCAGAATAAGGTGTCTAACCCTATTCATATACTATAGACCATTATATGTTATATACTCGAACTTGATCCATGTTTATGTCTTTACCTAAAGTTCAAGTCCACACAAGATAGACTCAACACCTTAGTTTATTGGATTCAAGATTCTAGTATTCATTTTTACTAATAAATTCTCAATAACCACTTTATTCAGTAGAAGATGATTTTAAATTACAAACTATGAGTCTTAGGACATAAATTTCAACATGTGGAATGTTTGATCAATTCAGTGCTTCTAGGATGTTTTGAAGCTCCAAACTTTGATGTAAGGTAGTTTAGTAAATGGGTAAGACGTTTATATAAGTTAAATGAATTGGGTTTTGCCAATTAGTTAAAGACTTATAAGCTTAATAATGAATTTCCAATTGGTATCACTAAGATACTTTGAGCTTGAATTGGGTTCATAATTAAGAGAGTTAAGGTAATTAAAGTAATTTAAGGGACAAAATTGCAAAAGTAACCACCAAATTGGACTAAATCAGGATTGATGAAAGAATAAATTGGAATTTGATTATTCTTAAAGTAATTTTGGATCTTATTGTTTCATCCATCCTTAGGTTTAATTTGAAAAGTTTGAGTGAATTCTTGAATGATATAAATTATTAAATTAGGGTTTGTGTAAGGGGTCATTCCTTTTATGTGTCTGGTATTTAACATATGGCTATTTGGAAGTGAATCCCAGTTTAATCAAATTCAGGATATTGAATTAGTTTAGTTACAAGCGGATAGTAAGTTGAAAAAAAAAAAAAAAAAAAAGATGGTATTTATTATCTTCACATCTCTTATTGGGTTAAAAGGTAACTTGGAAGGAGTTGTGACATTGGCCTTCCCTCTTGAAATAACATATATTATCATTTTAATCAAAGATTACTAACTTTGTTCTTAGAGGATTATTCCTTGAGACTTAGACTACATCACATTCTACTATACAAGGAGAGCTCAAATAAGATATTTTTCCTTATACTTTGTTACAAAGGATTACAACTTATGTAAAAACAAGTAATTGATGTTATTTCACCATTACATGTTTTACTGCTTCCTTCACAAATACAAGTTTTGTTGAGACAAGAACTTTCATAATGAAAACCCTAAAACAAACATGATTAAAACTCAACCACCATCCATGTAGAGAAAACCTAAAAGTTACTAAGTAGTTTCTTTTTTATAGTACATGTACAGACAGGGTGGGGTTCGCTACAACCCACTCTTGGTTCATAACATACATATATATATATATCAATTGAGTTATATGCTCATCTTAATTTTTGGCTCTAACAAAATTAATTACAACATAATACATCTTTTTTTAGACAAACATAACAAGCAACACAACCACCTACATCCAACACCCTTTATCACAGTGGGGAAGCCACATTATATAATTAACAAGTACAAGTTAGGGGCATTTTTAAAAATAGCAAAATAAATTAAAATATTTACAAACTATAGCAAAATTTTGAATTCTATCACTGATAATATTCTATCATTATTGCATATCAATGACTACTATTTTTTTTAAATCTCCCTACAAGTTATATATAAACTAGTTAAAATTTTTGGGATATTACAAAATGAACAAAAATATTTACAAAGTATATCAAAATTTTGTATTTTATCTATGATAGATGTTGATAAGCACGGATGGACTTCTTTCAGTTTCTATTAGTAGTTATCATTGTCTATCATTGGTAGAATATAAAATTTTGTTATATTTTATAAATATTTTTGGCAAATTTTGTCATTTTCAATAATTTTCTTTAAAATTTAAACAAAAAATAGGAAAATTATAAAAAATAACAAATTTGACAAAATATTTAATTTCAAATTTTATCAATAACAAACATTTGATAGACACTGATATTCTTCCATCAGTGATATTGATAGTCATTGATAGAATTCAAAAATTTTGTTATAGCTTACAAATATTTTAATTTATTTTGCTATTTTTAAAAATACACCGAAAAAATAATGTTTCTAAATTTATTTTAGCTTGTGTAAGAAGAAAAATGGAAAGAGAAAAAAGAAACCTTTGTGAAGATGGATATGAATAATGTTTATAAAATAAGTTATTGTAGAGTGTTCAAAACTTTGTAATAATTCGAATTTAATTTAGAGTTTTTTAAGACATAATAAAAAAAGAAATTATTTACACGAGAAAACAATTAAAAGACAAAAATTCACAGACGTGATCTTTCTATAAAGCGTAATGTTCTTTTAGTAGATTTTGCTATTTTTTAGCATTTTTCACTAATTTACCCATACTTATTCTCACCCAACAAACTTTCCAACTGCACTAACAAAAAATTTCACAATTTCATCTATTAAAAAATTAGGTTTGAATTGATAAAAAAAAATGTGTTTTTCAAATAATTCATTTTTATTTAAAATCTTGTTATGAAAATCAAAATATGTCACAAATATCATCTTTATTGATATACATTTGATACACTTGATACAAGTATAATACACCTGAAACACCTTGATACACATAATACTTTTTGCTACATTTGATTCTTTTTAATACACACTTGATACCCTACATGCCTTGATACGCTTAAAGACTTCACTAAGAAGTTTGATACACTTAATGCATTGTTAATAAACTTGTTATGCTTAATTGGGAATACATTTGGTGCACATGAGATCATATGTTTGATACATCTGATGTACTATAGATACACTTAGTATTCTTCATTGATACATTTGATTGATTAAATACATGCACTTGATATACTTGAAGTTCTACTTATACACTTGATACACTATTGATATACATTTGTAAACTTGATTGATAGACTTGATAATGCTCCACCTTCTTGATATACTGATATACTCTAAAAATATATTGTTGATATACTTGATAATGATACACTGAGTTGTATCATTAATACATTTAATAAACAATAATGAACTGCATAAAATTTGAAAAAATGAAAATCACTTAGTAAGTATATCAAACCAACAAATACATATAATATAAGTACATCACAATACTGATATACAAAAGTGGTACAAAGTAAAACCAAAATAAAATCAATGTAAAAGAAAATAAAAGAAAATAATTTGATATCAAATTCAACTCAAAATACACATCGAAGAAAGTACAGAAAAATTACAAATAAAGTTAAACTACTCCGATCAACAATCATTATATTTCATATTGTAATTAATGTATCATTGATATTCTCAAATCAAGATTAAGACAGAAATAACAAATTTTTTTTTCCGTATAAGAAAGGATGATTAAGGTCTTAAAAAGTGAGAGAAGAAATAAAGGATAATTATGACATTAAAAAGAAGAAAAGAAATAAGCTATTGAATTGAATGATAGTTCGAAAATAATAACAAAATTAAAATAAATAATATTTGCAAAATTCTAAAATAATATGTTATATTTGCTATATCATACTGTAAAAAGAATACCATAATTTTTCTAGATATTTTAGGTAGAGGTTCTCGACTCCTCCCATTTTTTTCAAATAACTTACTTTGAAATATATTCGAAACACAGCATTCTAATTGGGCTACTTAACCAGCAATATATATATATATTCCTGTCCAAACTCTTTTTTAATTATAATGAAACACCTTTAGGCATACAATTTTAAATATTAAATTGATTCCACCATGTTTGATAATAATATTAAAATAACTTGTTGTCTTCCTATGCACGTTCTGAAAAAGAGGAGGCATGAATAATAATGCTAATCAAATTAAATTTCAATTTTTTTTTGACATATCCATATAGATTTTCCTTCTATCATTAAATCAACCCAAAATAGACAACAAATACAATTCATTAACAAAAAGAGCCATTTCCCCTAATTGGCTTCTCACTGTCTCAAGGGACCATTTTCCCACTCTCTCCAACAAAAAGAAATTAGTAAGTCAATGTGTTAGTTTTTTTTTCTTTTTTTTTTTAATAAAAATATATATTTTAGACCATTAAATCCAATTGGACAATTGGTATCTTTGACAATGAAAGATTCTAAGACATGAAATTTTTTTATTATTATTCTTTTCCTAACAAGTCTTCATCTAAAGGATATGCTTTCAAAAAAAAAAAAAAAAGGAGCTGTTAATTGGCCCCTTTCCTAAGGATAAACCTCAATATTATGTCTTTCATTTGTCTATGGACCTAACATAATCGAAAATAAGATTGGAATATTCTAAGAAGATCCCTTAGAGTAGTAACACATTTAATATTTTTGTGGAAAATATCATATATATTGTTTTACTTTTTCAAAAGATATCTTCAATGTTATCGCATTTAATTTTTTATGTCACTCTCATAAATAATGTCGATGTACACATAGACTCTTATGGTTTAAATCTACTTTCTCATAATTTTATTTCATCTAATACAAGAAAGTCTCGATGACAATTAAAATATCATGATAACAAAGTTGTAACTATCCTTTATATGTTGCTCAAATTTGATTGATATTGTTCATCTCTAATTTATTAAGTCATTTGCCTTAAATGATGTCGAATTGAATCTAACTTAATTATCTAAATATCGTAGAGTTGTAAAATAATAAAGTTAAGCTAAATAAAAGTCTTAGTCAAAACATTTAGATATTTTAAAATTCTACTTAGTTTTCTCAAAAAGAAATTCTATTCAATTCATATCATTTATAGAAATATTAGAATTAAAATAATATATAAACATGCATATTTCAGAGTTAATACTAAAAAATTGAAATAAAAAAAATAAACATAGCAAAATTATTTTGTAAATAACAAAATTATATAAAAAAATAAAAAATATAGAAACAGATACAAAAAAGAAAAAAAAAAGTTTTATCTTGGGAGCTGAAATTTGAAATATAAAAAATTAATATACATATTAAAAATTAAAATAATATATAAATTTAAAGAAAAATTTTCAAAAATAGCAAATTTTACAAAATATTTACGATCTATAGCAAACTCTATCATTGATAATCATTGATATGCTATAGTGATAGAAGACTATCAGTAATAGAATACAAAATTTTGTTATAGCTTGTAAATATTTTAATTTATTTTGTTATTTTTAAAAATACCCCAAATTTATATATAGAAAAATTTTAAACTTAAAAAATATAATATTCAAGAATTGTTTTTTATCTCCAAAAGACATTAAACATGAACCGATGACAATTATTATGAAGGATCGATTCCAATACACCTAAACTTCATATTTCATTGTCATGGATGGGAATAGTAAAATACAAAAAGAAACCTGAATAGAAGAAACTACATTTTGTTATTTCTCAATTTTGGTCCGTTTCAAATTGATATAAGTAAAAGTAGATTTATCAATTGTATAGAAAGAATTGAATAGCTTCAATATTACAATACCACAAACATGATTTTTCTTTTTATTAATCTTTTTGTTATATAAATATATATACAACTATGTCATTTAACTCTATTAATTATTATTTTTATTTTCAATTTCTAAACTCTGAAATTTTCAAAGATAAAACTTTGAAGATTATAATAATGGAAAAGAAAACGTTTTAGATTCAAAATTATTATTTTTTCACTATAGTAATTACCATATTATCAAGTATTTAATTAATATTTTTATTAATTTGTCTCATATTAATAATATGACTAAATAATACATTAAAGAACTGCTTTCCAGAAGAATAAAAAAGCTAAGTAGATCTAATTATATTAATTAAAGTGGTAAAGAAGGGATGATTTGAAATCCTTGGTTAATGAACAGATGTATTAATCGGTAAACCCATGTATCATATGCATTAATTAATGCGATTTATCAATGGATTAGAATATCAACTAGTTTTTTTCTACAAATGTAATAACCTAAAATTTCTTCCTATTATTTTGGCACTTTGGAAAAAATTATGCTCGAATATGATGCAGAAACCCACAAAAAAAGAAAAGGGTAGGTTGAAAATTTAATTAATAAATATTGTTGGGATTGGCCTTTGGAGGGGTGACAAACTTTAGTGGGATTTATGCAAAGACCTAGAAAGTCTAATGCCCTTTGCCAAAAAAGTATATGCATATATAGGCATTCAATAATACCATGCTCATGACATATTATGTGGTATAAAATGATCCTCTTAAAATAAGGTTTTGCTCATTGAAGAAATAGAGATGACTTTGGATTTCTCATATTAAATTAACTAAATTAAGAGAGAGAGAGAGGGAAGAAGAATTAGAGGAAAAAATATACCACACTATTTACAAACATGAATGACACCAATTTAAAATTTAATATAAAAATAATATTATTTTACTATTTGTAGCTTTTGAAACCCTAAATATCATTTTTCTGGCCTCTTTTTTTTAATATATATTTTTTATCAAATAAAATATTGCAACTATAGAAGCACGAAGATAATTTTGAAGTTAAAGGTTTTAAATGTTAGTTGACACTATTTTTCAAAGATAATTTTAATCTAGGAGAAATATGTATATCTAATATGCTTAATTATTGGGGTTTCTAAAAAATATAACAAACCGATAAAATATTTACACCATATAATATTCTAAAAATGGAAAAAATCCACATGCCTACAATAGAAAATATCAAAAATGCCCCAGTCAACATGTGATTAATTATCGACCACACACGCGCACGAGTCACATCTTCTTCTGAACGATTGTGTATTAAAGCCATGATACATGATTGACACACAATCGTGTAGTTGATAACTTGTAGAAATACAAGTTATTATGAGCTTTTAGATAGAATAATGGAACCAAAATGCATAAAAAGTGTACAAAACGCGTCGCTTATGTTGTAAATTCATAAATATTTAGAAATACACTTTACATAAGTGTTATGTCTGCTTTACCCTTTTTTTTAGTGTCTAAATGCAAGCTAAAGAACAAAAGAATAAGCTAGCGAATAGCAGAGGAACTCGCGCGAAGATTAGGCAAGAAGAGGTTCGCTAAAAGACAAAAGTGGTAGATGGAGTTGATGTGACTTGACAACAGAGTAAGCTTTCGACGCTGACATGCTCAGAAGACTAGATTTTCCACCTAAATCTGCCTATAAAAAGGAACTCCATCCTTACCAAGAGAGAGCGACGTTTGAATGGACCGCCATCCATACGCCTGAAGAGGTGGGTAGGTCCTAGAGAGTTGGTGGCAAGGAATAGTCTTTCCATCATCTGTAAAGTACTTCTTCATCTTCTCCGATCAGCCTGTAGAGTGAAAGTTTGTAGTTTGAGTGAAGAAGATCCTATACCCCATCTCTCCCTAACTTGTAATGTCATCTCTATTCTTTCCATTTTTTTTGTACTTCTTTACATTGTATGTGTTCATATTGTACAGTGGCCGAAGACCTACACTCTTTAATACAATGTATATTTATATACTTTTCAATCCATATGCCACGTGTCTACTATTCATTTGTCCTTGTGTTATTTGTAGTTTAGGATTTATGATAGATTCTTGATAAGAAGCGTTCCTTATAATTCTTAGCGCGAAAGAAGGAGTTTGGAGACAAACTCCACCTTAGTGAGTTATATAAGTTCCATCAAGGTTGTCGCCCTTAAACGCAAAAATTTATAACACCTATAACTAAATTCTTCTAGATATACCTTGTTTAGCTAGGCCTAGTCATTTGGATCCTAAAAGGAGACCAAGTGTGGCGTTTAAACACTCCGAGAGAAGCTTGCCGTAATCATAAGCAAGTTAAGTAAGTCATATCGCATCAAGTTTTTCATCTACCTCATTCACCTAGTAGCACTAGACATTTCTTCACCCCCTTCTTTAATACAAGTTAGTTCATTCTTACACATCTTTCTCACAACCACCTTCATTTAATTATCTTTACAGTGTTCTCTAGTGTATGTGAGTAGATATAGATTAAACTTACACCCTTTCATACTGTATAGTTATTCTTTTATACCGTCTGATGGATAAGTAGACTCTAGAGCTAAGCTTTAATATCAATTCCATGTTTTCGACCCTGGATCATCCAAGAATACCTATTATTTCGCTTACACTTGAGCAAACAGTAAGAAAACTTGTACACAACGAGGACTTAGAGGTACATGATGAAGAGATCTTTACCGAGCATTTTGAATGCAATGATCTTGATCAATGAAGCATCATGTAGAATGAGACATCAACATGGATAACAACATTATTTCCCAAGTCTCTAAACCTTTGCTGCTTAGAAGTAGATATGCATGCACGACATTGCATTTTACCTTTGCTCTAAGTCCGTGGAGTTAACCAACCAACTATTGAGTAGGATTGACTTCACAACAATAACACAATTTAAAACAAGCAGTAGTTCTTTTTTAACGATGAGGAAAAAGACTTCAAATTAACGATCGTGTTGACCATATTAAACAATCATGTTATCCATGGCAAACGATCATGTTCATCATGAAAAACGATTGTGTTTATTATGGAAAGCAATCCTGTAGTCCAATACTGTAAATGGTCATTAAAAACTTTAAATATAACGATCATGTTGACCATACTAAATGATTGTGTTGACTATGGTAAGCGATCGTTTAAATCATATCAACACGATCGTGTAGTTCTTCTTAAATGATGGAAAAAGGGTTCAAATTTAAACATTCTTGTTGATAATGGTAAACGATCGTTTAGATCATGTCAAAATGATATTTAAATGATCTTGATATTCTTGAATATGAAATAGATAAAGTAGCTTCAAAGAATCTTGCCGAAAATGGTGAAAATGAAAAAAAAGATTTAAACAAAAGAATAAATCGTTTAAATATAAGAAAGAAAATCTGAAAGAGGAGATGAAGAAATCTGGAAGAGAAGATAAATAAATCGCAAAGAAGAAGAAGAAAGAGAAATGACGAATCGTCCGAAATATTTAAGGGTAAATCTGGAAATTATGAAAATATTTTACCGGCTTCATGGACTTTTGTTTTTTGTTACAGGGTTGTAAATATTTTTTGATTTTTTTACATTCATGTAAATTAACCTAAATTATATATATATATAAAGTAGCATAACGTTTGATTTTATGTCCTAAAACTCGTGATTTGTAAATGTTAAACTATTTTATTATCCATTAAGGATGTTATTGAAGTATTGTTCGATAAATTGTTATTTAATAAGTAATTTGATCGTCATAAACTCTGAAATGAATAAACTAAGGTTCCTTGACTATAGTATGAATGCTTGAACTTTATGTAGCGACATAAAAATGGATCAAGTTCGAGTTGATAGTCTAAGTGGTCTATATATAGTATAAGAATAGGGTTGGACACTTTATTCTGGGAACACTATGGATGTAGGTTGCTTTATATTTAATATAAACAATGTAATACCTTTATATGAGGCGAGAAATGATTCGTGAAACAATGGTAACTCTCGAGACGGTGGTTGAGATGTGTCCCAAGTCTAGGGGAAGAGAGAATCCTAGGCCAATGAGACGAGAAATAATTTGCAAGATGCTGGTGAAAATCCCAAGTAACTCGCAAGACACTGGTTTAGATATGTTCCAGGTTTAGGCGAGGGAAAAATCTCAGGTCCCGATGATGAGTAGTGATTGTGCAATGATATGAATCATGTAAACCATTTGTGATGCCTGCGATTGTGTTTGATGCGATAACAACATGTGATTGTGAATTAATGAGTTGATATATATAAGTGTGTGTGTGTGTGCATGCGTGTGTGTGTGTATGTTTGCGTTTTGGCATTGATTTTACTTATATCTTATTTGTTGTATTCCCCAAAATGGTTTCCTAAACTCATCACTCATTAAGTCTTTGACTTACATTTTAAGTTTTCCTCCCCGGGTTGGTAGGTGTTGAAGCCACGTAAGGAATGGAAGTCAGGCGTAGAAGCCAAGTAAGTGAAAAGAAAGAGGATGGTTGTGTAAACTTGTGCGGCGTACAAGCCGTGACATCCTATCTCGCCTTTCAGTTGGTAAGCGCATCACTAAGCAAGGGAAAGGAAAAGACGATGAGTGTGAAGAAAGGTCGTCCGACAAGACAATGAGTATGAAGGAACTAAGCAAGGGAAAGGAAGCCCTAAAGATTGTCTTTGAGTTGGATTGTTGGCGACTCAAGGAGAAGGACGAAATTGAAGTTCTTATACTCCTGAGAACCTTTCCACAAAGAGCAGAGGTGGTGGACAAGGAATGGTGACCAGAAGTTAGCTTTAGTTTTATGTTCCATGAGGAAAGGAATGTAATCTGTAACATTTGAACCTTATAAAAGTTTTAAGTTAATAAAGAGAAGTCGTTACGTTATTCCGTTGTTTTATCATTATTCCTTCGAGTTTGTGCCTAGGAGTTAAAGTCGATTGCGTATCATTTTCTACGCAATCATGTATTATGATCGTTTAAAACAAATTACACAAAGCATTTTTTCCATCGTTAAAATGAACTACACGATCGCTTATCATGATCGTTTAGAAAAAAAATTAAGCATTTGTCCCATCGTTAAAAAGAACTACATGAGCATGCATCATTTTCTACACTATCGTGTATTATGATCGTTTAGAAGAACTACACGAAGCATTTTTCCATTGTTAAAAAGAATTACACGATTGTGTAACATTTCCTACACGACTGTGTATCATGATCGTTTAGAAGAAGAATTACATGCGCGCATGTGACCCGTGTTGATACTACCTACACGATCATGTATTATTTTCTACACGATCGATTATCATGATCATTTAGAAGAAGAATTACATGTGTACATGTGGCCAATTAATCGCGTGTTTACTAAGGCATTTTTGGTATTTTCCATGGTGGGCATGTGGGCTTTTTTCTTTTTCAAACTTGTTCTTTTTTCGGTTTGATATATTTTTTTAAAAAAATCACTATGTATTAAGTGTATATCATGTGTATTTGGGTATCGTATCAAGTATATATCACTTGGGTTTGACTTTTTTTTTTCCATATCTACAAAATGAAAAAAAGTGTACAATAAGCTTAAAAATCCCTAAACCCAAATTGCCTTATTATTCTATAATATTCTATAATTTAGATTATAATTTGGTCTAAATACTTTCAATAAAGGGAAATTGCATCAGATGACAAAAAAAAATTAGAAAAAAGCAGCCCTTAGCACCTCTTTTTTGCATATTGCAAGTATGTCAAATATGACAAGTAATTAGATATATCAGACAGCTATCAGAGAACTATGAGGGGGCTATCCATTTTTAAATTTGCTACTTTTGTAATTTAGAAAATGCAGTGACATGGACTCTATTATCATAAAATGTTTTGCTATTTTTGCAAATACCTCTTCAATAAATCTAAATTTGGTCTCCAATGCTAATTTATTGTTGATTTTTTTAGTTAAAAATAGTTTTTTGATCCTCATACTTTGAAGTTCATTCAATTTTAGTCATTCTACCTTTAATTGTTCAATTTTAATCTTCAACTTTTAATAAATCTTATATTTACTCTCTCAAAGTTAATTTTTAGTGAAATTGATTAAATAATAATAATATATTATAGATAGCAAAAGTCAATGAAAAAAAAAAAACTAGCATTGAGACTGAATTTAAGATTTAATTGAAGAGGAATTGTAGAAAATGAAAAAATAGACAAACTATTTACACTTAATGTCAAAATAAAGGGGAGTTTGCAAAAATAGCAAAAAAAATTATGATAATAGAGATAATGTCACTTACATTTTTAAAAGTGCAAAAATAGCAAATTTAAAAGCAGATTGCCGTCAGATTATCATCTAATTACCGTCTGATTACCGTAATATTTGCCAAATTTGCAATATGAAAAAAAAAAGGTGTTATGAACTGTTTTTTTTTTTTTGTTTCTAAAAATTTTGGTCATCTAATGTAATTTCCCCAATTTTTTTTGCAAGAAATTGTAAATAGTTTATATATTTTTTATTAGAGGAATTTTTAAAAAGAGTAGATTTTACAAAATATTTATAACCTATAGCAAATTCTATCACTAATAGTCATTGATATGTTATAGTGATAGAATCCAAAATTTTGCTATAACTTATAAATATTTTAATTTATTTTGTTATTTTAAAAAATGTCCTTTATTGAATGTATATAAGAATAAATTTAAAAGTATGAGAATTAAAATGATAGGTTTTTTTATAGAAAGAGATATTAGTTTTATCCAAGAAAAAGCCACATGGGCATAATTGGAATAAGAGGCCGTTTGGATTTGATTTACAATCCATTGTTTAATCTTCTAATATCTTCTATTAACTATTAAATTTCGTTAATAGTTAATTAGAACATATATCTATTTGTTGATTGTTTTCCAAAAATATTGTTTTCGCTGTTTTGTATGAGTTCTCTATCCTCTGTTTTTCTACTTTATTACAAAGAATTACTTGACCAACTCTTTTACTATATTGGTAGAATTTTGTTCTATGTAGTGATTATTTTGAGCTGATATTAAGTGGAATTACAAATCATTCAAGTTGATTTATTACAAAAGTTTAGAATTTTAAATCTATAAAATTATTATTTTGAAGTTTTATTTGATATACCTCCGAAATTTAAAAATAGAAATTAATATGTACTTAAGACAAGTACTAAAAAAATTAGTAGATGGAGTTTAATCACTATCCCATATATTATAATGTCAAATAAGAAAATGTTTTCATAAAAAGTATCATAGTTTACAAGGAGTTGATAGTCTCATTCAAAGTTTATCCAATTTTAATTTATTCTAATTTTTTATTTAGACAGTTTAAATTAATAAAAGAAAAGGGAACATAATACTTCAATCAAGTCAATAGAGGATAATATAAATTAATTCATGAACCATTTTCTCTCTCATACAATGAATATAATTTTTAAAGTCATAAGCAATATCTCAAATGAGTGTGATTTTTATTTTAATACCAAAAGGGTATGATCGATTCCCTTTGTTTCCAGTCAAACCAGATTCGTTAAAGTTCTCATACCATAGATTATTCTTTTTAATCCTCAAATTAATTTAATTATTTTGCGGTTCATTTAACAAAAGCAAAAAAATTTAAATAGGAAGATATCTAATTTAAGATTATGATAGATTATTATCTTCAGCGGTGTATATCATGATAGATATATTGGGTAGTCATTCGTTTACTATCACATATACACTTTAATATTCTGCTATATTTGTAAATGTTTTAATTCATTTTGTTATATATGAAAATCACCCACGATTATCAACTTTTTTGTAGTTATTAGATATTTTGTTTTTTTATTTTTGAAAATTAAACCTTTCAAAAATATTATTATTGATATTGATTTCTTTATTTTATTGTTTACTTTTTGAAGAATGCGTTTATCAAAATCAAAGTTAAGTTATGAAAAATAAAACCTCATTAGTATCGTGTTTGATAAACATTTGTTTCTTGTTTTCTGATTTTAAAACAAATGTGTTTGGTATCTGATTTCTTTTTTGTTTTTCAAAATAGATATTTTTTTAAAAATTATGAAAAAAATATTGAAAATGAAGAAAAAAACTTCCATAAAATACATTTTATTTTTAAAAAACAGAAAACAAAATCAGTTATCAAAGATATGGATTCTATTGAATAAACAAAAATTTAAAATCAAAATTTAGAAAATAGAATAAACAAAAACAAAAATTTGAAATAGTTTAGTTTTAGTAACCATTTTGTTTTTAAATTTTCATTTTGTTTTTAAATTTTTCTTTATGAAAATTAACATTATTTCTCTCTAACGTTTTATAATAATTTTTACATTTTAAAAATTTAATTTTATTTCTCTCTAACGTTTTATAATAATTTTTACATTTTAAAAATTGAATTCTTTGTCAAATTTAAGAAGGAAAAAAAAGTTTTCAAAATTTATTTTCTTTTGATAACTATTTTATTTTTTTGATTTTGAGAATTATTTTTCGCTTTTATAGTTTTAAAAAAACTAAAACGGTGCATGTTCCATAATATTTTTTGTTTTTTTTTTGTTTGTCTGGTTTCTATATTTAAAAAACAAAAAACCAAAACATATTGTTTGGTAATTTTTTTGTTATCTGCTTTTTGGAAAAATAACCAAAACATGCTTGATAATTGTGATTTTGTTTTTTGTATTTTTAAAAATTAATTATAAATATAGCAAAATCTATTAAAATTTATCAATATTAGAATTATATCACTGTTAGACCATGTTAAAAATCTTGATCTATTACTGATAGATCATAATAGTCTATCATCATTCCTGCAATATGTATGAGTGTAGTCTATTCAAGAAGTTTGAAAGTAGGAGTAAAAGGGTAGAGAGTTGTAAACTTTATTTCTTGTTTGGTCCAAGAGATTTGTGTATTTTACCCCTAAAAAATATCAATTTTAATCCTTACAAACTTTTAAGACCTAAAGAAGATGGTAGGAAGTATCATCAATTTTAGTCCTTATATACCAATTTCTTTGAGATTCAAATTCACAACTCTACAAACTTAATAACCTCCTATTTTTCAAACTCTCTTTCACCCCAAACATTTACATATATATACATTATTGTATCATGTTGGTTGGAATATTTACTATAACTATTCTATCATGTTGTTTTATCCCATATATACATTATTTTTTCTTTTAACACATGGAAAGAAAATGAAGTGAATAAAGATGAAAGGCAACACACAAAGTATAAATTTAATGAACTAACTCAGCATGTTCTACTTATTAGTTATTTCTATGCATGTTCTGTAGCAAAACTTTTACAACATTCACACATCAAAAAGTATACCAAAAAAACAAAAATTCCAACTAAATTTAGAGGCTCAAGAAGAAGCTGGTGAAACTGACGACGTATGAGTAGACGAAGATGTAGTCGGAGAATTACATTCCACGGCGGAGGAAGGAATAATCTTGGGCTTCGGCTTCGGCTTTTGAACTGTGCTAACTAATGGCTGCGGCGCTGCCGCTGCCACAACCGGTGCATAAATTCCGTTGGTGGTAGCAGCACTGACCACTTCTCCAGATGAAGTGGTGGTGGACACAGCGGCGTACTCGGCTGCAGGTACCCATATGCCGCCAACAACTAGGAACTGCGGCGCATGGCCGCCCTCGTTGTTGTGGATCGTCGGAGTTGGTCGTCTCGTGTGCAGACGATACTTCTGAACAATATAATGTTTTACATAATTAATCATCCAATAATCTTTACAATATTCCTTCTTATTTATAAGAAATATATTTTCACAAAATAATTTTTGAATATAGAAAAGAAAAATAACTTTTGTGTTTAGTTAGCAAACATGTTGAACGAAACTCTAAATCTTCACTTTTATTTTTAACTAAAAAATGCCAAATGACGACAAACTTCAAATTGATAAAACTATTAGGCATAGGCTTATTGAACAAAATATGGAGTTAATAATAAGAGACCAAATATGAAATGTTAAGTTTATGAATAACTTCACTTGTAGCTTAAAACCTTCCTTTTTCTTTATTATTATTCCTATTATTTTGATAAATATAAATTTGGTATCACAATCTTTAATTGATAAAAAGGAGAAAAAAAACTTAGGATTGAAGAAAAAGTTAAAGAGGAAGCCGAATAATAAAATAAAAAAGCAGAGATTTCAAATTCCGCTAATAAATAGAATAAAAGTTGAATAAATTTATTAGCTGTCATGAACATACTTTACTGACATTTTTCTTTTGGTTTAATAAATGATAAGTTAAAATTAAAACTCATTCCAAGCATTCTATTTTATTTTTTATCTTATTTAAACTTTTTATAATAATTTGATCTTTCATTTTTAAGAGACAATTTCCTTTTAAAAAACAGTATAACTTAATTTGAAACAAAAAATTCAATGAACAAATACAAAAAGAAGAAAAAACTTCAATTATGTGAGAAATTCAGGCAAATTAAAATAGAAAATTCTAGACTTCCCAGGGTGAAATAACTATGAAAAAAAAAAGAAAGAAAAAGGAAAAAGAAGAAACCTGCAGATGACTTTTCACTTCATCGTTGGTTAGACCATCCACCTTCATCAATTCTCTTATTTGCTTCGGCGTCGCCACTGCATTCCATTTCAATTCACAGAATAAATAATTAATAACTTCAAATTAAATTAAATTAAAGAAATACAAAATAATAAATTTAATTACTTCGTTCTTCCCTACCATGGGACCCTCCGAGCTGCTGAAGCGCATGAAGGAACCGCCGGTGAAGCTCCGGCGACCAGCAACGTCTCTGTTTCCTCTGATTCTGCGCTTCCTTCTCTTCCCGCCGACTACTTCCCCCTGAACCCGTTTCCGTCGTCGAGCTCGTTTCCGCAGCCGGAGCCGGAGGTGAAGACGACGATGCCCCTCCCCCGCCACCGCCGCCACCGGTTTTCTCCTTCTGAAACGGTCGGAAAGCGCCGCCATTTCTATTGACCTCAACAACCGGCGTGTTCTCCGGCAGGTCCTGCAGAACATAACCAAATAACCTCTAAACATCCGAGGAGAATAATTTTGAAATCCATAGAAAGGGGGGAAATTCCTTTTTTACCTGATTCAAGGGAGGAGGATCTGAAGTCTGATTCCAAAGCTGAGCAGATCTGAGCCAATCGGACGGAGGCAAATTCAAATTATTTAAATCAGAGTCATCGTTTTTGTTATTCTTCTCCGTTTTTTCAAAATCCGAAACCCCATTTCTGTTAATGGGAATAAATTCCTCAAGAACCGGACCCATATCACTGGAAGTCTGCTCAGAACACTCGGATTGACGATTCTCCGTAGTCGTCCCCGATAATTGCTGTCTACAACAATCAATGGCTGCGAAAAAAATCCAAATGAGAAAAGAAAATATAGAGTGCAACAGGAAGAGGACAGATCGGATGAGATTTTCACCATGGGAAACAAGCTGCAAACAGAGAGGGAGCTCGCGCTGAAACATGAGGACTTTGCGGCGTTCTTGTTCCAAAGTGTCGGCGAAATCGGAGAGTGTGAAACCCATTTTGGCTGCAATTTCTTGCATTTTGTCGGAGTAAACCATGATTCTGTAGGACTATGTTTCTTGAGATGGAATTAGGAATTGGGAATTGGGGATTGGAGATGAGAGAGAATAAGGGATATAGAAGAGAATCATTGGAAGGAATAAACTTGGTGTCCAACTTTTTCGATCATCATCATTATTAAACTAAAAAACAAAACAGAGAAGCAGAGGAGGGAGGGAGAGAGAGAGAGAGAGAGACAGAGAGAGATGTAAAATTGATCGGAGAATTTATGGGAAGGGATTTAGAGAAGGGGTGAGACCGTGGGAGTAAAATATCGTGGTCGGGCCGTCGCGTAGTGTAACGAATCTATATTCTTTCATGGAGGTTTTGAATAAGCCAACACAACACCCCTTCTTTTTTTTTTTAGTCTTCTAGAATCAAAATTACTTAAATATTTCGAACCAAATATTTCCTTTCATTCTTGACCTTCTTTCCTTTTTCTTTTTTTCTTTTTTTCTTTTTTTCTTTTTTTCTTTTCTTCTCTTTGGTCTTTCGCACAATATTTGACTTCACCTATATTCAAGTTTCTCGAGCTTACAAGATCTTTATACTAATTTAATTTAAAGATTACTTCATTTCTTGAATTTTTTCATATACTAATTTAAGGATGACAACTTTTAAGATAATAAATAATTTGTAAATGAAAACTCAAACTTTATTCTTTATACTTAACTAAATTATACTCTTTATAACACGTAAGCATTAAAATGTGATGAGTTTAAGGTTACACCAATACAATCATGTTAATTTGAAGAATGGGAGTAGACTAAAGAAGGCAGACCAACAAATAAATCTACAAAGAGCTGGCAACGACAACTAACTCGTGGAAGTTTGGTATACCAACCGTAAGTTAATGGTAAAAAAGAGTGGTGTTCCAAAAACAAGAAAAGAGAACTTTAATTAATTGGAATATATGAAAAAGTAAAAGGGTGGATATTCCATTGGATTCCGTTGACGTCAGGAATTGATGTGCTGTCAGTATCGGTGACGTAACGCTCTCCAACCCATTCATCTTCCTTATTTTCTCCTTTTTAAAACAAAATTTATATAATTTTCTCACACAGAATATACCAGAAGATTCCAACAAGGATAAACGAATCTCGGGCTCTCATCCAGTACGGTGGTGCACACCCCACCAACTATCAATCATTCATTTTGGCCCTTTCTCCTCCTTTTTCCTTATTCCGACCTTTCATGCACTCCCAAAGCCACTCTCTCTACTCTCAACCTATTTCTTTCTTTACCCTTAACAAAATAAATTAAATACTTTCTAAATAATTCCACTTTTTAATTGCTTCATTCGTTTCTTATTCTTCTTTATCATTCTTTCTCAAAACTTATCATAATTTTATTCTTTTACTCTCCTTCATTATTTATATATTTTATGCAGAAACGATTCGCCTCCTTAATTTCAATCAATATATTTAATATTCAAATTCTGCGTATGAGGTCTGTTTGTACAAACTCGAATTTGAAATTTAGATAAGAATAGAAAATTCAAACCAAACCCCTCACAAGCATGTCTAGAACGTATAGTTTTAGTTGTAGAAATTAAAAATTGTCAATAAATACTACCTATAACATCAAATACATACTTTCTAAGATATTTACATTAATGTAAACTTTATATTTGGAGATAGTTTTGAATAAATGTAAGGTGGTAACAAAACTTCTTAAAAACTACAAAGTTTTACCCATAGGATTTTTTTTGTTTTTTTGTGTGTAGAAGATCATTTTTATATTAATAATTTTTTTACTTGGGCAATATTTCAAAAGTGTAATAGAGACTAGAGTCAGTTGATGCAATACCCATGACTGAATATTCCACTAAAACTTTGAGTAGATTTTGAAAATCTTATAATATGATATGGAAAAAGAAGGCTATATGTAGGATTTTCAAACACCAAATAGACTCTTTTTATCAAACATCAAATAGAGACCTTTTTACATGTCCACTTTCATAATGCCTTAATGGGGAAAAAAGAATTCAAAAAGTCTCTTCTCGCTAAAAGGGACAATAATAATAATAATAATAATTTCCCCATTTTTTATAGCTGAAATGTAGTTTTAAAATGGAATGAAGATAAATCTTACCCAAAATGGAACTATAAATGTTTTTTTAAGTTAAGCGGCATGTAATTACATTATTTCTTAAATATTGTCATTAATATATTTTTTTAAGAATAAAAATGGTTTCCAAGAACAACCTACCATCTCACATAGCAACTCAATTTCTAAGGATTGTATAAGAAGCACTTATGTTCCATTTCATAATTATTGGCTCAATTTCATACCCATTTCGTTTTTATTTGTAAATATTATTAAATAATAATAAGCAATTGGAAGAAATTGAAAGAAAATAATTGTAATTTTATAAAATGAATAGTTACCCAACACAATCACAATATTTGATTTTTAGTTTATTTACTATTAAACTTATAAACACTAACTTTATCGATCAGTTAGAATATTTTGTTACTCAATTTCTTGTTTCATGAAACCACCCAAAAATTTCAAAGTTTAGAAAAGTAGTTTCCATTTTTTTCTTAATTTTTACCATTTAGCTAAGAATTTTCTTCGAAAGACAATAGGTTAGAGAGGCTTGTGATTTATAGACGACAACACAGAGCATTGTTGTATTGATCTAGGAAAAACAATAAATTTTTAATTAGACTTTTCCTATTAGAAATAATTCATCCTAGCATAATCCCTAAAGTGTAATGCACTTATTAACCTGATTAGGATGCTTCTCATCTAATTAAATTGACTAATTTGATATTTAGGACCATTGACATGCACTACAAGAATTAGGGGTTCTTTCGATGCAGGACGACGTCGATATATATAACAAACAGAGTCGAAAAAGGCTCACTCGACGTAGAAGGTACCATTGAGAAGTAAGTCGGTAGTAGTGTGTCGGGGGAGGCAATACCGATGCATAAACGGAACGACATTGTAGCCACCTAATTTTATCCTACCTATTTTTATTATTTTCTTTAAAAAAAAGATAATATTTTTTCCTTATAATAATATTTTTTTATTTTTAAATTTTTTTTATAACATCAAATTTTATTTTTTTTAGAAAAAAAGAAAATTACTTTATTAATACCACAATTAGCTTATTTCTATTTATTTTGAAAAAAAAAATTAATAAAATCTTTTTTTAACTCATTTTACAAAAAAAAAGAAAAATAAATTAGTAAAATCTTTTAAACTCATTTTAGGAAAAAAAAAATAATTTATTTTAAATAAAATCTTTTTCTATTTATTTTAGAAAAAATAAATTATTTCATTTTTACAAAATCTCATATATTTCATTTCTATTATTTTAGGAAAAAATAAAATTTATTTTACTAACATAATATCCAATTTTGATTTTATTCTTATTATTTTTTTTCTAATTTGTGGTACACCCCGAATCTATAAACAAAGGTTTTTGTCATTTGAAGAAAAAGAAGAAAATTTCTTATAAAAAAAATCCTTTAGAGAAAGTTAGTAAAAATAAATTTCTACGAAGAAAATTTATGCAAAATGTAGGTTTTTTTCTTATTCATTTTATTACGCTAATGTCTATACTTTTTTTTTTCTCTTTAGCAAATCAAATCGTATGTTAAAATAAACTATTGGATGTTGCATTTGGTAGAAATTTACTTCCAATGATCCGCACCTCATTAAAGAGTAATTTTCTTTGGGATTTGAATCCTTATTTTTCTTTTCTTTTTCAAAAAGATAAAGAGAAAGAAAAGAAAATGCATGAATTTTTATTTTATTTTTTATTTTCTGGATTTTTCTTCTTTTTTTTTGTTTACTTTTATCATTATTCTTTCTATTCTTTTTTTTAAAAAAATCTTTAATCCATTTTTCTTCTCTCTAAAAAATAGGAAAAATAAAGAAGACATAAGAATTTTTTTTAATCGTTATTTTATTACGTTTAAATCTTGATCTTTATTTTCTTTTTCCTAAAATATTAAGAGAAAGAACGAATCATAGAGAAGATTCTGTCATTATTATTATTTAAATTTATTTTAATATTATTTTACTTATATTTATGCTTATTTTTGTATTACTATTTCTTTTTTTCTTTTTTTTTTAAACTTATTATTATTACTACTTATTATGGTTATTAATATTTTGTTTATGTTACTGTTTTCTAAATTATTGTTATTATTACTATTTTATATATATTCAAAACTCGTTCTTATTAATTTCTTTTTATTATTGTTATTCTAATTATTTTATATATATATATATATTACACTATGGGTGCCTTGCCGCCACACCTCTGTTCCCTCCCCCCCCCCCTTTTCTTTTTCTTTTTCTTTTTTAGTCTTCTCTCTTTCCTTTATTTGTTTCCTATTTTTTTATCTACTATTTTTTTTTTTTTTTTCTTTTCCTTATTTTATCTTATTTTCTTCACAAACATAATAATTATTATCATATAAATCTTAAATTCATGAATATTTTTTTTACATTTTGCATTGAATTTATCTTAACAATATTACCATGTTATTTTATATTAGTTAATTAATTTTTGTTTTTCTTACATCATATTTATTTTTACATTTTGTTCTTCTTAAAAAACTCCGACGATAGAATTAGAAATATCTTGGAGTCCATTATTTCTAAATTCTTAAGGTGAGAGGATTGGTTCTTTGGAAGTCCAGGATCAATTTTCAATATTTTTTTAAAAATAAAATCTTATCTTACTTGCTTAATTTGTTGTGTGATATATTTGATTCTATATTGGGAATTATTTCCTATTGACCTAAATTTGAAAATCTTTCTTAAATTTCCTTTTTAACCGTTTATAAATTTTTGCTTTAAAACTATCATTTTAATTTTTTTTTATGGTTTTAAAATATAAATCTATATTTCATAAGGTTTTCTAATCAACTTTTTTTAATAACTCACATCTATTTCGCTAAAAAAAAAATTCTACGAAGGAATCTAGAACTTTCTAGGAGTCCTTATTTCTAGATTCTTGAGGTGAGAGATTAATATCTTTGGAAGTTTGAGATTTGATCTCAAGAAAAAATGAATTTAATAAATGTTAAAAAAAATCTTTATTTGAAGACTATCCTATGATAGATTTTGAGAAATTGTAATAATTTCTCATTTTCTTGAGGTGGGAAATTTTCCTCAATATAGTTTAATTAATTGAATATTATTCCACTTATTTTATGAGATCATTACTTCAAATATTTGAGTGATGAGCAAGAAAATAAAACATAAAAAATTTTCTAAATGAATTTTACTCTTGATTTTAAGTTTGACCACCGTTTTCTAAACGGGTGTTACGGGGTACTAATACCTTTTTCATACACAAACGACTCCCAAACCCAACTCTATTTTTCGTAGATCATTTTTTTAAAAAGCTATTTACTTTATTTTGGTGTCCAACCACACCCTAAAAAAAGGATTGGTGGAGACTCCTATTTTTCTTTAAAACTCTTTTGTGGACGTTAATTGCTCCGCGTCGTTTTGAGCACGTGACGACAGGCGTTGAGAATGACTTTCTCCTGACGCGTTCAATGATGACTGATAGCACATCGACAAAGGGTGACTTCCGACGTCTCGTCCATGCGTCGGCAATAAGGTAATTCCGAAGTCACCTCCATGCGTCGACAATATAGGGATTTTCGAAGCAGCGTCAAAAGATGTTTGCCCAACACGACGTCGGAATAGGGACTCATTCCCGACACGTTTTGTGAATCGGGAAAAATATTTTATAATTATTATATTTTTTGTAATGTACTCTTTTGGGTTCCGATTTGATTTAAATTCAATCAAATTCTAAAAAAACAACTAACCCAAAATTAATAAAAAAATTATTAAAATACCAAATCGTATTTATATTAAAATTAAATACAACTATTCAAAAATTACAAATTTGTAAGTTAAAAAATTACATGAAAAAGAAAAAAAAATGCTAGTTCTCATAATCGCCGCAGACCCCATATTTCCACTGGCTTCCCATCTACAATGACATAAAAGTAAATTTAGATATTATATCACCGATAGCAAATTAAACAACTTAAAAGTTGTAAATACATACTACAAGTGTTCAAGGTCCTCTCTATGTTCGACTCACTTCCTCAATCATCTTCCTCATTTCTTTCATTGGTCAGGCATTTTCTTGCATTTGTTGGGTATGCAACTCCAACGTTCTTAGTTGTTCTTCAATTAATTGTTGAGTATTGTCAAGGCGAGCTTTTAGTTCGCTAACCTCTCTAGCGTGCATTTCTTGCTCATATGATGAAGACGAAGAACTGCCCAACAGTCTTTCGGGACTTGGGCTTGGGGTCCCAACCAAGACCTTTTCAGTAGTTCGATTGTCTATCCAAAACGGTCTCACATATTTCGTCTCCAGAGAGTGGTTGAGAACCTTTTAGTGTGGGTTGGGACTGAAGTTCCAACATCTGATTATGCACTAAAAGTTATAAGTTATGAATTAACAATTAAAAATACAAAATACAATAAAAGGCTTTCTTAAACTTACATGCACATTCACGGCTACATGTGAAACAAATTGGCAAGTCTTTCTAGCATGTGTTTCTCTAAACAACTCCACACAGTCCACTAGCCGACCTCGTTGTTCAGCGAGATCATGTTGTTGTTGTATGAACGACTTGGACCCGCTACTATGGTTGTAAGATTGTTTCGCTCTAATAGCCTTGTTGGGCATTGATTGCTCCTACATACAAACAATCAAAATGTTACATACAAACAACAAAAATGAATTAACATGAAAAGAACATTAGAAGATGTGAATCACTTGAAATCGTTAAATCAAGTAGTGATTGCAAAGGAAGTGCCAATCTTCTACACGATTCACCAATTTGTTTGGTGGGTTGGTTGATGCTTATTCAGAGTCGTTGAACTTCTTGAAATGCCTTTGGTTGTCTCCCCTGAACGCTTTCTACATTGTGAGCATTTGATGCTCGACAAATCGAGTAAGTACTTGTCTATGAAATCAAGCCTGACCCATTGCTACAAAAGGAAAAAACATAAGGATTAGGTTTCTATATACGTAGGTTTAACATATATGTACGGTAACTTAAAAGCTTACCTATAGATCGTCCTTTACAACCTCGATGTACTCCAGAGGAACATCAGCCCACTTAAGGCAACAGACTGGAAATGTATCTCACGTTAACACACCGATGGTGTTGCTGAAGCGAACAACATGTGGCGAGATCGACTTATCCGCTCCTGAGGCGATAGATGTTGGGATCTTCCCATTCTAATGTTCGTATCTCTCAAACTTCAAGTCTTCTAGAAGTGCGAGTACTGGGTTGAGAGGCATCTACAAAAACAAAACACTATCAAAAACAGAACTTCATGTTTAAGCAATTGTTTATGTAACGGGACCAACCTGAGGTGTCTCCCACCGAGGACAATCCTCCTGCATTATTGAACGCGTCGTCGAAATCGATAAACAAAGCATCTATCTCCTTGAAACCTCTGAGGAAGGACATAGTACCTGTGGACATAAAAACCAAAATTAATTAAACAAATGAGAGTATCTGAAACTGAATATATAAAAAATAAAAAATGTGAATACGTGATTCATCATTATTATTCGTCGTCGCTTGATCCATTTTGAGGTGATAATTATTCATCATCATCGTTTTTGAAGTCATCAACGACACGACGCATTAAAACGTTTGATTCCTATATTAAAGATACAAATATAATATCATTATTACATTTTATTTCACCTAGCCATCTCGCCTAGGATAACGATATGTGCGTGAATATTATAGCAAATCGCTTAGCCATATCTCGCCTTTGATGGCAGTTTGCATGTGAAGATTAGAAAATCTAATCATCTGGCCGTCTCTCCTAATTGAATGGCAATACGCAACTTATTTGCTTATCTTCTCTCCATTCCAAAATAACAATTGGATGAGTAGTATTTTGTAATAAAGACATCTTCAAAAATTTTCATCAACAGTATTCATTGGAAATAATCATGGATGCAAATTTGTAGGGATAGGAAATATCATGCTTAACCTGAAAGACAATAGAGAGATTCTGCTGCAAAATGAAGGCATGTTCTAGAGATTAAGAGAAATCTTAATCTTGGTCCCATTCTTCTACCCTTTTCCGGATGTCGATGACTATTCATAGCTATTACCTTGACACCAAAGAAGAGTTCGACCCAATGCTTTATTTCTATCCTAGTTGATCCTGATTCGACATTAGAAATATATTGATTTTTCCCCAATAATCTTAGTAGTGATGCTTGATAATGTTGGTTGCCATATTACAATGAAAGAAAGTTCTCTTAAAATTCTCAAGAGAATAAGAACTGAACTTGAAGCTCCTAAGTTGAATGGTTTGTATATTTTGAAGGTGGACTAAAAGAGTTGCTTAATCAGGGGATAATAAAGACTAGAGGTATGAAAACGGCTAACTTTTGTGAACCATGTGTTTATGGAAAGTTCAAAAGGCTCAAATTCACAAAAGGAGAACATACAACTAAGGACATCTTGGGTATGTGCATGTTGTGATATGTGGGAGATATCTAGAACTCCTTCCTTGAGTGGGTTAAGATACTTCTTGTTATTAATTGATGACTACTCAAGAAAAGTGTAGACGTGTATCCTTAAAACAAAGGATCAAACCTTTTGAGAAATTCAAAGAGTGGAAGCTAAAAGTAGAAAAGAATACTGATACAAACATGAAAGAACAAATAATGGGCTGGAGTTTCTCAGGGGATCATTCAATCAGTTTTGTTTTGAAAATGGAATTACTAGACATAGATCAACACCTTACACACCTCAGCAGAATGGAGTGACTGAACGAATGAGCAAAACAATTTTGGAAAGAGTGCATGTTGTCAGAGGCCAGTCTCCCTCATACCTTAAATCGTTGAAGAAATGAATTTAAATTTACTCTAAGACTATCAACTTCCGTGTATTAAGTTGAATATTGTTGAAGCTCCTGAGCCTACACTCAAACAACTTTTCTCCCTAACAGAAGAAAGTTATCAAGAAATCGAATTTGTTAAAATGTTGTTGTATCTTGTAAAAGAAAAAATATATAAAAAGAAGAGAAAGAAAAGTTAGTAGAACTTTGTTTTTGACATACCCGAAATTTGTATCTTCTCTGTGAAGTGGTTGTACTCTTGAAAGTCGTTGAAATAAATTTCTCATGGATGATCTTGCTAAGTGGATGTATGCCGAACCACTCTAAATCTGTTTTTCCTTCTTCCTCTTCATAATCTCTTCTATGTGGTGTTAATTCCTTGATTGCTTGATCTCCAATTTAAGACAAATGAAGAACTGAAGCTTGGAAAAAGATAAGTTCTCATACTCTCTAATCTGAAAGAAACACTGGAAAAATTGAAAGTTCTTTTACTGTCTTTACATTTTAAAAGTATTTTTCAATAGACACTTGGCAATGTAGATCAACACTTGTAGAGCACGAAGAAATTAATAAAAGGTATTTTAATTTGACCTTTTCATTTCAACATAAACTAACATCATTGAAGTTTTAAGCTCAACCCAAGCTGCTCTCCAGTGTATACAATTACTCACATCTAAAGCCTAAAAGAAACTTCAAATTATCGATAGCAATTCAAAAAGGGATGCAAAACAAATAATATGAAAGATCCTCCCCATAAAATTTCATAGCTCTCACAATGCTTTCCAAAAGATCGAAATGGAATATAATATTTCAAAGAGAACTCCATTCTAGTTGAAAATTACCAATTAGTCACCAAAAGTTTACTTATTCAATGAAAATAATTGTCTCCCACCAGCTGGAGCATTACAAGATTTTAAAAGTTATTTGTCTAATACTGTAAGGATATAAGCTTAGTTTCAAATCATAAAAAATTGATACAAAAAAATTAATAATATATTTTTATTTTTTAAAACATTTTTACTTAAGTTTTTAGTTTCAATGTAATTTAATTAAGGATTTTATAAAAAAATATATCAAAGCGGCAAAATATTTACACTGTATAGAACAACTTTGAAAAAGAAAAAAGCCTATAGGTCTACAATGGAAAATACAAAAAATACTCTTGTCAACACGTGATTAGTTTGGCAGTCTTGCATTAATATATTTTGTACACAATCTTGTACCAAGATCGTTTAGATTTGGCTACACGATCGTTTAGATTTCGATACCAAAATCAAAATGATTTTTAGTCAAGATTTTATTGGTACATGATTCTTTAGATTTGGCTATTTTTGGATCGTTTATATTTTATCGTTTAAATTTGAGTATTCTTTAGATCGTAATTTAGATTTGATCGTAAAACTATTTCTTTCAAGATTCTTTACTACACGATGGTTTAGATTTTGGGTAGGATTTGGCTACCCAAAATCTAAACGATTTTTTTCAAGACTATTTGGTACACGATCATTTGATATTTTTTCAAGATTATTTGCTACACGATCGTTTAGATTTGGCTACACAATCGTTTAAATTTAGGTAGCCAAATCTAAACAATTTTTTCAATATTCTTTGGTACACAATCGTTTAGATTTGGGTCAAATCTAAACGATTTTTTTCAAGATTCTTTGGTACACATCGTTTAGAGTTTCCTACACGATCGTTTAGATTTGACAACCAAATTTAAACAAGTTTTTTTCAAGATTCTTTGGTGTACGATCATTTAGATTTGGAAATCTAAACAATCGTGTTTTGAGTTCTAATGATTTTTTTCCAATGATTTTTTAAAGATTTTTTATATTTGGTACACGATCTTGAATCAAATAGTATATTATTGATTGAAAAAAAATCATTATTTCAAAAAAAAATATAAAAGAAAAATGGTAGAAGAAGAGAAGAAAAACGATGGAAAGAAAAAAAAATCGCAGAAGAGGAAGATAAGAAAGATGATGAAAAGAAAGAGCAAATCTGAAATATTTTAAAAAAATGGCTAACTTCATGGGGTTTTTGATTTTGTTTTACTGAACGTAAATATTTTGCCGGTTTATTATATTTATGAAAACTAACCATTTAATTATGTAAAAATAAAAATTATATATAGAATTCATTAAAATATAAAATAAAATACCTTACATGTAAAAATAAAAATTATATATAGAACAATTTTGAAAAAGAAAAAAGCCTACAGGTCTACAATGGAAAATACAAAAAATACCTATGTCAACACGTGATTAGTTTGGCAGTCTTGCATTAATATATTTTGTACACAATTTTGTACCAAGATCGTTTAGATTTGGCTACACGATCGTTTAGATTTCGATATCAAAATCAAAATGATTTTTAGTCAAGATTTTATTGGTACATGATTATTTAGATTTGGCTATTTTTGGATCGTTTATATTTTATCGTTTAAATTTGAGTATTCTTTAGATCGTAATTTAGATTTGATCGTAAAACTATTTCTTTCAAGATTCTTTGCTACACGATGGTTTAGATTTTGGGTAGGACTTGGCTACCCAAAATCTAAACGATTTTTTTCAAGATTATTTGGTACACGATCATTTGATATTTTTTCAAGATTCTTTGCTACACTATCGTTTAGATTTGGCTACACAATTGTTTAAATTTAGGTAGCCAAATCTAAACAATTTTTTCAATATTCTTTGGTACACAATCGTTTAGATTTGGGTCAAATCTAAACGATTTTTTTCAAGATTCTTTGGTACACATCGTTTAGAGTTTCCTACACGATCGTTTAGATTTGACAACCAAATTTAAACAAGTTTTTTTCAAGATTCTTTGGTGTACGATCATTTAGATTTGGAAATCTAAACAATCGTGTTTTGAGTTCTAATGATTTTTTTCCAATGATTTTTTAAAGATTTTTTATATTTGGTACATGATCTTGAATCAAATAGTATATTATTGATTGAAAAAAATCATTATTTCAAAAAAAAATATAAAAGAAAAATGATAGAAGAAGAGAAGAAAAACGATGGAAAGAAAAAAAAATTGCAGAAGAGGAAGATAAGAAAGACGATGAAAAGAAAGAGCAAATCTGAAATATTTTAAAAAAATGGCTAACTTCATGGGGTTTTTGATTTTGTTTTACTGAACGTAAATATTTTGTCGGTTTATTATATTTATGAAAACTAACCATTTAATTATGTAAAAATAAAAATTATATATAGAATTCATTAAAATATAAAATAAAATAGGAGCATTTTTAAATATAGCAAAATAAATTAAAATATTTACAAGTTATAGCAAAATTTTGGATTCTATTAATGATAAAAACTAACAGACTTCTATTATGGTCTATCAATGCCACTGGTAAAAGCATATTAGTGTCTATTATTGATAGAATCTGAAAATTTTGCTATATGTTGTAAATATTTTATCAAATTTGCTACCTTTGACAATTTTCCAATAAAATAATTATAAAAACATTAACATTATCAAATACACATAAGTCTCGTTGCAAAATTAATAACAATATTACAATATTTTTTTATTAATTATATGTTGTTAAAATTTGATTTGAAATATTTTTTTAAAAATTGATTTGTAATACTATTTCTCATTCAATTCATTTATCTTAAATGATGTTGATTCAAATTCAACTCAAATATATTATTACGTAAATGTCGAGATTGCAAAATAATAAAGATAACCTAAATGAATATCTTAGTAAAAGATTTATATATGGTAAAATTCTAACTAATTTAAAAAAAAAACTAAAAATAATAATTTTAAATCTAAAACAATATATAAACATGGACATTGATATGTTACAAAATATTTAAATAAAGGGTCGATTTTAAAAATAGTAAATTTTACAAAATATTTACAATCTATAGCAAATTCTATAACTAATAATCATTGATATGTTATAATGATAGAAGACTATGAGTGATAGAATCAAAAATTTTGCTATAACTTGTAAATATTTTAATTTATTTTGTTATTTTAAAAAATGCTCCTTAAATAAACATATTAAATATTTAAATTTGGAAGATAAAAATAATATATAAATCTAAATATTTAACAATTTAAAATTCAAGGTTAAATTTAACTTGTAAATACGAAAAAACAAAAAATAATTATAATTTTATAAAAAAATTGAAATTAAATATGAAATTTGAAAATAAATAATACATAAATCCAAATATAAAAAAATTGAAAATATAATAAATTAAGAAATATAAATATAAAAAGTTAACAAAAGAAGAAAAATAAATAAATACAAAGACATAATTATTGAGGTTGAACTCTTGACTTACGAACAAAGTTGTTTCAAGCAATGTGTTTGGACCAATGAACCACCTGAGATTCTAATAATAAAGGTATGAAATCAAATAAAATGGAAAAAAAAATCAAAAAAATTTATTGAAGAACGTTCAAATTAAATTTGAGAACGAGAAATAGAAACTATTATTAAATATATTTGTTTCTTAAAAAATGACAAACAGAAATATGAAACAAAAATGTTATCAAAAATAGGTCATAGAATGTCTACAACTAAAATGTTTAAAAAAACTTATTACTAAATCGTGACTATTCTTGATTCTTGTTTAATACCTGTGTGATCACCAACAACGTATCTGAAATTTAGCATATTCATTCTCCTTGTTTAAAAATTGAAGAGATAAAAGATCATGAACTATTAAAGAATGGATCTGAAAAATAATTGTTATTTGTAACTCCTAAGGAATGCGGGTTGAAGTTTGTGTTAGTTTTGCTAAAACCTCTTGAAACATTATGGTTCAAATGTCTAAATGTCAATTGCTGATGTTTATGAATTTAAACAACGCTACCACATCAAACAGCAGCAACAGCACCAGATCAGCAACATAGTCACTCTAGCAGAATGCACAATTTCACCTCAATAATGCAAACCAAGTCAACCAAAATGCAACATAATCCTAACATTATATCGATTCAACAAATCAGAATAGAATGCTAATTCAAAATTAAATACAAAATTTTGGTCATAGTCGTACGAGGACATCAATTTTGTCCATTTATGCTCATTTCAAGCAAGGGAAAAAAAAAGATCATAGTCTAATTTAAGTCCTCCATATTTGGTATTCTCTGAGCTTCTAGCAGATCGTGATAGTATATTTTTCAGGCTTCTAAATCATTTTCTTAAGCATCAAAACAATTAAACAATTCACACAATATATTAATACAACAAATATAATTTTCAATAACATTTTGTTACACATTGAGCCTCTCCCTATGGTCGTCCGGAACCGCGTAGTGGGTCAAGCCGTTGAACTCCTAATCAAGACCGTCCTCTTGCTGACTCTTCCCGGAGAATGCTACATTTCATTCCTTTGCTTGGGACTGATGCTCCAATACTAACGGAAAGAGCGGCTGCCACTGCTCTTTCAGTTGCCGTTGAAGAAGAAGGCAAAAACAAAGGCGCCATAAGACAGGTCCGAAGGACTATCCATTAGGGGAAGCGCTTCGCTCTCATCTTGTATGTCGAGGATTAAGGGGTCCCCTATCTCCTGGGGCTGTATGTTGTTTCTTTCTCCGCTTTCTTTTTGGAGGTTCAAAGTCGCATATTGAATTGCTCTCTGATTTCCTAAAATTTAGGGGTAGCTCATTTCCGGGTGCCGGCTGCTAGCTTTTAAATGGGCGAAGATGCACCGTCTTTGGTTGGTTAAAAAAATGCTATAGAAAATTATAAAAGAATTTATAAATTTCAATTTTTGAACGTCCCTAAACTTTAATTTGGGAGTGCTATAAGCTAATAATTGTATCATTATGAATTTTTGGATTGTCTCAATGAACTATCACAAGTGTACCATTATATTTAAATCTTAAACTTTTATAAATGTATCATTTTAAAACCTTAACTTTTGTAAGGGTGTCGTAACAAAACATAATGCGGATGGTTTAAGCGCAGTCCCAAAGTGTTGCTTGCTTCCTAGTTTATGCACACACACTCTTATAATTTTGATCTAGTTTCTTCGTTAGGGATTGATTTAGTTTGTTTCAATTTATTTAGTTCTGAAATGGTCTGTTTTATCTTTTGGTCTCGAAATACCAAAAAAGTAGCATAATAAACAGATAAAATCCACTAATGATCTTGAATTAACCTAAAGAAAACTAGCAGTCTTAAGACTAAATAGTGAACATTATAAGAAGGAACAATTCAAAAAGTTGTTTAGAATAAACCCACATGTTATGTTTTCCTCTATAGATACATTCTATCTCAAAGAAAAAAAAAATAGTTGATCGAAATTTTGAGTTTGCAGATGTTTCTCATAGTAAATATCTTTGCTGACCTTGTTGACCGTGCTCCCCAACGATAGTATCGATCTATCCCCTCCCAATTAACTGATCTTGAAGCAGTTAGCAGAATTGTTTGTGTTGACGTGGGTTTGTAGTTAGGCTGCCCATACGCCTGCGACGCTACTACCAGTGCACGTGGTTGTTGCTTCTTCTGCTCGCATGATGCTACTTCTGTTGCTCTCTCCACTGCTGATCTACAAGAAATTTGGCCTTTAATGTTAGTTACGGACTAAAATGAAATGACTTATCTTACATTAAAGATAGTTAATTTCATTTTGGTCGTTAAATGTCCGTCATCATATGAAATTAAAAATAAATAAAACTATATATTGTAATTGTGTGCTTCATATTTTCCTTCCACATATAAATGAAAAAATCCAACCTAAAATATAATACACAACAGCACCAATTTAGAACTTCAATGTTATATTACGACAATAGGGAAAATCATTAGTACTTACATCAAATACCCACACATATAAATAAAGAAAAAACTAAATTTCCAATCTAAATTTCCAACAAAATTGCTCTACTGTGCTTAAAACCCTAACTCACGTGGAACTTACATATCATGACATTTCCAAACAGTCTATTAGCTCTTGAACTGAAATTGGCTCCAATAGTACCTTGCGCTTTCATAGAATATGCTTCCTCTCCTCTTGATCATCCTTTCCTCTTGTTGTTGCTTTTGATGTCAATGGCGCTGTCAATGTGGATAATCGAACACCCATTTCCATGTTTTTTCCGTCTGAAAAAAAATCAAATTTATTGACATTGATTATTAGTTGAAGATCACATGTTAAAAGATCAATATATGCTCCACACGCTCCATATCTTTTTACTATCTTAGGCTTTGGTTATCCCTAAAACAAAAAGCTTCTTCACTAATTTTTTTTTTTTTTTAAAAAAAGCCCTCCTTATTACCCATTTGAGATACAATCAACAAGCTAATCCAACGAAATGAATGAGCAAATGAAAATAGAATGGTATCTCAACAAATCTCAATGGTGAGAAAATACGTGGTCTACAACTGTGTATCTCAACTGATTTCCAGCAAATTAGTTACACAAAAATGAATCTGGTGTCCTTCAAAATTCAAGTACAATTACGCAAAAAAATTAATTCTACTTTTATGGGAACAATTAATTCATATCCCATTATATAAATTTGAACAATGATAGAACAACTAACGTCGTTATTTGACATAAAAGAAAACTATCCACTACAAAAGGAACATCATCATTATTATATATAAATTAAAAGATTTGTTTTATGACTTGTTGTAATCCAAAATTATCAATTTTTCTGCAAAAATTTTAATGTACAGTGTTGTTCAAAGATGTGTTCGATCACTTGGTTTCTCTATCATGATCAAAACCAGTATGAGAAAGAACGTATCATGAAAATTACAAAAGAAGCTTATCTCAGTAGGTACTGTAGCTGATATATAGTTTTCATTCATCAATTCTCATTCAAACATTAGATGAAGAACTTGTTGAAATATAAACATGATGTTGAGTTAACAATATTTAGGCCTAGCCCAAATAAAAGCCCAATTTCTAGAAAGTACTAATTACTACAATATTCTAGAGAAATCAATTGTAAGAGATATTTAGAGTAGAATGAAAATATATCTAGAAATTAAAATAGTACAAATGAGTGTAATTGTAAAGAATATTTTAGAGAGTCATTTGTAGCCAAAATTAGATGAAGAAAGTGTTAGGCAAAATCCTAGCTATACATTTAGGAGTGCCAACTAGTACAAATTAAATAGGAGAGTCGATGTCCTATCACTTGTATAAAGCCAAAAAGAAAAAAGAATTAGAAGTGTCTAATAACACAAGTAGCCTCTTTCTTCAAATTATGTTCCAAATTTCCTCCAACCTCCAAAATTCATTTTCAACAAAGTGGTATAAAAGCTTTAAAGATCCTTTTCAAGAAGATGGCAAGCAATAACATGGTTCCATTTCAAGTTCCAAATGCAACATAAGCAACTATGATAATTAGAGCATGATGATAAAGGTTCTCCTTGACTCACAAGATGTGTGGGAGATTGTAGAGAAAGAATACGCCGAACCAGAGAATGATGGTAGTCTTTCTTAAGCACAAAGAGATATTTGAGAGATTCAAGAAAGAGAGACAAGAAGGCTCTCTCTATCTAATCTATCAAGGATTAGATGATGATGCATTTAAGAAAGTTTCAAAAGCAAAGCCGGCGAAAGCAGCATGGTTTGAAACTTTTCTATAGTGTTAACTGTCACTAATCAACTTAAAATAAATGGTGTAAAGATTGATGATGTTAAAATCATGGAGAAAATACTAAGATCGTTAGATTCAAAGTTTGATCATATTGTTGCCATAATCAAATTAACAAAAGACTTGGAGGTCATGACTATAGAGCAACTCATGGGTTTGTTACAAACATATATATGAAGAAAATAAAAAGAAAAAGCAAGGAATCGAGGATTAGTTGCTAAAGTTACAAGTTGATTATACTAGTAGAGGAGTTAAACTTAATAATATAAGCAAATAAAGACAAGAACATGGTGGACATCAACGACAAGGACAAGAAGCACATGGTTGGAGGCCCAATGAAGACAACAATAATAGCTACCAAAGAGGATCGAGAAACACAACAAGAGGTCATGAACATGGCAACTCAAGATTAAGGTATGATAAATCAAATATTAAGTGCTATAATTATAAGAAGTTTGGTCATTATGCATCCAAATGTAGAGCTCCTAGAAACAATGGAGTTGAAGAGAAGGCAAACTACATTAAAGATAAAAGTCAAGAATGTGGAACCTTATTGATGGCTTGCATAAGTAGAAAATAGAGCAAAGATAAAACATGGTACTTGAACACCGAGGCAAGCAACCACATATGGAGTAAAAAACATGTTCGTGGAGCTTGATGAATCAGTGAGTGGCACTGTAGCATTTTGCAATGATAACACATATTACAAAGAAGTATAAAAATTGAGAGAAAAGAGAATGAAAAATATTACAAGTTAGGGGACAACGAGAGTATGGATTTTTCCCTACTCAGGAGCCAAGCTCTCACTTTTACAACTAATCGGAGAAGAAGAATAAACTTTTACAAACGATGGAAAATGTATTCCTTTTCGCCACTCTCCAGGGATTGGCTTATTCAAGCCTCTACTTTGGCCTATGAAGGCCTCTCTTTCTTTGGTGAAGAGGGAGACATTTTATAGGCAACTTTTGTAGGGAAACTTTTGTTCTTCTGAAAATTTTAACGTTGTAAGCCGAAAGTTGTCTGTGACATGTCACATTCATCTCTACTGAGCATTCTTGTTATTTAGCAAACCACTTCTCGCATTGTGATTTGGTCTTCTCGAGAGAGGCTCTACGATTTGCTAACTTCTTCTTTTGTTCATAGTCCTGCATTTAGATACTGAAAACCGCGTAAAACAGACATAATGTTTATATGAAGTATATTTTTGAATACTTATGAATTTGCAATATAAGTTACACATTTTAATTCTCTTCTTATGCATAATATATTAAAGAATGTAGGTCTTCGGCCATTGTATAATATGAACAAGATATATTACAAAGAAATGTAATTATAAATGGCAAGAAAGGAGAATGAAAACTATTACAAGTTAGGGGAAATGTGAATATGGAATCTTCTCTACTTAGAAGTGAAGCTCTCACTTTACAATCTGGGATTTACAGATGGCGGAAGGGCTACTCCCTTCCGCCTCTCTAGGTTTTTGGCCCATGTGGGCTCTTTGGTCCTTTCAGACCTCTGTAGGCTCTTTGGTCCATTTAAACCCCCCCCCCCCCCCCCCCCCTCTCTTGGTAGAGATGAAGTTCTTTTATAGGTAGCTTGTGGGCGAAATTTTTTATTATTCTGATCATGTCAGACCTGATAGCACCCTTGTCACGTCACATCCATCTTCCACTAACATACTTGTCATCTAGTGAATCTTCCTCATGTGATGATGTGGTTTCTGGTCTAGCGGTGTTAGTCGCCAAACAAGTTCCCATCGCCTAGCCTTTGTGTGAGTTGCCCCCTACGACTCAATAGTTTATTCTTTTCTAATCATCATGCGTTAAGACATGGAAATCACGTAAAACAGACATAATACTTATGTAAGATGTATTTCTAAATACTTATGAATTTACAAAATAAGTTACACATTTTAATCCTCTTTTTAAGCGTTTTAGTCTCATTATTCTGATAAAAGAGGCTATAATAATGGATATTTATACACGTTATCACCTTCGTCATACTTGATCGCCTGGCGAGACCGAAACACTTGAAGTTAATTTATGATTTTGTATCTCCTCTGCTTGTTTGTGTTATAAGTAATTTGTCCTTATTAAAGTGGGCAACCTCTCGGTGCTTTTGCCACACATATTGTGCATTTATGTGATATATACAAGAACAAATGCAATGATAAGATTGTACTGCTACGATCTCCTTGGTGATGGTTTGCAAAACGCGTGTAATCATGCATAAAGTGATAACAATCAATACTTTATCTTTTCTCTCAAAAGGGATAAGGTATTGATTGTCGTATTTAGCTAAACATAACTTATAATGCATTCAAACGGTGTTTCTAGTGTTAAAACATCCTATATTATGCAAGTAGTTAAATAAACATGCAATGAATGGAAAGATAAAGAAATATGGGAGGATGGTAGAAGGAAAACATCAATGTTGTAAACAAAACTTTAGGCCTCTTGGCCATGGAGTTGATGTTACAACTCAATGTTAAAGAAATACAAAAACTGGATTACAAGAAGAAGAGGCAAGCCCCACAGTATGCGTGTTCATAATCTTTGGCTCTCATTTCTGCCTTTTACACTAAGGGAAATGGAAAGGGGAATCTCCCTCTCTTTTTCTGACTCTCACCTAAAAGAGAGAAAGGAATTGAGAGGAAGCACTTGCTCTCTGCAAATAAACTTTGCCAAAATTTGCACACGTCCAATGAAGGAGAAGCCTCTTACTTATAGGCTAAAAGTGATGTGACCGAAGAGTATAAGCAGTAGGCAGCATCGGCTCTAATAAATTCTAATAAAGCTGAGTCAATGCCACAGAGGTTGTTTATCAACTTTACAGGTAGTTGTGCCAATTGCAGATTTTCCCCCCAACTGCTCTTTTGTTTGCTAGTGCTTTATCTCTCCTAGCCTTGCTATAGTAGTCTCCTTGTTGGTTTTATGCACATCTTTCTCACCTAGTATTATCTAGTGGGACTACTCTTCATCTCGCCTAAAATTCTTAAATAAGACACTAAAATGCGATAAAAAGACATAGGGCTCTTTAGTGCTCCACAATGCACAACTTGATTAATTTCCTTCCTTCTCTACATATTTTTTTTTCTAATTTATGCATTAAGACTTCGTTATTCTTTTTAAAAGGGCTAACTTGTATTTCTACAAGTATCACACCCCCAAATTTAAAATAATGATTGTCCTCAAGCATCAGTCTATAATTTCAAGAATCCCTCCCTTTCACTTTTTTTTTCGGCTAAACTTCTCAAAATGCTTTTCTAATCTATCTTGCAGCTAGGTGCTTCCAACTTTTCTCGCTAACTCCTCACTTAGAAAATATTTCTAGTTTCTAAATGCGACAAGCTTAAGTCTCAAAATACTCTGGTTCATTTCCTAGCTAGAAGATCTTATTTTAATTTTTAGGAAACGACTGTTGTTGCAAAAATTCTTGGTTCCTTCCTTTTTAGCGAAGAACTTCTTTTATTAATTATTCACATTTGGTGTTGAGTGAGAAATCATAGTTACTTCTATGAGTTCAATCATCTCCTCAACTACATCTCTTATCACCGCTTTATTTATTTTACTCTAAACATTGACTAATTTTGGCCCATTTTCCATAAAAAAAAAAAAAGCATCCTAATTAAACCAATTTAAGCTTCAACCAAAACAAAAACAAGGATAAAATAACAAAAAACCAACTAAAGGGTTCCAAATTAAATTCCATTTAGCAGGTCTCATAAAACACAATAACCATACATTTTACATCGCTAGAATCATTATTTTTATCAAATGCAAACTCAAAATAAGTTGAGTTGAATCAATGCATGAGAATTGTTAAAGATATCCATGAACAATTGAACACATATATCAGTTTGTTCAATGCGCTCCTAGCAACAAACAATATATTCCAACCACTTTCAAAGAGAAGATTGTAAAATCTAAGGCGATCTACTTTCACATACTTAGTCCATTAAAAATACGACATTGTATAGATTGAGCAATAACAAAACCTGTGAAAGCATTATTTGAGCGCAAGAACATTGTTGACTTCCTTGTTTGCAGTATCGAAGTTACCACTTTTACAAGCAGTAAAAAGTGCATCAACAACCTCCCGATAGATAATCTACAAATAAAAAAAATTAGATAGTACATCATGCATTAATACAATTACACGAGAAAATTGTGTGCATTATATCTCTTGAGCAGATAATTGATCATACTATTGAGATTGAGAAAAAAAAAAAAAAACCATCCATTATTAAATTACTAAAAACCTTTTATAACCTATCATTGTGACAATTAATGGCAGAAAACAGAACACTCAAATGGGGGAAGTGATATAGTTGTGAATCAATAAAGCAATATAGTCATAGATTGGCAGACGCAAAAATTACCAAGGGCGTTTGCAAGGTCAAGGAAGAGATCGTTTAAATGCTCTCGCTTCAACTTCTCCCTCTCATCCTTGTGAATTTTCTTTGGAACTTTCACCTGATTCTTTTTACTAAAAGAATTCCCGCATAAAGAGCCAATTAAAAGTTTAACATTCATACTGCTAAATGATCGCAAATTACTAAAGGCAACATCTTCAGCATATTCATAAATATATTCCAAACTATCATCAGACAAACTTTCTAGTTTCTACCATCAACACACTAATGATTTAATTCAAAGCAAAATTGCAAAACCGAAGTCCATCTTTCTATTTCGTTTCCATATCAGACATATTCAACAACTAATTCACTACTTTATGCAAGTTATACAACAACAGAAGCACTACAATTTGAAAACATTTAGTCCATTCAACAAAGTAAATATTAGAATCAAGAATCATCAAGAGCTACCTAGACACCGACGCTATGACTGGAGCATCAGTTTCAACAACCCGTTTCAAAGGAACCTCAGAAACCATGATCTTTAACAGTAAGTGAAACCAAATGAAATGCTAGAACTCTACAATTACATAACCCCCACATATATATCTTAATAATCAAAACAAAGCAAAAACAATGTAAAACTTAAGACCTAACAAAAAAAATTCCATATTTTTCATTTCAACCGACGCAAGAAATTATACAAAGCATACGTTAGATTATCACATGAGTGGTAATTTCTACTCCACACTCAACGTAAAAGAAAAGGGCATTTGAAGTAACAAAAAATTGAAATTTCCAGCATTTTCAAAGTGAGAAGTCAACAAAGAGGCGTATGGGATGGAAAATTGTGAAAAAACAAACAGACCCAAGTGAGAAATGAAGAAAACTATAAGAAAAGAAACAAAGAGGAGAAACAAAATTGGGATGAATAAGAGACAATACCTGGGATGCAAAGAAGCAATATGAAAGGTTAGAGACAGAAAGGGGAGAAATATTAGCTTTAGATGATGCAGAAGAAAGGAAGAAGAAGACTAACCTCAAATCATTAGCTTCAAATGTCTATAGCAGTAAAAAGACGAGCAAGTAGACGAATAATCCTAATCGAAACCCATGTAGACAACGGTAAGATATTAGATGAAGCCGAGAGATTGAAGCCAAAAGGATGGACACGAACAGAGACACAATGATGGACGGAGAGACGACGGAAGCAGAGTCGTGATAGAGACAATGACGGAGAGACGACAATGGTTGAACGGAAATCGTGAGAGGGAAAAGGCAAGAGTGTGCATATCGTGTGACAATCGTGCGTGAGAGAGAGAAAAGGAAAGATGAAATGTGAAAAGGGCTCCAAAGGGGGGAAATAAGAATTTTGGTGGGATAAATAATATTAATTTCTTTTCCCACTTTTTTTTTCAATAGCCCAATTTTAAATGGGCTATCTTACAAGGCTATTAAAAGCCTTATTTCTTGTAGTGAATCCTTATCGCATTAGTTGAGCTATGTTCATCGTTTGGCCAGCGTCAATCGCAACTTACACGAGAGGCAAGTAGTAAGGATGAGGCTAATGCGCGCAAGGAGGAGGTGGCGACAAACTCCACCTTTGCCAGATAACTTCCATAATTTATGTCTCTTAAGGTGAATAAGTGTGAACATTAGGTGCCAAGAGATGTCGTTCTTAATCATGAAGTTTTATAAATTTTATAAGTGAATTCTTCTAGATATATCTCACCTAATCAAAGTTAGTCGTGTAGATTCTAAAATGAGACTATGTGTGGCGTTTAATGACTCCGATAGGAGCACACCTTAATCATATCTAGTTAAGTTATATTGCATCAAAGCTCTCACATTGCTTAATAGCCTAATAGTGCGTAGATTTTCCTTCAATCTTTCTCGCATACAATTCCACGTCACATTCATTTATTCCTCTTTACAGATTCTCTAGGCGTACATAAGTAGTTTTAATCCTGGTTCTGATTATTTTATACTTTAGTTAATTAATTCTTATCGCCTAACTAATGAGTAATTCTCTATAACTAATGTCTATAAACAATTCCTAGTGTTCCACCCTGAAGCATTCAGGTAAACCTATTGTTTTGCTTGCATTTGGACAAGCAGTAGGAAAACTTGTACTCAACGAGGACTTAAGTATTACATGATGAAGAGGTACATAGTGAGCATCTCCCAGAATTAAAGCATGCTATATAGAGAGTTCCGGTGAGCGCATCACACCCGATGATTTGACTTAGTGACATATTGCAATTGTGCTATACACACACAAAATTATTAAGTCCAAACAATCAAGCAATGTGCAGGTACTCTTTTTAGATCTTCGTTTTCGGCTTGCTACGTGTCCAGTTGCTTGCTTTGATGCTGATACACAGCCAATACTTCTTTAAGATATTAGTACGTGAGCTAGAAATGTTAAAGGTCTTTAAAGTCTTCATCCCTCAACGATCATTTAGCTTTTCAACTAGATCGTTTATGAATCATGATAAATAAAACACACAGTAATCATCCACATTCCTTTCCACCAAGAACATGTACCATTCCGGTGCATGGTGATGTCCTTTTCATCAACGACATCCCTGAGAGTTTCTTGGTTCATTTCTTGTTGCTCAGGCCTTTAGGCGCAATACACATCTTTTATGCATAGTCCCGCCTTAATTCACCATGCATACCTTTTCTCATGGCCGCTTTTATCCATTGTGTGCACATAATAGCTAGCTCATTGATAGAAATTTGACTAATGGTTTACTCTCAACAATGCATACAATACAATCAATAAACATGAAACTTTAACTTGAAAACATAACATTACAAATTTCCTTCAAATCATGCTTTTCTGTAAATGTAAACATTCATTACATGACACATGAAGCATGAGACTTAGAAGAAAAACTTTTGAAAACTATAATCATGTAGAAAAATCACTCACTCTACTAAGTTCTCCTTCTTTGTTCAAAACAAACTCTTCTTCGATCTTCTTCTTACTTGTCAACCTCAAGCATTTCTCTTTATAAAATCTTAGAATAATAATCCTTTTCTTTTGTCTTCTTCCCTTATATATATTAATCCTAAGTTGGATTAGTCATTTTTTAAACTCCTATAATTTTGCTAGCACTTGCTTAGTTAAGTTAACTACAACAAAAAAGACATACCATGACAGTTCACTACAACCAAAATTGAAAGGAGAAAAGAAAAAACTGTCATAAATTGAAATTTTCGTGTTTTTTGCGGGAAAAGACAGAAATTTTCGAATTTCAAGAATTTACGACAGTTTTTTAATGCCATTAAATATAAATAATAAAATTATAATATATATTTTGAATTAAATGAAAAGCAAGAAAAAAAATAGAGAGGGAGAATTGGAGTCTTCTTCGTGAAAAAGCTCCCTCTTCTTGAAATTTCTCTTGCCAACCTCCTCTCACGCCGCAATCTCTCTCTATCTCTCCACCACTAAAACCAACTACTCTTTGCGGCACCCGGTCCAAGAGAAGAAAGACTGAGCTTTCTCTATGCGATTCCATGATCTACTTGGGAGGAATCCTTCGATGTGGTCAAGCTCACACCTCAATGTGTGGAAGAAAAGAATACAAATCGAATCATCATCGGAGAGGAATGAAGTAGGGAGACTGGGTCTTAATAGAGTAAAATAAAAGTGAACAAGGTGAGACCCACTCCGATCCCGATAATAGGGCTAGGGCCTCGATCCTCTTCTTCTTGAGCTCCTCCTCTTTCTACTACCCAACTCCGCCGGAGCTATTGCTGTAGCACCCCGAATTTTGAGGTATTTTTCTCACAATTTTTTGTTGGTTTTCTTATCTAAACTAATGTTGGTGTTTATGAAGAGAATTTGTTTGTTGGAGGGAATAAAGAAATTTAGAAAAGGAATAGAAAAGTATGGGTAAATAGGTTATAATGAAAATATTAAAGTATTTTCATTATTTTAATTATATTTATATATATTCTTTATTATTATTATTATTATTATTATTATTTTATTTAAAAAAAGAAGAGAAAAGAAACATTTCTCCTTCTTCATGCGTGCGACACCCCCCCTTCTTCTTCTTTCTCTTCCCGTACGCTACCCAGCCGCCACCACCTCATGTCTCTTCTCTCCGTTCGAGTTCAACCTCAAGTCGGGCAAGGTTTCTCCGGTGAAGGTCAAGCCGCGTCGTTGCTTTCCAACCGCCGGCGACTGTCCTAGCCTCATCGTCTCACCCTTCGTGAAGCCGCAGGCCGTTTGCGAAGCAGTGCGCCATGAAGTCACATCTGCCGCGCAACTCTCCGTCCCCCAGCCGAGTCGTGAATCGTCCGTACCTGTCTCCGCCCCTCGCAACGCCACCGCCGTCGAGCATCTTTGCTCTAGTTTGTCTCTGGCAACGACAAATTTGACGCCTTGCTCTAGCCGAGTTGGTCATTCGGGTTTGAATCAGACCGACGTCCTGCCTTCGTTTGTAAAACGTCGCTGCGTGACTTCCTGTCTTCTAACCGCGGATCCGACGTCCATGTTGTGAGTTCATTGGTAAGAGGAAATTGTGATTTTAGTAGTATTGTTCTTAGCTAGCGTAAGCTGTAAGGTTGGTTAATTGATTGGGTATTGTTTGATCTTTAGGTGATTTTGGAGAGGTGGTGCTTGAATATCTAAGTTTCAAAGCAAGCTTCAATGGAAGATTTGCTTCATTCGAGTTGGGTAAGTATGAATAATCACATTGGATTAGCTTTAAGTGGATGGTGTTGTTGAGGAAAATATTGAGTACTTATCTTGGTGTTTAGGTTTTTTGCTGATCTTAGTTCAATCAAGAAGATTAGGTAACCTTAAGGTAAGGGTTCCTACTACTAGGCTCAACGATGCAATTGAGATGTATTGTTTGTATGGATCCCGCTAAACTGGGAGGGACTGATTGATATGTAAATTATAATTGATGACTGTTTAGCTGTATGAACTTTGTTGAACTGAGATGAACTGACTGATATGTATATTTGATTATGATGACTGAATTGTTGATTAAGTTGTGGTTTGTTGGTTGTTATGTTAGGGCATAGGTAGTGTCCTGTAATTGATGAACTAAATTGAACCGACTGAATTGAGTAGAGTGATGCTTATGTGTAAGTTTATTCGTTGAGGAATCGTTCTGAAAATGTTTGACTAGGTGTTGGATTGCATAAATTGACTGTAAATGTGTTGAACTCGAAGAACGAAATAGTGGTAACTTGAATTGCAAATCTGTTCAACTGATTAAAGTGCTAGATTGGGACTGAGGGGAAATTGTTAACTTTATCTATATGGTAGTGTACCTTGCAGGTGTCCTACGGGATCACCACCTGTTGTGCGTCCTTCGGAAGCACTAGACTGACATGTGTTTTCTGTAGAGCACTAGATTGATATGCGTGTCCTTCAGGGTGTTAGATTGATTATATGTATCCTACGGGATCACAAGACTGTGAAGGTGCAGGGTACCCCAACAGGAAGTTAACAGTTTGATTTTTTTCCCCTAACGGGACTTACAGTGGGTCTCTTACTGAGTATGCTAATACTTACCCTTTTATGTTTAACTTTTCATGCAAAGGTAACTCGAGGGGCAGACCGACGAGGGACAAGAAGGAGCCGTGAATGCCATAGGGGAAATGTCTTTTAAACTGCTTCCACTGATGGTTTTAATTTTTTTTTTTCTGTGATTGAACTGGTAAACAATACTTTAGAATTTTATTGTTTGAAATAGGGCCCGAATAAAGTTTTCTTTGATTTTCTTATTTTTTTTTAACTAAAGTTTACTATATCTTGTGTCAAACAAATTGTTTTGTGCTAAAATAACGACTTCGACTTAGATAGAAAAGTTGGGTCGTTACAATTGCTGCTATGGTTTCAAGGTTTGTCTTCCAGTTTTCCATACTTTAGTTATTTTCAACAATTAAATTCAATGATTTTGTAGGATGGAATTGCTATTTTCCAGAAGGGAACTAATTAGACAAAATACTAGTTGATGAAAAAAAAAATTGATTAGATCATTTTTCTATTTAGTATTCACATGGAAAAAGGCTTCGTCCGTAGGAAAATACCCAAAATGATATATCTATGATTTCTAAATAAGAGATGGGTTGGGTACATATGAATAGGCTGATTAATTGAGAATTTGTGCTGAAGCTTTAAGTAATTCCAAGTTCTACCTAGTAACAATTCCTAAGCTATTTCTATCAATATTCTTTATTTTAGATCAGAGATGTCATGGTGCAATGGAACTCATCTCATTTCACACCACAACAAAGAACTAAATAGTATATGTTTTGGTGTAATAAAATTATCCTTATTTCTGATGCCACCATGTTGCTGGACTAAAAGAAACATAAAAAATATCATTTGTTTATGTAAGATATTTATTAAGATAAATCATTTGCTGGAGTAAAGATTTTTCTCGGACCCTCTTCATCTACTAGGTACTTTTCACTCTGTCTTTCAAAACTATCAAACATTCAAAGTTAGCCACTGAATCGTCCACCCCATTTAGACCCCTTTTGTTTTCGTATTTCAAAATCAACTTTGGTTTTTTTATTTATTTATTTTGGATTTAATATTTATGAGTAATGAATACAAGACATTCAGCAAACTGATTCACCCAGATTTGGTCATCTTGGCTACCAAATATAGAGGGGATTTGAAGTATAAAGATATTTTTGCTTCCTCTATTTTCAGGATTACATGAGTTTTGGTGATTCAGTACCTTCCCTGTACAGGTTAGTCTTTTGTCTTTCTAAAATAATCTTCATATCTCCTTTTTAACTATTGAATTGCAATGAAAATTGTTTGGACTTGTTAGTTCAAAGTTTAAATTTTGTTTAGCTTGTGAAACTCAAAGATGTCATTTGTATACTGATTATATATGTTGGTGTGGAATAGTTTATCTTACATGTACCTAACACAATGATTATGTTTGCTTGGTTGTATTTCTATATGTCCATTTTCTTTTGCTTTTCTTAAAGGTTTTGAGTGAACTCAAGTTTATGGTAGATTGGGGTACATTAAAGTTTATTGAACTTATTCATCATTCTCCCATTGCATAATGTCCTATATAAGATTCTGAATTTCTCTTTAATTGATCTTTGTCACTTTAATACTTTGCTTTAGCAGTTTTTAGTCATGAAAGTACCACCTTATTTTGTCAAAGGTGTGTATATATGTATCTTGTTATATTTTTTAATTTTTCTTAAAGTTTATAAACCATGGAAAGTAAGTTGAACAGTAGTTTCTCGTTAGCTTTTGTTTCTAGAAACATGTCTTTTATGTACATAGTTCTCTTTAGGGTTTGTTGAAATTGGTTTGTTGTGAATATCTATGGATTGTATGAGAGTCACAAAAAAAAAAAAAAAATGGTTTGTTTGCATTTGAATATTTTTGAAATTTTTATTTCTATGTTTGTTTGTTTATTGATTTTAGGTATATGTTAATTCTTCTTTGACTTATTATGCCTAGCTAATTATGAAGATCAGTTTAAGTTAGGAACTTATTGGATGCGCTTAAGGTTGTATTTAAGTATCTACGACCTTTAAACCATAATTTAATGTTTATGGTTCAAGTATATGTTAAAGGTTGGAATGAGGCTTAAGTGTCTAAAATCTTAAAAGGTGGCTTACGTTAATTTTGACTACAAATTAAAAGCCTTCAAACCATAAGTTTGAACCTCTTGTGTGGTTCACTCATGTATAAATCAAAGTTATCTTGGTAGGTATTGTTTGATGTTCATCTTTTAAGGACTAGAACTACGAATCAATACAACTTTTACACCTTTACCAACACATTTGTTTTGATAAGTCTTCTATCTAGCTAATTTAATTTTGTAGGTGATAGATATAATGGCTGAATTTTTTTTGGCAAAATATTAAAAGTACAGTTATCCCACATTGTTCTTGTAGTGTACCCTTTTGATCAATTATGTTAATAACATGTTTCAAAATTGGAGCTTCTTCGTTTTGTTATGTCGTTTGTTTATTGATTAATGGTAATTTTTTGTATCAAGTCTACCCTAATCTATTGGCTTATTTGAGGAGATTGTTGATTTTTCTTCCCCTGTATTTTATTTCTTCAAGTTAAACTAAGTGAATAATGAATCCCATTTCTTTCATTTTGCTATTTGGTATCTCATTGTATTTTTTTTTTATCAAAATGAAGTTTGTTTAATGATTAGCAGTAGATTAAGATATTATGAACTGTTTGTATCTGTAAAGAATAGTGAAGGGAAGGGATTTGAAAAGATTCATAATTAGCCCCCATTATAACCATGTCGTTTTTAGTTTGGGGTTTTTAATTAAGTTTGGTTCATCATCATTTCTTTAGTATTGCCTTCACCTTCAAGAAGAAAGGGTTGAATTAACAAGTTTTTGAAAATTAGAAACTAGTTTTTGTGTTTTAAATTTAGCTACAAATTCGAACGTATGTCTAACGAAGATGAAAAATATTGTACAGAAAATGTGAGAAAACAATTACACTTTTGAATAATTAAACATCAAATGATCGTTAAACTGGAACTTTAATATTTATTTTTTGGATGAAAATTGTACTTTTATCCATTTGCAGGGCAAATATTTGCTTTTGGGCTTTTCCTGTCACACCTTTGTAAGTTTTAGCTATCTGCTCTACTAGACTTTCTAAATAAGTAATGGTGGTAGAATTTATATGCTCACCTTTGTAAGTTTTAGCTATTTGTTGATGGCAAATGGAGAAGATTGGTATCATCAATGACACATCGTTGCCCCTTCGTTTATGGGGGATATATTGACCAAGGTAACTCACTCTATAACTAAACATAACAATAATATTTAAACATAGATATGTGTATATATATATATACACATGAAGAAATGGAAAATGGTTTGTCGGACAACAGACTTTGATGCAAAAAATGATCAGTTGGGGGTGGGGGGTGGGGGGGGGGGGAGATTAAGGGCTTTATGAGAGTTATGGTACCATAACTGATCAATTCAACTTTGCTAAATTGTCATGTAAGAGGAGAACGATTTAATCATTGAACATTTTTTCATACTTAGGGCTTGAAGAATCCTCGAGATAGGGGCAATGCTTGTTGAATTTTTATGAAAAAGCAACATTGAAAAGGTATTACTTATGGGTATTTATGTTCAATCTTATTTTTTTTGTGATCAATTGAGATGCATAATATGCACTAGAAATTTGTTAAAGTGTTAGACTTATCTGTTTTTTTTAATAGGGTTGGAAGGGCTTCAAGGTACGTTTTGTTAAAGCAAATTTGATATTTATATGGCTGGGTTGATGAGTTTCCAATTTCAAAAGTCTACCTAAAGCTCTATTGTTTGTTAAGCTTAAAGGTAAAAAAGAGTAAAGTCTGTGGACTTGCACCGAATAGAGCCATGGTAAGTTTCCAATTCAAAAGTCTCCCTAAAGCTCTATTGTTTGTTGATGAGTTTCCATGGACTTTTGAAGGTTTTAGAAGAGTTGTGGAAATTTGGGACAATACCACCCTCCTTACTTGTATTTATTCTCATCCTTATTAAGTTTTTCTAACTACGTTTCTTGGAAATTACCAACTAGTGTAACTAAGATTTTTTTAGCTTGTGGTCACATGTCGATTTTTCAATGTCAATGATATTTGGTTGTTATCCAAGAAGAAGAAAACTCAAACCTTTTATTTGATTATTTTGTTTGGTTACTAGCATTTAGTACTACTTTACTTTTTGGTTAATGGTTGGGATTTTTTTATGTCAGTTTGTCTTAGTATGAAGGATTTGACCATGGTTCAAGCAACAAAGAATATTTTCAGAGGTGAAGGATTACCAATTGGTTGTTTATGCTTGTACAGAAAATCATGTTATATGTATTATGATGGTATTTACACTGGTTTTGATTAAGGGCTGTAATTCCATACCTGTAATTCCATACTTGTAAATTGTTCAAACTTGCTTGGAAATGTACGAATATTACAAAGTGTATTATAGCGTATATATATTAAAGTGTCGACCATTTGTTTCTATATGGGTGTTACGTATTATAAAATTATTGTCATTCAAATGGTTCGTGTAATGGCGGAGCGACAAGGAGAACAGGGAAAAACGGTAGTAATTGAGGAATTTGCAACAAGAAATAAATGTCATAATATATGAATTCGTTACACTCCATAATTGTCGTCAATATTAAAACAATGACATTTTTTTTATAAAAAATATGTCACAATTGCCCTATATTTGACAGGAAAAAAATGTTGTCAATAACAAAACAATGACATTTAATTTTCTAAAAAAACTGTCACGATTGACATATATTTGACAGAAAAATTGTCATAAAATACGAATTCGTGACATTTTTTAACTGTCGTCAATTTCGAAAAGATGACATTTATTTTTAAAAAAACTGTCACAATTGACATATCCTTGACATTTAAAAAATGTCATAATAAACGAATTTGCGACATTTTTTTAACTGTTGTTAATATGCAAATGATGACAGTTATTTGTTGTCATAATATAAAATATGACAGTCATTTGTTGTCATAAAATAATAATTAACGACATTTATTTTCTGTCATGAAAAAATTTATTGCGACAGTTTTCGAAAACTATCATGGAAGGACTTTCCATGACTCCCGATACTATGACTGTAAATAACTGTCACGAATTTTATTCGTGATAGAAAATAACTGTCGTCATAGACCATTTTTGTTGTAGTGGTTCTTAGTCTTCGCATGCCATGACACCAGGAAACCACTCTACTTATTAATAATGCTTTGACCGACATAACCCCAATGACTTCTTCAACCCTCCTACATGATCATTTAGATTTTTATACGATCATTTAACCTTTTACACGATAATCTATCTTCTTGTACGATCATTCATTCTCTTATGCAAACGTTCTATCTTATTTACACGATCGTTTAACCTTTTAAACGATCATTTAGCTTATCTTACACGATCGTCTAGTTTGTTTTACACAATCGTTTACAGTCTTATACGATTGTTTAACCAAATTTCCTTTTATTCAGGAACAAGTCTCACAACAACTTACCTTGGAAGCTAATCATCGAATATGTTGTTGGACACCACCCACTCAGATGATCATCGAATCTAGCCGCCATGGCCCTTCTTCAATCTGTCACCTATGCGTCGATTCAACCACTGTTAGGTTCTGTTAGCCTTGCCGCTGTTGTGCCACCAAATTTTGCCAAAAAATTGTTGAGTTTTAGTCAGTAAGCTTTCTTGAACGTTCCATGAAATATTTTACCCATTAGTTTTTTGTTTCCTCTAATCGATGGCCACATTTTGTTGAAGGTGGTGGAATTTTGGATCAGTTTAGCTTTACTAAAAAAACCTATCAAATCAATTTTGTAGCATCATCATATTTAAGCTATATATTATAGCATCTTTCATAGCTCTACGAAAAGGCTATAAAAAGTCTTAAACTTTTAATAACATGGACGGTTAGGACTTTCGAAAAAGGCTATGAATGATCTTTTATAGCCTTTTTCGTTAGCTATCGGAAGCCTTATTTCTTGTAGTGTATCCAACAAGATTGAAGAATTTTTCAGCTACATTTGGGTAAGCATTTGGGAGTTTTTTGAGTGTTGGAATTTGAGATAAATACTAAATTGTCATATGTTTAAGTGGTTTTTGAAATTACTTTAGAGGAAGGTCTTGTAGCTTAGATTAAACTTTTGTTCTAATCTTAAGCAAGTGATTTGCTATTGGTTTGCCCCAATACTAGGTTAATTTTTTTTTCTTGCTATTGAACTATTCAATTGATGATTTATTTTTTTTTATTTTTTTAATCTTCTCTTATGTTCTAACTTTATGGAGAACATCTTCTTTACAGCAGATGATTATTTTCCTGTTTGTGAAATGAAAGATCTTGGCATATGCATCTTTTTTAGGGGCAGTGACATTTAATAGGGAGTGATCTTGGGAAAGTTTCTTTGAATTTCTTTGGTTTTTCTTCGTCTGTCCCTCTCGAGTTTTGTTTCAAGTTAAAAATTTTCTTCCTCTCTTTATAATTTATAAGCTGGTAAATAATATACTTGAACGTAGTGCTCCTACTGTTGCTTTAATTGGTTTTGACTGTGAATGGAAAACGGCAATATACTTATCAAGTTTCCCACTTGCAGGAGAATGTTTATCCTCCATTGAATTAAAACTTTTACAAGTTTGGGTTTTCAGATTTTGGGAGTCCTTTCTATTACAATCCACCTCAAGCTTATGGAATGCATGATCATGAGCCCATTATTTATGAACAAAGAAGGCTAGAAAATTGATCTGCAACTCAGCCTAATTTACAGAGTACCGCAAATTATGAATTCGAAGAAATTACAAATACTATAGCATTTGACAACCGTGTACAATGTAAGTGATGATTCTTGGTAATTAGATAATTCCCATTCTCATCCCCCACCTCCCCCCAAAAGAAACAAAAAGGGTACTTTTCAATTGTTTAGTGTTTGTTCGGTTTACCATTGAGGTTTCCTAGAAGCATGCAAAATATTTACTTTTGCAAATGTAACAATGTTCTTGGTAGGAGTGAAACATCAAACACTGACGGGGTCTTTTTCTAATATAAAAACGTAATTTTATCATTAACATTCGCCAGCATAGGGAATATCGGTATTTATCTTTGTACTTGTTTCTCAAGAGTTCAGTGCAGGCTGAATCTTACATCTTGAGAGAACACTGCATACATGGATGAACTAAGAACTCTTGTAGAAGATTCTTATAAGTTTTGTTTAGTCAAATACCAAGAAGGAATATGGTTCTTGAAATAAGATGACCCTTGAATCTTTAGCTATTGGTTTATCTCTAAATGTTGCATACTTTTCCTCTCTCTGTGAGCACTTTTTTCGACTCTCGCTGTTAACACTAACAACAAATTTTCTCTCAGTCCAAGGAGACACCATAATTCACATGATAATTTTCAGGTTTCTAGCTATTTACATGGTTTGACAAATCAACTTTCTACTAGAATTACAACACTTGTTTGGTCGTGTGTTTTTTGTCAAAATTATTGCTGAACAAATATTTATGTTTACGTGTAGATTGTTTGGCAAGACAATGTAGATCCTGATAATATGACTTACGAGGTTAGTGCATTTGACAAACTTTTTGTGTACTTGTTTTTTCCTTTTATTTGTTAGTGAAAGTATCAATTTCCATCAATATATGGAACCCCATAGTCAGAAGAACCAAGTAATTCAAGTTACAATGGCCATATCATCTCCCCATTTTATGGGGATGAATAAACCATGAGAGTTCTAACATCAATTTTATGACTGATTACGAGATGTTCAAAGCTACCTTTGCTATTATATAAGAATTTAAACTTGATGTGATAAAATAACTGTAAGGAACTTGGGAAAAAATTCTTGGTTGAGGATAGGCCAGAACGTGATGATTGATGAGACATTAAAATATGTATGTATATCTTTTTCTCAATATTTGAATAAAAATCTATAATATTTCAAGTTCAGGAATTACTAGAGTTGGGTAAGATAGTTGGAACTCATAGTCGAGGTCTATCTCAAGAATTACATTCTCAGATACTTTAAATCTGCTTGCTTCTAGGTTCCAAATTCCTGGTCTTTAATTTTTTCCTTGGTATTGAACTATTCATTTGATTATTTATTTATTTATTTATTTAATCTTCTCTGATGTTCTAACTTCATCAATGAGAAATGGAAGTTCATCAATGAGAAATGGAAGATCTCTGGAAAGTGGCTTTGAAGAGAATGATAGAGATGAAGCTGTAACACATTACCATTTCTTAAGCATTTGATTCTCATTCTATGAATATGATTCGGTGAGAAATTGTAAGGGTTGTTGCATGGGTAGCAACACATTTTTGTCGCTTTTAATAATTGATGTTATCAGGTTTTATTTTCTGAATTTTGAATTAGTTTCAGGTTCAAGTTTGTGTTCTCTTTTATAGTTAATTTGTTCTTACAAATGGCTAAATGTTAAATAAAAGTAGAATATAACTAATGGTTTGTTTATGTTTAGTTTGATTAGTTGCTTGGGTTTAGTTTGAGGGATACAAGACTAGCACAGGTTTGCAGAAAAGAAAATGGGTCTTTTTTTAGCAAAAGAACATGAGGATTGGAAGGTTAATCACTATAAAGTTCTCTAGATTTGTGACCTTTTGCTTTAAGAAACCATCGTGTGGGGTCTGCCAAAGGTCCATCAAAAGTCCGAAGGTTATACTTCTTGAAAATTTTCAAGTGCTTGGCTTCTGCTGAATGCATATCAGGTAGGTTTTGGGCTACAACTGGAGCCTAAACTCCTGCAGCTGGGATCTGAACACTTGCAGCTGGTATCTGAATAGAAGCTGTCTGGGTCTGCTGGACAGGCTGACGCTGTGTCAACGGTTCGTACAACAAATCTTTGTACCTTTGCTCCATGGCAGCAAGGTTTGCATGAGTGACAAGTGTAGTATGGTCGACAGCTTGTACAGCAGGCTGTCCTTCAGGCTGGTTACATCCAGCTCCTCTACCTCTTCTACCACCTCTACGAACACTTCTGCATGGCTATATTTTTCCTAAATTCCACCACCAAAAATCTTCTACAACTTCATTCATAACATTCATACCTATCTAGTTTAATTAAGCAAAGGTCATACATGCATAATCATAAACTTATATCATAAAACATACCTAGCGAGTGATGAAAGATTGTATTAGCCATAGGGATAAAATCAAGACTTACATCGTAATTCAGTCTACAAAAGCTAAAATCTGGGGCTCTAATACCAACTGTAAAGATTCAACTCTTTATACTAAGCTGAGGTCATTACTACTAAAACAAATAAAAAACTTTTTATTTAAATTAAAGAAAACACTAAATTTTAAAGAAGATGCCTCAAATATGCATTTATAAAATATAAGTAAAGTATGTAAAGAAAAACAATAAATAAAATACTAGTTCAGGCCCTAGTTGAAATAGATAGAAAATATTTGAAATACTCATGAGTTGTGAAAAAAAATACTGTAAATCAAATGCTAAAAACATAAATGCGGAAGAAAACATAAACTGTCCCCTATGGCAAACTACGGTCACTTCTTGTGCTCCCAAACGCACGCTATCTAGTGATCACATAGGGACACATCTAGGCTCTCGGTGATCCCGAAGAAAACACCCTAAAAGTGAGTCGGGCTGTAAGTGATCCCATCGAATCACACATAAAAGCTGGCCACACAAGCATAAATAGGTGGTGATCCGAGGGACACCCATATGGTACGACTCTAACAAATAAAGCTAACAGAACATCATAGCCTATAAATATAGCATAACATAAATGTCATATCTCAATCATAATGTATCTCAACCATAGTATATCTCATTTATAACATATCATGATCATCACATATCTCAGTTATACATAACGGTTGTCTATGTAGATCAATATCAATCATCCCTAATAGTCACTTTGTAATGACCCAACTTTACTAGAAGGTTGAGGTCGTTACTATTTAAATAAGTATAGTTTTTTTTTTTTAAAAGGAAAATTAATTTATAAGTTGAGAAAAATTTAAATAATAAGAAAATAAATAAGTAACTAAAGTGGTAAAACAAAATATTAATTTGGGCCCATAAAATTAAAGAAATACATTAAAATAAATATACCAAAGTTCTGAAATCCAAAAAAAAATATAATTACTGAAACATAAATGCTAAAAAGCTGAGCTATTCCCTATGGCGAACCACGGTGACTTCTTGTCATTCGCCAGCTTGCCCTTGCCTTTACCCTTACCTGAAAATTAAACATTTAAAAGAATGAGTATAAAACTATACTCAGTAAGAGACCCATACTTAGTCTCCCTATGTGTTGTTAGTCTCTTTGTTAGAGTCCTGTAATAAAGTACCACGCTCTATGGTGCTCCCGAACGCACACTATCCAGTAGTCCCACCGAGACTGAACTGGGCTCTCGGTGAACCCGAAGGAATCACCCTAAAGGAGAGTCGGACTGTAAGTGATCCCGTCGAATCACGTCTAAATAATACTCAAACATGTATAGGGGAGGACCTTGATGGACCCCTCGTGGTACGACTCTAACCAGCAGAATAACAGAACACTATAGGCTATACATGCTCATCATAAAATCAACATCTCAGCTCAACACACATAATCTCATAAGTACATATAATCACATCATGCACCAATAGTACTGCATCTCAAACAAAAGGGGAAAAATCTCTTACCAGGAGATCTGCAAAAAATTCACAGGTTGGCAATCAATTCCTCACAATACTCAGTCCTAAACATAAACAAAATTAAGATTAATAATCTTGTCAACCATCACCCTACTGTTTAATTAAGCAACCAAACTTATCCGAGCTTATCCCAAGATTAGGGTTGAATCCAACACAACCCTAAGTGGAACAATTCACAGTCTCAGTTCCTCCAATTATATTCGTTCCTTCAAGAAAAACATAGATCCACTTAAATCCATAACTTTATTCATTTGGGACAAAATAGGCAATTAATGGGAGTACCATCACAATCAATAATAGCCAAAACTCACCAAAATGACTCCAAAACAAGGAACGGCTCGGATTGATGAACACGACTCACGTGGCTCGGTGAAGGGAAAACGCGGAAGGACCTCAACGGCAGCTCACGCGGCTTGGTGAAGGAGGACGCTAGCGGCTGGACCCGGGCGGCTGGACGCGTGCGGCTGGAGAGGTAACACGGCATGGACCCGTGCGGCTGGAGCCTGGCTAGCGTACGGCTTACAAGGAACGACTGACTTCGACGATGAGGAGACGCGCGAAGGAGAAGGAATGCGTTCGACTTTGACTGCGGCGGCTGAATGCTTCGTCCTGCGATCGTCGTCGTGCAGTGGCTGCGTCGGTCGTGATATTCGCGGCGGCCGGAGGTGAGGCACGGCGGCTAGGGTTAGGGTTCTTGGATGAAGGAAAAAGGTGATGAATAGTAATTTGGCACACATCCCGAGTGGGTATTTAAATCTATTAAATTCTAATAATAATAATTACAATAATGCCATTATTATTATTTAATTTCCCCCCAAATAACTCCTCTTTTCCTACATCTCTTCCTATTCCTATTTAGTTTTCCTCTCTCTTCATTAATAACCCTTATCTCACCTCTTTTATATTTCTCCTTAATAATTATACTAATAATAATAATAGAATTTCCAATTTTTTCAACCATTAACCCCACATCTTTCCAAAACACTTAATCTCCACAAATCAAAACCATTTCACAAAATAACACCCAAAATTAATAAAATGATAACAAAAATATCTTAAAAATTTTGGGGTGTTACACAGTTCATGCATCATAGCTACGTTAATGCATAATAAGGGGAAATATAACGTCAAGGGTCTAATAGTAGAATCTTTTACCTAGAGATTAACTTAATAATTCTTCCCTATTAGTCACGGTCCAAGCTTTCCAATAAACAGGTCCTAAACAGTAAGAAAAACCAAATAACTAAACCAATAATTTTAACAATTGGGTATGGACTAAGATCCCTCTCAAAATAACTAGGGCTATGGACCAAGATCCCCCTCAAAATAACTTACCAAAAGTTGGAGTTAAATTTGGCCAATTAAACCTTCAAAGAAAAATAATCAAGCTTTAAGAAAATAATTCAACTTTAACCAAAATTAAATTATTTGTAAAACAAAGAGAATTGATATTTGATGGGTAACCCAAAACCCAATAAAATATTCACTAAACCAACCAAAAACTTAAATGGCTTAAGGAAGAGTGGAAAAGACTCACGGCTCGGCTAAACGAAGTCTATGACTCAGATTTAGCTTGCTTGTGCTTGCGGGTCAGAGGATGTAAGCGTGCAGCTTGTGAAGGGAAGGATCAAATTTCTCTCAGCTCGGGTGAAGGCGGTTTGCACTCGTGGCTCATGAAGGGGGAACCCTAAACCCTAAACCCTAAACACTAAATATTTAATTAATCATAATTTTCACAAAACGACTAATTTTCAACAAATATTTAAAATAACACCCAATAATTTCAATAAAATTAACTAAATCCAAGATAATTAAAATTTAAAAATTACCTTAAATTTTTTTGGGTGTTACAAGTTTAGAAAGTAAGAGCTTAACCTTAAAGTGGAGAAGATTCCATATTTCCTCTTTTCACCTAACTTGTAATATTCTCCATCTTCTTTGTCTTCCACTTTTGTATTTCTCTGTAATATATGTGTTCATATTATACAATGGCATAAGGCCTACATTCTTTAATATATTGTATTATTATACATTTTCAATCCATCATGTCTTTACTCTCCATCAGTCAATTTGTTATTTGTATTTTAGGTTAGTGATATGTTCTTGATAAGAAGTTTTGCTTATAAGTCTTATTGCGTTAGTTGAGCTATTCTCATTGCTTGGCCAGTGTAAGTTTCCAACTCTCTGAAAGGGTAAGTAGCAAGGACATGGCTAGCAGGTGCAAGGAAAATTTTTGTCTTCCTTTGGGAGATCACTTCTAGCATTTGTATCCCGAAAAGGTGAACGAGTGTGGACATTAGGCGCCGAGAGGTTGTTGTCCTTAATCTCGAAGTCCTATATTATATATAAGTAATGTCTTCTAGATATACCTCCCCTAATGTAACGACCCAACTTTTCTATCTAAGTCGAAGTCATTATTTTAGACAAAATTCTTTGGTTGACATAAAATATGATAAAGTTTATTTAAAATCATAACGATTCAGGAAAACGTTGTTCGGGCCATATTTCAAACAAATAAAATTTTTAAATGTACTGTTCATAAAATACCATTCACAAACTCAATTCAATCACAAAAAAAATTTAAAACCATAAGCAGAAGCAAATTTTAAGAAAACTATGTCCTCATATGGCAGTCATGCTTCCTTCTTGTCCCTCGTCAGTTTGTCTGAAAAAATTTAAACGTAAAAGGGTGAGTATTAACATACCCAGTAAGAGACCCGCTACTGGTCCCGCTAGGGGTAAAATTATTAACTTTCTATTGGGAGGCACCCTGCATCATAACAGTCTTGTGATCCCGTAGGATGTACATAATCAGTCTTGTACTCTCAAAGGATGCACATATCAGTCTAGTGCTCCCGAAGGATGCACCTATCAGTCTAGTGCTCCCGAAAGATGTACAACAGGTGGTAATCCCGTAGGACACCTGAAAGGCACACTACCCTATAGTCAAAGCTAACAGTTTCCCCCTCAGTCCATACTAACATACAAAATAGTCAACTAAATTTTACAATATAAATTACCATTATGTTCTTCTTTCGGTTCAACACATATACAGTCAATTTACCCAATCTAGTACACAATCAAACATCAACAGAATGGTCCCTCAAACATTTAAATTTATACAAAAGCGTCACATGAAACAATTCAGTCAATTCAATCTAGTTTGTCAATTCAACCTACAGTACACTACCTATACCTTAACGTAACGGTCAACAACGCACGATTTAATCAATTCAATGTTCTCATTTCAGTCATCACAACCAAAGTTCACATATCAGTCAATTCAACTCAGTTCAATAAAATTTATACAGTCGATACATCTCAATTTCGTCATTGAGTCTAGTAGTAAGAGCCCTTATCTTAACGTTACCTAAGCTTCTTGATCGAACTGAATTCCACGAAACAAACCTAAACACCACAATAAGAACTCAACATTTTCTCCAACAATAACGTCCACTTAAATTCAACCCAATGTAAAATTCACAACTTACTTAAGTCAATGAAGCTTGTTGTAAATCTCAAGAATTCAAGCATAATTTCTCCAAAAATCACCTTAAAATCAAACAACACCCAATCAATTAATCTCACCTTAATGCTTACTGTAGCCAAGAAACAACATTACAAAACCCACAATTTCTCATTACCAACAAATTTACAACAAGACAGCGGCAGCGGCGAACAAATGAAATCGATGCGTGCAAAACAGATATGCAAAACAATAAAGATGAACGTCGGACCCGCGGCTGGAAAACGGAGAGTTGCGTGGCAGATGAGGACTTCACGATGCGCAGCTGTTGGACGCTACATGACTTGTATCTAAACGAAGGGCGCCGGATTGTAGATGGATGACAAGAAGAACTGGGTGCTGACTTGGGTTAATCGGAGAAGGAGAGAGGAAGAGGAAGTAGATCTGGTCGGACGAATGGTCGCAGTTGCTTCGCGAACCAGAAAGACGACGAGCACAGATCTACGACGAGCTGTTCGGTCCCGACCTCAGCTCGACGGAAAAACGGCTCGGAACCTTGGGCTGTCGGTCGGCGTTGAACGGAAGAGACAGAGAAAGTAAAAGAAATATGGTTGGCGTGAAGATGAGATGTTGGGGCGGCTAGGGTGAGATGAAGAAGAAGAAGAAGAAGGAGGGGGGGGGGGTTCACGCATGAAGGAAGAAGAAAGTTAAATTCAATTTATTATTATTATTATTATTATTATTTTGTTTTAAAAAAAGAATTATTAAGAAAATAAAATAACAATTAAATAAAATAATAATAGGAACAAATTATAGTAACTATTATTATCACTAATTACTTAATTAGATCCTCAATTCTTTTCTTTTTCCAACAAATCCACTTATCTTCTACATAAAACTAAAGTATATTAACACTCAAAATTTATTAAAAAGTTGGTAAATAACATAATTTGATTAAGATTAAATACCTTAAAAATTCGGGGTGTTACACCTAATCATACTTAGTCAAATGGATCTCGAGAGGTGACCATGTGTGGCATATAATGATTTCGAGAGAAGCACACCTTAATTATGAGCATGGTTGAGTAAGTTATATCGCATCAAGGTTGTTGCATTACCTAATCCCATGATAATGCATAGACATTCCTTCACTTATTTCTTGAATACAAGTTAGTTTGCATTGCCATTTCACCATCTTAATCCCTCTTTACAGACTCTCTAGGCTTAGTTTAGCAGTTTAACTTAGTCTTACATTCTAATTTACATTTGTTATTCTTTAATTCGTTTATACTGCCTAGATGATAAGTAATTCCTAAAACTAATGTCTTAAATCAATTCCCTATATTTGACCTTAGATCATCCATATAAACCTACTGTTTTGCTTACACTTGGGTAAGTAGTAGGAAAACTTGTACTCAACGAGGACTTAGTTACTACTCGATATAGAGAGTCACAGTGACCATATCGCTGCAGTGAACATGCTCAGTGGCGTATCGCCTAGACTAGATTATAAACCCAACACACTTCACATACTCAATCCGAATGAATTAAGTAATCACTCAACCAATACACAACCAGCATGCGAGAGAGGTTCATTAGAAGATAAAAAGGGTAAATAGAGTTGATGTGACTTGATCAAGGCAGCTTTCGATGCTGACATGTTTAGAAGAATAGAAGTTTCCCACCAGAATTTGCCTATAAAAAGGACTCCATCCCTACTAATAAGTTGAAGAGATCGACTTTGAGAGAAATCTGATGTCTGAATGGATTGGTCATACTTCTAAATGGGTAAAACCCTAAAGAGGGGCAGAAATGCTACTCAGTCCTCCGACAACTATGCCAAAAACTTGCTTGTGTTGTGTTTGTTCATGAAACTCTTACTCAAAATTGTGTTGGTTGTGAATGTGATTGTTTTGAAATTGGGATTGTGTTTCATGGGACTTGCTATGGAATAAGTTGTGTTGTCTCTAAGAACAATATTCTTAAAAATTTGTCTAATATCAAGGCACACAAACATATTTGTCAGTTTGAATATTTGTGTTGTGATAATGTGTTATTGAATACGGATCATTACATGCAAAATGCTTTTCAGTATTCTCTTCATCATGCAAGTGGACATAATCATTGCATGCAAAATGCTCCCACTGTCTCCACCACCTATTTTCAAGTCCACATTATGCAAGTTTTCCTATTACTTGTCCAATATAAGCAAAACAATAGGTTTTTTCAAATGAACCAGGGTCGAACACAAGGAATTGATATCAAAGCTTAGTTCTAGGCTCTACTTATCAACTAGACGATATGGCAATTGAGTTAAAAGGATATAAAACAAATAATAACTACCTATTTACCCCTAGAGGTTTTCTACAAATAAGATAAAATTCTGGTACTATAGAGATGTGAACTAACTTGCATACACGAATGAATGAAGGAAATCCATCCATTGTAGGATGCTTAAGTTGTAACACCCCAGGCCCAGGATTCAGACCAGGTGTTGGATTCGGATCTCCGACATTCCCCTGCATCCCCTACGACCTGGCAGCATTATCCTTACTATCGTTAAAGATGGTATTAGAGCGGAACCTCTCCTAGTAAGATGTGGTTTGGGGATGAACCAAGCGAAAGCTGGTGGGTATGTAACGCCCGATATTAGGAGGGAGACATGAATGAACCGGTATCACATCTGAATGAGAGGGATCCTGAGGACATGAAAGTAATGTTAAGAAAGATTTTAAAAAATTAAAAGTTAATAGCTATACCAACAAGGTGCACCTTCCTTTTCGGTGGCTCGATCATAGGAACTTCAAAGTTAAGTGTGCTTAGCTTGGGGTAATTCTATATTTGGTGACCTCTTTGGAAATTTCCTTGGATGCATGTGAGTGAGGACAAAGCATGCTGAAAGGACTCGTGTTGGTTTGTGGGGAGAACTTTCACTCTAATAAGCCTTTAAGGATAGTAAGGATGATGCTGCAAGGTCGCAGGGGATGCAGGGGAATGTTGGAGATCCGAATTCCAAATCCTGGTCCGAATTCTGGGCCTGGGGCGCTACATAAGTAATGTGAAAGTCTTAAAGTGACATATTGCCCTGAACCCGATTATGATTAATCTTCCTTCAGCACAATATGTTTTGACACATTTTGCTTATAAAACTTACAGGACTTCACATTTAAGGATGATAACCTATCGGTGCCTAGTGTCCACACTTGTTTACCTTTCAAGATACAAATGTGGGAAGTTACCACGTCAAGGTCAAGAAAACTCTTCCTTTTGTGTGTTAGCCATATTCTTGCTACTTACTCTCTTGGGGAGTTGGCGACATACACTGGCCAAGTGATAAATGTAGCTCAGCTAATGCAATAAGTATTATAAACAAAACTTCTTGTTAAAGACTCACTACAAACATAAAATACAAATAACACATTGACAAATGGAAAGTAAAGAAGTGATTGATTGAAAATGATATAAACATGTAATATATAAAAAATTGTAGGCCTTTGGCCATTGTCAATATGAACAGTATATATTACACAAAGAATACAAAAATGGAAAGAATAGAAATGGAAAATCGTACAAGTTAAGGAAAAAAATGAAAGATGGATTCTTCCCTACTCAGACTCTAAGCTCTCACTTTACAGTCTGATTGAAAAAGAAGATAAGTTCCTTGCAGATGGTGGAAAGGATATTCCTTTACACCTTTCTCTAGGATTTGGCCTCTTTAGGCCGTTTAGTCGGTTTGTTCTAACATCTGGCCTCCTTTAAATGGTGTAGAAGGAGACTTTTTATAAACACTTTTGGGTAGAAAATTGTCCTTCCGATTGCGTGTACCAAAAGTAATCTTTGTAAATAGATCACATCATTCCAACTACTACTTTTGTCTTCTAGCGAATTGCTTCTCACTTCCTGATATGGCCTTCTCGCTGAGTCTCATCTCGAAAGATCCTTTGCAATCCACTAGCTTCTTCTCTTTGTTTGCAAACCTGCATTAAAGCACTAAAAACTCAATAAAACAGGCATGAAAGTTTATACAAAGTATATTTGGGAATGCTTGTGTATTTTCAACATAAAATACAAGTTTTGATATACTTCTATATTTTGGCCTCATTATTCATAAGAGAGGCTACAATAATTTGTATTTCTATATGTTATCAGTTAGTTAAGCTATATTCATCACTTGGCCAGTGTTTATCGCCAACTACTCTAAAGGACAAGTAGCAAAAATATGGCTAACACGTGAAAGGAGGAGTTTGGAGAAAAACTCCAACTTAGCGAGTCAACTTCCTTCATTTGTGTCTAGAAAGGAGACAAGAGAAGTGTTATATAATTCTTGTAAGTAAAATCTTCTAGATATACCTTGCTTAACCAACCTTAGCCATTTGCACCCCGAGTGGCGAGCAAGTGTGGCGTTTAAAGACACCAAGAGGTGCTTGCCTTAATCATAAGCTAGTTATTTGAGTTGTGTCACATCATGGCTATCACATAGCTTAATCGCCTAATAGTTCATAATCCTTCCTTTACCCTTTCTTATATACAAGTTAGTTCACACCTCCGTTGCCTCCATCATAATTCCCCTTTACAGATTCTGTAGTATTGATAAGTAGAAATAGTATAAACTTATAATTTACCACACTGTATAGATAATTCTTTTATACCGCCCAATTGAAGAGTAAACTCTAGAACTAAGCTTTGATATCAATTCTTTGTATTCGACCCTAGATTACCCTGGAAACCTATTGTTTCACTTAAACTTGGGTAAGCAATAGAAAAACTTGTACTCAACAAGAACTTAGTATATAAGTAAAGATGAGATACATAGTGAGCATCTAGCATGCAATGACCAAGGCCAATGATTCATCACGTAGAATTAAATACAGATACATACAACATGATTGCATACAACACTAAATCCACAATCACGAGACCAACAACCAAGTTTTTGGCAAAGCGAAGTCTCACAGACCAAGCACCAATCTCTTCATTATGAAACATCCTTACGCTTCTAACTTCTGACTGGAGTCCTGCGAACAAACACATTTTTTGTTCTCTAACCAAAAAACTGAATTAGTTGGGTTGTTTTGTTAAGTTGGTACTTCTAAAACTGTTCTTGATGCTTTTGAAACTGTTTTAATTAAGTTGATGCTTAGGTTAATCCTCCAAACAAACCCATTGTGAAACTGTTCATTTTTTTAAATAGTCGTGCAAATGATGAAGATCATGATATATATAATATATATACATATTGGCGTCGTAGCACACATTTAAAGCTTTTAGTTTTATGATTTCTTTAAGAACTGTTTGATTAGATAATAAGGAAAAAGCTCCATCTTAACACTTTGAAGGCGTGGAGAAAAATTGAGGAGACTTTTTGGTTTGAATTTTGATGCTTATTCTTTGCTTGAAATTTAAATACGACTTGACTATTCCTTTTGATTAATTCTTCTACAGAAAATAACTCAATGTTTTTGGTTGTTTGTTGTCTAATTTTTGAGTACTATGACTTGGTATTTTCTGGCTTACTAATAAGTTCATTGAAATTCTAGTTAATTTGTTCATGGTCTATCTCTAAATAATTACACAAGCAGTCAACGAACTGAGCAAACACAAAATTACTCTCATATTTGTTTTAATTATTATGACTTAGTTTTTTCTACTTTCAAACCGTCGATGGTGAGTTTGCTCAATATTTGGTTTCAAGTTCATCGGTTTTATTGGTGAAGTAGAACTTAGACTTTAATACTGTTTAAAGTACCTACCATTCTATTTTTTACTTAATGTTCCGTTTAGTTATATTCTTTTTAGTAATATAAAGAGATTAACTCTCTCGTTATATTAATTTTTGTTTGCAATTTTTTGTAAATGAGATGAATATGTATGTAGTTTTGACATCTTGGTATTTATAAGTTATTTTTCTTTATGATTGTATTTTTCTCCCTGTGATCTTCAGCATACCTCTTGTATCATTGTACTATATTGTTGTTTTTCTCTTTGAATTTAGGTGAATTTAATGGTTGGTTTGTGTTTGGGAGGGGTTTTAGTAATATGGTGTGTTGGGGAATTTATTTTCTTTATTTGTTTAGTTGGGGGGAAATTTATGATGGTGCTTGAAGAAACATAATGTTGTGTAAGAATTGTTGGTTAAATTGTAAATACAGCCTATGTTGTTTTATTAATAGAGTTATAATTTAGTTTTGTTAAGTGAACGAGATGTTCTTTTCTTACAAATGTTTGTTCAATCTCCATATTTGTTCAATCTCTTCTAATAATGTCTTAAACCAAGCACTGGGGACGAAAGAGCATCATGGTCCTGTCAGTGGGGTCGGTGGGTATGTTACTCCTACAACTTACTTTCATTTAGTTAAAAAAACATCAAAACATGATGAGGAAATTCTACTTGAGAATAAAGAATTTCGAAGGCGCGTTAGCAAATTAAAAGCACATATTCTGTAACGCCCTTAGAAAAAAAAAAAAAGGGTAATAATAGCGTTTAGTGCTCCCGAAGGATGCACATAAAGGGATGATCCCGAAGGACACCCGCAGGGTAACTATCCACTAGGAAACTAATAATTTATCCCCTCAGTCCATTCTAACTCTTTAAATCATCCTCAATACAGTCAAATCTCCTATCACTAAGCTCCCCTTTAACCTCAAACAACCATATTATCCAAATTTACTAAAGGCAGTCAAAACATATCACTACATCAGTCTATCGGTCAACGAACTAAAAACTTATTAAATATTCTCCTTCAAAACAAGGGCGCATGACTAGTTAGTCCCCTCCGTCTAAGATGCAACCACGACAGTGTATCCTACACTCCGCCTAAACAACCATCCGTCAGT
>CM046885.1:3902975-3917728 GCA_025688845.1 Cucumis hystrix | reverse complement strand
GGGGATTTTTTTTTTGTTTTATTAATAATAATAATAATAATAATAATATAATAAATAAATAATAATATAAAATAATATTTAATAATTAATAATAAAATCTTATTATTTTTTGATATGTGCATCCTTCTGGAGCACTAGACTGATATGTACATCCTTCGGGAGCACTAGACTGTGACTGTGCAGGGTACACCATAGGATGCTAATAATTTATTTTTCCCCGAACAGGACCAGTAGTGGGTCCCTTACTGAGTATATTAATACTCACCCTTTTTATGTTTAACTTTTCAGGCAAAGGTAACACAAGAGGCAGACCGACGAGGGACAAGAAGGACTCGTGAATTTGCCATAGGGGTCTGTCTTTAAACTGCTTCCGCTGACGGTTTGAAAATATTTTGATTTAACTAAGTCTACAAATAGTTAAATTTTTTGTAAACAGCATTTGAAATTTTGTATTTTTTGAAATAGGGCCCGATTAAAGTTTCCCTTCGTTTTCTTACGGTTTCAACTAAATCTTGCTATGTCTTTTGTCAACAAACGGTTTTGTGTCAAATTGAAGACTTAGACGGTCAGTCCGAAAAGCCCGGGTCGTCACACCTTCAAACTCTCATTGTTCTAAAAAATCAATATTTAAGCCTAAATTAATCTCTTGGCCTTAGAAAATATCCATCTTTACTAAAAAATTCCAAAAACACCAAAACAACCCCCAAAAGAGTGTCATGACACTACTGACTACATGGCATGGGTACAGGCTGTTGGGATTGATGCCTTAAATCTTGTGGTCTTGTAGTTTGTAATTTTGTATATTATACAAACAATTTATTTATCTAATAAAATAAAGTGTGTTATTTTTTTTGACATTTAGTTGCATTAACCCACAAAACCAATAAACTAACATCCAAGGTTATCTTCTGTAACCTAAACATGTATGTGGAGACATACCAATAAACTAACATCCAAGGTTATCTTCTATAACCTAAACATGTATGTGGAGACATACAAGTGGATCATGTTTAAATGATAACCTAAATGGTCTGTAGTAGATGGATAAGGCTGGATACCTTATCTTGGTGACACTACGAAAACGGCCTGCTTTGTAGTTGTTACAATTGTTCTAAAGTGCTACAAATGATTTGATCCTAATCATTCATGTCGAGACATTAGAGCAGGGGTATTCTATACAAAGAGTTTGTATAAGATCAGACCATGAAATGAATAGTCTCTCTTATTAACACCGTTACCAGTTGAGATTACATTTCACCAAGATGACCAAAGGTGACTTGACATGAATCCTGAATGAGTTGTGAACTCCTGCCTATGAAGGCAGTCCTTTGATTTGCATGGGTGAGAGTGGCCTATATTGCTGACTCAATAGGCCTACCATTTTGGGGATTCGTTTGATTAGGGAGTTGGAAACACGACTACACAAGAAGGAATTCACTCATTCTCTATAGATAGAGTAAGTAGAGAAATTGCTCTCTTAAGGGCTAATTCCAAGGCTTGAACAATGTGGGGCCACACCCTCCTTTGGCCCTAGAGGAGTTCAGTTATAGTGAAACTATAACTATTGTTCATTAGAAGGATTGGTGGTACTTAAGGAGTTAGATGTAACTACAGGGGAAAAACGGTCATTTTTGCCCTAGCTGTATTTATGAGCAATTTGTGAAGAGTCATTGCACAGTTGAATTGTTATATCTAATGGACACAAAAATATATCTACAGTAAGAAGAGTGCAACTATTGGTCTTTAGTGGAATGACTGATAGTTAAAGAATAGCGATTAATTTAATTAAAGAGTTTAATTAATTAATCTCACATCATTGGAGCTTTAATCTGTAGGTCTATAAGGTCCCCTTGTTAGCTCAATAAAGATAAATGAGAATCAAATTTATTTTGGTTTAATTTGAATCGTTCAAATTGATTAAAGGGAATAAATTGTATATGATACAATTAATATAATGTATTTGATACATTATAATATAAGGTTTTTATAAGAGAAGTTAATATTTGAATATGATTCAAATAATAATAATATGAATAAGATACATTATAATATAAAGTTATTTTGATAACTTCCCCCTCCATCTCTCTTTATATCTTTTGGTTAGGATATAGAAGGGAGGGATGCAATCTTTTCATGGGAGAATTTTGACGATCGGTTGGTTCCAAAAGAAAAATCTCTCTGCAAATATTTTTTCCTTTAACAAAAAAAAAAAAAAAAAAAAAAAAAAACAGAAGCCCCACAAACTCTCTATTGTTTTTTTATCTTGAGGATAACAAGGAAGACTTCATGGTGTTCTTTGGGTTTGGGAGGTTCGAGAATTCTTGGTTGGTTCTACAAAGGTTAGTTTTCTTTTCTTCTTTTCCTCCATGGAAGCATGTTTAGGTGTTTTCTCTGTGTTTCAAGTTGAATTTATTTTGCACAGTGTTCACACGCTTCCGCTATGGGAATTCCATTCCTTCACAGGCAGCATGTGAGCACGCCAGGCATCAAGATGCCTGACTGAGTGCTTGCCTTGCGTGCCTTCGCACAAGGCGTCTAACCTCGCGAGGTCATGGGTCATGATCATAGCATTCAAAATGCTCACTATGTACCTCTTCATCGCATAACAGCTAAGTCCTCATTGAGTACAAGTTTTCCTACTGCTCCCAAGTGCAAGCGAACAACATGTTTACCTGCATGATCAAGGGTCGAACACAGAAAATTGTTTCAAGACATTAGTTCTAGAGTCTACTTATTGTTTAGACGTTATAGCGATTGAGTTAAAAGAATAATAAGAAGAACTAAAGCTACTTACTTACACTTAGAGACCTATGCATAGAAGAATAAATTATGGTAATATGGAAGATTAAGAAAACTAACTTGCATAAGGCGTGCTCCTCTTGATGAAATATAACTCACCAAGCTATCTTATGATTAAGGCGTGCTCCTCTCTGAGTCATTAAACGCCACACTTGGTCTTCTTTTGGGATCCAAATGACTAAGACAAGCTAAGTGGTTTATATTTAGTAATACTTATTTATTCTACTTAAGAGTGCTTCACGTTTAACGACAACAACCTCTCGGTGTCTATAGTCCAAACTTGTTCGCCTTTTGGGATACAAATGAAGGAAGTCCTCTTGCAATGTTTAGAGAACTCTTCCTTACGTGTGTTGGCCACGTCCTTGCAACTCACCCTCTCGGATAGTTGGGGACATACACTGGCCATGTGTAGAATATAGCTCAACAAATACACTAAGCAGTATAAATACATATTACTTATCGTGAACAAATAATAAGCCTAAACTAGAAATAACACAAAGACAGATGAACAGTAGAGGCATGGATGGATTGAAAAGTGTACAAAGGTACATTGTATTAGAGAATGAAGGCCTTCAGCCATTATACAATATGACGCAATACAATGTAAAGAAATAGTAAAATGGAAAGAGGAAGAAAGTAAAATACAAGTTAGGGGGAACGGGGATGGACTCTTCTCCTCTTAAACTGTAAGCTTTTGCATTACAATCTGATCGGAGAAGATGAAGGGGTGCTGTACGCATGGTGGTGAGGCTAATCCTTGCCACAAACTCTCTAGGTTTTGGCCCATGCAAGTCCCATTAGTAGTCTATTCGGACCTTCTTATTATGGTGTAGGTGGAGTTCTTTTTATAGGTTACTTTAAATGGGAAATTTCTATTCTTCTAAGCATGTTAGCGCCGCCTGCTGAAAGGTGTCAATTGCGAGTCACACCATCTCTGACTCTCACTCTTTGTCCTCTAGTGAACCTTCCTCACGTGGTGACATGCTTTCTCATTTGAAGATGTTAATCGTCAAATGAAATACCATCGTGTAGTTCTTGCGCGAGATGTCTCCTTCACTTCACTAGTTTCTTCATTTCTATTCATCCTGCGTTTAGACATGAAAACCACGTTAAACAGGCATAATGCTTATGTAAGATGTATTTCTAAATATTTGTGTGTTTATAACATAAGTTACGCATTCTGATCATCTTCTCATACATTTTGACCTTATTATTCTAATAAAAGAGGTTATAATAACAGGTATTTATATACATTATCATAGGGCATCCATCACCAAAATCGCCTTGAACTTAGTTCACTCGATGTAAATTGTTTATAAAGTCTACGTAAATGATTGTAGTTGTAATTTATGAACAATACATATAAAGTCTTAAGTTAATAAAGAGAAAAAGTTTATTCATTCCGTTGTATTCTCTTTTGTGTGCTTATCGTCTAGAAGCTAAAAGCGATTAGAACTAAGTATTAAGTGTTTGGCGATGGAGCTAAGTTTAAGAGTTGTTTTTCACTACAAAGAGTTATAAAGGTCTCTAAGATTCAAGTAAATAACGTTGTGAGGAGATAAGTGAAAGGAGTTGTTTCACTTACTAGGCATTCAGTGAGTCATTTCATGGAGAGGTATGCGAGGGATGTCTATGCGGCATGCCCCCATCTGATTGCACAAAGTGACATTTAAGGCGGGATGTGACACCAACAACCCTAATCTTGAAGACAACCTTTAGGTGACCTTTTATAAGTGTTTAGTAAGATTTTGGGTGATGTTTAGTAAGTTTCATGAATACCCACTTAGTTTCAACATGAAATTTCCATTACCATATTATTGATTGGAAGAATTCAAACTTCAAAAAACTAGGAAGTATCGTTCACCGCACTTAAGAATGTTTAAGACAAGTGTGGGTAAGTTCTTAAGTTATTGACTCGTTAGTTCACAATGAGTTTGTTGAATGATCTATATCTCTCAATTTATTGATATTGCAAATAAGAGCATGTTAACATAAAAGACCCGTTGAGTTTTGAACTAAGTCGGATGCTCATGGGGTTAAGTATCTAGATTTCGAGTCCAAGGATTCGTGTGTGAAAAGTTTGGTCTTATCCTAGGAGCTTTGAAAATTCAAGGACCTTAGAAGCATATATAGATTTAGTGGCCTTATGAAGTATTTTGCAAATACTTGTAGCCTTGTGTCATGTGAATGTTGGGATTTATGTCCTAAAATTCGTAGATTGTAAATATAATCCATCGACCGTTATTAATAAAGTGTTATTATTGTAATAATTGTTATTGATTAAATTATTAGTTTTGTCTTAATAACCCAAATCCAATAAACTAACATCCTAAGATGTTTAATGAGTTTTGAACAGTATGTAGAGACATACAGGGATCAATGTTCAAGATAAGCTTAAAGGGTCTATAGTATAGGGATAAGGCTGGGTACCTTATCCAACGCGTTCGTGTGTTGACATGCGAGTTATGGTATCCTATGCAATGAGTTTGCATAAGACCGGACCGCGAAATAGTAACCACTAGATGTAACTCCGTTAACTAGTTAGGTTTATATTTCACTAGGATGACCTAGTTAACTTAGTCTTAATCCTGAGTGTGTTATGAACTCCTGTTCACGAGGGATTGTCCTTTGATTTGTACAAGTGAGAGTGGCCAGATCGCTGACTCAATAAGCTTATCATTTTAGGGACAAGACCGAGTGGGGAGCTAGGAACATAATTACACAAGATGGAATTCACTCATTCCTGGCTTTAGGGTAAGTAGATGAGTGTTCCCTTAGATGATGTCTCCAGATCTTGAACAAAGGGTCCTACCCTCTCTATGGCACGAGATGGGTTTTTGTTTATTGGTACGATCATAAACAGGTTGTTCATTAGAGGAGCACTGGTATTTAAGGATTAGAGGTAACCTAGGGGTAAAACGGTAAATTGACCCAGCTGGTGTTACGAACACTCGTGAAAGACTAACTTACTGTTATTGGTCTATATCCGTGGACACAGAAATATATCTACAGTGAGAAGAGTTCAGCTGTGAGTCTTTAATGGAGTGTACACATAGTTGACGAATATTGATTATTGTGGTTAATGAGTTTAGCCAATTAATCTCATATTGTTGTAGCTTCTGATCTGTACGTCCATTAGGTCTTTGGTCTTTATGATGTTGTAGTTGCAAGACTATTTGAGCTTTAGTCTTCTAGAATCTAAGGAAAGTTTAATCTTCCAAGTCTTCAATCTTTCAGAAGTTGTTGATTTTGAGGTTAATACGAACTTGCACGTCTTGAAAGCTTGTAGAAGTTTAAATCTTCAATTCTTCAGAGTTTTAGTACTTCAGAGCTTCAATTCTTCCTTCAACCAAAAGACCCTTAAAAATGAATGACAAGGGTCTCTAATTATAGAGAAATTTCATGGGCTTTAGGTGGGCTTGGGCTCATTTGCTTGGTGGGTTTGGACTTGGCCCATTTGCTTGTTGGACTTGGACTTGAGCCCATTTGCGAGTTGGGCTTGGACTTGGGCTCATCTGCTTCTTGGACTTGGGCTTGAGCCCATTTGTTTGTTGGGCTTGGACTTGAGTCCATCTGCTTCTTGGAGTTGGGCTTGAGCACATTTGTTTATTGGACTTGAATTGGGTTGGGTTGAGTAAACTTAATTATCCAAACTCAAACAAAAGTATAATCATCACCATATTTTATGTGATGACGTGGCATAATTTAATTGGTAAAAATTTATTGCTCAACAATGTTTAGTTTTTATTTAGAATTTTGGTTCTAAAACTTTGCCAATGTACTGGTATTTTAAGATTCCCAAATTAATTTGAGTAACGGTTCTTTAAATTTTTCTACTGCCATAGGGCTTTTATCCCTTCAGTGAAGACAATGATGTACCTTGATTGTTGTTTAAGGCCAAATTGAAGTAGGAAGAGCGTATAATCCCAGGGGATTGAGTTGTGAGTGGCTCATTTTCAAGCTTTCTTTATATTTATACATGTTATATCTTATGATAATCGCTGGGAAACTACATGACTTGAACTTTTTAGAACTATAGGTTTTCATTTATGTTTAAGTGATGTCTTTACTCGTTATGATTTCAAGAATGTGTATGACTTGGATTTCGTAAAAATGTGTTTCACATTCTGATTGTACTTTATATTTTTAAAGATGACTATATGACGTTTATGATAAACAAGAAGGTGATTTCCCTAAGGCTATGTGAATGTGTGTCCATAGCGCCACCTATGGTTGTCAGGAGATTTCGAGACTAAAAAAGACTGTGATCGAGGTGAGGACATGGATGGAGGATGTGATTTTGGCTTCGAGCCTAGTTTAACCCATGGGGTGGCTCTATATGCACATAGGAGCAGATATGGAGGTTGTTACTATGGTAGGTACTAAGTATGTGTGAGCTCAGTTTGGTCACGTGCTTCTTTGTGGATATGGATCGCGTGTGAGATATTCTCGATCGTGTATTTAGTATGCTATATTGGTGAGATTGGATGGAGGATTGTTACTATGTTAGGTGCTAAGTATGTGTGAGCTCATTTTGGTTGCGTGTTTCCTTTTGGATATGGATCACGTGTGAGCTACTTTCGATCGTGTATTTAATATTCTACCATGGTCGGATCAGATCAAGGTTTTATCGTGGCGGGTACTAAATATGTGTGAGCTAGTTTTGGCCACATGATTCCTCGATAATGTATGAGCTATTCGTGGTCGTGTATTTAGGCTCCTTGCCATGGTTGGATTGAGCACAAGTTTGTTGGCTTGATTTTTAGTTATGTGATGATGACGTTTTTAATTAATATTTCATTATCGATGCATATTTAAACATCTTTTTCAGCATGTTTTATGAGCTTTTACATCTAATAACTTACTACTCACTAAGTTTTTAGCTTACGTTCTATTGTTTTCTTCCACCCTCAGGTAGTGGTCAAGGACCAAGCTTTGGTTGAATCCCCATCATCAATTATAGATCTTCATTTTGTATGTATATAGTTAGTTTTTGTGTTTGCATCATGGGGTGGTTAGATGATGTAACTAGAGTGACACTAAGGACTCGTGTTTTGAAAGATCCCTCATTAGTTTGTAATCATTTTGTATGTAATATCTAGTTTGAATTTTAAACTCTACTTGAAACTCTGGAACCATCTTGATGTGTGTGATGTAACACATTGGTTGTGTTGTAGTATATGAAGTCTATTTATATACATATAGAAGTGAAAATATCTTCCTTTCCAGGTTTGGCTACCGCGTATTTTAGGGAAAGTGCTGACAAATTTTTTATAGATTTGTTTTTTAAAAAAAATGTTTTATCAATCTTATGTTTGAAAAAGAATGTTTTAAGGAGTAGATTCACACCACGATCTAGGTTAGAGGGGAAAACCTAGAACGGGGTGTGACATGATGTACCCAAAACTAGAGGCAAAAGGGAAATATTCAAAAAGTCTAGCATGTCCGTGACACACTTTTGCCAAAAAAACGTATCCTCCCATATTTTTGCCATAATACCAACTGCTAACTTGCTTTTGGCATTCCTACAAATTTATCTTTATTATATGACAAAAAGATTAGTAAGTTATGTCAGGTTTATTAATTTCTAATTAAGATTGTTGTAATCGTAACGAGTTTTTATTGATGTGTTAATTGTAATAAGTATCAATCACAAACATAATCAGTTTGTTTTTATCATATACTCACACATTTTGTAAATGTAGTTTAATTGATTAAAAATATTGACTTTGCACTTTTAATGAAATTTTTTAATAAAAAATTTTGGACTAATCACAGATTGCCACATCATACTAAATTAATGACTAAAAATACAAATAATTGAATTTGGGACTAATTAAAAATTGACATGTGTCCCAAATAAAAAATTGAAGACATAAATTGATGAATTATGATGATATACATATTTGCATTATGACTGTTGGATCAAATTTAGTTGGGCTAACGTTCAGTTAAGCAAAAATATAAGCTTAATTTATTCCAAAGGCTAAATAGAACCCAAATCCATGTGGTTGAGCCTATGGGTCTAATTTATAGACCAACCAGACCCAAGCCCATAAAATCCACTAGAGAACTCTATAAATAGATGAGTTCTTTTCATTTTTCCAGGAGATGAAAATTTTTTACTCCAAAGGTCTAGAGAAAATTCTCCCTCGAGCCAGAAGACTCCCTACCTTCTGAAGCTGACCATCCCCGAAAATTAAAGTTCCTTTGATGATTCAAACTTTCTTCCAAGACTCCAAGTTCAAGAACATCAAGTAGTCCGCTTCCTCAAATCAAGGGTAGGCGTTCAATCGAGAGAGAATTAGATGATCAAATACTAGAGATCAAACCACATTGCATCAAACCAACATAAATACAACACCAACACAAATTCAACTCCACAAATTAAATTTCTCCAGAAATCTAATGTGAACAAATTGGCACGTCCAGTGGGACGTCTCTACCTCTCATCTCTCTCTCGAAACTTAAATTAACAAATCAACTAATGGCACTAACGAAAGTTACATCCAAAGCTACTGTCGCAAATGATGCTTAGCCTAGACTTGTCACTCGGAGTCACTCAAAGAGGAGCATACAAGAACAAGAATAAAGTTATGTTCTCTTAAAGAAAGGAAGGAAAAAGTTCGCCCATTTCATTACTCTAATGTTGTAAACATCTTAAAGCAGCTACTAAAAAAACAACTTATTTAGCTGCCAGATTGTAAACGACCTGAACAAGCAAGAAAAGTAGATGATCCTAACTACTGTAAGTACCATCGGATCATTAGTCACCTCGTTGTAGAGTGTTTCATTTTGAAGGAGCTGATTTTAAAGTTGGCTCGTGAAAAGAAGATCAAGTTGGATATTGTGAAGTAGCTCAAACGAATCATGTTGCAGTCGAGATGACTTCAAGTGTTCTGCGATCGACATAACTTTATGATCAAAGGAAAAGCTTGATTCAGTTTGGTATTTTTGAACCAATAATTGTTCGATTCCACACAAAAGATTGTAACGACGGACTTATAAAACAAAGAATCTGTTGAAGAAGATGGTGAAGGATGGATAAATGTGACTCGTTGAAAATGGAGACAACCAAATTTCATTCAAAAGGAGTTGCACATCCATAGAAAATTAGGAAATGACCCTCATATAGAAAATGGAAAAAGAAACAAGAAGACATGGAAGCCTAACCTGTGCAAGATGAGGATGATGATCTTTTTCAATCTCAATGACTGCTAACTTTACCGGAATTCCTCCCAATAAACTTCCTTGATGATCATTCACAGGATGTACTATTAGAAGTCACGACATGTCATGTTGGTAGCATAGTGGAAGTCAACAATAATTATGCATCTTCTGAAGAAGTTAACAATTCAAATGAAATTAAGCAAAGGACTTATGTGAGACCACGGTCGCATACCATCAAAACAATAAGGGCTCTACGAAAATAATACCATGTGAAGAGATTAGTGATAGCAGAATGAGCTTCACGAAAGAACTATGCGTTGAGAGGTCACTAAGCGAGGAAAGTGCGCGGCGGGCAATTAGGGTTCTTGGTGCCAAATTGAAGGCAAAGAGGGATATGAAAGGGTTCTTGGTGCTATCTCGGGCTATGTTCAATAGAGGAGTTTTTTAAAGGTTTCTTGAAGTGATCTCAGGCCAATTCTGATGGAGACAGTTGAGGAATAAGTGTTCGATGGAGTGTTATTACTCATTTAACAACATTGAGAAGTACGAGTATCAAATGGCAACACACTGATATACCTAATCTTGAGGAAGAATTTTCAATGGAATTCTAAATGTTATAGTATTTTGATCCATTTTTAAGGATTCTCATGGAATTTGTAAGTTGCTTCTTAATATCTGTTATATTAGTTCAATGCTTGCATTTGTGTAAATTCATGGAAAGTAAATAGATTTGGAAATCTTGTCTCATATTGGCAATTTTTTAAAAGCATCCAGATATGTTTTCTTGATGTATGAGTTAAACATATATGGAAATCAAGGTTCTTTTTATTTATTTAATTATTTTTTAAATGGCAAACAATAAGGAAGAAGACCTAGCCCTACCACAACAAGCAATACCCAAATATGAGAGTTGTGAGCAAAACAAGAACATGAGTATAGTTTATGCTCTTCTTTTATCATCTTATTAGAAATTTCTTGTTTCTATATTGTCTTGGTATATATTTCTGAAAAACTAAGGAGGTTGTTGGTGGTGGAAGAGAGAAAGATCATTAAAGAGATTTTTGGTGTTGTGGTTAAGATTTTGTTGATGGAAGGTATTTTGGTGCTTTTTGTGCTGTTTTGGAAGGTGCCTTTTTTTAAAAAAAATAATAGGATCTCCTGACGCACTAATATGCAGCGTTAGGATTTGTCAGGATCTCCCGACGCTGCATTTCTTGACGTCGAGAGATATTTTTCCAAAGCATTTTCGTATATCTCCCAAAATTTTTGTGCATCGAGTGATCCACAATATTTTGTAGTGAATATTCAAATTTACTAACTAATTGACTAAAGGTAATCATACGACAATCAAAATAAAATTAGATAACTGTTAGAAACAATTAACTAATTAATAAAAAAAGTAGAAGATAATTAGATCAGATCACACTTAGAAAGTAATCAAATAACTAACTCAAAAAATTAGCTTTAATTGAAAATAAAAACAATAGAAGGTAATCAAATGACAATCGGAATGTAATCAAATCACTATCTCATAAGACAAAGTAAAAAAAAAAAAAAAAAAAACAACCGAAGCTAATCAAATAACTATCTCACAAAGCTAACTAAAATTGAAAAAAAAACGTAGTAGGTAATTAGATAGTAATCACATAACAATCAAATTGTTTTTAAAAAATAAGGGGTGGTTTTTACAATGGGTTGTCAAGAAGAATAGCAAATTATAAGTTTTACTTTGGGAAAATAGCAAAAATAATTTTAAATTGTTAGAATAGCAAAACATAAAAATTAGAAAAATAAATAAATGAAACAATCTCTTAAATACCACTACTAAAGCTAAAAAAATACAATTGTTCACCTATACACCAAATACACTATAATTGAAATAACATATGCTACATAAAAATTTCCCCCCAAAAAACATAAAGATTAGAAAACTTACCATTAGTGGGAAGTTCCACCTCGTGCAAAATTTAAAATTCAATGATTATTTTTTTTCTTAGACTTCAGCTGGTCACTTCCTTCTTTCATTAACCCTAAAGAAAACCATTTGAAACCTTTCATCTTCTTACAGATCACTTTTGGGCAATAGTCGAATAGATCACTTCTGGGCATTCTAAATCTCTTCCTCTTTCATTCGGTTTTTTTTTCTTCTTCTTAATATCATGCAAGTGATATTTTTGTTTCATTTGGACTTCGTCCGCTTACTTCCTTTTGTTCTTCTTTCATTCGGACGCTTTTTTTTCCATTCGAAATCCAACAGAAATCCATTTGAAACCATTCGAATGTTTTTTTTTTTTTGGAAAACTTCGAATATGGCCATTGTTGTGGCTTCTGTAATTTTGGAAGCTTCGAAACAAAAGAATAGGAGCAAACAAAGAGATTTGGTATCTCCATTTTTAGAGCAAACAAAGGGATTGGTTTTTATTATTTGTTTTGAACATTTATTCAAATGGTGCATAATCAACAACCACAACTAGAAATTTCGACATAAATACACGTCTTTGTCTTCGATAATCCGAATAAGGTTTGAATTGTTGGATCATAGAGAAAGATTTGAAGATGGAAAAAGTGTACAATAAAGTCAAACCTGCCATAAGAGAAATTCGAATGCAAACACTAAATTATTCCTAGTAGTGAAACTAAAATAGAATATTAGTGTAATTCAAAATAAAAATGTCATACAAAAATTATTGGTACAATTAAATAACATTTTCAGATAAAAATCACACTGTTATCACGGTTTTTATGAGATCTTGATATTTAAAATCAAAATTTTAGTACTTTGGCGGTTTCTAATCAAATTTTTAAATCAATTTTAAAATAACACTTATGGAATATATAAAAAGCATATTAACAATATTATCCTACAATTTTGAAATTATGTTTGCCATTAATTTAGGAGAATCAATCATGATGTTTATGGATGATAATTTTTTTAAAAATAAATAATATGCACGTTAAATGTATAATAATTGTAGGAGAAAATAAAATTATTTTATGGAATAATCGTTAAATGAGCTATTTTATAGAAATTTTAATTTTAATTTATTATTATGTTAAATGAACAATTTTATGAAAGGTTGGTTAAATGCATAATTATAGGAAAATAAAATCTTAATATGAAATTGTTATTATATCAAATGCACGATTTTAGGGAAAGATAAAATTATAAATTAAAATTTTTGAGATATTTCAACTAAACTTTCAAATTCAAATAATAAAATAAATATTTATAAACATTGAATTATAAATTTAAAAATTGGGTATTATTTATATGATATAATAAAATGTTACTAAATATTAATCAAACCTTATGAAACGTAAAATGAATAAATTATATTATCAATTATTCTATGGATAGAAAAAGAATACGAATTAAATAGCTATTAGTATATATATTATGAACTATATAAATAAATTTTTAAATAGTTGATTTAAAACCTACAAATCCAAAAATCCGGTATAAAATGTTACCATGATTTAACCAAATCATTACATGAAAATTTCTGTATTTGTATGATATAATAAAATGTTACTAAAAATTGACCAAACCTTATGAAACGTACAATGAAAGAATTATATTATCAATCATTTTATAAATAGCAAAAAGAGTGTGAACTAAATAGCTATTATTATATATATTAATAAAAATAAATTGTTAATAATTTGATTTGAAGCCTACAAATCAAAAAAATCAGGTATAAATTGAAGGCATAAATCTAGAAGATGTTGGTTAAGTGAGATCAATCCCTAAAATAAATATTTATTTAATATTTTTATAAAATTGAATGATATGCAAATACACTGTATTTGTAAATTTGTGGTATGTTCCGTTATTTTACTCTGCACAAATATACTGTATCTGAGAAAAATGAGTTTCATTCTATGGAGGGGTAAAATCGGTTGAAAAATTGTCAAAAAATATCTACTTCAGGTGGTTTTGCTAAAAGTCAAATATTTTTTAGATTTGTTATTTTTCAAATTGTACTTAATTATTTTGCCATTCTCACAGTTATCTCTATTTATAATACTCTTCCTTAGATGCCTATTACATATATGAAATATGCCTCATTAAAACCTTACTAGGAAAAAACTCAATGAGGAAAAATCCTAGTGAAGGAAAAAGAGTACATATTTCATATATACTTACAAAAATAAAATATACTTCCCTACATGGTAACATCACTTCAGATCTCTAAGTCGCCACATTTTAATGTTGTGCACCAATTTTTTAAAGGTTGTAGTAGATAGTGATTTTGTAAATAAGTTTGCCAAGTTATCTTTGAATAATTTTTTTGTACTGTGATGTCACCATTTTTGTGACGACCCAGACTTTTCGGACTGACCGTCTAAGTCGTCAATTTGACACAAAACCGTTTGTTGACGAAAGACATAGTAACTTTAATTGAAACCATATGAATTTGAAGAAAACATTTAATCGGACCCTATTTCAAAATATGAAATTCTAAAGTACTGTTTACAAAACTTTAACTATTTGTAAATTCAGTTCAACAAAACGTTTATAAAAAAAATCGTCAGCGGAAGCAGTTTAAAGGACAATCTTCTATGGCCATTCACGAGTCCTTCTTGTCCCTCGTCGGTCTGCCCCTCGTGTTACCTTTGCCTGAAAAGTTAAACATAAAAAGGGTGAGTATTAATATACTCAGTAAGGGACCCACTACTGGTCCCGTTCGGGGAAAAATAAATTATTAGTATCCTATGGTGTACCCTGTACAGTCATAGTCTAGTGCTCCCGAAGGATGCACATATCAGTCTAGTGCTCCCGA
>CM046885.1:3847406-3885939 GCA_025688845.1 Cucumis hystrix | reverse complement strand
CCTTTTTATGTTTAACTTTTCAGGCAAAGGTAACACGAGGGGCAGACTGACGAGGGACAAGAAGGAATCGTGATTTGCCTTATGGGACTGTTTTCTAATTGCTTCCGCTGACGGTTTAAAAATATTTTGATTTAACTAAGTCTACAAATAGTTAAATTTTTTGTAAACAGCATTTGAAATTTTGTATTTTGGAAATAGGGCCCGATTAAAATTTCCCTTCGTTTTCTTTCGGTTTCAACTGAATCTTGCTATGTCTTTTGTCAACAAACGGTTTTGAGTAAACGTAACGACTTAGACAAGGTCGAAAAGTCTAGGTCGTCACAGATGTGAGCTCAAATAATCGTCCCACCTTCTGTCCCGTACCAATCACTTGTCCCGTTTGAGAATCCTAAACCTGACATCCAAGAGAAGATAAGATAATGGTTAGTTCAAGATCACATAATTGACTAACAGGGGCTAGGTTGAATGTAAGATTTGGAACATGGTAGGTGTTTGACAAATTTATGGAGGGTGTACTAACAGTGCCAATGTGAGGGTAGACATGTGATTACCATCAGTAGAATGAATTGGGGGAAGGGATTGAATAGGAATAGGGGAGGTTAACAACGAAATGTCAGAGTTCATATGATTACAACAAACCAAATCAAGGAGCCAAGACCTAGAGTGACAGCAAGAGCAGTAGAGTTGGAAGTGATCACATGTTTTAGTAAGTCTTGAAGATCAGTTAACTGAAAGTTCTAAGGTGCAGTGATATCAGATGGGGTGACAGCAACAACCACAGGTTGAGAACCAATTTTAGGAGAAGACTTGAGTTTATTTGAGTGATCGGAAGGCGAGGTGGGTGAGTGAGATAGTATTCCAAGTTGTGACCTCGCTTATGACAATACCTGCACTCAATAGTAGGACAATTAGCAAATTTATGACCATGAAGTTTATAATTTCTACAGAAGGTGGGCTTATTAGCAGGTCGTGGATGAGTGGTTGCAAGAGCAATATCAGAGGGCAGAGAGGAGATGATGCCAAGTCGTTTTTCTTCAAATTAAATTTCTTGAACAGCAGCATCGAGAGATGGTAAAAGATTGTGATATAGAGCTGCCCGAACTGATTCATACTCTGGGCGAAGACCCATAAGGACTTTTGTGAGGCTGGACATGGTCCGGACAAATTTTTTCATGGTCTAACTAAGTCCAAATTGGCTGAAGAGTAGCAAGATACTCATTCACAGATTGTCCTCCCTCCTGGTTAAGACTAACAAGGTGAGAATGCAATTGATAATAATGAGTAAGCTGAATAGACTAAGAACATGTGAACAGAAAATCCCAAAGATCTTTTGCAGTATGAAATACATCAAATTGAGTATGAATAGTTGGAATAGACGTGTTACCCAACAAAGTGATGATTTGATAATTTTTGCTATCTCAGTCCTCAAGTCTTTCAAGATATTATTTTTTATCCTCTGCAGTGATTTCTTGAAGAGTGACATCAAAAGAGTCTGAATCATCATCCTCGGTGGCGTCCTTACTGATGTTTTTCTTGGTAGAAGTGGGTTTGATTAGTTTGGTGATATCTCCAGTAACAATACGCCATAACTTTCGACTGATCAAAAATCCCTCATTTGGTGAGCCCAGGTGATGTAATTTGAGCCATCCAGTATGGTGCTAGTAGGACAGGTAATGTCATTTTTCTCCATGTACACGGAAATTACACATCACAAATAAAGATTATAGTAGTGAATAACGGATCTCAGAATAGCAGAGTGGCGTTATCTGAAATAGAGAAGGATAGGGAGATCTGGAACAATGAAATCGTTCGGCATAGGGACGGAGGAGTGATGGAACAACATGATCTAGAAGTGGGTTTTCCGTGGAGAGATTTGGAATATAGTCGAAAGGGGTTTCGCAGTAGCATCAGAACGAATGTAACAAAACTAAAGGAACGGCAGCGTCGGGATGAATTTGTGTGGTGGACGTTGTCAGACAGAGGTTGTGAATGTCGTGGGTTTCTGGGTTATGTGGATTCGAGGTGTAGAGCCTAAGGTGCGAACAATGTGGGTTTCAGCAGTTAACGGGAGAAGGTTTCGGGTGGGTTGAAGCAGAGGTGGGTTTCTGGGTTTGTGGTGGACGTCGTTAGAGAAGACTATTGACGGGCGACAGACTTGATTAACTATGGATGGAAGACAGCGGCAGATTTTCTGGAAAAGAAAACCAGATAAACAGTAATTTAATTGGGCTCTGATACCATATTGTTTATTGAATATTGATATATTTAACATTGATAAAAAACAGAATTGCATGTATAATTATAGACAAGATAAAAGCAACATAAAGAAAGTATCAATAAATAATTACAAAGATTTTATACACCAAATTATAGCATAATTACGGCATTAGTTGTCAAATGATTGTGCAAGAAAATGTAAACGATCATGCAAGAAAAAGTAAACGATATCGTCGAAGTGCTAACAATCGTTTACCATTGTCAACAAGATCGTTTAGAATGGCCAATACAGTCGTTTAGATTTGAAGTCATTTTTTCATCGTTTAAAAATAACTACATGATCATGTGGAAACGATTGTTTACCGTAGTCAACACAACCCTTTAGTGTGGTCAAAACAATCGTTTAGATTTGAAGCATTGTTTCCATCGTTAGAAAAAAATACATGATCTTGTTAATACTACCTGCATGATTGTGTATCATTTCCTACACTATATGATCGTGTATCATTTCCTACACGATCGTTTAAATTTGAAGCATTTTCCCAATCATTAAAAAAAATTACACGATCGTGTATAACATTACATGATCATGTATCATTTCCTACACAATCGCGTGTCACGATCGTTTATAAGAATAATTACACGCGCGCGTTTGGCCTATTAATCGCGTGTTGATTGAAACATTTTTTGTATTTTTCATTGTTGGCTTTTTCTGCTTTCAAAATTGTTCTATACAATGTAAATATTTTGCCAGTTTATTATATTAAAAAAAAAAACTCAGAGGATTATCCAATGCAAACACAGTTAACAAATTCAAAATTTTTAAATGAAAAAGAAGTAATCAGACAACTAATTAAAACTATCTTTTAAAAATCAAACAACAATAAAATATGTATATAAACTTTCCAAGTCAAACATAATTCAAATACATATGTCACATAATCAAATACAACAAGATGGTATGCACCCCACTTGAGTAAAAATAAAAACTCTGGTATCCAACATTTCAAAATGACCTTATTTACTTGCAAGTTGGTGTACCAACTACCAAATACATATTAAAATATTTTTGTATTGAAGTCAACAACAACAAAAAAAAAAAAAAGCTAAAATATACATGAATTGAACCATACCGTTGGGATGTTTTCCAATTAAATGATCTTCTTTTTAAATTTAGTCCATATTGTTGTTTAAGAAAAAACTGTTTAGTGAATTATGCTTTTTATATTTTTCAATTATATAATCTGTGAGGGAACCATATAGAAACTTAGAGCCTTCCATTCCAGCTTCTATACTCTCACATATTATGCCATAAAAACATAATGACATAATTGAAGAATATCAAAACGTAATTGACTAAACAGAAGCCTTCCAATGCTGAGTTTAAGCCAATTTTGGATAACACAAAGGAAAATTTTCCATTCTGAATGCTCTACTTTTTTTTTTTTTTTTTTTTTTACACAATCGAGACAAAAGATTTAAACTACAAATTTTCATCCGATATACTAACTTGCAAAACGGTATATCTTAAAAAGTTAAAAGATAATTATAATAACATTGTTAAATATTTATAAATATTATAAAATCTAAATCGATAATACACATATTAGTGATATAGTCTATCGTTGATAGACTTTTTACCAGTAATATAATCTATCACTTATAAATTTTGAGAGTTAGATAGAAATTTTGTTATATTTTAAAATTGTATACTGTATTTATAAATAGGTTAGATCGGATTGTGATATATGATGAGCAACTAAGATGTTATAATTTAAAATTGAATTAAATTGAGAAAAGAAACTTCTATGCATCATATGATTTATATGATAAAACTTTTAATTTGTTTTTATTAGTGAGTTGATGAAACGAAAGAAAGTGGAGAGATAGTGGGATAGGTGGGATCCAGTCCATGAGATCAATCAAGCCCACTCCCTCTACCCTCTGATTCCCTTCCACCAAATATTCCACATTCCCCATAACATTAATTTATAACAATATTTAATAAAAAAAAGACATTTAAAAGACATAAAATAGTAAAACAAATCAAAATATTTATAAATCCAGCAAAATATTATTAGAAATACCTCATGATCCACGGACTATTATCACCTATCGTTCGTACATACGTTATAGACATTGATTTATGTGTCTATAAACTTTACTATATTAGTAAATATTTTTAGCAATTTTACCATTTACAGTAACTTTTCTTACAAAATAAAATAACAAATAAAGAATTGAAAATAGCACCTTAATAAAAAAATTGAAAATTTGTCCAAAATAAATAATTTTAAAAATTGCACACTTTTTGAAAAGTCATGGAATTGCTTCTGCTCGACATTGCTCTGCCTAGATCGACCATATGATTTTATCTGAATTTTGATAGTACATAGTTCATGCACAGATAGGTAATCGTAAAAGAAAATAAAATTAATGAAAATTGTCCAAGTCCAAAAATATTATTATATTATTCTTTTATATCCTTTTTTAAATTATCATTGGCTTGCTTAAGAAATTTTCACAACTAGTCCCAAAACTAGTTTCCCAAGTCAAGTGTTTGGTTGGTTTCTAACACTCGCATCCCATATTTTGGCAAAATATCAAGGAAAATAAAGTAAATATGTTGATATTGTCTTTTTGGAAAATATGTTTTTCTTTATTATTTGCATATTGATAAGTCAAACAATTTCCCTTATTGTAATTCAATGGCAAAGTCATAATTAAGGATACTCTGAAAAAGGATGGTTCATCTGCTCCTAAAAAACCTACAGGATCTTCTTTCCAAAAACCCAGGCATGAGGATTCTAGAAAGAAGATAATTTTCACACCTCAACACCCACTGTCGTCACATGTCCAAGATGATGCAGAGCAACCGACGTCCTTAAGTTGCCATCAATCTTTTTTACGATGTGATTGGACACCGAAACAAAGTGAATAATTTTTAAAAAAAATATGGTCTGCAAAAACTAGATTTGAATTTGGCAGTCATTTATGTATGAGGAAGTTATTAGCACCCCACAACATCCATTTAGAAAACCGTGGCCAAATTTCAAATCTTAAATTGAAAATATTCTTTAATTTCTTTAAGAAAACAAGGTCTTATTCACCCCTCATTACTCCAATATTTGAAGCAATGATCTCATAAAATAAGTGGAGAGCATTCCATCAATTGAATTATAAGAAAATTTTCTCACCTCAAGAAAGTGAGAAATTAGTACAATTTCTCAAAATCCATCGTAGGAATAGTCTTCTAATAAAGAGATGATTTTTTTAAACATTAATTAAAATCATTTTTTCTTGGGATCACATCTTTGGTTCTTGGGATCAAATCTTGGACTACCAAATATGTGATCCCTCACCTCAAAAATTCTAGAAAATCGGATTTCTAAATTTTATAGATTCTGTCGTAGGATTTTGTTTAAGGAAAACAGTATAAGTTATTAGAAAAGATCGATTAGGAAACCTTATGAAATCATAGATTAAATTTTGAACGTTTGAAAAAGCATAAAAAAAAATTATAACTTTAAAGAAAATTGTTCTAAATGATTATAAAAGAATTTTTATTTTAAAAAATAGAGAATTTTAAATTGGAAGGATTTGAAAACATTGAAGATTTTAATTAGAAAGAGTTAAAATTTTTATATAGGAAACAAAATGCGGCTTCGATAGGAAAATTAGATAAGTGAAAATAAGAGTAAAGAAGCATCATAATAAGTTAAGAAAACGTAAAACAACATATTGAGATTTTAATAAAAACAAATGAAAGATCGATCTCGAACCTTCAAAGAATCAATTTCCTCCCCTCAAAAATTCTAAAAAATCGAAATCCTAAATTTTTTAGATTCCGTCGTCAAAAGCTTTTTTAAAGAAAATTAAATGAAAATATTACGAAAAAAATAAACAACTGAGCAAGAATATATATATTAAATGGACCATAAAACAAACACAAACATTCAAATAAACACACATATATAAGGATAAAAATATATGTAAAATAATCAATAATCTATAAGTAAAATAAAATAGAAAATTAAATTTTTAGAAAAAGAAGGAAGAAAGTAAGAACAAATTATGAGTTAAAAAAGTTAAAAAGAAGGATAAACGAGATATGAAATAATGTACATAAATAATCTATATGTATATATGTCTATATATATATATATATATGTATAAAAGAGAAGCTCAAGAAAGATATATAAAATAATGAGACTAGTAAGAAAAAAATAAAAACGGAAGGAAAATAGAAATAATAGGAAGAATATGAAGAAAAGAGAAAAAAAAGAATTATTGAAATCTAACACACTAAACTCACTTGTTGTTTGATGTATGGATCATTGGAACCAATGTCGTACCATACACCTCCAACTAAGTTAGAGTGTTTTTTTTTTTTATGTTGTATTCTTGGCATTGTATAGAGTTTTTGGGAGAAAGATGGAGATTTAGGGGTTGTTAGAAGAGAAAATAAAATGGATTTTATAGATTTTTTTGTTTTTTTGTTTTTTTTTTAAGAGATGAAGGTTAAGAAAAGTAGGGACGATGGAGGTTAAGGTTTAGATGAAAAAGAGAGGATGTGAAGGTTGTAAAAATCTAGGTTTTTTTTTTTTTTTTTTTTTGGCTTTTTCTTCTTTGTTCCTCCTTTTCATGGATGAAGAACAAGAGATTACTTATAGCCAAAATAGCTTCTTCAAATGGATAAAATTCAAAAAGGCTAATTTTTTTTAATTTAAAAATAATACCAACATTAGCATTCATCTCAAAATGGCATGGAGCCTTTATTAACAAAACCAATTTAAAAAAGATACCATATTGAGTAATTCTCCACCTACCCTAGTTAGACTAACTAATTGGTTTAGTTACTCTAACCAAACTATCCACAAAACTTTAAAAGTAATTATATAACATTTTTCTTACAAAAATTAGTAAATCACAAAATTAAAAAATAACCAAATTAAGCTAAAAATTAATCTAGCAATTGAATTAATTTTAAATAAGGTCAGACAAAATTAGGTGGTTGCACCCACCTGTCACCCAATCCCACTTCGTTAAGCCTGATTTCAGAGCAATCATAGAGACCCAGTGCAACCACTAGGGACTCCATCCTCGAGGCAAATCACTAGTTTTAAAGACAATCCGCCACAGTACAAGCATCTAAAACTAGTGGGACTCCATCCTCGAGGCAAACCACTAGTTTTAAAGACAATCCGCCACAATACAAGCATCTAAAACATGGGGCTGAGAAGGTACTTGTAGAGCGAAAGGAGGTAAGTGTGGAGACGAGCTTGCAAATTCCATTGCACCTTTCAGGCCAAGCTTAGAAATTTATATTGTAAGGTTAAGATAAAAAAGAAAGACGATTGGAGTATTGTAACGCCCCAACTTTTAAACTAAGTTGAGGTCATTACCACTAAAGCAAATAGTGACTTTTTTTATTTAAAATAAAAGAAAATGCTAAATTTTAAAAGAAATACTTCAAATATATTTTATAAAATATACGTAAAGTATGTAAAGAAAATAATAAATAAAATAATCGTTTGGGTCCTATTTAAAACAAAAAAATGTCATAAGAATACTCATGAGTTCTGAAACAAATACCGTAAATTAAATACTAAAAACATAAATGCGAAAATAAATCATAAACTATTCCCTGTGGCGAGCTACGGACACTTATTATCATTCGCCAACTTGCTTTTACCTCTACATTTGCCTGAAAAAAAAAATAAACATAGAAAGAGTGAGTATAAATTTATACTCAGTAAGGGATCCACTACCAGTCCCACCACATGTCTGTTAACTTCCCGTTAGAGTCCTGTAAGAAAGTACCGCATATCTATTGTGCCCTCGAACGCACGCTATCTAGTGATCCCGTAGGGATACATCTGGGCTCTCAGTAAACCTGAAGGAACCACCCTAAGGAGAGTCAAGCTGTAAGTGATCCTGTCAAATCACACATAAAAGCTAGCCACACATACATAAATAGGTAGTGATCCCAAGGGACACCCATATGGTACGACTCTAACAGATAAAGCTAACAGAACACCATAACCTATACATATATATCATAACATAAATATCATAGCTCAGTCAAACATAACTCAATCATAGCATATCTAATCATAGGATGCCTCAATCATAATGTATCTTGGTCATAATGTCTCAGTCATACATATCTCCGTCATACATAACGGTCATCTAAGTAGCCATTTATAAAGTCATCTCTAATAGTTATACTATGCATCTTAGCTACACTAGTGCATAATAAGAAACATACATGCAGCTTTAATGTCGGGGTCTAATAGGAGAATCTCTTACGTGAGATTAGCTAAATTAATAATTTTTTGGTTGACAGTCAATTCCTCCCAATTTACTTAGAAGTCTTAAACATGAACAAAATTAAAATTATTAATTTTGTCAACCATCATCCAACTATTTGATTAAGCATCCAACTTATCCAAACTTACTCCAAGACTAAGGTTGAATCCAACACAACCTTAAATGAGAAAATTTCACCAACTGTTCCACAAATTTGCCAAATACACCTTAAAGAAAAATAGCCCAAATTTTAGAAAGTAATCTCACGTAATCCAAAACTAATTTGCTTGATGGACATACCAAAATCCAAACAAAACCTTACCAAAAGAATCTCAATTATGGCTCAAAAGGAGCAAAAAGTAGGCTCACGAAGGAGAAGGATCGGCTCAAGTTGGCTAGGATTCACGCGTGCGAATAGAGGACGTCAACGACTCAAATCCTTGAAGAACAACTACGCATGGCCAGAAGCTTCGTCGACGACAAGGATTTCAAAGTCATCGTGCAACGGAGGAAGGTAGACGGTAGGTGCAGGCGACGAAGAATGAAGGGCTCGGGATGGAAGATGATGGACAAAAACGAACACAAGGTCTCGATCACAGCTGGCCGGAGGTCTTCAACGGTAGGTACAGGCGACGAAGACAGTAGGTGCTTGCTCTTTCTAGGATTTCTTGAGTGTCGAAGGAGCGAAATAGTGATGGCACGCCTACCAAGACTATTTAATATAACAATAAATATTATTATTTATAATTTCCTTTTTCCTATTCCTTTTTCAAAATAACTCAATTAAATCACTCTCTCTTTTCATTAAATAACCCACCTCATCATTTTTTCCACTTTTCATTTTTCCAAAAACACACACAATAACTTAATAATTATATTATTCTTAATATAATTATTATTGTCCTCCAAAATCTTAGTATAAAAACTTAATAATATCTTCCTAAATAATTATATTATCCCCAAATAACATAATCATTCTTATCTTCCATAACTTAATTAATTAACCAACATCATTCCATAAAAAAATCTAAAATAACACCCAAAAAAATCTCACATAAAAATAAATTCAACTAAGATAAAAATTTAAAATTACCTTAGTTGTTGAGGTGTTACAAGTACTCTGTGTGCCATACCACAACATAGTAAAGTCAAGCCAGTTGATTCTAAGTCATGAGTTGCTTTGCTAAAAATATTTTTCTAGAAAAGTACTTTCTAAGATTGTATTATATGTGTTGCGTACTTGTTTCAGCAAACATGTTTTGTTTTAAAAGCTATCATTCACGAGGCTTTATAGCTTATCCTTTTAATGTTTAATTCCCTAGCAGGAAGAGATCGTGGTTCCAACGCCTGTTAAACCTTCGTCTATTCTGCTAGAAGTTTGATTAGATTTTTGTATGGTTCATTCCATGCATGCATGATAAATTTGTAATTAAGCTAATAGAAAACTTAGTTGTCATTGTTTGTAATAGACTAGTATAAAGGTTTGAATTTGTAAATTTTTTTTTTTTGTTACCATAGTTGGAACTGTGAACTTAGATTTGTTTATATAAGATTGTTTGAACTGATTGTCCAAAGGTTGGATAAACCTGAAAGTGTTTTGTAAAGATTCAAACTATTGTTTTCAAATATAGATATTTTCTTCCGCATTTTATATTTAAAGCCATAAAGTATTCAAATAAGAGTTACAGGTTAAACAGGGTTGAAAGGCATTGCTTGAAGAAGAACGATGTCGGTCGTCTTTACGCCACATCTCGAACCTAGTAAGCAAGTGCTCCAGAATGAGGTGTGACAAAATTAGAGAAAAAGATTTTGTTCCATAATCTTTTTCCTTTTCCAAAAAGTATTTCTCTCCATTTTCAAATTTGTTATAGTTTGGTACATCCATAAAGTTTCATTCATTGATCTTCTGGACATGGTGCTACTTCTAGAACCACGTCCAGAAGAAAGGTGATTTGTTCTATCCTAGAAGATAATTATTCTTGAAACCATGACACTAGAGTGAATAATAAGTTAAAATAGGCAAATGGGTTATATAGTCTCACAAAAAGTAGCAAAGTTGAGTTACCAATAGGCGGGTAAATGGGTTAGAAGTGGCAACCATAACATCAATATTTTCTATTCAAACAAGAACCCAGCCCATACAATTAAAAATCTCCAAAAACAAAACTTTCACATTATATAATAAGTTAAAATAATCATATACTTTCTAAGTTGTATTTTGAAGGAAAAGTGAGCCAGTTTAGTATGAATGGATTGGGATGGCTTTGATATGCGTAGGAAAGTCCTTAAGTAGCTTTTGGCTCATACCAAATTGTCTTTTAGGTTTGACTATCGATATTCAATGTTTGATCAGATTCTAAGTTTCAAATTTTAATCATTTATGGCCACCATGCACTATCTAGTGTTATAAATGTTAGCTTTTTAAAGTTTATAACAAAACACGAGATGAAATGGATTATACCAATGTAACGATTCAACTTTTTATACTAAGTTGAGGTCATACTTCAAAATAAATAACAAATTTTCAATTTCTTAAAAAGAGAAAAAAATAATTTTTTTATTAAAGAATTGCAAAACAACCGTTCAGGAATCAAATTTGGCAAAATAGTAAAAATAGTATGAAAATATATCCTAATTCGGACCCTATCTAATCTTAAGGAGAATAAACATAAAATAATCTTCGAGTTCAAAAAACAGAAAATGCTAACAGTCAAATCATGAAAACATATATAAAAAAAGCATAAGCAAAAAACTGTGGAGTCACCCTATGGCATACCAAGAGCCCTTCTGGTCGCTCCTCACCTTTTATTTTCCTCTGTCTTTGCTTGAAACATTAAACATAGAAAAGAGTGAGTATAATAATATACACACTAAGAGACCCGTTATTAATCCCGCTAGGTGAATTATTAAATTTCTGTTGGGGGGTATCCTCAGTCATAATAGTCTTGTGCACCAAATATATTACGCGCGTAAATGGCCAATTAATCGTGTGTTGACTGTGACATTTTTGGTATTTTTCATTGTGGGCATGTGAGCTTTTTCTGTTTTCAAAATTTTTTTATACCGCGTAAATATTTTTCCGATTTATTATATTTTAAAAAAATTCTTAAACCATTAAGGTTATTTTATGGACTTTAGAGATTAAAAAAAAAAAAGAAAAAAGAAAAATTTAGGTTTCAAACCTTCAGTGAAATCTCGATATATTCTATATATATTCCATATTTGGTCTTTCTCGATGAAATTTCAAGAATATTTAACACTGAAAATCGATAAAATTAGGAAATTGCAGACAAGATTAACATTGAAATTCTATTTATATTCCTAATTTTATCCAATTTTTCACAAAATTTGATCTTTCCTAAAATTTAAAAATGTCGATCAATTTGAAAAATCTATTTTGATAATTGGAAAACCCATTAAAATTTAAAAATTCATATAATTTTGTGAAAATAAAAATTTGCTAAAGAGTTGAAAAATTACGTTATAATTTGTTATAATATTTAGTAAAGATAATCGAAATCAAAGAAATTTTGAAGAGATAAAATTTAACATAAGATTCAGAAAATTACATAAAAAAAAAAGTTAGCAATTGTCGATTGTAATATGACAAGACGTACCAAGAAGACCCAAAACAATCATAAGTGAGAAAAAATAAAAAATTTAACTAAATTCTGGTATTGATATTAAAAAGAAAAGTATTTGAACGACTTTTCAAAAATGCTAGTATTTTTTTTGGTGAAAATGTCATATGCGTTATTTTTTACAATTTTCTTTAAAAAAACTGAAAAGTGAAAATAATTTTAACGAAATAAGATGATTACTGGATGACTATGAGAGTGAGAACGCAACCACTATACTACAAGCATACTTTGTTTAGAATAAAACATTATTTAATATAATTATTATAATATGATATTTCAAAATTAATATTAAAATACAAATATCGATAACATGAATGTGAACATATATCCCTGCTAGTCCCTACGTAAATTTGTTGGGTGAGACAAAGAAACAGAATAAGAGAATTATGCCACACTTCATCGAAAGTCAACATTTCTATTTTATATAAAAATGAAAACTTTAGAAACTTTTGTTTCTTTAGTGATCTAATTTTTGTTTTTTCTTTTTAAATTTCTGTCACTCACTAGGTGTCATATTAATAACCCATTTAAAAATTAATCTCAAGAGTGGATATAATTGAAAAATGTTAGAAGAAAGAGCTAAAATGAAACTTTTGAAACAGATAAAATATTTAAACTCAAATAGCATCAACTACTAAAATATAATATTTGTCTTTTGAGATTAAAAGATGAACTGAAAAGTAAAGGTTAAAAGGTTTAAGAATTAATAAATGTCATTCAACCTTGAAAAGGAAAGCTTAGAGTAAAAAGAGGCATGAGAAAGATAATTAGCTTTTTTAACAGAGTATTAAAATTGAAATTTTATGACTTTTTTATTTAAGAAAAATACAAAATAGGTTTTTAAAATCAACTTCTGAAAATGATTTTGGGTTTCTACTTTTGGGTGTGTGTGTGTTTTTTTTTATAATATTAAAAATAAAAGCTTGGTTGAAAATCATATTCAGTTTTCTTCCTTTTATTTTTATTTCATGAAAAAAAGTAGAAAAAGTGCATGTTATACTAAAAGAGTCTATATGGAGTCAAGTCTAACTGATTTTTTTTTTCTTTGAAGTATTAATATATTTCACTCAAATACTTTCTTTTGATATTGATTTTATTTTGTTCATACACTTTCAACAAACCTTCAACTTACTACTTATTGTTAGTTTATTATTGGTATTTCTAAAAGAAAACAATTTTACTATCTATGAGTCACTATATAATTAATTTTGGGAACATTTTCACATATTCTACTAATTTTTAATAAGAAAATTAATGTATTTAGTATTTAACATATTTCAATATTGAAGAATGGTAAAAAATAGCAAATTTGACAGAATATTTACAGCATATAATAAATTTTTTCAGATTCTATCAATAATAGATATTGATAGACACTTATATGCTTTTATCAATGACATTGGTAAACAATGATAGAAGTCTATCAATTTCTATCATTGATAAAATTTAAAATTTTGTTATAGTTTGTAAATATTTTAATTTATTTTGCTATTCTTAAAATTATTTCTTCAATAAAAATATAGATACTAAAAATTTGATATCAAATCGTATTTCAACTTTCCTTTTTCAAATTAGTTTAATAATACTAATAATTATTAATAATAGATAATAAGGTAAATAATGTAAATGTAAATTTGCCTAATTTGAAAATTTACGGATGGAAGATTTAAAAAACTAACAACAAAATAGACCACAAACTAATTTTAGTTTGACATTTTAAAGTATTAGGAATTAAAATGAAATTTACCGCTCGCAGTCAAAATTGGTGTAATGGTAAAAAAGTTCTATTAATAAATTAATGATAACATGAATCACATCCTTTAAATTAGTTTTCACCGTGTTTACTAGTAATTACGAATTTGTCACGTACACGCATGTGCCAGTTGAGCTAAGCTCATGTTGGCGAAAATCCACAATTCTTATAATATTATAATAACAATATCTGTAATGATAACATTAAATGTAGAGAATCTTATGTCATTTTAAAATACAATAATCATATTTTATGCCATTTGTTTTCAATCACTATAAATTTAAAGGTGGTACATAAACAACATCAAACATAAACAATTGAGACTCATACCTTTATGATATATACATTTGAAGGTAGGTTTGATTGATTAGAAAATAGAATGAATGGGTTTTATTTAGAGTAAACAGTTTGGCAGTCACATTAGAACAGTGTGTTGGGTCCATTTTAGGATCCCCATTCTGTTACAGACTTACAGTAACTGTTATTTCATGTTTTTGCTTTTTCGTTTTTTTCCTCTCTATTTCATTTATTTATTTTACTATTTGTTCCACTTTAACCTGCCCATCTCAGTCTCTCTTTTTCTTATTCTTCTCACTCCATTTTTTGACCATACATCATTAATGTTTCTCTATTAATTCTCTCTTGGGACTCAAGATTTTGATTTCACTATATAAAATATAGAAAATAAAAAGCAGACATGCCTTCTCCCTTTTCCCTTTCATTTTCTTTCATCCTTCTCTATACTGCTTTACGTTTTCTAAACCTCGGGCTCTGACTTTTGTTCTGTATTTTTTCTTTTGTTTATAACATCTTTAAGTATGTATCTTATTTTACTCCTTATCTTAGTTTAGACTCAAATTTCATAGTTTATTTAAGATATATGTATATATATATTTTTAATGTCAATGATAGAGATAACGTGTATGTTGGGTTGATTATATATATGCTGCTTTGATAGACTTTTTTTTTTAAATTTTTATGTATTGTATGGCTTTAAAGTTCAACATAAGTTTTCTACCGTAACATGAAAGTATATATTTTCATGTCTCGTTTAGTAATAACTTGAATTCTATTTAGTAATTATTTTGTTCTTGTCTTCTTTTAGTTTATAAAATGAAGTTTTAAAACATCATTACATTTCTAATAGTTAATAGGGAGTGAAAAATTGATTACTAGTATGTTATTTTCTATATTTATTTGCTTAATTGACTATTATTAGTATTTCTTAATCATATATTCATGTAGGTGTGGATGAAATAATACCTTACCAAAGCAAAAGAGAACCAACAATGACAACTCAACTACAATGATAATAATATAACCTTGAATACTTGATGAATCAAGTGCATTTTGAGAGCTAGTGTACTTTATCTTAGTTTGTTTAGTTTGAATAACAACTTATTCTAGAAAATTATTCAATACTTTATTTTATAATGTTTATGTTATCAATAAAAGTTATGCTTATGATGTTTAGTTTGTTATGAAGTACTTCATGTGTTTGGATTTCAATTAAAAATGAGTACGTGTAAAATTTATGAAAATCTAATTAATTTTAAAAAAATTATAAAGAAATTACCTATTTTATAGCCATGAGCAAATGTTATAGGAATTTTTTATAGCAAAAGAAAAAATCTATCAAAAGTTTAGTACAATAATAATAATAGGGATTATAATGGATTAAATAGCATTGTTATAACATATGTTATAGCTAGAAATAATATATTATAACCTTAAAAAAATGTCATTATATGTCAAAGATAGCATCTGATTTTAGCTATGTAAATATATTATTGTAACGCCCTTAAAAAAAAAAAAAAAAAGGAAAAAAAAAAAAATATTTTTTTATTATTAAATATTATTATTATTATTTTTATTATAAAAAAAAAACAAACAAACAAAAGAAAAAGAAATTTCCTCTCTCTCTCCCTCACGCACGCCCCCCCTCCATTTTCTTCTTCTTCTTTTTCTCCATCTCCCACTGTCCTAGCCGCCGACCACCACAGCCGCCCGCCTGAGGACCGTCGCCGTCCGTGTGCCCAGGTAGCCGCACGCCGCCGTCCAGCAGCACCTCACCGCCGCCCAGCCGGAGCTCCGCGAAGCCAGCCGAAAACCCCCCCATTTTTCTCAGATCTGCCTTCTTTTCTTCCTTCCGTCCGACCGGCAAAGCCCAGTCGCACCATCATCCAACCATCCTCAGCCGTCCGCGTCGTTCAGCCTCCGCAGAAGCCACTCGTGAGCCGCACGTCTCCTCCCAGCCGAGTCGGAGCTCTGCGCCGCATCTCCATCCGACGAACCCACCCCGTGTCTTCCCTTTTTCCGTTCACCTGAAGCCGAAGCCCAGCCGTCCGTCGGCGCCGGGGTTCATCCGTGAAGCCAGCTGCCGGACGGATCTCCATCTTCCAGCCGTCGCCGCGCCGTCTTCACGCAAGATCCGAGCTGTGCACGCCTCCCTCAACCGACCGCCGATCGACCCACACATGGGGTTTCCGTGGACCGGCAGCCATGCGCCGTGGAGTGCCGCTGCCTCTATTTTACGGTAAATTGTCGAAATGGTTTTGTTGGTAACGAATTTAAAGTTGTGAACTGTAATTGTTTCAAAACAAATTAGAGTTATTGGTTGGATTAATTGTTGACCGTTGTTCAATCTTAGGTTGAAGGTAACGCCTAATTTCCTTGGGCTCACAACAAATATTGGATTTAATTGGAGCTTCGTTCATGAACTTGGGTAAGTTGTGAAACATCACATTGGGTTAATTTTAAGTGAATGATGTTGTTGGAGAAAATGTTGAGTTTTATTGTGGTGTTTAGGTTTGTTTCGTGGAATTCGGTTCGACTAAGAAGCTTACCCAACGCTAAGGTAAGGGACTCTCTACTGGACTCAATAAATATTATTTGGATGTATTGGCTGCATAAATCGTACCGTTGTACTGAGTAGGGATAAAAAATTATGATGTGTATGTTTGAATGTGGACTTGTGGTTGAATCCATGCTATGACTGTCTGGTTATGTATATGTACAAATATAAGGATGTGGGCATGTCGGAATCTCGTAGACTTTACTTAGATAAAGTGTGTCTGAAATGGATAAAATGTTGCGTAAACCAAATGAAGGATATACAACTATGGTAGTGTTGTTATGAATGGAAGGGATATCATGGTTGCGCCGTTGTAGACTAAGGTGAATGTTATGGTTATTTATGTTGATGACTGATGTATGGATATGTTGATGACTGACGTATGGATATGTTGATGACTGAGGTATGGATATGTTGATGACTGACGTATGGATATGTTGATGACTGAGGTATGGATATGTTTTGATTGTCTCTAGGTAAAATTAGGATGATATGGTTGTTGAGGTTAAATTGGAAGCTTAGGTGATAAGGAAATTTGATTGTATTGGGAATGATTTTTAAGATGTTTAGAATGGACTGAGGGGATAAATTATTAGTTTCCTAGTGGATAGTTACCCTGCGGGTGTCCTTCGGGATCATCCCTTTATGTGCATCCTTCGGGAGCACTAGACTGATATGTGCATCCTTCGGGAGCACTAGACTGATATGTGCATCCTTCGGGAGTACTAGACTGTGACTGTGCAGGGTACACCATAGGATGCTAATAATTTATTGTTCCCCTGACGGGACCAGTAGCGGGTCTCTTACTGAGTATATTAATACTCACCCTTTTTATGTTTAACTTTTCAGGCAAAGGTAACATGAGGGGCAGACCGACGAGGGACAAGAAGGACTCGTGAATTTTGCCATAGGGGTCTGTCTTTAAACTGCTTCCGCTGACGGTTTGAAAAATATTTTGATTTAACTAAGTCTACAATAGTTAAATTTTTTTTTGTAAACAGCACATTGTAAATTTTGTATTTTGGAAATAGGGCCCGATTAAATTTTCCTTCGTTTTCTTACGGTTTCAACTGAATATTCTTATGTCTTTTGTCAACAAACGGTTTTGGGTCAAATTGACGACTTAGACGGTCAGTCCGAAAAGTCTGGGTCGTCACAATTATAGCTTTACTAAAAAACCGTATAAAATGGGTTTATAGCATCATATTTAAGCTATATATATATACTCTATTATAGCATCCGCCATAGCTCTACGAAAAGGCTATAAAAAGTCCCAGACTTTTAATAACATGGGCTGTCAAAACTTTCAAAAAAGGCTATGAAAGGTCTTTTATAGCCTTTTTCGTTAGCTATCGTAAGTATTATTTCTTGTAGTGAGAGATGAAAGATCTCAAAAAAAATAAAGTTTTACCTTGGTTTACAAATTGAACATCTAGCAGATGGAATATTAATTCATTAATCAACTTATACAAGAAATGTTTTGAAAAAGTTATATATGGATAGAGCACATCCATTGAACATTCGAATGAAAGTTCGTTCACTAGATGTGAAAAAAGATATATTTCAACCTCGAAATAATAATGAAGAACTCCTTGATCCAGAAGTACCATATCTCAGTGCAATTGGTGCACTTATGTATCTTGCTAATAATACAAAATTGGATATTGCATTTTCAGTAAATTTATTAGCTAGATACAGTTCCTCTCCAACAAAAATGCATTTGAATGAAATTAAACATATACATCATTATCTTTGAGGAAGAATTGATATGGGATTATTTTATTTAAATAAATCAATTTTTAACCTAGTTGGTTTTATAGATTCTGGATATTTATTTGATTCACACAATGCTAGATCTCAAACTGGATATCTATTTACATATGGAGAAACTATTATATCTTGACGATCAGTAAATAGATCATAACAGCCACCTCCTTAAATCATGCTGAAATTCTTGCAATTCATTAGGCTAGCCAAGAATGTATATGGTTAAGATCGATGACTCAACATATTTGGGAATCATGTTGTTTGTCTTTTAGTAAACTCCATACAACAACAATGTATGAAGACGCATGTATACCTCAAATAAAAGGAGGTTATATTAAAGGTGATAGAACAAAGAACATCTCACAGAAGCTTTTCTATACTCATGATCTTGAAGAAAATGGCGACATCACATTATAAAAAAATTGTTCAAAGGATAAATTGGCAGACTTATTTACAAAATCACTACCTACTTCAACCTTTAAAAAATTGATGCACAACATTAGAATGTGGCGACTTAGAGATCTGAAGTGATGTTACCATGTCGGGAAGTATATTTTATTTTTGTAAGTATATATGAAATATGTACTCTTTTTCCTTCACTAGGATTTTTCCTCATTGAGTTTTTCCCTAGTAAGGTTTTAATGAGGCATATTTCATATATGTAATGGGCATCTAAGGAAGAGTATTATAAAGAGATAACCGTGAGAAGGACAAAATAATGGAGTACAATTTGAAAAATAACAAATCTAAAAAATAATTTGATTTTTAGCAAAACCGCCTGAAGTAGATATTTTTTGACAATTTTTCAACCGATTTTACCCCTCCATAGAATGAAACTCATTTTTCTCAGATACAGTATATTTGTGCAAAGTAAAATAACGGAAGATAACACAAAGTTACAAATACAGTGTATTTGCATATCATTCAATTTTATAAAAATATTAATTGATCTCATTTAACCAACATCTCCTAGATTTATGTCTTCAATTTATACCCGATTTTCTGATTTGTAGGCTTCAAATCAAATTATTAACAATTTATTTTTATTAATATATATATAATAATAGCTATTTAATTCACACTCTTTTTGCTATTCATAAAATGATTGATAATATAATTCTTTCATTGTACGTTTCATAAGGTTTGGTTAATTCTTAGTAACATTTTATTATATCATACAAATACAAAAATGTTCATGTAATGATTTGGTTAATTCTTGGTAACATTTTATACCGAATTTTTTGATTTGTAGGTTTCAAATCAACTATTTAAAAATTTATTTATATAATTCATAATATATATACTAATAGCTATTTAATTCATATTCTTTTTTCTATCCTTAGAATGATTGATAATATATTTTATTCATTGTACGTTTCATAAGGTTTGATTAATATTTAGTCACATTTTATTATATCATATATATAATACCCAATTTTCATATTTATAAATATTTATTTTATTATTTGAATTTGAAAGTTTAGTTGAAATATCTCCAAAATTTCAATTTGTAATTTTATCTTTCCCTAAAATCGTGCATTTGATATAATAACAATTTCATATTAAGATTTTATTTCCCTATAATTATGCATTTAACCAACCTTTCATAAAATTGTTCATTTAACATAATAATAAATTAAAATTAAAATTTCTATAAAATAGTTCATTTAACGATCATTCTATAGAATGATTTTATTTTCTTCTATAATTATTATACATTTAACGTGCATATTATTATTTTTTTAAAAAAATTATCATCCATAAACATCATGATTGATTCCCCTAAATTAATGGCAAACATAATTTCAAAATTGTAGGATAGTATTGTTAATATCTTTTTTATATATTCCATAAGTGTTATTTTAAAATTGATTTTAAAATTTGATTAGAAACCGCCAAAGTACTAAAATTTTGATTTTAAATATCAAAATCTCATAAAAACCGTGATAACAGTGTGATTTTTATCTAAAACAGTTATTTAGTTGTACCAATAATTTTTGTATGACATTTTTATTTTGGATTACACTAATATTCTATTTTAGTTTCACTACTAGGAATAATTTAGTGTTTGCATTCGAATTTCTTTTTACGGCAGGTTTGACTTTATTCTACACTTTTTCCATATTCAGATCTTTCTGTATGATGCAACAATTCAAACCTTATTCGGATTATCAAAGACAAAGACGTGTATTTATGTCGAAATTTCTAGTTGTGGTTGTTGATTATGCACCATTTGAATAATCTATTCGTTCTTATATTTAGATTTTCTACAATATTTATAAAATAATAAATGTTCAAAACAAATAATACAAACCAATCCCTTTGTTTGCTCCTAAAATGGAGAAGATACCAAATGTCTTTGTTTGCTCCTAAAATGGAGAAGATACAGTTATACATTTTATTTTATAATAATAATAATAATAAAAAAAAAATCGTTTGTTATATCTAAATATATAATATCATTAAATAATAAAAAATAACAAATTTTTATTCAAACTATTCTTTTCTTTCGAAGCTTCCACAATTACAGAAGCCACAATAATGGCCATATTCGAACTTTTCCCCCAAAAAAAAAAAGCGTTCGAATGGTTTCAAATGGTTTTCTGTAGGGTTTCGAATGGAAAAAAAAGCATCAGAATGAAAGAAGAACAGAAGCAAGTAAGCCAGCGAAGTCCAAATAGAACAAAAATATCACTTCCAAGATTTTAACAAGATGAAAAAAAATCGAATGAAAGAGGAAGAGATTTAGAATGCCCATAATTGATCTATTCGACTATTGCCCAGAAGTGATATGTATGAACACTACAAGAAATCGGGAGTTTCTCGACGCAGGAAAAATCATCGAAAAACATGACATTGATAGAAGTTGGTGTTTTCCGACCCATCTTGGTGCATGTCGGGGGAAGGCATTCCCCCCGACGCAGACACATGAGCGTCAGAATTGGCTGGAATGGTTTAGGGTTCCTCCAACGTGGTGCCAGGTAAGTCGGGAAATGGACCACTATTCCTGATGTGGAAAGTCTAGCGTCGGAAGAGGTTTTGTCTTCCTCCGACTTGGTGTCAGGTGCGTCGAAAAAAGGGTACCTATTCCCGACGTCTATAGTGTTGTGTCGGAGGAAGAATAGATCATTAATTGTACATTACGCCTTCCTCCAACGTGGTGTCAGCAATGTCGGGAATAGGTTTAGGGATTCCCGACGTGTCATTAATTGCGTTGGGAATAGTTTAGGGATTTCTGATGTTTCACTAATCACGTCGGGGATGTTTTCGTTGTGCGTCGGGAGTTCTCCGTCTTTTTTAACTCCATTATTTACAAAATGGAAACAGAAAAGAGAAAGAAAATCGAGAGAGGGAGAGGGAGACCGAGAGGGAGATCGAGAAGAAGAGGGCATTGTCGTCCTCGTTGCCGTCACCGTTGCGTCCCCTTTGCCGTCGCCGTCGGTAAGTGGTTTAGTTTAGTTATTGTTTTGTTTTAGTTAATTAGTTTTAGTATTTAGATTTCAAATTAGTTTTAGGTTTTAGATTTTAGATTTCAAATTAGTTTTAGTATTGAAATTGAATTTGAAGTGTTGTTAGGATTTTGAATTAGTTGTAGGTTTTAAGAATTTGAATTTGAAGTGTTGAAGTTGAGATTGAAGTGTTGAATGTTGAGATTGAAGTGTTGAAGTTGAGGTTGAAGTGTTGAATTTGAAGTGTTGAAGTTATGTTTGAATTTAAAATTTTCAATTTGAATTTAGGAATTAGTGGGAGGTATTTAAAAAAAAAATAGAGGAACTCCCGATGCATTGGGAGTTCCTAACATGCGTGTCGGGAGTTCCTAGACATCTCCCGATGCTATATTGACAGCATCTTCGACGTTCATACAACGTCGGGAGATATCTAAGAACTCCCGACACATTTTTCTCGACTTGTGTCCCGACGTATATTTATGCGCCGGAAAAGCCTTTTTCGACGCTTTTCATATATCTTCCGATGATTTTATGCGTCGGGAGAGCACCCTTTCTTGTAGTGGAAGATGAAAGGTTTCAAATGGTTTTTTTTAGGGTTAATGAAAGAAGGAAGTGACCAGCTGAATTCTAAGAAAAAAAATAATCACTAAATTTTAAATTTTGCAAGAGGTGGAGCTTCCCACTAATGACAAATTTTCTATTCTTTATGTTTTTTGGGGGAAATTTTTAAGTAGCATATATTAGGTGAACAATTGTATTTTTCAGCTTGAGTAGGGGTATTTAAGAGATTGTTTCATTTATTTATTTTTTTAATTTTCATGTTTTGCTATTCTAACAATTTAAAATTATTTTTGCTATTTCCTAAAGTAGAACTTACAATTTGCTATTCTTCTTGACAACCGTTAAAAATAATATTAATATAAGTAGAAGCTGTGTGCTTAGTGGCCACAGCCACATGTCAACCCATTAGTATGCTTAGTGTTCACCATTTGTCAAGCAAATATGGTCTCTTAGCGTGACCATGTAATCCACATTCTACTTGCCAAATTTTCTATAAATAGAGGGCTTTGGTGGATTTGTAAAGAGACACTTGAATTGGATGAGTTTCAAATTAATGGAAAATAGTAGAGAAATTTGAGAGATTTTCAATTTTCCTATTTTTTTTAATTTCTTATTTCTTTATTTCTTTATTATATATTACATTATTTTATTTTATTATTTAAATATTATATTTCCTCAATTTTTGTATTTCGGTTGGGCCTCAATTTGACAACAAATTTATATTAGTATGTGAAATTCTAAAATTTTCAATATATCCTCTCTAGTTTAAACTTAATTAATATCAATTTGATCAAATTCAGTTTGATTTGTGTAGTCTGAGCTTAATTTTGTTTTGATTCCTTTAGTTTAGTTAAACCTTTCACCAGTTTCATCAAATTAATTATGTTTTATCCCTTGAAAAAAATCGTATTATAAATTCATCTATTTCCTATCCTAGCCCTAAAATATGATTAATTAATAATTAAAGCCAAACACTCATTTAGAAATGAGTGGCAAGCAGAGTATTCAAATTACTCAACAATCCGAACTATTCAATCCAAATGACAAGTGTTAGATTGGATTGAGTTAATTTTTTTAATTGTTTTTTAGTTAGATTATTGGGACTGAATTACACCTTTTAAAATTTGGATGGGCTAAACTCAATTCAAATTTCTAATGCTATTAAAAAATAAGTATACTATAGCTTCTAAATATTATATTATAACTCGTACATATATATTGTTATGATGTCTTTTTTAAAAAAAATTATAATAGATATTGATTTTTATATTTAACATTTAAGTTTTATGAAAATTATATCCCGTTAATTGTATATGTTTGTTGCATGAGAAATTTTGGACTAATCACAAATTACCACATCTTTTACCAAATTAATGACGAAATTACAAACAATTGAATTTGGGACTAATTTAAAGTTGACATGTATCCTGATGACGCATGTGTTTTCATCATGACCATTGAATGAAGTTATTTATTTTGGTGTATTTGAAAGTTCAATTGAAGCCAAATATAGGCTTAGTTTAGCCCAAATGTTAGAAGACTCAAATTCATATGGTTGGGCCCAAGGAGATTAACCATGAATCAATCAAGACGAAGCACACTAGAGAACTCTCTAAATAGAGGGATTTTTTCATTTAAGGAGGTGTAGAAAATTTTACTCTTGAGAGTCTAGAGAGAATTGTCCGAGCAATCATAAGATTTCCTAGATCTTAAAGCTGAATTAATCACATCCACATACATAGTCAACCGAGAGAGAATTAGAGAATTAAGTACTAGAGATCGAACCATATCAAACCAAATCAACATAAATACAACATGACCACAAGTTCAAATCCACGAAACACGTTTCTCTAAAAACCTCGTGCGAACAAATTGGTACATCCAATGGATCTCTCTACCTCTCATCTCTCTCTCATCATCCAAATCTACAAGCAAATTGGCAAGAAAAAAAGTTGCATCCAAATCTTTTGTTGCAAGTGAGATTACATGGGACCAGACATCCGTAGTCGTTTAAATTAAAGGAGATTATCTAGCAATAGGGTCAAGGTTCTGTCATCACGCAAAGCATCCTCAAGTAGTTGATGGAATCTTCTAAAGCTGCAATTGTCATCAAGAAAAACCGTTTGTATGATAACTCTGATTCTGTCTGTAGTAGGTCAAAGAGGAAAGCATACCCTAATGTGATGTATGTCGTGATCGTTGATGTAAAGGCCTAGACTGGCATGGCAAAGATAGAGAGTAAAATTAATCTTATTGTAACGATCCAACTCTTTATACTAAGCTGAGGTCATGACTTAAAAGATAAATAACAGTTTTGACACTTTCTTGAAAGAGAAAAATTAAATCGTTATAAAAAAAATCAACAACTGTTCATAAAATATAACTTGAAAAACTGTGATAAAAGTACCATGAAAATAGGCTCGAGGTAGTTCTAACTAATTTTAAAGAAAATAAAAAAATAAATAAAATGTTTAAAATCGAAAAGAATGAAAACAACTAAATAAAAAGCGAAAGTAGAACTAAGTCCCCATATGGCATGTTACGGGCTCTTCCTGCCTCTCGTCAGCTTTCCATTACCTCTATTCTTACCTACAATATTAAACATAAAAAATGGTGAGTATAAAAATATACCGAGTAAGGGACACTCTACTAGTCGTGCTAGTGTTAACTTCCCATTAGAAGGTACAAAAAACTATAAAATGTATTAAATATATCATTATAAGCATAAAAGAGTTACAATATTTATAGGCATCAAAATAATAATAATAATCATTAATTTCCAATTGAAGCATTAATCATAAATCAATACAATGACAGTCATTCCTAACTATCCCCCATGAATGATTATCATTGAATTCTAGTTAAAATAGTAATAAAGCATTTTCTTTGAGCAAAAAAAGAAATATAAACTTAAACATCAATATCTTTTCAATTGAATTGATGCATAATGAGGTGGGGCAACAATCTAATTATTGAAAGTAAGTTACCTTCTTAACTTTCGATAACTATGGCTACGACCTCCACAACATGTTTTACTTCTTAAAATTTCATGGTTTCCGCAGTAAAGTCTATCACAATAGACCATTCAAAATTGTGCTATTTAAGGCCATGCACATAGAACCTCAGGTTCCCATGAAAGCTCTAGAAAAATATACTTAAACATTTTCATAGAAGACGACCACACCTTCACAATCATGTTTATTGCTGCATCAAGTCTATCACAATAGACCACTCAAAACTGAGCTATAAAGAATTCACATCTAGTCCATACCAAGACCAACTTCATCAAGCCTATCAAAGACAACCCAGATAAAACTGAGCTATAAAGATTTTACAGTTATACATCAAGTCCATCGAGATTTGATATCAATTCCCTGTGTTCTGAAACCCCAAAATTTCTTAAACCCTTGGAAATTATTAAGTTGGTCAAGGATATGAGTAAAATAAAATTTATAGGAAAAAGAATAAAATACTTGGAAGCTTAAGAATTCAATGTTCAGGTTTAAGAGGAAGAGAAAAGTTGAAAATTTGGCAAAGTGTTGAATATTTGAGTTTAGAGGTTATTTTGACATGGAATGGACAACCAAAGCATGAAAATCTCAATTTGTTTCTTGCTTGTTGGTTGGAATTCTATTTGTATGGACTTAGTAGTTTTACATTTGTAGTGTGCAATTCTAATCTAGGCAATACGTCATGAAGCATGTTCATCGCACATAAGATGCTCACTATATCTTTCTGTATTGCATGATTAATTCTATACGGTAAGTCATGGGTCATGATCATAGCATGCGAGATGCTCACTATGTACCTCTTTATCGCATATTGGCTAAGTCCTCGTTTAGTACAAGTTTTCCTACTGTTTGCCCAAGTGCAAGCAAAATAGTAGGTTTACCTAGATGATCTAGGGTCGAACACAGAAAATTGATTCAAGACATTAGTTCTAGGAATTACTTATCATCTAGATGATATAAAGGAATTAATGAAATAAAGTATAAAAAAAATCAGTACCAGAATTAAAACTACTTATGTACGCCTAGAGAATCGGTAAAGGGGAATAAATGGATGCGAGATGGAATCGCGAACTAACTTGTATGCGAGAAACGGTAAAGGAAGGTCTATGCATTATTAGGCAATTAAGCAATGTGGGAGCTTGGATGTGATATAACTTGCATAACCAGCTCATGATTAAGGCGAGTTTCTCTCGAAGTCTTTAGACGCCACACTTGCTCACCTTTCGGGATGCAAATGATTGTGCTTGGTTAGATGAGATATACCTAAAAGAGTTCACTTATAATACTTATAGAACTTTGTGAGTAAGAACAGCAACCTCTCGGCGCTTAATGTTCACACTTGTTCACCTTTCAGGACACAAATGGTGGAAGTAATCTTGCAAAGGAAGAGAGAACTCTTTCTTGTGTGTGTTAGCCTTATCCTTGCTACTTGGCCTCTCAGGTAGTTGGCGATATACGATGGTCAAGCGATGAACATAGCTCAACCAACGCGACAAGAATTATAAGTTAAACTTCTTATCAAGAACTTATCACTAACTTAAACTACTAATAACACATTGACGAGTGAAAAGTAAAGATACGATGGATTGAAAAGGTATAAACATGTAATATATATAAAGAATGTAGGCCTTTAGTCATAGCACAGTATGAACAATATAAATATTACATAGAGAATAAAAAGATGGAACACAGAAGTATGGAAAAGAAATACAAGTTAGGAGGAACAGAGAGATGAACTTCTTCTCCGTTCAGACTTTAAGTTCTCACTGTTGGTCTCACCGGAGAAGAAGAAGAAACTCTTTACAGCCAGCTAAAAGGCTATTCCTTCCTACCATTCTCTCTAAACCTTGGCTCATTCAAGCCCTTTTTTTTATCTTGGTGAGGATGAAGTCATTTTATAGGCATCTTTCAACGGAAACTTCTATTCTTCTTAATATGTCAACGCTCTTCGCCGAAATTTGTCTGTGGCATGTCACATCAACTCCAACTATCATTCTTGTCTTCTAGTGAACCTTCCTCGCATGATAACATGGTTCCTCGCTTAGAAGTTGTACTTGCCAAACTATTTCTTCTTCCATAACTACTTGTTCTTGTTGCTTTGTTTTCTTGCGAGCACCTCTTTGATTCACTAGCTTATTCTTTTGTTTATTATTCTACGTTTAGACACTGCAAACCACGTAAAATAGGCATAATGCTTATGTAAAATATATTTTTGAATACTTATGAATTTACAATACAAGCTGCACGTTTTGACCTTCTTCCTATGCATTTTGGCCTCGTTATTCTATATAAGAGGTTATAATAACGGGTATGTGACACATGTTATCACTTGTAATCAAACATGTCAAATTTTGAAGATTGATTGTCTTGATGCTTGGGTAAATCATCCTTGTTCTTGACAAATTATGAATTTAATTCCATCAATTTTATGTGTACAATTAAATTCCATTAAATCATTGTTGCAATTTCTTTTTAAAAGGTATGCAAGATACTTTGATTTGTTTTAAAAGAACAAGAATTGTGCATGAGTTGCTGTTGCAAGAATATACAATAAATGCTTGTGTGTGATTATCCCTTTTCTTGAATCTTAATCAAGGCTCTTACAAGAATCAAACAAGTTGATCTTGTAAGAACTTTGACCAAGAATTTCCTTTTAAAGTAAAAGTCATTCATATTTCTTTTAATTTGATGTTCAGAATTGACTAAAACCTATTGTCCCTCACGTCGTTTTTCTCATAGAATTTAATTTATGCCCTTTTTTGTGGGTTGAATTTGCATTTCAAATTTTCTTAATTCTTACTTACAAATTGATATTCTCTACGTTTTCTTTTATGCTTTCCTTTTTCTACTAACAACTTTTTTTTCAATCTTCGATTTCAAGAATTTTTTTTGCCACCATTCCCTTGGGATCGACACTGCTACTTACCACCGAGCTACAATAAAAAGTAAGCATAAATCTAAAAAAACTTTTTGTCATGGTAAATTATGGTAACCATCGTACCCTTGGCAACTTTTCGAACATATTATTGCTTGATTCTAACGACCTTACCAATACATTCTTTCACACGTATTATTTTTGCCTTGTAATATATGCAACATTATTATGAGTATAATCAATAAAGATAGTCAAAGGTTTTCAATCATACCATATCAATTTCTTCAACACAAGATATGCTACCTTAGTTAGACACCCCACACTTCTAAATATTTAGATGCATAACATATTCAAAGTTCAACAATACCATTTTTTTAGGGGAATAAATTTCATGAAAATATCCATTTAGTTCACAGAACTCTACTCTAATGTATTCATGATCTCTTTGTTTAATTGAATTTTTGTTTCTAGTTTTATGCACGATTCATGACATAAATTATTTCCATCCAAGAATGCATAGATTAATTCAAATTCACCAAAATAGCAATCATTACTATAACATAAATTTGTTAAACTATACAAAATATTATAGTATAAGCTCATCAAATATATATATGGAATATCATCCTCAAATACAATATAGAAATAAACTAGTTAAATTCTTAGGCCATATGCACAAATTAAATTTGTGGAACACAAACCTATGTAAAGTTCAATCAAACTTAACCATAAAATGCTCAATTCTAATAGTTCATAAAATAAAATAATTTACCAGTTAAAATATATTCACAAAAAAATCTCAATATCATTTTTATCCAAATTAACAATGTTTGGAAAAATTTTATATATTGTAATAGCCAAAAACTTTCCATAACAAAGTGAAAAGTCAAATACTAAGTTGTTCATTAATTTTCTAATTTATTATGCCCAAATATTCACCAATTAAATGTGCCACATAATGCCAATTAGTCAAAACTTCACTCTAGATGTCGTCATTTGTACATTTTATTTTAGGAAAATTGCATTAGATGACAAAAATATTTAGAAAAAAATTGCCCATGACATCTCTTTTTTGCATATTGCGAATATGGCAAATGGTTATCAAATGGTTATCAGAAGGCTATAAGAGGGTTATCGACTTTTAAATTTGCTACTTTTGCAACTTAGAAAATGTAGTAACATGGATAATAGTATCATAAATTTTTTGTTATTTTTGCAAGCACCCGTTTATTTTATTTACTTATTTCATAATTTACAGTATTATTCAATAAGATTTTCTAATTTTAGAAATAACTTTAATGAATAAATTAGCATTTAATAGTAAATTAAATAAGAGAACAATTCTCCTAAAATTTAGCCCAAGTATTAGTAAATTACCAAAATAATCAAACACATGACCTATGGGGATCGAAATTCATCAATCGAGAAGATCGAAAATGTGGTTTTCCATTCAAACTCGCTTATGAGATCCGACCATGAGATGAACTTTTCAAACCCAATCAAGTGCTTTTTCGGTGACCAGATCTGGTTTGGAGCAGTTGAGAAGACTAGATGATATGAGATTCGTGGAGAGTCTGCTTCATGTCACACCCAACCTTGAGCACCTGCATGCTTGGCCCGAGATGTGGCGTGATGTCAGTTCAAGCCATTCACCTCTGAAACAACTTCAACTGACCCTTGACATGAATATATGAAACATCAAAACATTTGTTATTGAAAGTCTTTAAACTTTGAAATGACTGAAAAGCTGTAGTGTAACCCATTTGAAATGTCTTTTATAAATACCAATTACAATGTAAGACATGTAAATATTTCTAATAAATCATTTCCTTTCTCAATTGAAAACTAAATTGGTCTAGAAGCTGTAAGTTCAGCATACAGAGAATTACAATTTGTACCTGAAAAGAGGGCAACCATTTTGAAAGAGTGTGAGCTAAACGAGCCGAATGAGTGATAGATTTTTAAATAACTTTTCATAAACCTTTAGAACTGATAATTCATAAATCCTTGAAACAGTAAACGTTAAATCATAACATGAAACTTTAATTCTTAAAGTTTAGAAACAGTAACATAAATCTTGGTTTTTTCTGCTCGAAACCCAAGTATTTAATCCTGGGAGGTAGTGGAGATTACTCAACATCAACTCTGATCCTGTCCCGTTACGAGTAATTTAATCCTGCCCCATCACGAGTAAATTTTAAGCCTGCCCAGTCAAGAGTAATTTTATGTTTGCCCCGTAATGAGTAAATTTTTTAGATAGCTTGGTTTTGATAAAACATTTATAAACCATAAATCTTAAACTTCTTTTCGTAAGCTTTTTTCCATAAAGTATGCATTGATAAACTCATTTTCCGATAAACTTAAACATACATTAATAAACAATATGCTTGAAAGACTTTTCATAACATAACTTAAACATTTAACATAAATCATGGCTTGAAATAACTTTAACAAATCATTTTTCACTCATAATACTTCAGTTGATCTTAAATCGAAAATTTTCTTTGAAGTCTCCTTTTCTTGAAAAATTCATATTTAATCTTTAATTAACCATTTGATCATGAAAATATATAAAACTTCCCTTAAAAATTTTCAAAAATATAAAAACAACTAAAACAACCCAAAGACAACCTTTTGAGGCCCACTGACAAGGTGAAAAGGGCTTGGTGCGTGCGCATGACCTGAGGCCTTGCTACGTGCTAACCTCACTGAGGTGGGCCACACGCTGCGTGCTAACCTCATAATGAGGGTTGCCGCATGTGTCATGGCTGCTTGCTCATCATGCCCTTACTATGCTCTCTACACTCATTGTGCGTTGTGCACAACCTACTAACCTCTTTTCACAAATCATGTGTGTTAAACACAGCCTAACATAACCTCTATGGACTAAACGCATGCTCATCTTGCCTAAACATGCCTGACACTAACCTACTGTCTGGAATCTTATTTTCTTCAAGAAACATGACTCGACTTTGAAAAATCATAAAGTTAAATCCATAAATCTTTTGACAAAACTTCCTTCTACAATCGTGCTCGAAAAGTTCTTAAATTTCTTACCTCAAAATTTTAGAATGAAACTCCATTTTATGAACTTTGTATCTTTCTGGAAGTCCACCTTGCTTAGATTTATCAAAAAACTGACCTTCTTGTCTTCTCTTAAATAAAACACAAATCTTTTCACATCCAATTTGCACAGCAGTGCTCCTCAATAAACTACACACAATTATGAAATTTTGGAAGTTATTTCAAGTATTTTACACGAGTGAGTTGTGAGAAACCCTTGGTTGAAGTTACCTATTTATAGAAATCCTTGTATGAAACTCAATTGACACCTCATACTTGCTTAAATCCACCACTTAATCTCCTTGTTACACCTTTTGCTTCTACTCCACCTTTTTCTTGGCCCAAAAAATGCATGTAAAGTAATAAGGACACTTGGATTAGTTTTAAAGCGATTGCCATAAGCTTGCCATGTAGATGTCCAAAATGCCTAGCTAACCTCTATGAGTTCCTTGCATAACATGCTTCTCACCTAACACCAAACTACCAGCCTTCTTGCCTAAGTAACATATAAGAAATACCCTTACACGTCTAATAACACTCTATTAAAGGTTCTTCTCACCTAAGCATAAATAACAAGCCTTAGTCGCCCAACATGTTCTGGCTAACCTTACAAGCTATCTCGCCAAACTCACAACCTCTAAACCCTTCTTCTCACCTAACATGTCCAAGATTTGCCAAGCCATATAACCTCTAATTCCTTCCTTACCCCTAGCAAGCCATTCCACACTAACCTCTAATCAACCATTTCACCTAACAACTATGCATCCTTAAACACCCATGTCTTCTTTTTGGAGGTTACTTCCATACTTTTGCCACCTAGCATCTATATCGAAACTTCTAAATAGTATCATTTAGAGGTTATTTAATGTCCCTTGGTGGCCCATCCTAACCTCTAAACACCTAATATTTATTTCTTTGACACTTAGCAAATTTATTTTCAAACTTTTCCTTTCTTGATCATATTTTTCTTATCTTTGCCAGGACTTAACAAGTTCCAATGGTCTTAGAAAATTTTGGGTTTCAAACACTTCGCCTTTGCCTCCTTCTCCATCTTATTTTGCCCACTACGTGAGGCTCATCTTTCGTTAATGAAAGCGAAAGGCTAGACTAAAGCAGAATCGTACGTTCAGAGGGAAGTCCCATACTAGTCAAATCGAGATTCGTTCTTCGTGAGATCATCGTAGGTCTTTTTTATTTCAAAGGTCATTCTACAGTGACGTCGATATGAATGGAGAGGTGTGTGAGACTTTGATTGTGGTGGAGGATTTAAGGGAAAGTGTTTGGATCAAAGGCATCTAATGGGATGTGAGCAAGTGTAATTCGCATTAGATTCCAATAGATTTAGATGAATCTTTGCGAATGAGCTTGAGGGTGCACTTACAAAGCTTTTTTCCAGCAAGATGTTTTGCAATTGGAGCAAGTGCTAACAACTTCTTGTTCTCCTTTTCTTTGTCCTTTTGACATGACTTCTTTACATTGTTATCATTTTCCATTGTTTCCATAAGAGGATTAAAGATGGAACTGCTAGAGAAAATTGGATTATAGATGAATTGAAGACGAAGACTGTTGCAGCTTGAGTTTTTTTTTTCTTTTCTTTTTCAGATTGGATCTGATGGAAAACGAGAAAATGTGTAGTGGAATAAGGATCAAGTTTTTACTCTAATTGCAACTAAATAATTTAGTAATTAACATGCATTACAGCCCTAATTGAAACAAAGATATGGTTAATAGAAAAATTCACCTTTAATGCTTTTCTATCATTGTAATCTTCTTATGAATTCTTCACAATCTCCTCATGAACTTGAAGCCAAGACTACAACTAGTGTTGACCCGCTATTCTTCAAGACATCGAATCAGATTGTGGAACCGAAGAAATTGGAGAGAGATGTAATTTTGTTTAGGAAGAATTTTTCTTTTTGAGATTTTGGTGGAGGGAAAAGGAGTTTTTGGTTTATTTTGCAATTCCAAATTACAAAATAATATCTCACCCAAAAAACAAACAGTCCTTTTTCCCATTTGCACTAAAATAATTTTTTAAGCTAACTACATGCAAGCATGTAATGCCTTCCTTCATCTCAACACTTAGATTCCACTAACTATTAGTTGGTTAGGTGTCTTGTATGCATGATGCCACTTGCAAATCACATGCATGTCATAAGCATGTGATAGGTTTCTCTTTCTTTACCTAATTCGAACAATTTGAATTATTCCATCATAATGTTTTAAGTTGATTCCTTGTGAGCTAGCGGTAGAACCTAATAGACCTATAGATCATGGCCTCCAACGATCCAAGATTAATTGGCTAAACTCTTTAAACCAAGTTAATCAACCTTCGTTAACTAATGGGTCATTCCACTAAAGTCCCGTGGCTGCTCTACCCTCACTATAGATATATTTGTGTCCATGTGATATAACCATAATAAGTAAGTTAGACCTTCACAGGTTGTTCATAACCTCGGTTGGGTTAAAGTATCATTTAACCCTCGAGACTACATCTTGCTTCTTGAGTCCCACTGATCCACTATTGAACAATTGGTTTAAGGTCCAACTTCTAAACTCAATCCCTCTCTGACCAATGAGAGGGTAGGGCCCCTTTTCAAGATATGGGTTCAATCATTAAGGGAACAACCTATCTATTAACCCTAAAGCAGGTAGAAGTGAATTTCGTCTTCCACTTTATGTGGTCTTACCCCTAAAATGGGAGGCTTATTGGACTAGCTTTGTTGAGCTACCTTCACCTATGTAGATCTAAAGATAATTCTGTGTGAACAGAAGTTCATAGTTAGCTTAGAATTAAGATTAAGTTATACTGAATATCTATAAACGAAATAGTCAGTTTTATTTAAAACCAACGGTGTTATAACCTAAAAGCGACTATTTCATGGTTCTAGTCTTATGTAAACTCTTTACATATAATGCCCCTACTTCCACGTCTCTACATGAACGATTCAGGATCACATCATTTGTACTAACTACAAAGCGAGCTGCATCCATAGTGTCCCAAGAATAAGGTGCCCAACCATATTCGTATCTATAGACTATTTATGCTATATACTAGAACTTGATCCACGTTTATGTCTCTACATAAAGTTCAAGTTTACTCAATAATAGCCTCAGGTCATTAGTTTATCGGCTTTAAGATTATAGTATCAATAATGACTTTATTGAATAAAATATGATAACAAAGTACGAGTTTTAGGACAAAATTCCAACAGGATCGACATTTGAAAATAATTTTTGCTTTCAAATTGTTGGAAGCAAATGTCGATTCTATGCGAGCTCGGTGCTAGATCGCCTATATCGGTTGCTCCCCAAGGTTAACATAACTTTTCAAACCCAAGCGTGCACATGCAGAAGTAAGGAATGTAATCAAAGGAAAATGCTCAGAATAAAAAATAAAGGGTTTTTGGAAATCAAAAGTACAACACCACACTCAAAATCTTTTCTTTAATATATATATATATAAAGAATAATCATTTAAAACTATAAAATGTATTAAATATATCATTATAACTATAAACGGTTTACAATATTTATAGTCATCAAAATAATAATTATTATTATGATTAATTTTCAATTGTAGCATTAATTATAAATTACAATGACAGTCATTCCTAACGACATGTAGTTGGTAAGGTCGTTTAAAGAGTAATCATGCACAATATATACTAATTATTATGGAAAATGGAACACTAGTTGCAAGTGAAAAGAATTAGGAAAAGGTTAGAGACTTACAAATTTAACTTAACAAAAGATTGTTTATAAAGACCCTTACTTATTACCTTAGTGTGGAAGGGTGTCGAACTAGGAAAGATGGTTAGACAAACTAAAAAGCATTAAAAGGTTAAGCCAAAATTTTAAAGAATTATGTTGTGATAAGTAACAAAGTATATTCTAAGTTGTTCCAACTCAAGATAATAGAATATGGGTAAAAACTACTTAATTAATGAAAGTGAGACAAGAGTAATTGGGCATTTGAGGGTTTTCTTTATAATTGGGATCTAAAAATTCAAAGTAAAAATTGAGAGGTTTTAAATATTCTTGGTCAAATTAATTTTGGGATCAAATTGCTTGAACAACAAAATTAATTTGTTTAAGATTCACACCTTTTCAGATAGCAAGAATCAAACAAATAGGCATAAAAAAAATTATTCTTTGGTACATCATTTGATTAATAAAAAATATAGGCCATGAATATTTATTCCAAGAAATAGCAAAGCAAAAGATTGTCGAACACAATGCTAGAAAATAGTGCTAGAAAATAAAAAATAATCATTTGTTACTTTGAATTCACAAAGGGGCATATTGCATACTTTGAATTAACTGACAAATTGAGTTCAAGAAAATTAAATTGGCAAAGAGAAAAGATGTCATTGAACACAATTTGCAGCGAATTTAAAGTAATTCTAGCATCTCAATTCAAACTATGAATAAGAATCTTCAAAGAATAAAAAATTATCGAAAACAATTCTAATTTTATTTCTCTAATATGAATACATTACATACAAAAGCAAAACCTTTCTGGAATTTACATAATTATTACTTCAAGAAGATGAATTACAAACAATTTTACAAGAGAATAAAGTAACAGCTCTTGAAGAAATAAGACATAAATTACACAAACTCTTGCAAAAAAAAAAAGAGTAAAAATCCTCAAAAGAAAACTCAACCCACTACTCTTTACCTAACATAAGTCTTACCCCTCCATGAGAACCAATAAAATTGATGAAGTTTTATAGATTTGGAAATGGATTCATAATGATCTTTGAGAGAGTTTTGAGGTATTTTACACACGGTTTTTTAAGTGATTGAATGGAGTTACGAAAGTTATTTACATGATCTTAGAGCGGTGAAAATGTCACTTTCGGTGAAAGTCTTGGGTCAGATTTGGAATTTAACGTGAATAAAAAAGAAATGAAAAATTGCAGAGGATAGCATTTTGATAATATGATATAGCAAATATAGCATATTGTTTTAGAATTTTGCAAAAGTGGCAAAATTTTAACTTATAAAAATACTCTCCATCTTAAATTTGTTATTATTCCTAAACTACCCTTCAATAACTTATTTCATTCCTGTTTTTAATGTCCTACTTATTATTTATTTATTCTCTCATTTTTAAGGCCCTAATTATTTATTTATTCTTATATGAGAAAAACTATTTGTTCTTTCTATCTTAATCTTGATTTTAGAATATCAATAGTACAATAATTACAATATGAAATATAATGGTTATTGATCAAAGTAATTTAACTTCATTTGTGATTTTATTTTACTTTCTTTGATGTGTATTTTGAGTTTCAAATGATTTTGTTTTATTTTTTTACATTGATTTTGTTTTGGTTTTACTTTGTCTCAATTTTGTATATCAGTGTTGTGATATACTTATATTATATATATTAATTGGTTTATATACTTACTACGTGATTTTCATTTTTTTTCAAATTTTATGCAGTTCATTATAGTATTATTACGTATATGAATGATATAACTAAGTGTTCATTATCAATTATATCATCAATATATTGTTAAAGCATATCGGTAAAGTGAATCTTTATTAAATATATGAATCAAGTTTACAAGTGTATATCAGTTGTATAAACAGGACTTTAAGCTTATCAAGTGTATTTAATCAATCAAATGTATAAGTGAAGAATATAAGTGTATCTGCAGTGCATCGGGTGTATCAAACATATGATGTACATCAAATATATCAAATTTGTTGAGTATACCAATGAAGCATAACAAGTTTAAGCAGCGTATCAAGTGTATCAAACTTATAAGTGAAGCCTTAAGTGTATCAAACTAATCAAGTGTATAAAGGTCTAAGGGGTATCAAGTGTATCAAGAAGAATCAAGTGTAACGCGGAGTATTATGTATATCAAGATCTTTCAGGTGTGTATCAAAAGGTATCGAGTTTATCAAAGAGTATCAGGTGCATTAAGTGTATTTATAAAATGTATTAGGTGTATCAAGAAGTATCAAGTGTATCAAGGGTTATTAGGTGTATCAAATGTGTATTAAGATGTATCAAATATATATTAGTAATGAGGGCATTTGTGACATTTTACCTATTGATGTGTGGGCTGGGCTTTGTTTTTGCCATTTTCGCAAATAATAAAGTATGTCTGCTATGGACTTATTTATTATAACTTGTGTTTGCCATTTTTGCAAGTGTCCCAAAAGAAATAATGTGTGTTGGACTCGAATCGACAACATGAAGGACGCATAGAACACAGGAAGCCGACACATGGCAGAAAATGAATGGTGGAAGATGCGAAATACGTGCGCATGTGAGAGTTGAGGAATTCAAAACTATTTCACATCAAGTGAGGTTTGAACATGCGCGCTGAGGGTCGAATTGAACAAAAACGATAGCATTTTGGTGATTGAAAATGAGAAAGAAGAGAAACATGGCTTGGATTCTAACCGGTGAGGTTGAGGTCGTTGATGGATGTGCATGCTATTCTTTTCGTAAGGTTCCAAATATTTGCAACTTTGCCCCTCCAATTTCAAAATGCTCTATCTTTGTAGTTCAGGCAACGTTTATGTGACGACCCGGACTTTTCTGACTGACCGTCTAAGTCGTCAATTTGACACCAAACCGTTTGTTGACGAAAGACATAGTAACTTTAATTGAAACCATATGAAATCGAAGAAAAACATTTAATCGGGCCCTATTTCAAAATATGAACTTTTAAAGTACTGTTTACAAAACTTTAACTATTTGTAAATTCAGTCCAACAAAACGTTTATAAAAAATCGTCAGCGGAAGCAGTTTAAAGGACAATCCTCTATGGCCATTCACGAGTCCTTCTTGTCCCTCGTCGGTCTGCCCCTCGTGTTACCTTTGCCTGAAAAGTTAAACATAAAAAGGGGTGAGTATTAATATACTCAGTAAGGGACCCACTACTGGTCCCGTTCGGGGAAAAATAAATTATTAGTATCCTATGGTGTACCCTGCACAGTCACAGTCTAGTGATCCCGAAGGATGCACATATCAGTCTAGTGCTCCCGAAGGATGCACAT
>CM046885.1:3799256-3847396 GCA_025688845.1 Cucumis hystrix | reverse complement strand
CCGAAGGATGCACATATCAGTCTAGTGCTCCCGAAGGATGCACATATAGGGGATAATCCCGAAGGACACCCGCAGGGTAACTATCCACTAGGAAAACTAATAATTTATCCCCTCAGTCCATTCTATACTTCTTAACAGTCAATTTACAACTCAATCAAACGTCCTAATCACGTGAACTTTCTCCTTAACCTCAAACAACCATTTTTGTTCCAATTCAACCCGAGGACTGTCACCAACACGTTAATACATCAGTCGACAGCAAAACCAACCATGACATTCACTTCAATCTAAAATAGCACGACCATGATTTCTTTTCCGTTCACAATACATCCTCATAGTCGTCTACCAGGCATTCAATTTACACAACAGTCTACTCGTTCAAGTCACACATTATATAATCACGTCTACGATATCCAGACATTTCCGCACCCTTACATTTGCACATATATATATACAACCAGTCATAACATACTATCAACCACAAATCCACATTCAAACATACACCTCAAAATCATTATTTCTCCGCAGTACAACAGCACGAAACATACAGCCAACACATTCAATTAACATTTATGCACGAAACATACAGCCAACACATTCAATTAACATTTATTGAGTCCAGTAGAAAGTCCCTTACTTCACTCTTATGCGACTTCTTCGATCGAACTAAGTCCAATAAACCAAATCCCAAGTCGATGGAAAATCGAACTCCACTTCAATCCTCTGGAAAATTTCAGCACATTAAGCTCAACGGTTAACATTTAACGATAGGTACAACGGAACCCACACTTTATCCTTACCCAAATCTATCACCCAAAGGTCCACGGCTGGGCGGAGAGAGACGGCGGCGCGTGGGTTACCGCCGGGGGATGGGTCACGGCCCGCCGTGGGTCACGGCGGCGCGTGGGTCACGGCGGCGCGTGGGGTCGCGGCAGCGCGTGGAGTCGCGGCGGCACGTGGAGGGCAGCGGGCGGCAGAACGTGCAGATCCGGCGTCGGCGTGCGGCTGGGGAACGGCGGGACGTGTAGATCTGGCGTCGGCGTGCGGCTGGGGAACTATTTCGCCGGTCGGACGAAAGGAAAGGGCAGATCTGGCGTCGGCGTGCGGCTGGGGAACGGTTTCGCCGGTCGGACGAAAGGAAAGGGCAGATCTGGCGTCGGAGTGCGGCTGGACGGCAGCTTCGTGAGGCTTCGCGAACGGACGGGTTCGGCTGGGTTTGGCTGCGGCTGCGGACGGAGAGACGACGGAGACACGGACGGCGTCGGACGCAGCGGTGCAAGGCTTCGCGAAGCGGACGGTTGGCGCGAGGAAGGGACGGATCTGGGCAGACGGCCGGACTTCGCGGCTGAGACGGACGGCTGTATGCGGCTGGGTTTCGCGGCGCGGCTGCTGCGGCTACCCAGGCTTCACCGGACGGACGGGAAGGAGGACAGGGGTGGGGCGGCCGGCTGGGGAAAGAGGAAGAAGGAGAAGAGAAAAATGGAGGAAGGGGGGGGGGCCTGCACGCGGGGAAGAAGAAGGGAAAAAAAGAGAAAAGAAAAAAAAAGAAAAAGAAAAAGAAAAGGAAAAAAAGAAAAAATTTAAAATTAAATAATTATTTAATTTTAATAATAAAATAATATTATTTTATTATTAACCTTTTTTTTTTTTTTTTTTTCTTTTTCTTTCAAGGGCGTTACAGTTTAAAGTGCTTTTCATTGCATTAGATTCGTAGTAGAGTCTACTATCACATTCTGCACAAAAATATCAACATAACAAATATATATACAATATGGATCAAGATAAGCTAATAATAAAGGGGTAAAAAAATGCCCCAACAAATCTTTAAAAAAAAACTCCAAATTAGATCCAAAATTAAGTTATCAAAACTTCAACTTTTATAGGTAAAACCAACATTAAACACATGCAATTAATGATCCTTTACACTTAGTCTAATTCAATGGATACACTTCACAAATTAACATTAACCTTAGACTATGCAAATAGCTTACCATCACAAACAATATCACACAGTAATCCAACCTTTAATTGGTAATCCAGTAGAAAAACCTTTACCAATCACAAACATATCACACAATAATCCAATCTTCAAGGCAGCGAGGTTAAACCAATCGCCAACCTAGTGATGCAAGGTTGTGCCACCATTTTCGGGTCAAGTGAGCCCAATACCTAACAGCCCATTGCGTCAAATTTTTCTATTATAACCCCTTTTATTGTGTAGACTTCCTTCACCGCATATAGGGTAAGCCCTCATTCCATTCACCTTTTATGTATATGAATATTCCTTAAGTGAAAAACAAGTTGAAAATCCAAGTGTAAATTCTTTATGGGTCGAATCATTTTTATGAGAAAATTTAGAAGCAATTTTATTTTGGTGATAATTAGGAAATTTAATAAGTGGTGGAAAAACAAAGAAAATGGCCACACTTAAAGTTTGGTTTTGAGTTGAGGGCATAAAGGTCATTTCATAGCTCAAATAAAAGAAAAAGAAAAAGAAAAGAGGTAAGAAAGATCTTAACTCTCTTTTTTTCCTTCCCTACTTCTAGAGTTTTATTCTTCTTCTCATTGGTGAAAGTCAACCGTCACCCCTCTCCATCTATCTAGAATTTTCTTTCACTTCCATATCTATCTCGTTTCTTCACGCTAATACCATCAGCTTGAAATCGCCACCGATCATTGAGCTTGTTGGTTTTTCTTTGCCCAGCTCATGTAGTACCATGCATTCACGTCCAACCTGAGATGTCGATTCCAAACGCGAGTAGAAATTTGGTTATTTTTCACACCCACCCCTTCAACGACCGTGCACAATAACTTGCTGAAAATCAACTCAGTCGCTATTCATATCCATTCTTCATTTAGATCTGCCACTTAACGTAAGATCCGTTCAGGGTTGTTTCAAGGTGATTTTTTATTACCCATTAAGTTTTGACTTGATTTTCACAATGTCCAATATATTTTGATGCTAGATTCAAAGTTTAGAAGAGTTTGAGCCGCTGTCCAGCTATTTAGAAGCTTAAAATTTGAAGTTTTTGCATAACTTGGGTAAGATTATAAGCTTTTTTTAGTCGATTTTGAGTACCCATCTAATCTTAGCTTTAGTAACCAATGATGGTGGATGGTTAATTTCAAACTTAGATGAGGGTTAGGATGTTTCCATTGAAGTTAATAGTATTTTGTTGAGTTCTTGGTAAGGTTTGGAGTAACTTTATTGAGTTTTTTCTTAGAGTTCTTAAATGTCCATTATGTTAAAGCATTAAAATTGAAGTACCCATTATACTTCGGTCCTAAAGTTGAATGTTAGAGGTTGAAAATGAGCGTTTCATTAACTAGGAGTTCGTTTGGGTGTTACTGATATAAGGTTCGAAATATAAATAGTTTGGGTGATCTTAGGAAGTGTTTAAGTTTTTTCACTCATGGTAATATAATGGATATAAATTCCAAGCATCATTGATAATAGGGGTAAAAGTGTATCTACATAAAAGATTTGTTATGTTTGAATTAAGTTGGATGCTTAAGGTGCGAAGAGTTTAAGTTTGAAGTTACGGGTCCAAAAGTGGAATTATAACCTAAATTAAAGCATGTAGGAAATGATACAAGTTTAATAAGGGAAGTGGAAATTCGACTCATTGAACCATAAATAGCTTGAGTTGTCAGAATGAAGTGTTTTAGAGGTAGTTGTGACATCTTGATATGTGAAGATAACTGAGGGACATTGAACGTTGTTTTAGGCCAAATTGAAGTGGAAAAGCGTATAATCTCAGGGGATCGAGTTATCGACTGTGAGTGGCTCATTTTCAAGTTTTCTTTGAATTTATACATATTATTTCATGATATCGCTTCTACCATAACTTAAAATTTTTATGAATATGTTTTATTTATGTTTAAACGATATATTTACTAATCATGATTTAAGAAATTTGTATGGCATGAATTTTATAAAATTATGTTTCAAGTTCTGAGTGTACTTCGTTATTAAAATATGACTATCCAATTTTTATGATCAACGAGAAGGTGATTTCCCTAAGGCTACTTGAGTGTGTTTCTGTAGCACCATCTATGGTAATCAGAGGGTTCTGAGGCTAAAAGAGGTCGTGCCAAAAGATTCAAGGATCTGAGCCTAGGTGAGGACATGGATGGAGGATTGTGATTTGTTTTCGTGACTAGCTTAACCCATGATGGGTGGCTTTATGTGCACATAGAAGTAGATATGGAGGTTGTTACCGTGGTAGGTGCTAAGTATGCATGAGCTCAATTTGGCTACGTATTTTTTTGTTGATATAGATCACGTGTGAGCTATTATCGACTGTGTATTTAGTATTCTTCCATGGTTGGATTGGATGGAGGTTGTTACTATGGCAGGTACTAAATATGCATGAGCTCAATCTGACGGTGTGTTTTCTTATGGATATGGATCATGTGTGAGCTATTATAGACAATGTATTCAGTATTCTACCATGGTTAGATTGGATGGAGGTTACGATCGTCATGGGTACTGTCACACCTAAAATCGTACTGCGACGATAATGTCGAAGTAGTAGGAATAGGATGTGAGTTTGTTACAACCTTGAAATTTTCTTATTGAAAAATCTTACACGTTAACCCCTGTCAAATCATATTTGACATTTTCATCACCAGACCTTGCTTCCCGCCTAACCCAAACCGCGAATAACTTCAACCACTTAATCATTTCTCGTGAATAACCTTGTCGCATGGTTATATTTTTACTATAAGAAACTTTCCACGTGAACTAACCAACTTTTACTTCTTAACTTACGCGAAGACTTTTTCTCTTCTTATCGCACAACTTTTTTCGCGAACTACCCACTTTAACATAAAAACATATACTTTAATCATAACGGATTTCTTCAAACGCCAACTTCTTAATACTTAGCCGAATTTTACTTCCTTGCCCAAGTTAGAAATGGGTCTCACAATTCTTTCCCTCTTAAGAAATTTTGTCCTCGAAATTTATACAATAATAAAATAACGCAAAAAAAAAAAAAACTTTTTATTACTTTAACTTTCAGAATTACAGCCTTATAACATTAAAATTACAGTTTCTTGTTCTTTTGACTTCCTTCTTCTCCTTTCTTGCCTAAGGGACGGCTTGATCTTTTAAGCCCAAACTCTTGTCCATTTGTAGAGTTGCGCCCACCAATTGTGCGTAGTCACTCTTTATCAAAATCAGGACAATAAGTGTCTTGATCTCATTTCACAAGTCGTTTACAAAACGTTTGCATCTTTCTCCTTCATCTACGATTAATATTAAGGCGTATTTCACCAATCTTGTGAATTTCCTCTTATATTCAGCAACCGAAAGTATTTTATGTTCCTAATAGGGGAACTCATCTATCTTTTCTTCTATATACGCCACTGGAAAATATTTGACATTAAGTATTGTCTTAAAGTCTTCCAAATTCACCCTAACTCGTCTACTTTCCTCCAAGATCCACCAGTCTTCAGCCTCTTCTTGTAATAAAAATGTAGCTAGATCCACCCTTCTTTCTTCCGAACACTGCATAACACGAAAGCACTTCTCCAATGTCCATAGCCATTTTTCAGCTTCTTCTAGTTTAGTTGTTCCACCAAACTCAGTAGCTCTTAGCGCTTTCAACCTTTTTATTCCAAAATTTTCCTCAGGCTATGGCAATAAAACATCAAGGTTTACAGAATAAGCTTCTAAATTCATCGTTATTCCAAATCATCCAACAAATACTCAACTTTTAGCTCATTCAATTTAATTTTTTTTTATGTTTTTCCGAAGAACGTATCGCTTTGATACCAAATTGTCACACTCCAAACCGTACTGCGACGATAATGTCGAAGTAGTAGGAATAGGATGCAAGTTTGTTACAACTTTGAAATTTTCTTATCGCAAAATCTTACACATTAACCTCTATCAAATCAAATTTGACATTTTCATTGCCAGACCTTGCTTCCCGCCTAACCCAAACCGTGAATAACTTCAACCACTTAATCATTTCTCATGAATCACCTTATCACGTGGTTATATTAATTTTACTATAGAAATCTTCCACGTGAACTAACCAACTTTTACCTCTTAACTTATGTGAAGACTTTTTCTCTTCTTATCGTACAACTTCTTTGGACAACTACCCACTTAAACGCAACGTCGCTAAACTAGTAGCACTTCAACATTTCAACAAAACTCTCATCATCCTCTCCTTAGTTACCCAAATCCTCTTAGAGCCCTTAAACTAACTTAGTCATGCATAAACTCTTCTAAGTTCTCCAGCTCCTGCTTAAAACTTCACATATGTAGATTTAATATTAACCTAGCCATGCTTAAATCCTTAATCTTACATGTTAACCTCTGTCAAATCAAATTTGACATTTTCATCATCAGACCTTGCTTCTTGCCCAACCCAAACAGCGAATAACTTCAACCAGTTAATCATTTCTGGCAAATAACCTTATCGCGTGGTTATATTTTTACCATAAGAAACCTTCCACGTGAACTAACCAACTTTTACTTCTTAACTTACACGAAGTCTTTTTCTCTTCTTATCGCACAACTTCTTTCACGAACTACCTATTTAAACGTAAAAACGTATACTTTAACCATAAAAGATTTTATCACTTAATCCTTTCTGCAGATTTATTCAAATGCCAACTTCTTAATACTTTGCCGAATTTAATTCCTTACCCAAATTAGAAATAGGTCTCACAGGTACTAAATATGCTTGAGCTAGGTTTGATCGCATGATCCCTTGATCATGTGTGAGCTATTCTTAGCATGTATACTTGATGCTTTGCTATGGTTGGATTGGGTATAGGTTTGTTGGCTTTGCTTGTGATTTATAATATTATGTGATGATGGCGTTTTAACTATTATTTCATTATCAGTACATATTTATAAATTTTTAAAACATGTTTTACGAGTTTTGCTTCTAAAATCTTTCCACCCCCTCTTTTTTTTTCCCACTTTTTTTTTTTTTCCCCCCCCCCCCCCCCCTCTCTCTAGGTAGCAGTCAAGGACCAAGCATTCTTTGAGCTCTCCATCACCATTTGTAGATTCCCATTTCTTTTGTATATATATACTTAAAATCTTGTATTGCAGTATGGGGTTGTTAGTGGTAGTGAGGGTCATGCTATAGATATGTGTTGAGAGTTATATTAATTGATTTTACTCCTTTTGTAACCAAATTCATAGTTGGATATAAACTTTGATTAAGAACTAGTCTGGATGAGTATATGGTGAGACACACTCGTGGTGATTGTGTCTGAAGATCTTTTATGTATATAGAAGTGAAAAATAAAATCTCCTTTTTTTCAGGTTTGGCTAACTAATATGTTAGCGGAGGTGCTATCTAAATTTCTGTAGAATTTTATATATTTCTTGTTCCCTTGACTTTTAGATTAAAAAATAGTGTCTTCAAAAAGCATTTTAATGTCGCGATCTAGGTTACAGGGAAAATCCTAGATCAAGCTTTGACATAGGGTCTGACGCGTAGGGTGAATCGCATTCCAAGTTTCATAACACCCCTAATCGTGCGAGTGATCCCATAGGAATAACCTTAATCATGCAAGTGACCCCATAGATAGAACACAATACAGGTGGGGTAAAAAGCTTAACAACCAAAGTTAACAGACACACCACAGTCCAAAAGCATGTAACAATCAACATAAACGTGACAAGAATTAACAGTTATAACAATCCATAAACATAACAATCCATAAAGCATGAAATCCATAAATCATGCTTAATAATCACATTACTGTATTGTGTTCCTATCTAATGCATAATTCATAAATTAATGCTTAATCCACATTTACTCAAACCAACTATGCACTTTAGCTAACATCAATGCATAATCCATGAACGCATGCAGTTTCTTAAATTTAATTCAAAGGTCCAATAGTAGAATCTCTCACCTGAGATTAACTAAAAATAATCCTTGGTTGACAATAAATTTTTCACAATTAATTGAGTCCTAGACAAAAAGGGAAAATTTTAATAACTTACTTAATAAAAATAACATTGGCCAATCTCTAAATTTTCCCAAATTAACTTATCGAAAATTTATGGTTGAAATCAATTCAACTGGAAAAAAATTCGAAGTTGAAATCTCCAAAACTACCTAATTGAACCTTTAATTTAACTTGAATGGGTGAAGAAAAAACTCCAAATTAAATCCAAAAGTTAATTTATCAAAACTTTAACTTTTATAGTAAAACCCACAACAAACATGTGCAATTAATTATCATCATTTACAGCTTAGCCTAATCCACTGGCCACCCTTGACAAATTAACATTAACCTTAGACTATGCAGACAACTTATCATCACAAACATATCGCACAGTAATCCAACCCTCAATTGGAGATCCTGTGGAAGAACCCTTAACTTTAATGTTATGCTAAGTTCCTTGCCGCAAACGAGAACATAATTCCACCTCTGCATAACCAAAATTAAATTATCAATTTTTGCAAACAAATTACTAATTTAATTATCTTAGCTTACCAAATTTACCCAAATGGAGGTAAAAAATTCTCTTAACCTAGATGAAAAAATTCACCACTTGAATCCTCATGCCTTTCAATTAAAGGCATGCAACCAAAATCAATTCCAATAATAAAACTTCAGTTAGAGTCTCAATTGACCTCTAATAGATATTAAAATCCCACAATAAAGATTCAAAACACAAACATAAACTCACCAAATCAAGACCGATGAGCAACGACGGTAAAAGGTAGTGGCAGATAGCTCTGATCTGGTAAGAGAGTCAACGACTAAGGTTATCTTAGGGAAGAAGATGAACAACATTTTCTTCTTCTTTTCTTTTCAATTTACACATTCTAATCCCATTTATAAACCCAAATAATAATAATAATATTTATCATCATTATTTCCTTTTCCTTTTACAATATATATAATACATATACATACATACATACGAACATACATACATACATATATATATATATATATATATATTCCCATTCTCTTTCCTCAATCAATTACTTAAATGTACGAAACCTTAGACATTAATAACCATTAATAATAATACTTCTTTATTATTATTATTACTAGGGTTTTTTTTTCAAAAATTGAACAAAGCACAAAAATATTTACACCGTATAGAACAATTTTAAAACAGAAGAAGCCCACAAGGCCACAACGTGTAATAACAAAAATATCTCCACAATTAATTAGTCACACATGAGTGAAAAAATGGTTTTGTACCCAGTTTAAATGATCTCTTAATTAGCAAGTCTAAACGATCTCGTAGCAAGTCTAAATGATGTTGTACCCTTGTACCAAGTCTAAATAATCTTGTACCCCTATACCTAGTCTAAGCGATCTTGTACCCAGTCTAAATGATCTCATACCAAGTCTAAACTATCTTGTACCCTTGTACCAAGCCTAAACGATCTTATACCAAGCCTAAACGATCTTGCACTCTTGTACCTAGTCTAAACAATCTTGTACTAAATCTAAACAATCTATTAGTGTCTATCAGTTTCTCATTGTCAATCTGGGATAGAAAACTAATCATTTAGATATTGGTACACAATCGTTTAGATCTTGTACCAATATCATTTAAATCTTGTACCAAGAAAAAAAAAAAAGATGAGAAATGAAGAAGAAGGAAGAAATACTAGAAGAGGAAGTGAAAAAATAGGGAAATATTTACATAAACAATCATAATATTGTAAACTAAATAAGAAGTAATAATATGAATAGTAGATGAATAAATCATAAAGAAGAAGAAGCAAAATAAGTAAAAAATTGTCCGCATTATCAAGAGCAAATCTGGTATTTATGAAAAACGTCTACTCCTCTCACGAACTCAAATGGGCCACCACTAGTAGTCACCTACTATCCACTAGACTCAGAATCGGTTGTCGGACCCGATTGATGAAGAAATTGAGATAGAGATTTGAGAGAGAGATGAAATTAGAAAGTATGATTTTTTTTTTTTTTTTTTTTGTGAGAGAGAGGTGGAAATATTAATTTCAATAAGTTAGGAAATGTTTTAGCAAAAAATTCAAAAGTTTTTTAAACTAAAATTTCAAAACTATTTTATAAAGAAATTACATGAAGAATGCATGCAATTACTTCACCATGGCCAACATCTAGAAATGCACTTACTCTTAGAGGGCTTGGTGTCATCCCCATGAGTCTCCATCTAGCCCACTAAGAGTTAGTGAGATTATCCAAAAGAATGTTGGATTTTCCCACTAACTTTAGTCAAGGGATAAAATGGTGATTTGATCATTCAAGTCAAAATCAAATTTTTACTTTTTCAAGTCAAAAATCAACATTTTGACTTTTTACAATTGTGGCCATCTTGACTAAATTCGACCTGTGCAGCATGAATCCACATTCATTTTCTCGAAATTCAAATCACATTTGAATTTATAGCTAGTCAAAATTTGACTTTTCAAAGTCAAAAGTCAACATTTTGACTTTTTACAACTTTGACCAATTCCATTAATTCCAAGCTTTTGAATATGAATGCACATTCATGTTTTTAATATTTAAACACAAAGCTCTATCTCAAACCGATAACCTGTGATTATATCACATATACTTATCGGTTTCTCTCTCCTTGCCTAACTCAAACAATTTGAAACGTTCCATCATATTGTTCTAAGTTTATTCCACATGAGCTAGCAAGGGAATCTAATGGACCTATAAATCATGGGCCCAACGATTCGAGATTAACTGGCTAAACCCTTTTAGACCATACTAATGAACATTTGTTAACTAACCAATCATTCCACTAAAGTCCTGTAGTTGCACTTCCCTCACTACAGATATGATCAGTAAGTTAATCTTTTCACAAGTTGTTTGTAACCTCAGTTAGGTCAAAATACCATTTGACCCTGACTATATTGCGTTCAAGACTTGGATTCAGTTCTCAAGGAAACAACCTATCTACTAACCCTATAGCGAGTAGGAGTAATTTTTGCCTTACACCCTATGTCCCTAACTATTCACCTGGTCTTACCCCTGAAATGATAGGCTTATTGGGCAAGCTGATGAGTTTCCCTCACCTATGCAAACCTAAGGATAATCCAGTATGAATAGGAGTTCATAGTTAGCTCATGGTTAAGATTAAGTTACCTAGGTTAATTGAAATAGTTTGTTTTAAATAATAGACGATGTTATAACGTAAAAGTGACTATTTCATGGTTCAGTCTTATGTAAACTCTTTACATAGGATGCCCTCACTATCATGTCTCTACATGAACGATTCAAGATCATATCGTTTATACTAATTACAAAACGAGCCGCATCAATAGTCTCCCCATAATAAGGTGTTCAACCTTATTCATAGTATACTATAGACGATTTAGGCTATATACTTAAACTTGATCCATGTTTATGTCTCTACATAAGTTCAAGTTTACTCAAAATTGCCTCAAAACCTTAGTTTATTGGATTTAAGATTATAGTACTCATTTTCTCAATAATGACTTTATTGAATAGAATATGATTACAAACTACGAGTTTTAGGATATAATTCCAACAATGAGTTCTCTCTCTTTGTGCTATTATTATTGTAGTTATGGTTTAAAGAGAGAAAACTACAACTTTCTATGTACTGATTGTACTAAATGCGTGTAAACCATTTGCCTTATTTGTATCAAGTGAGTAGTGCTTATGCGGTGTGCGCATAATGTGAATGGCGTCAAGTGGACGGTCGATGCAATAAGAAATGAAGGAATCAAGAAACTTTTCAGATGCTGTAGATCGAGTGAAAATCATAATATCTCAATTGAAAGATATTGGCAAGAGTGAATACCAGTAGGATTGGTAAGGGAAAAGATTCATGTTCTGGGTAGAAATGAATAATAGAAGTTAATGTGAGATTTTTATGACCTGTGAAATGAGGAGTTGGAAGACGAGTTTGAGAAAAGAAAATAATTTCTAAAATCTTCACTCACTAGGTATTTGACTTATGTGTTTATTTTTTTTTTCCCTAGGTGATCAGACGTTGAGGTCAAGTATGAAAATATAAGATGGATTGTAAAGTGGGAAAGTTGATTAATTTATCTGTGAAACCAAAATTTCTTAAACGTTTGGAATTCAAATCAAGGATAAGAAGAAATGAAATTTATAGAAAAAGAAGGTGAAAATACTTAGAATTTACGTTTAGGTTTGGGAAAAAGAGAAAACTTGGAAATATTGGCTAAGTTCACCTCTTGAAAGTAAGTTACGAGAAATTTAATTCACATATATATATATATATAAAAAGAATGGTAAGATTAAGATAAAGAAAAAAAAAGAAATAAATAAAAGAAATTTATTAAACTTTAATAAAAGAAAAGAAAACCAAGTCTGGCGTTAAAAATTCTTTTTTTAAAAAAAAAATTTACCATGGACAAAAGAAAAAGAAGAGAGAAAAGATAAGAAAAGTTAAAATATGGGTCTATTTATAGGCTCGACAATTTCAATTTCTAAAACATTTTGAATTATATTAAATCATTTTAAAAGAAATATAAAAAAAAATTCAAAAATAGAAAATTTTACAAAATATCTACAATCTATAGCAAATTCTATCACTAATAGTTATTGATATGTTATAGTGACAGAAGACTATCATTGATAAAATCTAAAATTTTGCTATAAATTGTAAATATTTTAATTTATTTTGCTATTTTTAAAAATGTCTCAAAATATAAAGATAAATATAAAATGTAGGTTATCTTATTTTTATTCTTAAAAAATTAAAAAGATTTTATTTGAAAATAAATTTTGAATTCACATTTGAAAATAATTAAAATTTCTAAATCGTTAAAAATCTAGATTTTATTTGTAATTTTAAATTAAAATTTAACCACACTATAAATTTTAGGTTAATTTTCATAAATATAACAAAACACTGAAATGTTTACGTCCCGTGTAAAAAAAATAAAAAAGTCCATGAAGTTGGTAGAAATTTTTCATAAATTCCAAATTTGTCTTTGATATTGCAGACGATTTGTCACTTCTTTTCTTCTTCTTTGCGATTTATTCATCTTCTCTTTTAGATTTATTTAGCTCCTCTTCAAGATTTTTTTTTTCATTCAATCTTTTATTTTTCTTTCTTTCTTCATCTATTGTCTTTCTTTCTTACAGCTTCGCTTCCTAAATATCAAGATCGTTTAAATATCACTTTGATATGATCTAAACAATCATTAGTCAACATGATCAACATGATCGTTTAGATTTGAACCATTTTTTTCATGTTAAAAATAATTACACGATCGTGTATCATTTCCTACACGATCGTGTATCACATATCATAATTGCTTAAAAGAAAAATTAAACGAAGCATTTATTTCATCATTAAAAAGAACTACGTGATCGTGTATGATAATCGTTTAAAAGAAGAATTACACGTGCATATATGGCCAATTAATCACATGTTGGCTGGGACATTTTTTGTATTTGTCATTGTGGGAACGTGAAATTTTTTCGTTTAAAAATTATTCTATACATTGTGAATATTTTTCACTTTGTTATATTTTTTAAAAACCCTTAAATTTTATACCAAATTCATTCCAAATTCAAAAAATTACCCAGCATACATGACCTCATTTTTTATAAAAAAAAAAATAAATTGGAGCTATAATCTTGATTTTATCACAAGATTGAGGGCTATAATTTATATAAAATTTAAATTTGGTCAATTCCTGATAAAACCCAAAACTTATCTCAAACTAAAGTTTGGTTCATATTCCAAATTTTATCCCCAATTTAATTCAAACTCCTGCACTAAATTCATAATATGATTGATTTAGTATGTGAAATAGAGCAAAAAAAAAAAAAAAAAAAAACTTGTATTTTGACGCCAACTTTATCTTTTTCAAGATATATCCACCCATATGTGCATAAATCTCGAAAAATTAGCAGTTGTTGAATAAGAAATTTTGGATCAGTCACAAATTGCCATGTCATTTAAAAATACAAATACTTGAATTTGAGACTAATTTACAGTTGACATATGTCCCAAATTGAAATTGAGAACATAAATTGTCAAATCTTGAAAACGCCACGTATTTTTATCACCGTTGGATCAAGTTAATTATTTTGGTTCAATTAAATATTAGAGATAGTGCAAATTATAAAGCAATTAGATTCAAAATATTAGTATATATATAGGAACATTTTAAAAACAATTGTAAATACAGCAAAATATGTCAAAATCTATCACAAATAAACTATGTTGAAAATATTGATCTATCATTAATAGATCATAAGATTCTTTCAAAGATAAATTATATCAGTGATAGACTTTGTTATATTTGTCATTTTTATAAAATGTTGCTATATACTAAATTGTTATTCCTAAAATTGCTATCCAATTATAATTATTCTAAATATTATTTATTTTGGCTACAGTTCAATTAAGCAAAAAAAAAAAAAAACTTAATTTAGCTCAAATGTTAAGTAAGACTCAAATCCATATGGTTGGGCTCAGGAGGTCTGATCCATGAACCAATCAACTCAAACCCATAAAATCCACTAGAGAACCTTATTAACAGAGGAATTATTTTCATTTGTGGGATTAAAAAAAATTTACACCAGGAACCTCAAAGGAATTCTCTCAACAATCAGAAAACATTTTAGCTTCTAAAGCTAATGATATCCATTACATCCACATACATAGTTAACCAAGTGAGAATCAGATGATCAAGTAGTAGAAATCAAACCACATCGTTCAACACAATGTCATTAAACAAACTTAAATATTTCAACTCCACAAAATACGTTTTTTCAGAAACCTTGTGCGAGCAATGTTATTAAACAAATTGAAGTATTTGAAGTTAATAAAAAATACTAAAAAAAATCATAATCGAATTCAAACCAACACGAAATTTAAGGATTGGGTTGGAGACCTTGTTGATTTAGGTAAACTCCAACGAAAATTTTTTTATTGATAAAAATATCCCCTCAATTCAATCCAATCCAAACCTACGTACATCCCATCACAATGAAAAAAATTGATCTTATTGTAAAATTAACTTTGGAAGTTTGACTAGAATTTAAGGACCACTTAAAACTTTTTAAATCATTGAGGAAAAATCAAGTGCATGTTTGAATCAGTTAGAGAAAAAAATCGTTCTTTTAATTTATTTTTTTTGTTTAATTAACTTTTTTTATAAATTTGTTAAGCGGTAAAAAACTATTTTGAGTAGCTGAAAAAAAAATTCAATTTATTCTAAAATGACATCTTTTCATTATTATTTCAAGTTTGAAATTTTATATCCTTGAAGTACTTATTTTTTTCGTATAGTTTAGTCTATTAAACTTATATTTTTTATTAAATTCAATACGTTTATATGCTTTTACATAGTAGATATCAAATATATTTTTATATTTTATTCTATTATTGTCGTATATTTTTAGTCTCTATACTTTAAAGTCTATTCAATTTTAGTCTATACTTTGAATTGTATGAGTTTAATTCCTAAATAGATTTTAAATTTTGTCTCAAATGCTAATTTATTATTTATTTATTTAGAACTTTGTTATACCAATTAATTTATTTAAGATTATTGAAAGCATGAGAACTTAAATCCAACAATTTGATGTATAGGAAGTAAAGTTGGAGAAGCTTCAAAGTTTGAAGACCAAAGATGGTATATTATCCTATTCTTTTCATACTTATATAAGAATTGAAGTGGCATGAGATGAGTATTAATTAAGATACAAAAGCATGATTTTATTTAAATTATTGATGTGCTTACTGAGTTAATACACTCTTAATAAAGGGATTGATATATAGTCAACCATCCCATTCTCACATATATTAGTATTGGTAATATGTAAATGAAGAAATTAAAAAATCATAAAATTAGTGAAATGATAAAATAGTTTTTGATAAATTTTGGAGTTGAATAATATTTTAGGTTATTCAAAATGGTTGGTTTTAGATTCTGTAATCTAGACAAAGCCAGGTACTTGACAGAACAACTGATTCCCCTCCTTGTGTGGTTTAATTAATATTTCTTTTCTATTATTAAAATTCCATCAAAATTCTTCTTTTTTTAATGAAATTTTTTAGATAGATTCTCTATTTTTGTGTTTTCTTTCTTTCTTTCTTTTTTTTTTTTTTTTTGTTATCCTCTCTATTTTCATGTAAAATTAAAATATACTTAAATCAACCACACATTTAAATGGACATTATTAGAAATAAGTAAGCATACTTGAATTCTTAATCTCACCTAAATGGGGCTTGGTTAGATTAGATTCTATCTAGATTTTTCAATTTAAAAAGAAAAAAAGAAATGAAAGAAAATCCTATTGATTCTTAATTTAAGATTTTAAGAATTTTACACACCCATCTTTTATGAAACTAAACATTTTTTTTTTTTTTTGGAGAAGAGGGAAGACACTCTTTTTGAAGGTCTATTAAATGTTCCATCCATTGGTCCACACACGATTTTTTCTCTCCAAAACTCTCAAGTTAACACAAAAAGGCTCATTTTGGTCTCAAATTCAAATTCCAACCTTTCTATAAACATTTTTTAAAAAAAAAACAAAAACTCTAAATATTACAAGATTCACTTCCTTGCTTGATATTCCCACTCTTCACACTTCAAATGTGATGAAAGAAAAGTGAGAGAAGGAGAGAGACTTGGGATTCTTATGCTTCAAAATTTCTTTTTCTTTTTCTTTTAAATAATTTTTTTTCAAATGGCTTCCTCAAAAAAGCCAAGGAGAAAAAAAAAAACCCCTCAAAATGGTACTCATCACCCTCAATTTGATAGCAAAAACATCTGGGAAAATGGGATTTTTTTTTAATGGGCTATTTAGCAAATGTAAGAGAGAGAGGGGGGCAAAATGGAAAGAAAAAAAAATAGTAACTGCCATAGCTGGAAAAAGCTGGAAAACCTACTCCTGAATGAAGCCCTTCACAATCTTTACGCTTGGTTCCACCACCTGTGTCTCCCATATTTCTGACCGTTTCTCCGCCACTTCCGACGCTAGCACCGCCACAACCGCCGCCGTGGCGTCCACTCTCTTCAGGTCCCACCCAGCCCTTCTAAGCCGTCCGATCTTCCACAACTGCCTTTTCGTCAGTTGCCACGTGTTCTCTTTTATTTTCCTTACCGCCTCTTCAAATGCACTTGCCTGCAGCGGATCCCCCTCTCTATAATCCCTCCCTTTCGGGTGATGCCGCCGGAAATACTCCTCGAATTCGGGCACTCCAATGGCTTTCCTCAGCCCCACTCGTGTCTCCGAATCGGCCATTTCCGGGTCATAAAACTCCGCCAACTCCTCCACCATCCCACCATCCAACATCTCATCCACCCGCTTCGACAAATATCGCTTCAAAACAGGAAACGACACGTCGACCCACAGAAAGCAGCACCGGTACAGAAACTCCGTCGAAACCCGATTCCTAGACCCACAGAAAACGTCTTGGGTAGCATCGAAATCAGCGGCGACAAGAGCGTGAATGAAGGAGTTGGAGCCGCCAACGACTAGTGGAAGGTTACCTCGGGAGATAACGCCGGAGATAACGGCGGAGGCATGGGAGCGGAAAGCGGCAGGAGAAACCTCGCCGGCAAGAGGGTCGAAATCGCCAAGTAGATGATGAGGAACCGCGCGGCGGTGGGAGAGGGGGAGCTTGTTCGTGGTGATATCGAGGCCTCTGTAGAGCTGCATTTTGTCGGAATTGATAATCTCGGAAGGGAAGCGAGCGGCGAGGTCGATGGAGAGGGAAGACTTGCCGGAGCCGGTGGCCCCCAGAAGTAGGAGGAGGGAATCGGAGGGGGCAGAGGAGAGGATAAGAGGGCATCGGGGGCGGCGGGAAAGAAGAAAAGAGTGGGAGAAAGGGAGGGAAAGTGTCATAGAATGTGAATGATGATGATGATGATGATGATGAGGTAATGTTTATTGATGTGAAGAGACATATACGGAACGGAGGAATATCAGTCCTTTTTCTTTACGTACGACGACGGTTACCGGAAAAAAATAAAAAATAAAAAATAAAAAACAGAGCCACGACGAAGGTGGAGCAGAGCAAAGGACTCACTTCCTAATTTTATATATACAATCTCTCTCTACAACTTTATTTCTCTAATATACCTCCCTCGACTTTCAAATTTGTCTAATTAATTTTTTCAAAACTTTCAACTTTTTTATATACACTTACAAGTAACACTAACAATACACGTCAAATCTTACTGTTTTAATTAAAAATTGATATATTCATATTATTTAAAAAAAATAGAATTCTTTCAACAGCGAATTTTCAATGATATAAAACGCACCTACGGGGTTTGTTATCCAGGTTTGGAATCTTAAGCAAGTGAATGTTAAGTCTCGTTAGTCAGCTTAAGAATGTGAAAACTTTGTCTAGAATCAAAGAATAGGTTGTCTCGGTTTAAGAAAATTGTGCTTGGAATGCAGCCTTACCAAGCCCGAGAATAGCATGTTTTTAAATCTTGAGTTTGTGATTTTTTTTTTATATTCAATGATTGATTAGATTTTAAATTTAAATTTGTCTCATCTTAATCATTTTAATTTAATTAAATTTAGAATAAACTAAAAGATATCTAAGAATATTTGTCTATTTTTTAAAAAATTTAAATAGAAATTTGACTACAATTATAATTTGATTTGATTTTTTTTTATTAATTTGATTTTTTTATTTTATTAGATTTTAAAATAAAATTTCACATACTTTTTCACTTTACTTAGTTAAAAAATATCAAGATTTTTAACCATAATTTATTAAATTCAAATCGAAATAAATTAGTATTTAAATCTTAAATTCAATTATTGAAAAATTATAATATTTTATCAAACTATGCAAGTCTCCTCGCGAGATAACATGCAGGACACCTAGTAACCAAAATAAACACAACCAACAAGTTAAATACAAAATGAGAACTTCAATTAAAATAACAAGGTTTCATTGTTAATGGTTAAAAAGTACATTTAACACAAATACATTCTTCCCATACTTCAAAAGAAACTTATACAACTCAAGACAATTTTTTACTTTTCTTGTCTAGCTTCTACATGCTATGTGAGTTGACAATGACCATTGTCAAAATGATAGTGTTTCACGTATAGTACTATAGGCGATCAAGACTGCAAGTTCAACACTAGATGTTCTTTGTTACCTGAGGGAAATAAAACAAAACATTTGAAAGATTACACGAAAATGTCTAGTGAGTGGGGTTTTTTATTAATGTCTTTAATAAATCAAGCTTTGTCTTAACTAATAAATCATTTTGTCAAATCATGTAGTACAATTACTTTGTATTTCAATAATAGAATATTGATATTAAAGCAAGTCATTTTAATGCATTAGACAATTGACATCATTCAAATCTCATTATCAAACATTTACAAATCAGATGGAAAACCATCTCTTTTTAAATCATGCATCAAGGTTCATAATTCGTAGAAACTCACTCTACATAACTCATCACATCATCATATCACATAATCATTCTACATATTAATTACATCTTTGTACTATTTCCTTACCTCAAGTGTTTACCACACTATTTCACCAAGTGGTAGCTATGCGAAGTAGTCTCAACGCATTTAACAAGTTTCCATCAATTCCATCACGCATAACGTGTCTTCTAATGTCAGATCACATAGCAAGCAAATGACATCTCACATATTAAATCACACAGCAAGTATGAGACATTCTACACCAGATCTCACAATAATAATAGAACATCTTATCTTAGATCACACAGCAAGGATAAGACATCCCGTACCAGATCATATAGCAAGTGTGAGGAATCTTATTGTTTAAGGCACACAAGATCATCTCATTTCATTTCATCATTTTAATCATGTTAAATTTCATTCATTTATAAACCACATGCTTTATAAGAAATGGGAAGCATAAAAGAAATCATATAACTCATAATTTCCATAGAAATACATTCAAGGATTATTTAAACACATGAGAACTTATATTTTAAAAACATTTTTGGGAAGAACCACTCACAATCACAATAAGCTAACTTCTTCGCCTAACTCCTTAGTCAAGAGCTTCCTTGCACTTCCTTGTCAAATTCAAGCTTGTGAGGAATCTCTAAAAATCTTTGAAATTCTCTCAACTCTTTCTTAAGTGAGCACAAGGTAAAAGCAGCTTCACAATGGTCGAACTCCATCTATTTATAAATGTAAGATTTGTGTCGTAGTAACATGATTAGTTCTTGAAAATAAGTATTTTAGTGTGGTTTGTGAGGAAGGTTTTGAAAAAGAAAAGGTGTTTGTGAAGCTAATGTTTTGTTGAGTCATGTGAAGCTAGGCAAAAGCGAAGAACGAAGATGCTGCTTGGCTTTGAGATTAGGTAACATGAGGTGAAGAGAAGGCCAGAAGTCTGTTTTAGACGATCTGAAACTATGCGATGAAGAATTAGGAATTTAAGAAAATTTCTAGTATACTTAATGAGCCACGTGTAAGAGTTTAAGCTAAACATGGCCATGAGAAATATTATGTGAGACCCTGATCACGAATTGCCTTTACGCGATGAGACTCTATATGTGGGAAAAGTCTATGCGATAAGGAGTATTAAAATTCTTAATTTAATTATCTTAATTTTATTTGATTATGTTGGAACTATTGGGCGTTAATTTAAAATATTTAATTTAGAATTTATGGTATTATGGAATTAGAATTAATTAAATACTTGTTGGTTGAATATTTAATTAATTAGTAAAATTTAATTTTTGGTGTTGTTGAGATTGAATTTACTTAAATAATTTGGGTGTTAATTTAAAACTGAAGGGTGGAAATTTTGGTTAAATATTTGATAATTATATGTATATGTGGTTATATATATATATAATTAATTAATTAATTATGAAAAAGAATAAAGAATTCTATTTGTTGAAAATAAATTATTATCAAAGATAATTAATTATTTGGGGAAAGATAGATATTGAATGTGGAGATAAGTTGATATGATTGGGTAGATAAAGAAAGAGAAAGAATTGAATTTATTTAAAAGGAAAATTGATAATTATATATTGAAATATATTTATTAGGAAAAGAAATGTAACATCCCAAATCTTTAAGGAGTTTTTATTAATTATGTTCACATTATTTGGGTGTTGTTTTAAGGATTTAAGCTAAAATTTAATTATTGGGTTAAGATAATTTCAATTGAAATTTATGATATTTTAAAATAAGTGATTTATTGAAGAATATTTGATTAATCAAAAGAATTGATAATTTGAGTTGATTTAGGGTCTTGAAGGAAAACTTGGTTTTTGTGGAATTGAAATTAATTAAGTATATATGTATGAATATATATATTTAGTTAACAATTTGGATTTTTGTGGAATATGATATTAATTATTTAGTTTTATATAAATAATTAATATGCAAAGGTAAAGTTAATTAGATGGAATATAATTATCACTATTTGAAAAATAAAATAATCCATGAGAAGAGAGATGATTGATTTGATGATTTAAATAAATATATATGTTTATTATATATTTTGGTGAGAGAATAATAATAGCAATAAAGAAGTATTGTTACTATTATTATTTATGGTTATAAATGTTTAAGATTTGAGGCACTTGCAAAAATAGTAAAAATTTATAATAATAGCGCCATGTCACTATATTTTCTAAATTATAAAAATAGTAAATTTAAAAGCTGATAACCCTCTGATACCCATCTGATAGTCATATAATATTACTAATTACTTGTCATATTTGCAATATGTAAAAAAGATGTTCTATGGGTTGTTTTTTTCTAAATATTTTTGTCATCTAATACAATTTTTCTTATGATTTTGTGCATTTAAAGAATTTATTGAGAAAGATAACGAGATTATATATATATATATATATGTCCTAAAAGGAAAAGAAAATAATAATGATAAATATAATTATTATTATCTGAGTCTATAAATAGAATTGAAATACTTAATTTGAAAAGAAAAGGAAAGAGAAAAGGTTCATCTTCTTTACTAACGTAACCTTATGCTGCTGCCTCATCAGTTTTGGTTAAGATTGGTGACTTAGGTACTCGTTTTGGATCTTTATGTGGAATTTTAATACTCATTAAAGGTTAATTGAGACTTTAAATTAAGTATTACCTTTGAAAGGTTCCTTTGGCAAATCTTGAAGATTTAAATGATGAATTTTTTTCATCAAGGTTCAATTGGTTTCAACCTCAATTTTAAGATCGAATCAATTGCAGAATTTTTACTGTCAGCTAGAGAATATTTTGTTTGGCTAATCTCTCAGGTAAAACATTCTACGATTGGACCTTTAAATATGAACTCAAGAGCTTGCATGCATTTATTGTTATGCGTTGATGTAGCTAAGATCCATAATGTGCTATAGTTGATGATTGATATTGATCACTGGTATGTTATTGACACATGATTAAGGACATTATGATTGATGTTGATACCATGTTTATGATGTTTACGATGTTGGTACATGCTATGGACTATGGTGTTCTGTTAACTTTAACTATTAGAGTTATACCTACATGAGTGTCCCTTGGGATCACCACCTTTTACAGATTTATGATTGTATGTGTTCGATGAGACCACTAGTCTGTCATAAACATGATTATGAATGGTTTGACGGGATCTCTTACAGTCCGACATCATAGGTGTTCCTTTAGGTTCACCGATAGATGAGAGTGTTCCTACGGGCTCACTAGATTGTGTGTGTTTGGGAGCATGATAGTTTTGGGTACGTTCTCACGGGGACCTAATAGAAAGTTAACAGACAGCTAGAGAAATTAGTAGTGGGTCCCTTACTAGATATATTTTATATACTCACTTTTTCTCTATGTTTAATATTTTAGGTAAAGGTAAAGGATCTGGAAAGTTGGCCAGTGACAAGAAGGATTCGTGACATGCCATATGAGGACACAGTTTTGCTTTTGCATACATTTCTAAGTTTTGATTCGTGACATGCCATATGAAGAAAGTGTCTTTTGTTATTGTTCTTTTGAGTAATGACCTCAACTTAGTATAAAGAGTTGCATTGTTACATCTATGTGATAAGGAGTATCGTGCGATAAGAAAAGAGACTACACTGTTGCGATATAAGCCTAATTCACCAAGAAGAAATGATTTGACCTTTGTTGCCCAATTCGAATCCGAGATAAAGATATGGCAGAGACACGTGGCGTTTTAGTATTGGACCACTCCTCATCACCAGTAGAAGTAATCATTCCAACATGGAAGACTTCACCAAAAAGGCTTAAATAAATATGATGGAATACAAGGCATGTGCAACGAAAAAAATGGATCAATTTTACTTTAATTACCAATAAACTATTTAGTAGTTAACATGCTTCAAAGCTATCATAATGAAACTAAATTAGGGTTAAAAGAAAATACGTACCTTCGTAGCTTCCCGTTCCTCAAGATCTCCTCACAAGCGTGCAATGAAAACAACCACTAGAGTTTACCCACTATTCTCTAGACTTAAAACCGAGTTGTGGGACCCGATATGTGAAGGGAAATGTTAGAAAGATGGATGAACAAGGGAGGATTAAATTAGGGTAAAGACTTGGGAGGGAAAAGTTTTTTACGTTAACTTTTGAAATTCAAAAAATACAAAATATGTCAAATTTTTTTGCTAAATTTAAAAAGAAACCTATTTATGATCTAATTACATGTAATTAGTTGGCCAAATCTCAACACGTAACATTCCACTAACCATTAGTAAAACTTAGTGGACTAGCGGTGTGTACATATCATGTAGCCACTTATGCCACTAAGTTTTTAGGGTTTATCCAACAAAAATGCTGAATTTTTTCACTAACTTTATTCCAAGGGCAATATGACTTTAACTTTAACTTTTGATTTTTTCAAGTCAAACTTTAACCATTAAAGTCAAAGTCAAACTTTAACTTTTTCATGTAAAAAGTCAACATTTTTACTTTTCACTATTTTGTTCCTCATGACTAATTTCAACCTTTCGAGCATGAATCCACATTCATTTTTTCAAAATTCAAATCATATTTTAATATAAAGTCGACCAAAGTTTGACTTTTCAAAGTTAAAAGTCAACATTTTGACTGTTTACAACTTTGATCATTTCGAGCTTTCGGATATAGATTCGTATTCATATTTTTAATATATAAGTCAAATTTAATATAAATATCTAACTCAAACTGATAATCGATGACTATATCACATATATTTGTTAGTTTCTCTCCATTTACCTAATTCGAACCATTTGAATATTATTCCAACATATTGTTCTAAGTTAATTTCATAAGAGCTAGTATGGGAACCTAATGGACCTATAGATCATGAACTCCAACGATCCGAGATTAACTTGCTAAACTCTTTTAGATCTAGTTAATCAACATTCGTTAACTAACGAGTCATTCCACTAAAGTCCCGTAGTTGCACTCCCCTCACTATAGATATATTTGTGTCCATATGATATAACCATGATCTTCATAGGTTGTTCATAATCTCGGCTGGGTCCAAATACTGTTTTACCCCTAAGATTACATCTTGCTTCTTAAGTTCCACTGATCCACTATTGAACAATTGGTTTTAGGTCCAACCTATAAACCGAATCCGTTCAGACCAATGAGAGGGTAAGGCCTCTTGTTCAAGATTTGGATTCAATCCTTAAGGGAACAACCTATCTACTAACGCTAAAGCGGGTAGGAGTGAATTACATCTTGAACCTTATGTGTCTAGCCATCCACCTAGTCTTACCCTTGAAATGAGAGGCTTATTGCGCTAGAGCTGTTGAGCTGCCCTCACCTATGTAGATATAAGGATAATTTCGTTTGGACAGAAGTTCATAGTTAGCTCAAGATTAAGATTAAGTTACCTAGGTCATTAATAATCGAAATAGTCAGTTTTCTATAGTCAATGGTGTTATAACTTAAAAGTGACTATTTCATGGTTCCAGTCTTATGTAAACTCTTTACATAGGATGCTCCAAATTTCATGTCTCTACATGAACAATTGAAGATCACATCTTTTGTACTAACTACAAAACAGGTTATATCCATAGTGTTCCAAAATAAGACGTCCAACCCTTATTCATACACTATAGACCGTTCGAACTATATACTCAAATTTGACCCACATTTATGTCTCTACATAAGTTCAAGTCTACATTAGATAGCCTCGGGACCTTAGTTTATTGGATTCAAGATTATAGTATTCTATTTTCATTAAGAAGCAATAGCCACTTTATTGAATAGAATATAATTTTAAACTACAAACTACGAGTTTTAGAACATAAATTTCAACAAAATAGAGAAATTTTGACCATTTTGGAGTTTCTTTCACCCTAAGCTTCGTTAAGAGAAAAGTTAGAAGATTTCCAAGGTTTTCAAAGATCCAAAACATAGCTACATTTGGCAAAGATTTCATGAAAGTGCAAGGAAGCTCCTAGGTAAAGAGCTAGGGAAATAAGCTAACTGATTTTGATTGTGATTGTGAGTGGTTCTTCTTACCAAATGTTTCCAAAATGAAAAATGATTTCTAAACTGTGTTTGATTCCTTAGTATGTATTCTTTTGAAGCCATGAACCAAACGATTTTTCTTATGCCTTCCAACTCTTAGAATGTATGTGACTTATAAATGATTTGGATTTGTTTGAAATTTAACAGAAGTATTTGTGAATAATTTTCTAAGTGGAAGAAATGTTTTGAAAGCATTCTTTGAGTCTTGTGTTGTATGCATTATCAAAGCATTGGGAATATCATTATTAGTGTTATCGTTATCCCTTGAAATGATGATTTCTGAATAATGCATGAGATTTAATTTGCTAAAGTTCAAATGAAATGATCCTTGTACCCTATGTGATATAATGCCTTATCCTTGTTGTGTGATCTGGGATAAAATGCTCTATTCATGCTGTGTGACCTTGAATGAGATGCATCATACTTGCTGTGTGATATGGTATGGGATGCCTTTTTCTTGCTAAGTGATCTAGCATTGGATGTTGCGTTATGCATAATGGAATTAATGAACTTGCTAAATGCATTGAGTTTACTCCACATAACTGTAACTTGGCAAAAGAAAATGGTAAACGCTTGAGCCGAGGAAGAGGTGCAAAGACTTAATTGAACATGCAAAACGATTTTGCAAGATGATTATGTGGTATGCGAGAGGCATATGACGCGAGATGAATTGCGGTGAAGGACTTGAAAAGTAACAATTTCCATAAGAATTGTTATGAATGATAAAATCGAGATGATGAAAAATCCTTAACGACTTCAAGTATTTTTAATTTAAAAAATATGATGATTGACTTACATGTTAGTTATATTGCTTTAAGGCAAATTTGATTTATCAAAGGTGTTGATAAAAGATTCCAGTAACTAGATGTTTTCGTCAAACCTTTCAAATGTTTCGTTTTGTTTCCTAGTGAAGGACATCCAGTGTTGAGTTTGCAGCCTTGATCGCCGACTATGCCCTTTTTGAGATCTTATCATTTGGTAGTCAACTCGCATATCATATAGTAGCTAAGTTGGAAAATTTTAAGTGTTGTGTTAAGTTATGTTTAGTGGTTTTGTGATGAATATTGTATAGTATACTGAATGTACCTTGGCATCGAATTATCAATGAAGTTTACATTTTTCATTTGTCGACTTTCCACGTTGAATTTCTTTATGTTGTCTTTAATTCTTCTCACTAGCTGTTCAACGTGTTGTTTGCAGAGAACCTCATGTAGAATATCTAGGCGATTGCATCTCCACTTCATCGCATAGAGTGTTTTAGAGCGGGGTGTACCATATTAAGTATACACGTGTAAAGTTTTAAGTAGAAGCCGACAAGTTATTAAGGACTTAAGGATGACTAATCTCTTTTGAAGATTAATATAAATAGAGGAGAAGGGACAATAAAAGGATAATTATGCAATAATTATTAGTATTATTTTGCTGAAAAGAGGAAGTACAAGGTGAGAAGAATAGATTTGAATCTAGGCGTTTTGAAGGGGAGGCTTAGTGTAGTGAGTGATTTTCTAAAGTTAAATTGTTTTAAAGCTTTCTTTCCAAATTTTATGTTGTTCTTTATGATTAATGTTTACGAAAGGAATGATTTTAAAGAAAGTTTGCCTTATGTTAAAGGACTGCAAGGGGGAACGAAGCTAGCCAATGCGTAAAAGGAGCGTATTGAGCTTAGGGACTTGAGCAATGAGAAATGAACTAGAAATTTCTCCAAAGGATGTTGTTGGTGAAAAGGACATCACAGTAGTCTATGCGTGGAAATAATGGTCCATGTTTTCGGTGAAAGGAAGATGGAAGACTAATGCGTGTTTATGAGTTGTAAAAGAGGGGTTGAAGCCTATTTGATGAAATTTTGACACACTTTGTACACTCAATAAAGGTTTTCTAAAAGTATCACCCACTAAGTTCTTGACTTACGTTTTAAGTTTTTCTCCCCAGATAATAAAGCATTCGACTAAGTAAGGAAGGAAAAGATGAGTTGCCATGGGTGGAAGCTAAGCAAGCAATCTAAGTTTTTTTACTTTGTAATTCATGTAAATAGGAAAATATTTTGCATATAAAAGCCTTTTCCTAAAAACCCTGCATCTCAATTTTGTGGGAGCTAGGCAAGGCGTTTAAGTTTAGGTTCAATAGTTTTAACTCTTGTACTAAGGGAGTAAGGAAAGTGTAATTGCAAAACGCTTGGTTCAAGTAATAAGAAATTGTTTGCTTATTAGTTATATTTGAAACTTATTAATGAGTCAATAGTTTAGCATTTAGGCCGTAACATTTAGAAAGAAAGAAATCTTCGAAAGCCTATCAAAAAGAGTGAATAGGTGAAAAGAAGCGGAGTGGGGAGTGGGGACTGCAAGAGGTTTAAGTCAACTCCACCATTCAAAGTGTCTATAATTGATTTCCTCTGTGTAATACTAATCGATAGAGCCTCATTGGTAAGTGCTACAAACTCTCGTACATTGGAACCCATGGTTATGGAACCGAATCCATTAGTATGGAACATTTTCTTTTCCAAGAGAAATCCCCTAGTATATGAAAGAGTGAAAAAGTTCTTTCATTGTTCTGGAATAAGAAGCCTTTGAAGGGCGAAGTGTGACGACTCGGACTTTTCGACCTTGTTTAAGTCGTTATGTTTACTCAAAACCGTTTGTTGACAAAAGACACAGCAAGATTCAGTTGAAACCGTAAGAAAACGAAGGGAAATTTTAATCGAGCCCTATTTCCAAAATACAAAATTTCAAATGTTGTTTACAAAAAAATTTAACTATTTGTAGACTTAGTTAAATCAAAATATTTTTAAACCGTCAGCGGAAGCAGTTTAAAGACAGTCCCCTATGGCAATTCACGAGTCCTTCTTGTCCCTCGTCGGTCTGCCCCTCGTGTTACCTTTGCCTGAAAAGTTAAACATAAAACGGGTGAGTATTAATATACTCAGTAAGGGACCCACTACTGGTCCTGTTAGGGGAAAATAAATTATTAGCATCCTATGGTGTACCCTGCACAATCACAGTCTTGTGATCCCGTAGGATGCACATATCAGTCTAGTGCTCCCGAAGGATGCACATATCAGTCTAGTGCTCCCGAAGGATGCACATATCAGTCTAGTGCTACCGAAGGATGCACATATCAGTCTAGTGCTCCCGAAGGATGCACATATCAGTCTAGTGCTCCCGAAGGATGCACATATCAGTCTAGTGCTCCCGAAGGATGCACATATCAGTCTAGTGCTCTCGAAGGATGCACATATCAGTCTAGTGCTCCCGAAGGATGCACATAAAGGGGATGATCCCGAAGGACACCCGCTGGGTAACTATCCACTAGGAAACTAATAATTTATCCCCTCAGTCCATTCTAAACATCTTAAAAATCATTCTCAATACAGTCAAATTTCCTTATCACATAAGCTCCCCCTTTAACCTCAAACAACCATATTATCCAAATTTCACTCAAGGACAGTCGAAACATATCACTACATTAGTCAGCCACATAAATAGCCCAACAGTCACAACATACGCTAGACAACAAGTCCACGTCAATCCATACATACATATATAAATTTCATTCAGTCAAGCACAATATACATTAAACTTTCAGTCCACACCCAAACACACAGCATAACCGTCATCCCGACTCAGTCCAGACATAACATTTCAGTCCATATAGTCAATACATCTTAATTCTTGTTATTGAGTTCAGTAGAAAGTCCCTTACCTCAAGTTTATGCAAGTTCTTCAATCGAATAAGTTCCAATAATTAGATTCCCAAGAAGTGGAGAAACGAACTCCCGCGAAGCTTATGGCAAAATTCAAAGTCCAAATTATTCAAATCTCCAATATCACCTTCAAGAACAAACATTTCACCAACAACTGATTAAACCCAATAGTAGTATTCATCATTATCCATGCAAACAACAAAATCCACAATTTATTCTTACCACACACCAACCCAATACTTCACAGTAAGGCAGAAGCGTCTTCAATTAGGTGAAATCGATGTGGGCAAAACAGATTCAATCGATAACGGAGGTGGATGACAACTTACAACCCACGACCGGTAGATGAAGAACCGCGCGGCTGAGATGGAGTCCGGCAACCGGTGTAAAGAGATCAAAATTCGAAGGCCGGTCGGACGGAGAAGTGCGGCGGCGCGGATGGTTGGCGGATGGAGATGCGGCGGCGTGAGGTTGGAGGGTGGGTGGCGGTCGACTACTGGGGTAAGGACAAAGAGAAGAAGAAGGAAAGGAAAAATGGAGGGGGAGGGGAGTTTGCACACGGGAAGGAGAAGAAGGGTTTCCCTTTTTTTTTCTTTTTTTCTTTCTTTTGCTTTAGTAATAATAATAATAATAATAATTGTAATTGAGTGGTAGGGAGGAAAAGAGGGAGAAAAAGGGGGTGGGCCGTGAGGGAGAAAATAAGAAACAAATTTATTTATTTATTTATTTTTATTTTTAATAAATAAATATTATTATTATATTCCATTTATTATTATTGTTTATATATCTAATTAAATCCTTGAGTAACACCTCTAAATAAAAACAATCTTTAAATAAAAGTAATTTGATTGAAATACTTCGAAATTTGGGGTGTTACACGAAGCCACCTTTATTTAATGGCTATAGAACAACATCACCAGCTAGTTCAATTTTTTTTTATTAATGTTTAAGTATAAGGACTTAAGTGAGCATTCTAGCATTTTATTTAAGGAACTAGAGCTGCTCAAGTCGTGTCTTGTATCAAATAGCAAAGTTAAGGACACATGTCGGGTGGGGTATGACAATAAGCCTTTCTAGTGACACTTTCCATGCAAAAATAATGACTTTTGCTTGGCGGTGAGAATTAGCCAATGTCAGAATGCCACGTGTCACTGTAATTTCTTTATCTTGAATTGAATTGGGCGACAAAGTCAAATCAGTCACTGACTTTCTTACATGAGGATAATGACTTCCTGGTGAGTAAGTTCAAAACATAATTGTTCCTCGCGTAGTCTTCATTGCATAGATGTCCATCACATAGGCTACTCTTGCCTTGTGAAATCTTATCATGTAAGGCCGAATGCGATTAGGGCCTCATACTATATTTGAGGTAGATGCAATATATATGTTAGTAATATATTTGATTTATAATTGAGATTGCAATAGATAGGTGATCGATTTTCACTTAGGAAAAATAGAAGAAAATAAAAAAAAATTCCTAAAATGAAAGAAACATTAATTTTTTTAAAAAAGGAGAAGAGATATAATTATAAAAGATAATGTAGTAATAATAATTTAAACATTTTTGACAAAAATTTGTTAAAATAACAACAAAAATGTGTTTGACAACTATTTTTTAGAAGTACTTATATATACAAGTTTTGTTCGATGTGCTATATACTAAAAATATTTTTATTAATATTTTCAATGTTAACCATGGCAATTGGACGTTCGTCGATGGAGTCATCAGAAATGGTGGTCGAAAATTCATGATGGAGTTACCAAAAATGGCGATCAGAGGTTGGCCAACAAACTTTCTAAATTAAATTTATAAAAAGAAAAAAGAAAAAAGAAAGTAAGGTAACCCATGGGTTTGAATAATGTTTAATATTCAAACCTATTTAAACCCATGGGAATGTAGGTAGGAAGCAAACACTTGAAAAGCACTTGTACCAAACAAAGGGTTGGGCTTAGGATGTATAACCCATCCAATCCCAACCCTTGAAACAAACACCCCTAAAAGTTTATAAAACTATACAAGGGGAAGATTGACAATGAACATATGTAATTGAGATGGGTTGGTATAAAAAAAAAACACCAATCGTTTGGGTGCACCAACAATTGAAGAGGTTTATTACCTTGTCATTTATGTTATCTCACATCGTTATTTAAGTTAACTTATATTTCTCACTTCATTATTCACGTCAACTCTCCCAATTACTCTCTCTTATAATAATTACAAACTCAACCCCCAAAATAACTACAACCAAGCACCCCCTAAAGACTACTATTTTGTTAATTTATAAAGAAAATTTAAAACATTGTTAAGAGAGGATTGGTTAATGAAACAATACCCTATAATTATGAGAATACAGAGATGAAGAAGAAGATAAATAGGTTGTTGAACATTAAAAATAAATGAATTAATTATTAAGGGTAAGTATAATGGATATCAATTTTAGGAATAAGAATTAAGTATACAGTAACATTTTTTAAAAAAGTTGCAAATATAGCAAAGTGTATTAGTGGTAGACTTCTATCGTCGATATACTCTGACGATCCATCAGTGATAGACCAATATTTACAACATGATTTTTCAGTAATAGACTCCTATCATTGATAGACTTAGACAAATTTTAAAAAGTTGTTATACACTTAATTATTTTAAATCTAATTGCTTTGCAGCTATCCCAATTTTTTATTGATAACTTCCTATTTTTCTCAACTTCTCCCTCGACTATTCTTTCAATTTCTCAAAGTTTTTTGCTAATAAACATAGAATAAAGATCCTCTTATTTAGCTTCAAAGAAAAAACCCCAAATTGAGACATTCAGGCTTATGCCCCATTAAGTATAAATAACCATATCTTGATTGGCGATTCAGGGTTGGGTGTTGTTGTGGTTGATGAGAATGATTTTATTTTAGGGGTTGCGGCTAAATAAGTTCCAAGTGTGTTTGCTCCTGTATTGGCGATTAAGGAAGGGCTTCGGTTGGCTCATGGCTTGCTTCTTGATTCCATGGTGGTGTGGTCGAATTGTCTTACTATTGTAGGCTTACTTTGTGGGAATTCTGATTCTGTTACTGAAGTTGGTGTTGTAGTGTGTGATATCAACACTGTCGAATGTATTTTGGTTATTGGAGTTTCATCATATTGGCAGATTATTCAACAGGGCTGCTCATTCTCTTGCAAAAAGGGCTCTGCTCACAGGCCTTGTTCATGGTTTAACCAATTTCCTTGTTGGCTGAAGGATGATGGGAAATTGCCAAAAATAATAGTCCATTTTGAAGGGGTTGTGGGGGAGAAAAAAAGGACTTTTAGGATAAAATATGAGTGAAAAGTCCAATTTACCCTTTGAATAAAATTTTCCCTTCTCTTTCACCGAGATCACAACAAGCTCACCCTTTTTTCCCACTTGTTATCTTCTTCCTCTAACTTCTCTCTAACCTCTTTCAAACTCTCTCTTGACTATCTGTCCCTTTCCTTTCTGTACTGTCATCTTCTTCCATAATTCTTGAGCTAAGTTTATATCAATTTTATGCTTTAAAGCATCATCAGAATTCAAATGGCATTGTTACCTCGGGATGTTAGGAATTCCAAGTTATTGAAGGTAGTTTGGATGCAGCTTTGATTGATTGATTTGTATATTTGAAAGGGAAGAATTGAGAACATGTATTATTTATATTGGAAAATACTATGAGTTTTTGCATTAATGCTTCATATGGAAGAAAACGATGAGTCATTAGAATAAAAAACACTTTGATTTCTATCCTCAACTCTTACGGAAAACGAAAATGTTTGGTGTTAATGAAAAGTCATCATCTCTTGGTTCGAGTTTTTTTTTTCTAGAGACGAGGATTCCCAAACAACCATTAAACTCAAATAAATTTGGGAATAATCATATGGAGTCTGGATAAATACAATATTAAAAAATGTATATCTGTAATATTTAGGAAATTATTAGGGAAAAAATATAAAATGAATTAACTATTAAAAAGAAATTGTTTCTATTCTTTTCCTTATTCTATTTTAAAATAATAATGAAGTGAAGGTTAATTTGAATGGTGGTAGAAAATAATTAAATTTAAAAGAAATTTTTCAATATAGTAAAATAAACTAAAATATTTACCTTTGTCAAGATATGCTATTTAACAACACTTCGAAAAATTGAGTTGGGTGTCAAGAAAACTCGTAATTAATTTTTTAAACTTTTTACCACTAGGTCAATCCATGATGGTTACGACATTGTTTCTGTTTAACAAAGCTTTATCTGTCGACACCTGTTTGGCATCGTTATTTTTCAAGTCACAACACATATTTTTTTTACTTATAAATGATGGATATAAATAAATTAAATACATGATTCAACTTACCCACATATGTTTAGAAATATTCCTTTATTGATAATAAAAAATGTACCTTACATTGTTGGTAAAGGTTTTACAATAATCCAAAAGATAAATTAATCGTAATATCTACGTGTGACCTAATCTAATCAAACTAACTCATAAATGGACTTGATCAATCTCATGGTCCACATATTCTTCAACTACCTGCAAATTTGGTGAGCTCCTTCAAGGGCGAAGAGTTTTTGAGAGAGAGGGAAAGTCTTGAAGAAACGACACCAGAGAGCATTTGTGAGAGAGAAAGGCAGCGGAGACGTGAGATGAAGTAAGGGGTTTTTTCAATCGTGGTTTGCAAGATGGATGAAAGCATCAGATTATTTTTTTTTAAATCAGAAAGCGTATGAATGAAGGAAAGCATTAATTAAGCAGACGAATGAAGGAAAACATTGATTTTTTATTAGGATAATTTTTAATGACAATAATTTATGTCGCTAATTAATGACGCGAAAATTGTGTCATGAAAATTTTCACATTTTCATTTTTAACGACACATTTTATTCCCTCCCACCCTTTTTTGTCTTGATTTGAAGTATCATTAAAACTCATATTTCTAAATAAATTTATTTGATGACAGTGGCTAGATTGGTGGGTTTGACGGCAAAGGCTTGTTGTGGTGGCAACGATGGCAGTGGTTGGAGTGTGGAATCGACGACAACGAGTGGTAGAAAATTGAAAGGCAAAGGTTCTTCACAACGACGGGGTGGGCCACTTCCTTCGATGGGATTTTTTTGCGTTTTTGGTAGAGAGAAAAAAAATTTGTGTTAAGGCTTCGTTCGACGGCAACGTTTTTGCTGGAGAGAGAATTTGGGGTTTTTATTTAGTTTTATTTGCATGAGGGATATAATTCAAAAAAATTTAAATTTGAGGTTTTTTCATTTGGAAATGTTTTAAATGACACAAAAAAATTGTCGTTAATTAACGACCCAAAAATTGTGTCAAAACAAATTAAATTGTGTCAATAAATAATCTATACTTTTATTTTGGAACACATAGTAAAAGTTTGGAATGTACAAGATGTATGCGAGATACGTATGAGATGTATGCGAGATATGTGCAAGATGTATGCGAGATGCGTGCGAGATAATACATATGTACCTAAAAGGCTTCCTAAAAATGCTTAAAAGCACCCCATGGGTCTTAAGAGAGGTAGAAATTCGATATTGGAACACATGGTAAAAATTTGGAATGTGCTAGATGTGTTCGAGATATGTGTGAGATGTGTGCGAGATATATGCGAAATGTGGTCAATAGAAAGAGAGGTTGAAGAGGTTAGAGAGAAGTTAGATGAAGAAGATAACAAGTAGGAGAAGAGAGTGAGTTTGTTGTGATTTTGGTGTAAAAGAAGGAAACATTTTATTCAGGGGTAAATTGGAATTTTCACTCATATTTTGTCCTATAAGTCTATTTCATTATAATCAATCCTAAAATCACACAATCCCTTAAAATGGACTATTTTTTTTGACAATTTGGCAAGGATGATGTTAATTTGGATTTTGTATCTTTATCTTGTAGCCCCGTTTAGTTATGTATGTTGGTATTTTCTTCCTCTTAAAAAAGACTGGGCAATGATTAAGTGTCGCATGTGATGCACATAAAATGGACAATGAATAAGTACAACTTCAATCTCATGCTTCCGTTTTCTCCCCAAATTGTCAAAATAAAAGTTCAATTAAATACATTTTTTTATATGACAGATTTTGATTTTGATTTAGTAGTGTCTCCACTATTCCCAAATTGTTTTTCCAAAAAGAATGTATGTCAAATGAGATAAACTAAAGGTTAATTTACGTAAATGTAATAAAATTCAAAAATATCTACCGTCTTTGTAACAAAAAAATTAAAGTCCACGAAACTACCATTGGTTTTTATAAATTTTAAATTTGTCTTTTGTTGGTTTTAAATATTTTGGGACCATTTTTAACTTCACTTGTTTTCCTTTTTTTAGACTATACAAAATCGTTTTTTCAAGCATGTGTGACCGATTAATTGCACAAGTATTTTTGTTATTTCACGTTATAGGTTTGTAGGTTTTTTTAAAAAAAAATATTTTATATGAAAAGAAACTATTTTTTGCACTTTGTTCTATTTTTTAAAAAAAATCATATTTGATAGAGGTTATCACAAATATATATATATATATATATATTATATTCATATATTATGATAAAATATTTTAGCCCACTTGCCATCTTTTTCTTTTAAACGACTTTACCTCGGTTCCTACGAGAAAGAAGGATGGATTTATGTATCATTTCATAGTTCTTCGAAAGAGCTATTTTTGTAATTTTTTTTAAAAAAATTGTATCGTATAATAAAAACATTTTTAAAAAAATAGTTCATAGCACCTCTTTTTTTTTGCGTATTGTGAATATGACAAATATGTCAAATAATTAGTAATATCAGATACCTATCGAAAGACTGTCATATAGTTATTAGAGAGTTATCGACTTTTAAATTTGCTACTTTTACAATTTAGAAAATGTAGTGAGATTGTCTCTATTATCATAAATTTTTTTGCTATTTTTGCAAACACCCATTTTTAAAATCATTTTGTAATTTTTCTCCACTTCAAGCTTTGGTGTAACAATTCACTTTCGATAGCTCTAAATCGAACTCCAAACGACACACACATTCCTAAATGCATGATTTACTCGAGCCCTACGAATTAAGAACAAAACACATTAAACATCATGAGCAAAGTGGATTAAGGACATATAAATAGCACTTTCTAAACCTATCACATAAATTTTGTTTAATAAAGTTTTTTATTTTAATTTGTAGTTTTTAAAATTCGTTTGTTTAATTTATTTTCCATAATTCTTCATCTTCTACTATAAAAAAAAATTGAATTAATTCTTATTCAAATTACAAACATAAAAACTACATTTTTATTTCAAGACTTTTTTTTAAACTTAAAATACACAAATATTTAAAAAATGAAACACATACTAAAAAGAAGTAGTTGTTAAACAAGCATAAATTTTAAAGATATAAAAACTTAAAATAAAATTATTATTATATCTCATAACATATCAATGTCTATATATTTATTAAATTCAAGTGAGAGATTTAACACCCTTGATTTTTTTTTTTTCATCCATAAGCGTATATAAGTTCATTTATGCTGAAATTGGTAACATCAAAGTATTAATAATAAGATTTGAATCAAAATTATGATTAGATTGGTAATTAAAGCACAAAAGAGTTCGTTCATAAAATTGTTAACCATTTAAAACGTTTTTTTTAATATATTTATTGAATTTTTTTTTAATAATTCAGCAAAGAAAGAATTTAGTTGTATACATGTGTCTACCACGCTATTATTGCACATATTGTACACATTTCCTAATTTAATTAATACATATAGTAGGGATTCTGCCAGGATTAAGAATATAACTAATCTTTTTATCATTTTTGTGGCAAATGGATTAAGAAAATAATTAACAATGATAATAATTAGGTTAAGTTGGTGTTGTTTAATGGAAAAACTCATCTTAATTACATAATTGGGCACTGTGCATGTGCCTAAACAGTGGCCGATGCCATTATTGAACCAATATTTCTCTTTTAAATCATAATCTAAGCATCTTATTTAAAGAAAGTAAATCAAACTTTCTTATGGAACTTAATTAATGTTAATTAATACTAATTAATATATCGCAATACAGGTTCGGAGTGAGATTTAAAGTTATTAATACTTTAATTAGCTTGTACAAATTGAAAATATAAAATCCAGTTGAATGGTGTAAACAAAGTACTAAATTTAATCTAGAGGAATATAAGTAAATATTTTTTTTTTTTTTAAATTGATTCGGATGTGTGTTTTGAAAACAAAAAGGAAAATTTAACAATAAAAATCTAACAAATTTATTGAAGATTTCTTGATTCCTAAATATTACGCATCTATTAAAAGATTGTTTGAAATTGTATACACGTGTGTCTATATTTTACTTTTGGTTAATTTTAATGAACATGACAAAACACCAAGATAAGTCATGGTAATTAAATAAAAAAATCCATAATATTTATGATCATAGTAATCAAATAGAAAAATTCATGATATTTTTATAAATTTTAGGTTTATTCTTAAATAATGCGAACAGTTTTTCAATTATTTTTCTTCTTTTTTACGATTTATTAATCTTCCCTTCATATTATTACTTCTTCCTCACTTTACAATATTCAGATTATTTATTTAAATATTTTTCAATTTTTTTATTTCCTGTTCCATAATTTCTTCCTTCTCATTTTTCATCTTCTTTTTTTTTTTCTTGGTACATAAACTTATTGATATTGGTACATAATCTAGATAATCGTGTATCAATATCTAAACGATCAATTGTCTATTTTAGACAGAGCACTATCATTAATATATCATTTAATTTTGGTACAAGATCGTTTAAAATGAATACAAGATCGTTTAAACTGGGTAACTACAACTAGTTTGGAATTATTTAAATTAGAATTCAATTTCTGAATTGTGCTAGCTCTCAAACACATATTTAAAAAACTTTAAATACAATTATGTTTTTATTTAATCTCTTGTTTTCAAAATTTTGTTTTCAGATTCTTTACTAAACGCAGGTTCAGATCCCGAAACCCTTTAAATTCATTAGTTGTTTTTTTAGTGCCTCTAAAAAGCCTATTTGAAGTAATTAATTAGTCTCATTTTTCACTATTAATTCCTCTTCTATGAGATGATCATTTGCAAAAAGAAGGGGAAAAAAGAAAAGAGTTTCAACTTTATAAGGTGTAGAATTCATAGAAATATGCATGCACACATAATTATGATATCCACAAATAATCCAACTTCACTTTCATCAACTTTTGTCTAAATTTCGCACATAAAAAGGTAAAAAAAGCAATAATGTTTAACCCCTCTTTTCTATTCCAACTTTGATTAGATCGTTTAGTTCAAAAGGGGCAATATGTAATGATAAGAAAATCTATATTTCTTTTGAAGAAAAAAACCAACTTTGAATATTTGACAAATATTGATATATATCTCTTAACTTTGTGTTATATCAACTAAAATACTAAGGTTTGGTTCAGTTCCTATTTAATTTTTCTTTCCTTTAAAAATTAAGCCTATAAATATGACATCCACCTCCATCTCTTATTTTCTTATTTTTTTATTTTCTTATTTTCTTATTTTTTCTTATTTTGATATTGCTTTTATCCATGTTTCCAAAAATATAAAAGACCAAGTAGAAATTTGAACAATAAAAAAGTAGATTTTAAATTTTGTTTTTTATTTTCGAGTTTGAGTAAGAACCCAACTCTTTTACTTACATTGATACCAGTCATGGTAAAAAAACGAAAATAAATATGTATAACTTTTCATAATAAAAAAAAGTAACAAAAAAAAAATGACCTAAACGAATAATTGAATCAATTTAAACTTTGAACTTTCAAATTTTCAATTTACACCTTTTTTTTCTTTAGATTTTGGCCAAATCAATATCCTGTAAAACTTATTATTTGAATCGATTTAAATTGATCCTTCACTTTCATAGGCAATGCAATTTAGATTTGTCATCATTCCAATTATCATTAAAAACATTCATGTTCTTTAAATGTTAATTAGTTTTTACAAGATATGAACAATTAGAGTTTGTTTGAACACTCAAAAAGAGAACTAAATTAATCTATTTAATTGACGTTGAGGAGTCTAAATTAATCCATTTATATGAAAGATGAATGGTTTAATACTGCTTGATACAATTTCAGCTTCACATACAATATTTCCAAATGAAATGTAATGGAAGAAATAAATTCATATACTTACAAAAAGTTTAGAAATTCAAATTGATATAATTATAAATTTTTGTTTTAAACTAGTACCACTCCTAAAATTTAGTAATATCAATTAATACTTTCTTTTGGAGTTCAACAATGGATTATAAAAGTAGTTAAATAAAATGAGTGAATTAAATTTCTTCTCAATCATAAACTATGCATTTTCCAACTCCTTCCATAATTGAGTTCTAGACAATTGAACAAATTAAAGCAATCTTTCTAAGATCACCCATTTGCATTTATATGTATCTTGATGACATTTTTTTCATTTCATTTCACACTTGGGATAAACACATTAATTCTCTTAATAGTTACCCAAAAACATGAGATTCTTTGTTAAATTTGTTTTGATTTACCGATAAACCTTAGTTCAACTCTCACATTTGTACGTACTGAAAATGAAAGATAAAGAGTTCAAATATCTCATCCTAATTTGTATTTTAAAAATTGTCACTTCATTCTTATCTTATAATTAACATTTTCATAGCTTCTAAATAACATAGATTATGAATTAGATTTAAATACACATTTTGGTCGTTGAAGTTGTTGCAAACATCTTATAATTAATCGCTTTATTTTATTTTTACAAAAATTTATATCCAATGCTTCACGTTTTTATTAATTAAATTTTAAATTTAAGTTTCTATCACGTCAAAATATAATTTAGCAATTATTGAAAATATAACATATTTATAAATATTACAGGTCTTTTTTTTATTGTTGATTATCATTTAAAAGAAATAAAAGCTTGCAAATGATCAAATGAATATAATTTGCGTTATTCCAAAAATATTCTAAGAAAAATAATCATCACGAATTGACCTAACGGTCACAAAATAGTAATACACGCTTTTTTCTTAATAGTGATCACATGGGTTGGCCTGCGCGCACTTAAGTACTGACTTCCTATTCATACTTAAAAATTTGACCAAATCATTATTTGTTCTTCCAAGCTAATAAAATCTAGCACAATATTTTTATAAAAAATAAGTGAACAAATAGTTTGAAGGTCTCAAATCGAATGACCAAGCATGAGATCTCACTGATATTATCGAGATCTTATTAAAATACCTCTACCTTGGATATAGTTAACACAAGGCTAGTGAAAGACAAAAATCTTTGTTTTTTCTTTACTATTTACTTCACTCACATTCATCAAATGATTAATTTCATAACACAAATGAAGTTAGCTTTTCAAGTAAGAGAATAAAAAAACTCAATTTAAAATTTCATTAACTTCATTAGGAACAATATTAAAATTTCATCAATCAAATTACAAATGGAAAGAAAAAAGAACCCAAAGGTAGCCCTGAAGTATATAGAATATATATTATGAAGTTGGAAAATTAAGTTAAAAGGGAGAAACTTGTTATAAAGTATGAAAATGCTTTTAGATGTTAACTTCATCTCTTTAAAAAATTATGGCCTCCATTTTCTGAATTATGAGTTTAAGATCCTCTTTGTGGGCTCCCTCTAAGATTTGGTGACCTTTTTTTTTTTCTTTAGGAATGGTGGCCATTTTTAGTTGCATATGAAAGTTTTCCAGCTAATAATCACCATTGATGTGAATTGGTAGATTTGAATATCAAATTGGTAAAGGATGTTATTCATTTAATATTTTTAGGCATGGAATTGTTCTAAGAAATAAGCCAAATGACATTGTTTTTAGCATGTGAGAGTTGTTATTGTTGGAATAAATGGTTATTTAAATAAATGGTAATTGTTTGTGTTTCTTCATGAATGGATGCATCATAAGAGGATGCATCTCTTTATGAAAATTAATAACTAAATTATAGAAAAAAGGCAAGGCTTTTCGAATGGCCACGAATAAGTCTATAAATAAGTTATTTTCTATTTGGTTAAAAAAACATATCTTTTCATTATCCATAATCTTGACGTTCGGTTGATCCACAAAGTTTCATTCGTTGATTTTCTAGACAGGGTACTACTCTTAAAAGAAAGTTGATTTGTTCTACCTGGGAGACAATTACTCTCAAAACTCAAGCACTAGGGTGAGTAAATTTGTCTTCAAGAGACAACGTGAATTCATTGGGCTCAGATCTATAATGCATATATGAGTTTCTTTTTGTTGTGATGACAATATTGATAACAATCTTAAGACAAATTTATCTTTTATGATAATATTGAAAAATCTCATTATCTATCTTTCACGAGGTTTCGAATTACTAAAATTGAGAAATTGAGGAAATATTCATATATCTATTTGTTGTTGGATCATGTGATTCTGTTTTAGAATTTCATATATATGTTATTATTCTACAATGGTGTTTTGTGTACAAATCATGAAAATTATTTTTAGTTTTCATTCAACCAATATTTGCATGAAGTGTTTCAAGTGATTCTAAATTTTAGTGAATTGTTATGTACTTTAATTAGTACTATATAAAACTCTTGGGCAAATGACATTTGAGATTTTCTCTTTGGCAATAATTTAATGTTTTTTTTTCCACTTATATAATTTTGGCATGTTCACCGTTTGACATAGGTGCAATGGTTTATTATTTGATGTTCTGTACTGGTTTTGTATTAATACATATATGTATATTTGATAATAAGTCATGAGTATTATATTATTTCTGTCATTATTGGCCTAATTTTTGTATATTGTGTATGCATAATGGATATTAAGCCTAATGTTCTCATGACATTTTACATTTCAAGCCTAATGGAATAAAGTTTCCAGTCTTATTGTTGTTTTATTTGATTTTATTTTGTGAGAGCATAATTTACTTTGTTTCACAAATGTTTGGTTATTAATTTCACATAAATGTCATCAACAATTTAAAATTGTTGTACCACATATTATTGGTGGAAATCAAGGAAGTTTATATGAGAAATTTAATGGCAATAATTTTAATATTGATGGCCATAAGAAATGTTATCTGTTGGCTTTGGACAACTATTGAAAATTCATGCTATTGCAATGTTGAAGGAGAAACCAACAAAGCAAAGTCGCTTGCACTTGAGGCATAAAAATATATGCAAAATATGTATGCAACAATCACACTTGGAGTGGACTAGATAACACACTATATAATAATTATTATTAGTGATGGATTTGGCAAAAAAAAAAAATGGGAATCATTAGTGTGCTATATATATACATACACACATACGAAAGAATATGCCATAACAATCAAGTTTATTGTTGGAAATTTTATGATCTTTTAAATGAATGATTCCAAATTTGTGATAGAATATGAATTTATAGCCTTAGACAAGGCTGGAGAAGAAGCAAAATGGCTTCAAATTTTTTTAAAGATATTCCCAACTGGTCTAAACCGGTGCCTGTAATATGTCTACATAGTGATAGCCAGGCAACTATTGGAAGGGCACAGAATATTATGTATAATGGTAAGTCTTGACATATAGGATGGAGACATAATCCAATCAGGACACTACTCTCTCTAGTGGAATTACCACAATTGACTTTGTTTGCGGTTTGGTGTTAAGTGGAAAATTATAGGTACTCATGAGTCCGTTTCTCTCCTCAACTATAACTCATATCGCCTCTTATTACTCAACTCTCTAGTTTTTAATTTTGAAGCTATGCTTATTAGTTTAGCGAGAGGAGGCAACATAGGAGTTGTTATTTTTAAAAAAAAAATCAATTTTTTTTCACTTTCTAACAAAGTTTTAACATTTGTTAAAACGCCTTAAGCGGATTTTCAAAAAGTTTCAAAAGTTTCATCGCGAACCTCGCACACCCCTAAGTTTAGAGATTACCGATGTCCTCATTGCTAAAAATGAATGATAAGATTATTCACAGAAAATTACTACAAAAGAGGTTTGAGGTAAAGCTTTCTCACTTAATAAACTATAGAAATATTTCCTAAGTAAGTTTCCTTAACAAGTTAAACGCTCAAATAACAAATGAAAATTATTCGCATATTTTATGTCACTGCAGTTATCATTGAGATGCAAGGACAAATTAAAATTCTCTAAATGCGGGGAGCCAAGCTTGCGACAAGGAAGACTAAATTTAGAAGAATTATATTGCAAGTTGTAACTATTTGAAAGGAATATAAATTCACAGTGATGGAGATTACATAAGCGCCGGATAGAAACAAAAAAAGAAACCTAATTCATATATTTAACAAAAACTTGCTCTCTGTGTTGTTGTGTTTGTGTTGTTTATTGTTTGTGGTGTGTGTTTTGTTAACCTACGACACGAAGCACTCTGTCGGGATGCCGCATCAGTTGACTTAGGACTTAAAGGGTTAACTAAGTGTGATTAATTTAATGCGACAAGTCACTGGTCATGATCACTGTACGTGAAATACTCATTATGTACCTCATTATCGCACAACCACTAAATCCTTGTTGGATACAAGTTTTTCTACTGCTTGCCAAAGTATAAGCAGAGCAATAGGTTTATTTGGGTGATTCAGAGTCAAACATAGGGGATTGATTTCAAAGCATAGTTCTAGAGTTTACTTATCAATCAAGCGGTATAAAAGAATAAATTGAATAGTATAAAGAATGTAAGAATGAACTCTAACTCCTATCTACGCCTAAAGAGTCTGTAAAAGGGGGAGGAGATGAATTACGAGCTACGATACGAACTAACTTGTATGCGAGGGTGGAAGGAAGGTCTACACATTATTATGCGATTAAGCAATGTGAGAGCCCCGATAGACATTACTTTGCTTCACCAGCTCATGATTAAGTCGAGCTTCTCTCGATGTCTTTAAACGTCACATTTGCTCACCTCATGAGATCCAAGTGACTAAGCATACTAATGCAAGCTATGTCTAGAAGTTTTCACTTTTAATACTTGTAGAACTTCACTTTTAAGAACAGCAATATATTAAAGAATATGAACAACAATATGAACACATATATTATAGAGAAATACAAAAATGGAAGACAAAGAAGATGGAGAAGATTACAAGTTAGGGGATAGATGAAATATGGGTTCTTCACCTATTAGAAGCGCAGCTCTCGCTTTTATGACAAATCATTGAAGAAGAAGAAACTCTTTTACAGACGGCATAAAGGCTATTCCTTTCCACCTTTCTCTCTCTAGGTTTTGGCTCCCTCGAACCCTCGGCTGATCTATTCAGACGTCTGGCCTCTTGGCCTATACAGGCAATTCGGTTATAGTGGAGGTGGAGTTCTTTTATAGACAACTTTCAACGAGAAATTTCTATTCTTCTAAACATGTCAGCTCCGCCCGCTGAAAGGTGTCTGTTGCGAGTCGTATCATCTTCAACTTCCATTCTTTTCTTTTAATGAATTGATTTCCTTTGTTGTACTTTGGTCTTCTCGCCTAAGAGGTTATTTATGAACTGGAACGTGTAGTGCTAGTGCGAGATCCTCTACGATTCACTCGTTTCTTCTTTCTTATTATGAATGGATTAAAGCCCTTGGCAGCGGAAGATTTTACAAAGACCTTTTCAATTTAATTAAGAACTTCAAATACCATACATTGGCAAACAATTACATAAACAAATTTTCTTATAATTTAAACTAAGGTTAAGCATGCTTAAACAAATAATGAATTAGAGAATTACATAATAGAGTAACTTACTCTTGTTGACATCTCTGAATCTATAAATCATCGAATTGGGGATACCACCCGTCGGAGAGCTTCCTATCCTCTAGGATGAGTTTGGTCTGTGAAAACCAATTGGAATGGAAAAAAGGTTTCTGAGAGGATTTGCAAAGAGGGAAAAGCTTAGGTTGAAAAACTTATTTTCTTCTGCATATTTATAACTCTCTCTTTTTCAGGAAGTTGGAGAGAATCATGGAATTCTATTAATTTAAAAAAATATTAAATTAATAGAAACATCTAATTAACTAACTAATTAAATCATATTTAATTAATATTTTATTTAAATCATATTTAATGAATGTCTATCACATATCTTATAGTTTTAGATTAATTAATTTATTAAATAAAATTAAACTAAATTATTAATTAATTCTCCAATTAATTAATTGCTAAATTAAATATAAATTTCTCTCGTAATCAATAATTTTAATATGAATCCAATTCATATTAAACTAGTATTTGAACTCATTCAAATATTTTATCTCTCATAAATTAATTTTGAATCATATGCAAAATTAAATTTATATAATAAAGTTTAATTAAAATATAAATTTTATATTATAATGTACCACCATACATTATACTAATTCTCAAAGTAAATTTGAACATTTTAAATTACAACTAATATAAATAAATCTCATTACCTTTACAAGCTAGGAAGGGGACCTAATGGACCTACAGATCGAAGCTACAACGATATGAGATTAATTGGCTAAACTCATTAACCACATTAATCAATATTTGTTAACTGTGTGTACAGTAAGTTAGTCCTTCACGACTGTTCGTAACAACAACTGGATCAAATTACCATTTTATCCCTTGGTTACTTTTAGTCCTTAAATATCAGTGCTCTTCTAATTAACAACCTATTTATGGTCCAACCAATAAACAGAAATCCTTCTCGTGCCATAAAGAGAGTCCCAAAGACACCATTTAAGAGAAGACTCATCTACTTACCCTAAAGTTGGGAAGGAGTGAGTTTCATCTTATTTGATTATATTCCCAGCATTTCACTCGATCTTGTCCCCAAAATAATAAGCATTTTGAGTTGGCAATTTGACCACTCTCACCCGTACAAATCAAAAGATAATCCCTTGAGAACAGGATTTCATAATTCACTCAGGATTAAGACTAAGTTACCTAGGTCATCCTAATGAAATAGAAACCTAACTAGTTAACGGAATTACATCTAGTAGTTACTATTTCGTGGTCCAATCTTATGCAAATTCATTGTATAAGATACCCTCACTTACATGTCACCTACACGAACGCGCTGGATCATTGAGTTTGTATCAAATACAAAGTAAGTTGTATCCATAGTGTTAGTAGGATAAGGTACCCAGCCTTATCCCTGACCCTTTAAGCTAATCTTGAACATTGATCCTTGTATTTCTCTACATACTGTTCAAGACTCATCAAACAACTTAGGATGTTAGTTTATTGGATTTAGGTTATTAACACAAAACTAATAATATAATCAATAGCGCTTATTGAAATAATAATAACAACATTTTATTAATTAATAACGGTCGATGAATTATATTTACTATCTATGAGTTTTAGGACATAAATCCCAACAAACTCTCACTTGGACTAAAACTCTAGTCTCTATAGGATGTATATAATAAAGTAGCCCTCAAACATTCGAAATGATACAATGTACAAGTATATTACATAAAACGTATATATACAAATACAATAAACTAGGGCATCCTCATACCCATTACACATCTTGCACTTGCCCTAGATTACCTATTGTACATATCTCACAGACCTAGACTTTCTAAATGATCACGAACATTTTAGTCATGAGAGTGTCTTCGTAAATGGATACTCAATTCGTCGAGGAAAATACCAAAAATACCTTGTGATTAATTGGCACCCAACATGTATAATATATTTGGTAAACAATCATTTAGTTTTGGCCATTGTTTGCTACACGATCGTTTAGATTTGTCTACCCAAATCTAAACAATTTTTTTCAAGATTCTTTGTACGCGATCGTTTATATTTGGCTATTTTTGGTACACGATCGTTTAGATTTGATCATTTAAATTTGGGTAGCTAAATCTAAACGATTTTTTTTTCAAAACTTTTGGTACACGATCATTTAGATTTTATGGTTTAAATTTGAGTAGTCAAATCTAAACGGTTTGTTTTTAAGATTCTTTGATACACGATAGCTTGGATTTGACTATTTTTGGTACACGATCATTTATATTTGATCGTTTAAATTTGAATAGTCAAATCTAAATATTTTTTTTCAAGATTTTTTGGTACACGATCGTTTAAATTTGGTACATAATCATTTAGATTTGGCTACCCAATAACCAACGATTTTCTTTCACAATATTTTATGTTTTATATTTGGTACACGATCTTGAACCAAATAACAATTTGAAAGAAAAAAAAAAAAGAAAAATTGGAGAAGAAGAAGATAAAAAGACAAGGGAAAGAAAAAGAAAAATTGAAGAAGAAATAAAATGTAAAGGAAGGGCAAACCTGAAATATTTAAAAAAATAGTCGGCTTCATGGGGTTTTTTATTTTGTTACATTGACCGTAAATATTTTAATATTTTGTTATATTTATGAAAATTAACATTAATATTTCTTAATTTATTTTTTTGATTCCTTTATTAATTTTTCATATTTATATGTTTTATATTTTTAATTTATTATTTCTTCTTTGATTAAATTTTCATATTTATATGTTTAATATTTGGGGTTTTTCAAAAATATAACAAAACCACAAAATATTTACATTATATGGAACAATTTCAAAAACAAAAAAAGCCTACAGACCCACAATGAAAAATACCAAAAATGTATCATGATTAATTGGCACCTAATGCGTGTAATATATTTGGTAAACAATTGTTTAGCTTTGGTTATTGTTTGCTACATGATCGTTTAGATTTAGTACACAATCGTTTAGATTTGGCTACCCAATATCCAACGATTTTATTTTAAGAATCTTTGTACACTATTGTTTAGATTTGGCTATTTCTTGTATATGATCATTTAGATTTGGCTACCCAATATCCAACGATTTGTTTATGATGTTTTATATTTAGCACATCATCTTGAACAACCAAATAACAGTTTTTAAAAACAAATAGATCTTTTATATTTTGTACACGATCTTGAACTAAATAAAAGTTTGAAAAACAATGAAAAATTAAAAAAAAAAAATTCCCTTTCTTTATTGATTTTCATATATATATATATTTATATTTTTTAATTTGTTTTATTTTTTTCTTC
>CM046885.1:3734762-3799246 GCA_025688845.1 Cucumis hystrix | reverse complement strand
CTCTTAATTTTTCATAATTATATGTTAATTTAATTTTGAATATTTCTGTTAAATTATTACTTGATTTTTAAATTTTTGATCTAATTTTAAAATTTCTTTCCGATTTACATATATTTATTTTATATTTTATATTTATTAATTTTTCATATTTATATGGAGAAATTTTCATAAATATAACAAAAACACCAAAATATTTACATCCCTTGTAATAAAATCAAAAAGTCAATGAAACCGGTTATTTTTTAAAAATATTTCAGGTTTGCTTTTCCTTTCCATCTTCTTTCTTCTACAGTTTTTCTTTCTTTCCATCATTTTTTTTTTCTTCTTTCGTAATTTTTCTTTTTTTTTTCAAACTGTTATTTGGTTGTTCAAGATCGTGTATCAAATATAAAAGATCTTGAAAAAATTATTGGGATATTGGTACATGATCATCGTTTAGATTTGACGTTTAGATTTGACTACCCAAATCTAAACGATCGTATACCAAATTTTTTTTAAAAAAAAATCGTTTAGATATGGTTACCCAAATCTAAATATCGTATACCAAAGAATCTTTAAAAAATCGTTTAGATTTGGCTACCAAATCTAAACGATCTTGTAGCAAAGAAGGACCAAAGCTAAACGATCTTGTAGCAAAGACGGATCAAATCTAAACGATCGTGACAAAAGAATCTTGAAAAAAAATGTTTTGATTTGGGTACCAAGATCGTGTACCAAATATATTATGTGCGAGTGCCAAATTAATGGCGTGTTGACAATGGTGTTTTTGGTATTTTTCATGGTGGGCCTGTGAGCCTTTTTCGTTTTCGAAATTATTTTATATTGTGTACATACTTTGCCGCTTTGTTATATTTTTTAAAAAACCTTTTAATTTAAGGTTAATTTACATATATAGAACAAAACCCAAAAATATTTACGGCCTGTGTAACTAAAAATAAAAGCTCATGAAGCCACCATTATATTTTCATAAATTCCATATTTGCCTTTGTTGATTTTGAGTTTTCCGTTGAATACATATGCATCTTCTTCGTATTATTACTTCTCCTTCATATTCTCACTTCTTCTTATTTGCGATTTTTTCATCTCCTCTTTTAGGTTTTCTTCATTCTTTGTCATCTCTCATCTTCGACGTCATCTCCTTCTTTTTTCATTATCAGTTATTATGTCCTTTTTCTTCTCTCTTCTTATTTTTTCACTACACTATCATATACAAAAATACAAACGATTAGACATCTCTATCTCAGACTACTTAAATATCACTATCTATCCTATATAGATAAATGATAGATCTAAACGACTGTGTACCAATATCTAAAAATCACAAAGATTATTTAGATTTGATACAAGATCATGTACCAAGATTGTTTAGATTTGGTACAATATCATGTACCAAGATCGTTTTACCAATATCTGAATGATCGTGTGTCAATATTTGAGCTCTCATGTACCAAACTGTCATGCCCCGCCCCAAGGTCACTTTATGCTACCATGTGGAGGTATGACCGCCTAGACATTCAACACGAATCTCCCCACGAGATAACATACATAACGCCTAATAAGCGAAATAATCACAACAATAAATTCAACAAGATCTCATTGATATTTGATAAAAGAGTACATATAAAATAAGTACAAGAGTTTTCTTTAAACTAACAATATACAAATCTAAAAACAACAGTTCACTCTGCTCATAAGGAAATCATAAAGAAATCATTTCCTTTCAAATCATTCATAAAAGCTCATAGCATAAGAACACATTCCTCATAATGCATCATATCCCAAAATCATTTTGTATGCTTAATTACATCTTTGTACTTTTTCTCAGCTCAAGCGTTTACCGCACTCTTTTGCTAAGTTGCAGTTGTGCGGAGTGATCTTAACACAACAACAACTCTCCATCAATTCTATCACACATAAAGCATTTTCCAATGTCAGATCACACAGCAAGCAAAAGGCATCCCATTTCATATCACACAACAAGAATAGAACATCATCTTGTCTCAGATCACGCAGCAAGGATAAGGCATCCCTCACTAGAACATATAACAAGTATGAGGTATGGCATCATGATGGGTACCAAAGATCATTCATCCCAATATTCTAGCTCATTTTCAAATTCAATTCCTTTCTAAACAAATTCCACTTTTAGAATTTGAGCACATAAGAGAAATCATGTAATTCAAGAATTCAATGAAGAAATATAGGTAAGGATTCAATAATAGTACAATTTCTTTTAGTTTAACATTTTAAGAAGAAACTACTCACCATCAAGTATCTTCCTCGTCTACGTCCTTAGCCAAAGTTTCCTTGCAAATCCTTGTTGAATTCAAGCTTGTGGTGAATCACTAAACATCTTTGAAATTCTTTCAATTCTTTCTTAAGTGGATACAAGGTAAAGTAACTCTCAAAATGACCTAATTTCTCTTATTTATACGATTCTTTGATGAAACTTTCCATACTGGAATGATTGCTTTTTCTCGGCGGTGAGAATCATCCAACATCAAAACACCACGTGTCACTTGTCACATCTTATCCTAAATTCGGTTGTGTGGAAAAGTCAAATCAACTCACCTGCCTTCTAACACAAGGATGATGTCACAACCTCACGGTGAAGGAAGCTCTCATCATCTCCCATCTCATCGCGTAACTCTTTTCTTACCGCATAACTAAAAAGGCCTTACACAATTGCTCTGCACTACTTCCAATCATTAGCTCCCACCGTGTGCAATCTCAACACATAATTCATTCTTTGTCGTGTATAGTTTTAATGCATAATGCAGATCACGTTCAAAGCCTCACACAAACTTTTTGAGTGCATGTGTGGCCAATTAATCACGGGTTATTTGTGTTATTTAACGTTGTGAGCTTTTGAGCGTTTTTCGTTTTCAAAATAGTTCTATACGGTGTAAATACTTTTGTATTTTGTTCTATTGTTTAAAATGCCCTTTATTTTAATTTCGAATTTTAGATGGTTCAATATTTAAATTTATATATTATTTTCATCTTCTAAATTTAAATTGTGAATATGTTTATTTAAATATTTTCTAATTTTAAATTTCAAAAATCAAATTTTGTAATATGCATGTTTATATGTTATTTTAAATTTGAATTTATTATTTTTAGTATCATCGAAATTAGTTAGAATTCTACATTATATAATTTTTTTTACTAAGATTATCATTTAGGTTATTTTTAATATTTTACAACCACGACATTTACATAATAATATGATTGAATTGAATTTGAATCAATTTCATTTAAGAGAAGTGAATTGAATGGAAAATAATATTTCAAATCAAATTTTAACAACATATAATTAATAAAAATTATTGTATCATAGTTATTAATTTTGCAACGGAATTTATTTGTATTTAATGTTAATGTTTTATAATTGTTTTTTTCATATTTTAATGAATTTTATATATTTTTTATTTTTATGTAATTAAATTATATTTAAACTAAAAAAATATGTGAAAATGTTAGGAAAAATAACACAAGAAACGAGAAACAAGAAATGATTATTAAACAAATTTTTGTTTTTATTTCATTTTTCAAGAAACAAGAACCACAAATAGATATCAAACATAGTCTTGTTAACTATTCTAAAAAGAGAAGAAATGAGAAACGAGAAACGAGAATCGAGAATCGAGAATGGGAACATTATTCCCACCCCTTTCTGAACACCTTCAAGAATTCTTCATTTTGCAGGCTTTCTATTTCGTAGGTGTCAACCTACTAGGTAAAAAGCTTTAGGTACATAATGAGAAATGGAAGGCAACGAATTTTCACATACCTTTTGAGTTGACAGTTGGTATTGTGTTTCATTGTTTTTCATCGTTTCTTTACCTCAACTTGAATCTTTGAAGGAGGAGGATCGGGATTCACATCCAACACTTGAGTGGTGAAAGTTAGGAATTTTCCACTTATAAGCGTTATGACATTTAAGTTGGCATGTTTTGATTGAGTGGGGAGCTTACCCTATTTTTGAGTTTGTTCACTACCATTGCCATCAGTTTAATTTGGTTGCTGATACTCTAGAAATACCCAAATAAGTTCCGGAGTGGTTGAAGCAAATTATTTTCTGCTCCCTTTTTATTTAGTTTATTCTTTCTCTAAGACAAATTTCGGTTTAATTAAGCTACCAAAGATAAATGGAAAAAAATAATTAAAATGATTCCAATAGATTTCATTTGTTAAGAATCTCCAATAAAAGAGATCATCTTTATAAGATTTATAAGATACATGAGTGGGTGATCTTAGGTTAATTAATTTTGCAATGAAAGTCAGAAGTTAAAGAAAGTAAGAGGATAATTGTTAAACTTGATGTAAATATTCCTTTTTAATTGGTTTAAAGTCCCAATTAAAGCCTCAAAGGAAAAGTGTAATAGATATTAATCTAACTATAGTAGAATACATATGATATATGATCTTGTAAAAAACGTGTGTTCATGCATCTAAAGATTGAGTTAGAGACAAATTGTCTTACCACTAATCCTTTTAAGATATTATTTCCTCCAATATTTCAAACACCCTACAAGGAATATGAAACATATTTTAATATTTTTGGCGTCAAACTCATCACATTAATTAAAAATTTAATATAAAACAACAAATATACCAAAATATTTATCGCCCATGTAACAAAATAAAAAAATCCATTAAGTTGACCAATTTTTTAAAAATATTTTAAATTTGCTCTTCCTTTTTATCGTCTTTCTTCTCGTGATTTTTTTTTTCTCTCCATTGTCTTTCTTTTTTTCTTCTGCCATTTTCCTTTTATTTTTCTTTTCAAACTGTTATTTAGTTCAAGATTGTGTACCAAATATAAAATATTTACATTTTTTTTATTTTTTTTCAAACTATTGATCGTTCAAGATCGTCTTCCAAATATAAAGGATTTTGAAAAAACTGTCGTTTAGATTTGGGAATCAAATCTAGACGATCGTATACAAAAAAAAAAAAAAAAAGTTAAATCTAAACGATCGTGTACCAAATAATCTTTAAAAAATTGTTTAGATTTGGGTAGCCAAATCTAAACGAATGTGTACCAACTATAAATGATGTTGTACCAAATATAAACGATAGTGTACCAAAAAATACTAAAAAAATCGTTTAGATTTGACTATCCAAATTTAAACGATTAAATCTAAACGATAGTGTACCAGAATGGTCAAATCTAAATGATCATGTACCAAAGAATCTTGAAAAAAAATTTATTTAGATTTGGGTAGCCAAATCTAAACGATGAAATTTAAACGATCGTGTAGGAAAGAATAATCAAATATAAACGATCGTTTTCCAAATATATTACGTGCGTTAGATGCCAATTACTCAAGGGGCATTTTTGGTATTTCTCATTGTGGGCCTGCTGACTTTTTCCATTCTTGAAATTGTTCAATTTTAGCGCTTTGTTACGTTTTTGAAAAGACCCCTAGATTATTTATATTACTTCAGATTTAAGTAACTAATAGGATTTTTTTTAAAATATAACAAACTACCAAAATATTTATATGATATAGAATAATTTCAAAAACCAAAAAAACTCATAGCCCCACAATGAAAAATACAAAAAATGTCCCGCCATTAATTGACCACTCGCGCGGGCGTAATATATTTGGATAAGATCGTTTAGATTTAGCTACATGATGGTTTAGATTTGGCTACACGATCGTTAGATTTGGTCACACAATCATTTATATTTGCCTACACAATCGTTTATACTTGGCTACCCAAATCTACATAATTTTTTTTCAAGATTCTTTGGTTGCACGATCGTTTAGATTTGGCTACCCAAATCCAAACAATATTTTTCAAGTCTCTTCGGTTTAGATTTGGCTAGCTACACTATCCTACCTAAATCTAAACAATTCTTTGTACACGACCGTTTAAATTTGGCTACACAACGTTTAGCAATTTTTTTAAAGATTTTTGGTACACAATCGTTTAGATTTGGGAACGATTTTTTTTCAAGATTCTCAAATCCAAACGATTTTTTTTAAGATTCTTTGGCCAAATCTAAATGATCATGTACCAATATCCAGCGATTTTTTTCATGATTTTTTTTCAAGATCTTTTATATTTCAAGATCTTGAACCAAATAACACTTTGAAAAAAAATACAAGATTTATGACTGATTGAAAACAAGGTCATGATTTCAAAAAAAACTATAAAAGAAAAATTGCAGAAGAAAAAGAAAATAAAGATGATGGAAAGGTAAGAAAAATGGCAGAAAAAGTGAAGAAAGAAGATGGAAATGAAGGACAACCTTGAAATATTTTTTAAAAAATAGCTGGTTTTATGGACTTTTTGATTTTGTTATACCGACCATAAATATATTAATATTTTGTAATATTTTATGAAAATTAACCTAATTAATATATATAGATTAAAGAGAACCATACATTTTTGTCTCGTAAACAATAAATATATAGATTGTTTACATTACTCCAAATCTAAAAAGTTAATATATAAATAAAAGGAAAAGTTACAAGTTTTCGGTCAAATTTTATTTGGTTTCTAGCCATTTGAAAATGTTACACTTCTAACTTATTATTTTTTCTTTTAAAAAATAAAACAAAACGCCAAAATATTTACATGCTATAGAACAATTTAGAAAACAGAAAAAGTTCACATGTCTACAATGAAAAATACGAAATATGCAATGTGATTAATTGATATCCAGTACGCATAATATATTTGGAAAATCATCGTTTAAATTTGCTGTTTTTTTCTACACGATCATTTTGATTTGATCATTTAGATTTGGCCACCCAAATCTAATCTATTTTTTTCAAGATTTTTGGTACACGATCATTTAGATTTGACTATTCTTTACTACATGATCGTTTACATTTAATCGTTTAAATTTGGGTAGTCAAATCTAAACTATTTTTTTCAAGATTTTTTGTACACGATAGTTTAGATTTGCACACGATTGTTTAAATTTGGATAGCCAAATCTAAACAAATTTTTTTCAAAAAAATTTTGTGCACGATCGTTTTCGTTTATATTTGATACACAATCGTTTATATGTGGAACACCGTCGTTTAATATTGGCTGCACAAATCTAAACGATTTTTTTTAAGATTTTTTGGTACAAGATCTTTTAGATTTGACTATTTTTTTGTATACGATCGTTTAGATTCCAATATCCGAACGATTTCTTTCACAATATTTTATATTTGGCACACGATCTTAAACAATCAAATAACAGTTTAAAAAAATGGATTTTTTATATTTGGTACACGATCTTGAACTAAATAATAGTGAAAAAGGTTATAGAAGAAGAGAAAAAGACGATGGAAATGAAAAGAAAAATGGAAAATTTGCAAAAATAGTAAAAGAAATTATGATAATAGAGCGCATGTCACTTACATTTTCAAAATTGCAAAAATAACAAATTTAAAAGTAGATTACTGTCAGATTACCGTATGATTACCGTCATATTTTTCAAATTTGTAATATGAAAAAAAAAAAAAAGATGTTATGAGCTATTTTTTCTAAATTTTTTTTGTCATCTAATACATATTTTCAAGAAAAATTGCAATAGAAATATGGAAAGTAAGGACAAACTGAAATAGTTTTAAAAAAACTGCAAAAAAAAAAAAAAGATTATGGAAAGAAAAAAAATCGAGACAATGAAAAGGAAGGGCAAACTTGTAATATTTAAAAAGATCAGTTTCATGGAGTCCATTTTTGTTACACGGACATAAATATTTTCGCCGGTTTGTTATATTTATAAAAATTAACCTTGATTCAATGTACATCTAATTTTCAAAAATTATAATTTTGTTAAACAAACGTAAATATTTTCACCGATTTGTTATATTTATAAAAATTAACTAGATTATTTTCAAAATGTTATAATTTTATAATTTTATTTTTGAGCCAAACCACTGGTTATCGGTCAACAAGTGCAAAACGGTTTCCAGCCGCTCTCCTTCCTTGGTCCATGGGTTTAGATTTGGAGCGCGCTACCTAAATCCAAACCCCTCAACAAACTTTAAAATTTCCCGTCAAGCCCAGCATTTATTGGATTCACGGCAGCCAGCCACCAGCGACCGTCGACAAACCAGACTCCAACGCCGGTTCTTTGTGTTGGCCTCAGTCCATGGCAACCGATAAACCCCTTCTTCCTCCAACTTCTTACATTAATGGCTCCACCGCCACCCACAACCTGAAATTGCCCATATATCATGCAGAAATAGACGCAGGAATGTTTTATTTAAAAAAAAAAAGGCTTTTTTTTGTATTAGGAAGCGTATGTCAACCATAAGTTTCAATACTATTACATATTAGTACTGTTTTATAAACTTTTATCATTAAACAAATCGTGTCCTAACGTGTGTATTGATTGTATCTGTCCCATATCTGTGCTTCTTTCTTAGAGTAGCACCGCAAGTTCATTCCACATATCATCGATTGTTCTAATTCTTGAAACTTCATCCCCGTTGTGAATTTTCCAATCAAACAATAATCCCAACAAATTAAACCGAATCAATAATAACTATAATACCCAATATTATGGTTTTCAGTACAAGTTAGACTTTTTTTCTTATGGGTCAACCAGCAGCTGCAGCGGCGTCATTTTGTCTTCCAACACCTTTGATTATCAACCCTTTCTTTTTCTCTTTAAAGTCCGGCATTACTAGCTCAAGCCACAGCATCACTTGATGCAACACTGCCGTTCGATGTTTCACGTTCATCGATTCGATTTCTTAATCTACCACCAAACTCCAAGTTGTAGACATGCCCCATCTTGGCGCGCTTCGTTTCTAGGTATCTCTTGTTGTCCTTTGTAATTGGTGTTAACAGGGGAACTCTACCTGAGACTTCTAAGCCATACCCCTTTAGACCTTTGTACTTTGTCGGGTTGTTTGTCATTAGCTTCATTGTTCTCACCCCAAGATCCCTTAGAATCTGCACGAAACAAAGAGGAGATTAGATTTTGTTATAAAAGCCAAAAAGAACTACTCATGTGATCTAATAAAAGTTGTGTCGTCTTCAGGTTAAATCCATATGTACCTGTGCACCAATCCCATATTCACGAGAATCCACAGGCAATCCTAGATCCTCATTGGCTTCAACAGTATCCCGCCCAGCATCTTGCAAGTTATATGCACGAAGTTTGTGGCCCAAACCTATGCCTCGTCCTTCATGACCACGAAGATAAACCAAGACACCCCTGCCTTCTGCCTCAATCATCTGCATCGCTAGCGCAAGCTGGTTTCCGCAGTCACATCTAGCTGATCCAAAAATATCTCCAGTGAGGCATTCTGAGTGTACCCTCACCAGAATATCTTGTCCATCACCAATATCACCCTGCCAAAAGCAAGTAGTCCGTAAATTTGTAATCAAGTCTTGATCTCATTATGATGCTGAAATTTCATCTAAGAGCACACCATCATGCTTGGTACTCGTCAGAATTTAGGAATTAAAAGGTAGACCATCTCAAGAGAAATTCAAATAAAATAACTTCTTCAGATTGGGGCAGGCTCATCATGCAACACTAACAAAAGCGTTTAAATACAGTTGCACCAGTAATAGAAATGCTTTTACAAAGCTTTGCACTATGAGACAAAAGTAGTTACCTTAACCATTGCAATATGCTCAATTCCATCTAAAATAGATCTGTAGCAATATGCCTGAAATGGTCCCCATTTAGTCGGCATACGAGCAGCATCTCCAGCACATTCAACTAATCTATCTCTCTTCCTCCTATATCTGTCGTCAATACCTTCATTTGTTAGAACTAAACCATGGGGAACAAGAAATGAAATATATGAATAAGAATACAACACATAGTTTTGTTGTAAAGCTGAAATGAAGTTGTAGTCATTATACAAGCAAGCAACTTGTTCATATAAAGGGTATTTCAAGATATAGACGAAAAATTATTGTGAAGAGCTAACACAATCAAAACTTTAACAAGAAAGATATCCACTTACCTGACTAAATCAGCAATGGAAATGATTTTTATGTTTTCCCGTTTGGCAAATTCACGGAGTTTTGGTAACCTAGCCATGGAACCATCTTCATCAACTACCTCACAAAGGATTCCAACCGGGGCTAATCCAGCAAGCACCGCAAGATCAACAGATGCTTCAGTATGTCCAGCTCTCTTCAAAACACCACCTTCCCTGTACTTGAGGGGGAAAATATGGCCTGGCCGCTTAAAATCATAAGGTTTTGAATTTCTTGATGCAAGTGCCAATACTGTTGCTGCCCTATCGCTAGCTGAGACTCCGGTGGTTGTACCTTCTCTTGCATCCTGTAAAAAATTGCATTATATATCATATGATATTGCCAATGTACAAGGACAAATTGATTTGAAAAAAAATATTAAGCAGAAGAAAGTGTCAATAAAACTGTAACTATGAGCACTCTTACAGGGATTACCAACTACATTTATTAAATTGAATAATAATCTAAAATGCCAAGTGAAGAATTCATACCACTGTCACCGTAAAAGCAGTACAAAGTTTCTCCTCGTTCTCCTTTTCATTCACCATAAGTGGAATCTGTAACCTCTCCAGGTCTTCACCTTTCATGGCCACACAAACAATACCTGTTCCATGTTTTACAATAAAAGCCATGGCTTCCGGAGTTGCAGCTTGTGCAGCCATGATCAAATCTCCCTCGTTTTCTCTATCTTCATCATCAACGACAAGCACCATCTGAAACGTCAAAATTCTTGTAACTAAGATGAATTGAAAATCAGGGTAGAAAAATAGGTGCTCTCATGTCAAACAATGTCCCAAAAAGTTGAAGAAAGAGAAAAACTAGAATAATGAACCACCTTTCCCTGGCGAACATCTTCAATGGCATCTGCAACAGAAGCAAAACCTTCCGTTGGGCGATCAAAATCATATTCATCTTCATCGATGGGAAAACTCTTGCTTATTGAAGCTGAATCTGGCTGATTGAAAGATGTGACATCATTCACAACTATAGCGTTTCCATTGGAAGAAGACAGAATTCCTCCTTCTCCAGATATCACTGTAGCTCTTGTTTGGACTGAACCCCTGGTGCCCAAAAATAGTTTACTAGCTTTGCAGTTTGGGGGTAACTCCAAAACAAGGCCAGTTGACGTGTATGGTTTAACGTAGTTGATTCCAACAAAAGACTGCAAGTCTTTGAATCTTCTAAATAAAAAAAAAATTATGCAAGACGTTTAGAGAATAACGTAAAACTTAAAAGACAGTACCGGGTGAGGAAAGTCATAGAACATAAAAAAATACTTCATTTACTTCAAAAAAATTGCCAACCAGAAACAGAAGGTACCAACTGTAAAGCCATGCCTAAAACAGGGACAATGAATAAGTTCCAATCAATGTTCTTGAACTTCAAAAGTAAAAATTAACAGCTAGCTGCAGTTTATTGTAGAATGGTGAGTTTTTTTTTTTCTTTTTATATGCTAAACTGGAACGTTAAACTCTAAGAGAAGGCATAAGCCTGTTATATTCAAATAACAAACGTTAATTCAAATGGGACAAAGAGATCCAATGCATAAAACATAATTTTTTTTTGTCAATAGAGGATATTCTGTGTCGTTCATGATGTTCTGCCGTCATTTCTCCAAAAACAATTGGTAGTAAAATGGATGGTGACATGTATAGCTCTCCTCGTGGACGCCTGAAAATTGCGGCTCCTCAAGCAGAGAAGTAAAGAAGGACCTCAGATGATCACAGAGGTTTTTGAAGTAACATTCAAACAAATGAAAAGAAGAATTTCATCATCAAACATGATCCATCCTTCTAAATCACAAAGGTTACTTCAAAAAAAATTATATATGGATCAGGCTCCAAAAAATTTAACCATGAGCAAGAAGGAAAATCAAACAAATTACAGTTGAAAAAAAATGGAGAAATGAAGTTAACCCTAGATAATTCGAAGACAAAACATAAAGAATTAAAGGATTAAAGAGAAACCCAGATGCAAAAATGGGAGCTTACTGAACATGAGAAATGGGAGCTGTAGATGGGAACGAGACACTTCTAAAAGCCATTGATGCTGAAATCTCTTATCCTGTGTTAGGAACCACTGAATTGGAAGAATTTCAAATCAGCATTTCGAATAAAATTTTATAGAATGAATTCAGAAAAAACAGAATTAGAAATCTTGTTTTAAATCCAATTCAAAATTTACCCTAATGTGTTAAAACAGAGAAGAAAAAAAAGGAATTAACCCAAGTAGATTCCGACGAATTGATGCAGCAGAAAGTGAGATAAGAAGAGAAAAAAGAAAAGTAGCGGTAGGGGAAGTGCCGCCGATCGGCAACGGCAACGGAGGGAGGAAGATAAGATAGAAGAAATTGAATAAGAGGTTGGGTTTGGTTGGAGATCAATGGAGATAAAAGAGAAGAATTTAAAACTACAGCAGCCGGTTGGTGGTCGGAGGTGAGGCCACGGCAATAATGGAAAACGGAAAACCAAAGATGGACAGCTTTGCTTCCGCCTTTTCCTTTTCTTTATAATACAATATATATAGTATGAATATTAGACTTAGAAAATAAGAAACGATAAACATGAATTAACTTTCCAGTTTACCTTTTTATTTTGATATCACTAGTGTTTTGTGTTATGCGCATCCTTCAAATTTAGTCTACACCATATATATTTTTTATTTTAATTACTTATCTTGGGTGCCATATTCTTGTGGAGAGGGTGTCTCTAAACAAATCCTTTATTGGGACATTAAACAATTTTAACACACGGTTGTCAAATGTTGGCTGCCCGGGGTTATCCAACCGCCATGTTTTATAAATATTTTTTCATTGAATTCTTGAATTTCACGATTTCACTTATATCTTCGAATTCTTAAAATATATTTGGTTTATAAATAATTTAAATTTGAAAATAAATTGGAATGTTGAAATAAAATGAAGTGAGATTTCTTACACTTGTTATGTGTTCTGGTTTGGGATGTTTTATCCTTGCTATGTGATTTGGGACAAGATGTTCTATTCTTGTTATGTGATTTGGAATAGGATGTATTATACTGTGTGATCTGGTATAGGGTGTCCTTTGCTTATTGTGTGATCTGGCGTTGGAAGATGCGTTATGCGTGATAGAATTGATGAAGACTTGTTGTCGCGTTTAGATCTCCACACAGCCGCAACTCAGTAAAAGAGTGAGTAAACACTTGAACTGAGAAAGGGTACAAAGAAGTAATAAAACATGTAAAATGATTCTCGATATGATATAATGCGTTATGAGTAATGTGTACTTACGCGATATTAGCTTGTATGAATGATTTGAATGAAATGATTTTTATATGATTTATACATGTTGGTAATGAGATTTGAATTAACATGCATAACTGTTTATATTGCATGATTTTGCTAAAAGAATTGCTAGTTATTGTTGAAATGTATGCATTAAGTGTGTTGGTGAAAAACTCCACTCACTAGACATTTTGTCTAACCTTTCAAATGTTTTGTTTTATTCTCTTCAAGTAGTGAAGGACATCCAGTGTTTGGCTTGCTAAATTGAACATCTGTCGCGCCATAATTGTGTCACATTAATTTGTTAGTATTCCCAGTCTATTTACATAATTGTGTCTAGGCGAGATGATCAAGATTTTATGGTTTTTGAGACTTGTATATTTTTTTAGTTTTAAAGAAACTTTTTGTACTTGTGAAAGGTGTACTCTTTATTAGAAATCAATGAAGTCTTTTGTTATTTCAAAATAGTTCTCATCTCACGTTAAGTTTGATGTTTATATTTCTCTTACTAGGTGTTCTATGTGCTATCTCGCGGAGAGATCCATGTTGAATGTCTTGGTAGTCATGCCCCCACATGGTTGTAAGAAGTGATCTTGGGATGGAGCATGACATATTTCCTCAACAAAGCGAGATTTACTCAAGGCATAGGATTGAATCTTTTTACCTTAACAAAAAATAATGTATTTTTAGGAATGGTTATGCAGCCAATGACATTTTTAAACTGAAATTAGAAATGAATAAGAATTTATCTTCTCTGCTTACATGTTATCTTCTTTTAATATTTGACATGTTAGGCTTTGTCATGTAAATAAAAGGTAAATTAGCAACATGAGTAGGTTAAACATGATTCCTAAATTATCTTTGTATGAATTTAACAAATGTGCATGTTGTAGTCGAGCTAAGATAACTAAGACGTCATATAAATCTATAACTAGGGTAACTGGGCCTCTAGGATTGATTCATTATGATCTATGTGAATTTGATGGCATGATAGATAGGAATAATAAAAGGTATTTTAGAACCTTTATAGATGATTGTTTTGACTTCACTTTTATTTACTTGCTTAGGAATAAGAGTTATGCATTCGACATGTTTAAAGTGTTTGTAACTGAAGTAGAATATATATTTAATAAGAAGATTAAGAGACTTCATAGTGATAGAGAAACAAAATATGATTATGTTGCCTTTGATGAGTTTTATAACTCAAAAGAATAATACATGAGAAAATTGCAACTTACTCTCCTGAAATGAGTGGAAAAGCTTAGAGAAAAAAAAAAGAATTTTATCTATGTGAATTTGATGGCATGACAACTAGGAATAATAAAAGGTATTTTCTAACCTTTATAGATGATTGTTCTAACTTCACTTTTATTTACTTGCTTAAGAATAAAAGTGATGCATTCAATGTGTTTAAAGTGTTTGCAACTAAAGTAGAAAATCAATTTAATAAGAAGATTAAGAGACTTCGTAGTGATAGAGGAACAAAATATGATTCTATTGCCTTTAATGAGTTTTATAACTCAAAAGGAATAATACATGAAAATTGCACCTTACTCTCTTGAAATGAATAGAAAAGTTGCTCGATGAAAATATTTTCACATGTTCGCACCATTGCTCGGTTGGTCATAGATTTGTGTTTTTGCTAAATTAATTTTGAAACTTTTTTCTTAATTAACTTTTTACCACTACCTTAAAGCGAGATCCGCAACTCAACCATACTACTAACGAGTTTTTATTGTACATATTTATTCTTCTGACGTATATCTCCACCGAAATGCAACCAAAATTTATGTGGTATTTGTTTCTTGTTTGTTAATAGCTTTTATTGGTGTATCGTATTTGTGTCATGACCTCAAGTTTTAAAGTCCTACTATTTTCATTCTTCAATGCAATTCAATATCTTTGAGATAATAATGATAAAAAATTATTTTGTTTAATATATAATATAATAATAATAAGTTATATCTCTTTTTAATACAACAATTGAGAAAAAAGAAGGGGCATTTTTAAAATTAGCAAAATAAATTAAAATATTAACAAGCTATATCAAAATTTTGGATTTTATCAGTGATAGCTACTGATAGACTTTTATTACTGTCTATCAATATCACTCATAGAAGCATATCAATGACTATCAATGTCTATTATTAATAGAATCTAAAAATTTTGTTATATGTTGTTTATATTTTGTCAAATTTACCATTTTTTACAATTCTAAAAAATAGAGTAATATTGTTATGGGTTTTTTTTTAATAAAACAAAATGTGAAAATATTTACACTATATAGAACAATTTTGAAAAAAAAAAAGAAAAAACCTGTTAACAAGCCCACAACATGAAATAACAAAAAATACTCCGCAATTAATCAACCTCACACACGCGTAAAAATGATATTTATACCTAGTCTAAATGATCTTGGTACAATGCTTGGAAATGAAAAAAGAATAAGCAAAAAAATGACACAATACTTAATAAAAAAAGAATAAAGAAAAAAAAATATTTTTATGAAAAATATGACATCGAAGATGAGAGATGACGGAGAAGAAATAAATTATGAAAAAAGAAATGAAAAAATTATGGAAGGACAAATTTGAAATTAAATTTTCAATCATTTTGTTACATTAAACAATAATAACATTTCTCACCATTTTGTTATATGGACAAATATTTTCAATCTCAATCTATATAGGTAAATTAATCTTATATATTTTAGTTAAAATTCAATTTTGAATTCTATTATTTTTATTTAGTTTTAATTCATGATTAGGGGTATTTTCAAATATAGCAACTAAATTGAAACTATTTATAAACTATAGTAAAATTATTAAATTCTATGAATATTCTTCTTTCATGTATTCAGTTCAGTTATTGTATTTCTAATAAATCTTAATTTTAGGTTTTTAAAGTAAATTTTTGTTTGGTTGATATTGATTAAACAATAATAACATTTTTCATGTTGAAAATTTATAGTAAAAATATTATAGATAAAAGCAACAAGAAGTTAGCACAAAACTAAATTTAAGGTTTACTGAAAATACATCCACAGAAATTTATAAAAAAAAAATTTAAACAAAAATGAAAGATGTATGAACTAAAGTAATAGTTTTAGTGGTGTTTTAAAATTTAAATTTGCGAAACAGATAAGAAGGGATGCAACAGTTGAAGCTTTAATCTCCACTCATTTGATTCGGGTATGACTGGGAACCCGAAGACCCGAAGGCCAGAAGCAATAAAATGGTGACACGTGTTAAGAGACAAGTGAGAGATTGGGCCCAACCGCAGTGGATCGGAAGCCCTCAGGAAAAGGATAAGATCCTAAACAACAAGGAGTCTCAGTCAACTTTCTCGCACCACGAAACAACTTCTCTATTTCCTAAACAATAAATTAAAAAGAGTATAAAAAAAACGTAAAGGAAAAAGAAAAGGAAAAGGGAAAAGGGAAAAAGGAAAAGTACGAATTCATTCCCTTTGGTCCCCACTGTAAGCCTCCATTTTAGAACGGATTTTAAATTTGATATTGGACACTCAACTCAATTGACATTTCCTAATAACTCTTCTTCTTTTATTATTATTATTTTTGGACTAAATTATAAAATATACTTTTCAACTTTTCCCTAACACCTTATACTTTAAAATATGTTTTTGACTAAAAACATTTTAATTTTTATATCAAAGGTTTCTAAATTTAAAATTCATCATCTTTTCATTTTGCTATGTGTAATCCTTTCCGGCACATCCCAAAGTTTTTAAAACAAAATAATTTACTACAAATAACATAATCATACATTAAAAATGTATTAATTTACATATAACAAAACTTAAAATATTTACCATCCATATGACAAAACAAAAAAAACCCATAAACTTAGTTTAATTTGTGATAAGTTTTTTTCTAGATTCTAGATTTGTAACGACCCAACTTTTTACTAAGCTGAGGTCATTACCATTTAAAATAAAGATAAACTTTTTATTTAAAATAGAAGAAAATACTAAATTTAAAGAAAATGTTTCAAATATTCTTGTAAAATTAATAATAAAGTAAATAAAAAGAAACATAAACAATTAAGATACTAGTTTGGGCCCTATAAAAATAAAAGAAATACTTAAAAATAATCATGCGTTCTAAAATAAATGTTTGAAAATATAATTACTGAAACCTAAATGCGAAAGAAAATTGAAACTATCCCCTATAACGAACCACGATCACTTCTTGTCATTCGCCAGCTTGCATTTACCTCTACCCTTGCCTAAAAAATTAAACATAGAAAATAATGAGTATAAATTTATATTCAGTAAGGAACCCACTATTAGTCCCGCTATGTGTCTTGTTAAATTTTTGTTAGAGTTCTGTAAGAAGTACCGCCTAACTATTGTGCTCCCAAAGGCACGCTATCCAGTGATCCCTTAGGAACACATCTGGGCTCTCTGTAACCCCGAAGGAAACACCCTAAAGGAGAGTCACACTGTAAGTGATCCCGTCAAATCACACATAAAACTGGCCACACAGGCATAAATAGATGATGATCTCGAGAGACATCCATAAGGTACGACTCGAATAGAACATCATAGCCTATATAAATATATCATATCATAAATATCATAGCTTAGTCAAACATAATTCTATCATAGCCTACCTAATCATAGCATGCCTCAATCATAATGTATCGCAGTCATGACATCCCTATTATACATGTCTCTCTTAACTACATTAGCACATAATACAGAACATGCATGCAACTTTAACGTGGGGGTCTAATGGGAGAATCTCTTACCTGGAGATTAGCTAAAATATAGTCCCTTCCTGACAGTAAACTTCCAAATAATTCAGTTCTAAACATGAACAAAATCAAAATTATTAATTTTGACAACTAAACATCCCATTTACTTTCTTAGGTGTCCAAAACCCAAACTTACCCAAACTGAGGTTGAATCCAAACACAACCTTGAATGAGACAAAATGCACTGCTCAAATCCTCCAATAAAAAGTCAACCTTCAAGTAAAAAACCCAACTTAACAATTTGTGGATTTATCTCAAACCAACACTTATCATTTGATGGGTATACCTAAACCCATAAAAAAGAAAAACTTACCAACAGTAAGAAATCTGCTCAACTTGGCTGATTGCAAGGAATCGATTTGGGAACGGCTCAAGAAGGAGGGGTCGGCTTGGAGGAGATGTAGGCTTGAAGCAGAGAGGCATCAACTTGGGTGAAGAACGCAGCTCACGCTACTCGGTGAAGAGGAACGCAGCTATGACTAAGGCGGAATAGAGAGGCACGCGGGTGGCTCACGCGTAGAGGAGAGCGACTCGATTGAAGATGGAGAAGATCAGAAAGATCTCGACTCAACGGTGCACGGAGGAAGGTGCTCGGATCGATGATCGTTCGACTTTATTTGAGACAGAGAAGAAGGCGGTGCGGTGGACGCTTGCGACGATGGCTTGACAGAAACTGTGCGACGACTGACTGCAGGTTGAGTTCTCCGATAATGGTTGCACGACGGTGGATGGTGACCTGAAGCAAGATGAGTCGGCGGCAATGGCTAGTGTTCCAACGTGAAGGAGGAGAGGAAAAGTGGAGAAGATGATGTGCACGTATACTAAGATCCTTTTAAATAAAAATAATAATAATACCAAATATTATTATAACTTTTATTTCCTTTTCCACATAACACACTAAATCTTTTCTCTTTCCTCCATCAATTCCAACTTTTTTTATCTTTCCAAAACCATCCTTATTAATTATATTACTCCCAATAATATAATTTTCTCAACCTTCCATAATTTAAATATACACAAACACATAATTTACCCAAATTTTTTTAAATAATTATATCATCTCAACATGATTATTCTCATTCCAAAATTACATAAATTACCGACAAATAAAATTATTCCCATCCTTACAAATTCACCAAATATGTATCAAATCTTAGCTCACACCTTAATAAATTCCAACAAAATCTATCAAAATTTTAAATTTAATTAAGATAATTAAACGTAAAATTACCTTAAACTTTGGGGCGTTACAAGAATTTCTTCATCTTCTCTTCCCGAATTTATTCATTCTTCATCATCTCTCATCTTTGGCTTATTGTTTTACAATATGTTTTCTTTATTCTTTTTCAGTATCAAGTATTGTATCCTTTTTTCTTTTTATTATTTTCTCATTATCAAGTATTGTACCAAGATCGTTTAGATTTAAGACAGGTCGTTTAGACTAAGTATAGGGGTACAAAATCGTTTATACTAGGTACACGAGTACAATATCGTTTAGACTAGTTATAAGGGTACAAGATCGTTTAGACTGGGTATTAGGAAAGATAGTTTAGATTTGGTAGAATATCGTTTATATTTAGTACACGATCGTTGAAACTGGATACAAGATCATTTTTCGCAAGTATGTGACCAATTAATCACAAGATATTTTTGTTATTTCACATTGTAGGCTTGTGAGTTTTTTCCTTTTTCAAAATTGTTCTATGTGGTGTAAATATTTTCACACTTCATTCTATTTTGTAAAAATCCCAATATATAATCTTACTTACAATATAAATGTACACATTGTTACCTTACTTATAAGCTCATTTTTACCTTTTGGTAACTAAAATTGGTCCATTTATAATTTTCAACTTTAATAACTTAGACCCATTTGGTTTGTGATCTAAAAATTATTTTTTACTATATTGGAAAACATGTTTTTTGTTTCAATTTAAATTTCAAATTAGTGTTTGATTGTGAATTTGAAAATCCAATAGCATACCTCATGTGCTCACAATATCTTAAAACAAAATTTAAAGACAAAGAAAATGACAATTTATTGTTATTTAATGTTTTAAAAAATGAGTTATTTCAAGTGGTGTTTTTGGAAATCATTTTTAAAAACATGTATACAAATTACATTTTAATTAGAGACATTTTAAAAAATAGTAAAATAAATTAAAATATTTACAAGTTATAATTTTTTTTTAGATTATATCGATGATAGAAACTAATAGATTTATATCACTGTCTATCAATGTCACTGATAGAAACATATTAGTGTCTATCAATGTATATTATTGATAGAATCTGAAAATTTTGTTATATGTTGTAAATATTTTGTCAAATTTTCTATTTTTGACAATTTCCCTTTTAATTATTTTCTTTGTATTTTTTTGGGTCTTTTAAAAAATATAACAAAACGCTAAAATATTTACACTCTACTCTATAGAACAATTTCAAAAACGGAAAAAGCCCACAAGCCCACAATGAAAAATACAAAAAATGTCCTGTGATTAATTGACATCCAATTCGTAATATATTTGGAAAACAATCATTTAGATTTGGTTATTCTTTTCGAGATCGTTCAAATTTTTTTTTGAAAATTCTTTGGTATACGATCGTTTAGATTTAATTGTTTAAATTTTGTTATCCAAATCTAAACAATTTTTTTGAAAGATTATTTGGTACACGATCGTTTATATTTTGTACATGATCATTTATATTTGGTACATGATCGTTTAGATTTGATCGTTTAAATTTGGGTAGCCAAATCTCAACGATTTTTTCAAGATTTTTTGGTACACAATCATTTAGATTTGGTACATGATCGTTTATATTTGGTACATGGTCGTTTAGATTTGATCATTTAAATTTGGGTAGCTAAGGGCCCGTTTGGTAACGTTTCCGTTTCATGTTTCTTGTTTCTTATTCCCTCTTTCTGGTTTCCTATTCCTTCTTTTTTTAGAACAAGAAACAGGAATGTGTTTGATAACTGTTTCTGTTTCTTGTTTCTGATTTCTTGAAAAAAAAGAAACAGAAACAAGAAACAAGAAACAGAAACAGAAAATGTGTTTGATAACTGTTTCTTGTTTTCTTATTTTCGTCGAGATTTATTTTTTATTTTATTCACATCTAATTCAATTAAACAATTAAAAAGATATATATGTCCTCCACTAAACATAAAAAAAAAAATTTATCAAAAGTTTATTCATTTATTACAAAGAAAAGAAATATCATTGTACAAATAAAAATAATAACATAAACATAAAATTGTATCTATCCTTCAAATGTCATCCAAAATTGACAATATCATCTCTCACTCTGGCCATTTCTCATAGATGATGTCGACTCACATTTAATTCAATTATATTACTCTGCAAATTGGCTGACAAATTTTTTGTATCTTCAACGATCATTGATTCATTGCTAAAGTCATTGAATAGATCATCTCGCCGATCATTCAATCTAATATAATTGTGAATTGTGAAACATGGTATCGGTATATATTTTTGTGTCTTGATCGGGTACGGAGGCATTTGCTTAAGAATAGGAAATCGAGCCTTCAACACACCAAAACAACGTTCAATGACATCTCGCAGTGAAGAATGTCTTTAGTTAAACACTTCTTCTTTACCTCGAGGGTGATGTCTCCTTTCTCTAAAATCTCGTTAATGATATCTTTGACCACGAAATGGTGCTAAAAATTCTGGCATATTTGAGTATCCTAAATCGATAAGATAGTATTGATCTGTATAAAATAAAGCAAATAAAAAATTATCATAAAGTCATCCATTTTATTTAAAGTTCTAAAAACACATAATTATTTACCTCTCTTAGGTATAGGAAATTTGTTCTCGGAATTCTTGATACATTCAAGAAGTATGCGAGAATCATTGGCCGATCCTTCCCACCAAATTGACATAGGTAAATAACATATCACATGAACAGACACACATTATATTCTATGTTGTGTTAGTTTTTCTTCCACGAAACGGTATTTGTTTATTTTGATGAATACTTGTAGCAACGCGAGTGCCATCAATAGCACCAATACAATCCTAAAGGATAATCATAAACACAAATATATTTTGAATTAGTATGAACTCTGTGCAAGAGAGGGTAATATTTCAAAACATTAACACATTACCTTAAAGAAAGGGTAATATTTTGAATTTGATACGATCTCCATTGGTACAATGTCCAGATTCGGTGGGCATTTTGAACTGCCTACGCGGTGAGAGGTTGACAATTTAAAGAAGTACGCGAGGAAACAAGGTTATGCAATGAGACTTTTAGTGATTAAGAATTACTATGCTATTAAGGTATTACGCGAGAAGAAAGATTAGAAGAGAAGAAGTGAGGAAACTTCCCAGAACTTTCTTAATTTTACTTAATGGGCCACATGTAGGGGTTAAATTAAGCATGATTAAGTTAAAATTTAAGCCTACACGTGCACCACTCAGGGTAGGAGCTGGAAATCCTTGGCAACGACGCCAAAAAACTTGCTTGTGAAAATCAACTCATGACGCAAAAGACTTGCTTGACGTGTTAGTTAACTTCATTCAGACTTAAGAAATAGTGATGTTTCTTATATATATGTTGGTATTTAATTATACATGATAAGTCATTGATCAAGATCATTGCATGCAAAATGCTTACTATGAATCTCCTCAGCATGTGATTGTGAAGTCCTCGTTGTGTACAAGTTTTCCTATTACTTGTCCAAGTGTAAGCGGAACAATAGATTTTCCTGGATGATCCAGGGTTGAACACAAGAAATTGATAGCAAAGCTTAGTTCTAGGATCCACTCTTCAATTGGGCAGTATAAAAGAATAAACTATACAATGTAAAAGAGTGTAAGTTGATACTATACCTACTTATCTGGATTAGAGAATCTACAAAGGTAGAGTAATGAAGCTAGTTGCGAGAATGAAACGCAAGCGTGAACTAACGAGTACTAAAGAATGGTGTGAAGGAAAATCCATGCATTACTAGGCGATTAAGTCATATGAAAGTCTTGATGCAATACAACTTAGTTAACTAGTTTATGATTAAGGCGAGCACCTCTCAGTGTCTTTAAACACCACACTTGCTCACCTCTCGAGATCCAAATGACGAAGTCTAGTTAAACAAGGTATATCTAGAAGATTTCACTTATAATACTTATAGAACTTTGCATTTAAGGATGACAACCTCTCGGCGCCTAATACTCACAATTGTTCTCCTTTTGGGATACAAAGGATAGGGGTTAACTCAGAAGGTGAAGTTTATCTCCAAACTCCTCCTTGCCCGCATTAGCCATATCCTTGATACTTACCCTCTCGGGTAGTTGGCAATGTACACTTGCCAAGTGATGAAAATAGTTCAGCTAACGCGATAAAAATTATAAGCTAAGCTTCTTATCAAGAATCTAACATAGATTCTAAACTACAAATAACACAAGGATAGATGAACATTAAAGATGTGATGGAATGAAAAGGTATAAATATACATTGTATTAAAGAATAAAAGCCTTCAACCACTATACAATATGAACACATACAATGTAAAGAAATACGAAAATAGAAAGAATAAGAATGACATTACAAGTTAGGGGGATGAGAAGTGAGATCTTCTTCACTCAAACCTCAAGCTTTCACTCATTGACTGACTGAAAAAGAGAAAAAAGTGATATACAGGCTGTGGAAGGGCTATTCCTTTCCACCAACTCTCTAGGGTTTGGTCCATTTGGGCACTATTCTAGCTGATGCAAGCATCTTGCGGCCTATTCGGACACCCTTTTCTTGATGGTGATGGAGTCCATTTTATAGGTAGATTTAGGCGTGAAATCTAATCTTTTGAGCAGGTCAGCGTCGAAAGCCGTCTGTTGTCAAGTCACATCAACTCCATCTACCACTTTTGTCTTCTAGTGAACCTCTTCCCGCCTGCTGATAAAGTCTTCTTGCGTAGTCTCCAGGCGAGTTCCTCTATGATTCGCTAACTTCTTCTTTTGTTTTAAATCTTGCGTTTAGACACTAAAAAAAGAGTGAAACAGGCATGGATGCTTATGTAAAGTGTATTTCTACCTATTTATGCATTTACAACATAAGTTATAAATTTTGACACACTTCCTATGCATTTTGGTCACATTATTCTATCTAAAAAGCTATAATAACTTGTATTTCTATAAGTTATGGTTGACTAAGCTTGTTTAATGATTAGAATAAAAAGGAGTCCTCAGCTAGATTTTTTAGTATAGTTACTCTACAGTAGCTCAAGAGAAAATTTAAGTACTGAAATGCTGCAAAGTGACTACGCAAGAAAGAGGAAGAATAGAAGCATCTTGAGTTTAGTTTTTATAGAGTTGTGAGTGTTTTCTTTAAAACTTTATATGATATCAAGCTTCCTTTATAAAATCTTTACTGATTTTGAAATGATGATTTCAATATCCATGTTTCTAAAGAGATTTCCAAGAAAAGTTTATACCATGTTTTATTATGTTTCAAAGCATGTTTCATATGTATCAATGTTTATGAAAAGGTGTTCAAACCATTAGTCTACTTTCTAATATTGAACTGACCATTATTTGCACATAAGGGGTAAAGGCAACGATGTATAGAAAGATGTGCATGGTGAGATGAAGCGAGACAATGTATAAAAGATGTTCATTGTGTTTCAGCCTAAGCAACGATGTATAGAAACAGTAGTTTAAACACAAAGTAATGAAACCTAGCATAGAGAATGATTCAAGATCCTTAGCGAAAGGAATGACTATCGACTAATTCGTGCTTATGCTAAATAATATGTTTATATGAAAATATGATTTTATGCGATTTGATGTGTTAAGTGAACCGATGTTTACAAAATGTATTTTGGGTAAAAGGATTTTTTAAAACCTCAATAAGCTTGATCACTTATGTTTTAAAGTTTTATCTTCTAGAGAGCAGGTGTTAGGGCCAAGTAAGGGAAGATGAAGGGCTTACTAGGAGAGAAGAGCTGCCATACATTTTAGCTCAAGTTTTAAGTTTTAAAAGTGCGTAATCTATAAAGAGTTGTTTTAGCATGGCTGAAGTTTAATAAAAGTTTATTTGTTTACATTATGTGTTAAGTTGTTTATATCATCTAAAGATTATTTACATTTCATAAGTAAAGACAAGGGAAAGTCACTTGGCGATTAAGCACAACTTAAGAACCTTAAGACTGAGTGTCTTTGGCGTTTAACGCGTCATAGATACTCAAGTCACACGTATTTCGCATACCAAGCAAGGGCGTACGCGGGATGGGGTGTGACATCGTGTCTTGGAAGCCTGATTTGTCACCGTCTGTCTGCTAGAGGGGTTATGTTTTACTTTTGTATGTGTCTTGTTATTTTGAATCTTTGTATGTTTTGGTCTTTTAGTTGTGCTAGGCTGAGATTAGTTTTGGTTGAAGTTAAAGTATGTTTCATGTAATTATCGGTTGGTAAAGGTTTGTACAAGACTTATGTAAAGTTTATTTAAATGTAAAGAGTTGCTTCCCGTTGTGTTTAAGATTTGTCTTTCAGCTTCCGCTTGCATTTTTCATTTAAAGGTTAGAAGTTGAGGGTCAGCTGGTGTCTTTCAAAAGGGAGCGATATAGGTTGACTTCACATCACATCTAGAGCTTAGTGAGAAGGTGGTCCAAGATTGGTGTGATAGTTTTGATTCACTGTAAGTTTAGCCCATAAATGATAACATGTAGAAATACAAGTTATTGTGGTCTTTTGATAAAAAAAAATGGAGGCAAAACACAAGATAAAGGACCAAAATACGTAGCTTTTAGTGCAAATTTATAATATTACGAGAATGCACCTTACCTAGGTCATTACGTCTGATTAACTATATGCTTTGAAGTGTTTTTACATGCAGAATGGTGAAAAAAAGAAATGAAGCGAATCGCAAGAACTCAACAATAAGCAAGAACTCAATGATTTATATCATGAGGCAAGATGCCAACACATCATGCGAGATGATTCACTATAAGGACAAGAGTGGTAGTTGGAGATGATGTGACAAGAAATAACTACTTTTTCTGCTAACATTCGTACGTAAGGACAGATGTGCACGATAGCATAATTAATTTCCTGCCTAAGTATGCCTATAAAAGACTCCAAGTCCACCATGAACAAAAAGAGGAGGTCATCTCTTAAAGAGGCCAATGAAAGTATGAGTTTTAGAGTCCTTCACCATCTGTAGTAGTAGTTCTTCCTCCACCTCTTCTCCGGTCAACTTTTAAGTGAGAGCTTAGAGAGAGATTAGAGAAAGAAGCTCACCCACCATTCCTCTGGCTTGTAAAAGAGCCAAGGACATGACAATACATTTTGTGTCTCACCTCATTTCTTTACTTTCAGTTTTTGTATTTTGGAATATATTGTTTGATTATATTATTCTTATGGCCGATAGGCCAACATAAATACAATGCTTATCCACTGTCTTTCTTCCATTTCTTTACTATTCATCTTATTGAAGTGTTTTAAGTAGTTTAAGTATGCATTATGTACTTGATAAGGAATCGTTAATTATAAGATTCATCGTGTTTAGTCTGAGTTTAACTATATCGCCTGTTCAATGCTCATTACCAACTGCTCAATAGAATAAGTAGCAAAGACCTCGCTAAACACGTGCATAAGGGGGTTTGGAAACAAATTAAACTTCGTTATGGTGTTTTGCCGTCAATCATTTGTGTTCTGAAAGGAAAACAATGCAGTGTTTAAGCGTTGAGAGGTTGCTCGCGTTAAAATAGAGAGAAATTGTGATGCTTATAAGTAAGAAAACCTAGATATATATCGTTTGATCTATCTTTAGCATTTGTGTTTCGAAATGAGAACAAGTGTGGTGTTTAAGCGTCGAGAGGTTGCTCGCCTTAAATATAAGATGGTTAAACGATCTATATCACATCAAGGACATCTCGTATGGCTTAAATTGCTTACAATGCGGAGACTTTCTTTTATCTTTCTTAACGCAAGTTAGTTCATATTCCATAATCATTGCATCCCACTCCTCTCTACAAAATCCTCAGTGTAAATAATTAAAGTAGTATAGTTTTACATTTATACTATATAGAATTTATACCACTTGAAATTAGAGGTAAGCTTTATAACTAAATTTGATAGAAATTTCCTGTGTTCGATCCTGTCTTATCGAGAAAACCTCTCGTTTCGCTAACACTTGGACAAGCGTGAGGAAAATTTGTACTCAACACAGAATTAGAAGAAATATCAACACATGGCCGGTGAGAAAATGTACCTTTTATAGCATAGTCCTTGCCTAAAGGCAAAGTTAACACTTTTTATTACATAGTTTAGTTTGCTTGCGTTGCAAGTCACATAAATAGATTCTTAAATGATGAACCAACAAAGTACAATTAAGCAGATGAGAGGTGCGAAACTAATTTGCGTACTCAATCTCACGTTCAATATGTGAAGAGAATGATGAAACATGAGACAAGCGCAACGGAAATACAGATTTGTTTTACTCTAATTACATCTAAATAGTTTATAATATGCTTAAAAAAATACCGTAATTAAAAGAAATTAGGGTTAAAGGAAAACATACCTTCGAAGCCTTCCAATCCTCTATATCTCCTCATAAACACTAACCTAAGACCACCCCTAGAGTTTACCCGCTATTTTTCGAACTTACAACCAGGTTGTGGGACCTGATAAGTGAAAAAATGAAGGAGAGAGAGATGGAAATTGGATTAGGGTTGTGAGAACTTAGGTAAGTTTTTTTTTTCACTTTTTGTATTCATTTAAAACATTTTAAATTATCCAAAAGTTTTTAATAATTTGAAGACAAGTCTTTAAATAGGCAAAAGACATGCAACTATTACATGTAAGGATTAATCTAAGTTTAACACCCCTCATTTTCCATTAACAATTAGTGGATTTTAGTGGGTTAGGTGTTTACATCTCATGTAGCCACTTATCCCACTAAGTGTTAGTAGAATTATTCAACAAATTGTTTGATTTTTCCACTAACTTTAGTACAATGGCAATATGGTCATTTGACTATTTAACTCAAAGTAAAAAGTCAATATTTTGAATTTTTACCATTTTGTCCATCTTGGTTAATTCCGACCTCTTGAGTATGAAACCGCATTCATTTTTTTTCAAAATTCAAACTACATTATAATATAAAGCCGATCAAAGTTTGATTTTTCAAAGTCAAAAGTCAACATTTTTCTTTTTACAACTTTGACCATTTCCATCAATTTGGAGCTTCTAAACATGAATCCGCATTCATATTTTTAATATTTAAATATCATTTAAACATAAAACTCTATCTCAAATTGATAACCGACATTTATATCACATATATTTATCGGTTTCTTTCTCTTTAACTAATTCGAGCAATTCGAATTCACTACAAGAAATTTTGCCTTTAATGTCGGTTTAAAACCGACATTAATGGCCTTTAGTATTGGTTGACAACCGACATTTACGCTAGCGTTAGGCCTTTAATGTCGGTTTAAAAATGACATTAAAGGCCTTTAATGTCGTTTTTAAACCGACATTTTTTATGGTGTTATTGAAGATCTTTAGTGTCGGTTGGCCTTTGATGTCATTTTAAAACTAACATTAAAGTCTTGTTTTTGGATCTAGTTTTATAAATTTATTTTTATTTAATTGTTGCATTATTGTCCATTTTTTATAAACCGACATTCGGTACGTGTAGATAAATATTTTTTTCTTACCCCAACAAATCAATAAAATTAATATTATTTTAGAAACTACTATATTTTCTTTTACATTTGTATACACAAAATGAAATCTTAATATTATGTTTGTATATACATTCTACAATAATACATGAAACAAGATCCTAATACAAGACTTAAATAAGAAATCCTAAACACTTTCCCAATCTTCAATCTTCAACGATTGCCTAGCTATCAACACAATCGCTTAGCTTTTAACCCGATATGACTTCAATCATTCTACAAACAATATCAAAATAAACTATTTAATCTTTAGAATTCTAACAAGGTAGCTTTGGAAAAAAAATGTGGCATCTTAGCAACTTCAATGCACTAAATAAGATAGATTATGATACTTTGGATGATGATTTCAGTCAAATCACGAAAATTTATATTCACATCTGGCCAATGATGATAATCTAAAACAATCTCACTATAAGTGAAAAGACATCAGTACAACCTTCAAAAATAAAACTATCGTGTCATGAGATAGTATATTATCTACAAGAAAAGATGAATATAAAGTATTAGAGAAGATGATCCCAAGAAGTTATAAAGTTAATTTTAATAAGATGATAAAAAGTATAAATAACGTCAGGTAACTACATATCCTTATAAATTACACCATATATAATATATCTATGCTTTGGTATCATATCTAGTTGATAAGAACAACTCTTTCGTCAAAATGTATCTCACTCAGATAAAATACATTATTGGTTATTACAAAACTAAAAAAACAGAGGTGGAGAAAGCAAACCTTATCTTGTTCAAGTTTTTTTGTATAACTTTTTTCCTTCCTCTTTTTTCCTCCTCTTTCTCAACTTGCCTAAAATTAATATTGCTATGCAGAAAAGAAAACATATTTCACTTCAGACAGAAAGCAAAAAAAAGTTTCAGTGATAGAGAAGAAAACAAAAAACGGAATTGATAAAGAAGACATGGTAAAGCATCTAGTACTACACACATAAATGGAAAATTTTGGCAATTGCATTATCAATGCTCAATTTACTTCATCAACCATTTTCGTTGATATGTAACCCTTGCTAGTTTGCTACCTGCATGGAATTCCTTTGTTATATTTATCAGTGCGAAACTCAAACTCACTTATATCCAACACTTCTAATAACAAAAATCCTGATTTAGCATTTTAGAGCTAGTTTACAAGAGTATTACAATAATATTTGATCATGACAAATACATGCAATCTATCTAGAGATCTAACTAAATGAATGGAATGTAATGATGAAAGCTTTATAAATATAGAATTTATCGGGGGCATTTGATGAATATCGGGATCATTCTCATGATCAATGAGCCAATAAATTGAAGCTTCAGAGCTGACGTTGTCTGAAGAACATAGAAAGTAGTTTCTAAGAATGAAAAACAATAGGTAATGCAATTATTCTAACTCAAATTGTAGTGAAAGATGGAATAAGCGATGTTGTAGATGAGGGGATCTCAATCCTCTTTAATCAATCTTTAGACATACATTTCTAATGCAAAATTAAATGATGGCTAGTTTTAGTAATCTCATGTTGATATGACAGAAGTAGATAGTAAAAAAAATATAGTTTTAAAAGGTGGTACAGTTAATCTTTTAATCATCCGTCGAAAAACCTAAATATTTTATCACAAAACAAATCATAGCGTATTATACATTGATATCCTCAAGCTATAAGTGTCAATCAATCATTCTTACTAGTACTCTGAAGTGCTCGAATGACTCAAGCCCTAGGGAATCCTAGAGCTTCAACCTAGCTCATGAGTTTCTGTTTTACCTTTAAGGAAGCCGTTCATGTAAGAGATTTCAAATTTAAATTAACAACAAATTACCAAATCATAACTTCTCCTAAAAACAAAAATTAGTAATGAACCTAACATTCAGAACTTCAAGTTCAAAAGAACTTATATTTTACAATTCTGCACATTTCCATGGCAAACCAATAAAAAAAAATTGTTGCACGCTTGCTATCTATAGAATGCCTATTACTCCATGGCAAACCAATAATATTTCTATTTCACCTAAAATGCATAAGATCCAACACCTAATATATACCAGCACACTTTTCCACACCTTCCATATAATACTACAACAAATACTCATCATCCAACACCTATATATAATTACATATCAATAAACACACTATATGCAACCACTATAAGTGAAAACTCAAAATCTAAAACTAATATGTAACATCATGATATATTACAAAACTAAAGTATGTGTACAACAAGTTCCTCCACTAACTAGAAGTATGTACAAAAAATACACATTTTCCACACTTCCATATAGTACTACAGCAAATGTAGTGACAGTAAAAAACTACAATACAACATTTACTTCAAAAACTACAAGTAGAAAGCTAAAAGCAAAAAAATCCAAAAGTAAAGTATGTACAACAGCCAGTTCCTTCACAAACTAAAGTCAACTAGTAACTTATATATTACAAAAAAAAAACATTTAAAAGCTTACACAAATCGGCTAACAAAACTTGCCCATTTTGTTCGAATCTCGTCAATCTCCTCTTGCCTATATGCAGTTTTTGTATTGAACTACACAAAAAGAAATGTATGGAAAGAATGAGTTTAGATCATTTATTTAATTGTAACATATAAAAAGTGAAGGTAGAAACTTACAAAGCTAGTGATGGGAGTACTAGAATTATGCACTATTTCATTCATATACTTTTGGACCTAATACCCACACCCTACAGAATGCAATTGACTAGGGCACTACATGTATATAAATTGGATACAAATTATTCTTATGTTTCATTGAAAATAATTAAGTGTCAATGCAAATTACCTTTATAGGTTTCCATTTTGGAGCTGACCGATAATGTTGTAAATCGTGCTTAGCTTGCCATGTTTTTAATCCTCTATACATTTGGAAACATTAGAATTATAAGACAATAAAGTGAAATAAGAAGTAAGTCGTAAGTACACTTACACATTTATGACTCCATGAATATATTTGTTAACTTTACTTCGAAGAGAGTCCAAGACATAAACAATATTCACTCGAAAATCGATGACATGCAACATGCAATACTTACACATTTATGTAAGATGCAACTTAATCTACAAAAAAAAAAAAACAACAACAACATAATTAAGTAATTTTTAACTTGTAAGCTTAACTATAATCTACAATAAAACTTAAAATCTCAAATTAAAATTAACAAGTTTTATATACACCAAAACAATAAAAAAGTTGTATATACACTCAAACAGGTACAAAACTCGCAATTGTATTAATTAAGTAACAAGCAAATATCAAATTAAAACCATCCACAAACCACAAACACCAAACACAAACTTCTAAACATCATTACGACATATAATTCCAAATGAAGGAAGTGAAACAAGACTTTAAGGATTTCTTATGACATATAATTCCAAACTTCTTAACCATCAATATGACATATATCTCACTTCATTTCTTAATTAAAAAATAAAGTAATTTAATCGAAATACATTTTTTTCTCCATTTCTTAAAATTTAATTGATATACATTTCTTAATTTAATTCCAAACCCTTTTTTCTCCTTCTCTCTTTCAATCATTCATTTCAAGTTACATCTCTAACATTTTCAAAATATCCTAGATTAAAAATCACAATTTTGAGAAAGAAAAAATAGTTTAATCATAAAAAGGTTTTGGATTCAAATTCAACTATATTTGATTCTTGCTTCAATTTTTTAATTTTTTTCATGTCAAAATTTATATATATTTATATTTAATTTAAAAGTGAAAAAAGGAGAAACACATTCAAAAGTTTGAGTTCCCAATGCTTTTTGAAACTCTCATTAATGAAAGATTCATAGTTCATCATCAACCATCTTCATCTTCCTCCATATAAACCCACCGCCCTTGTTCTTCATTACTCCATCATCCTTTATCAAATTCCCCAAATTTTTCCATCTCCTTGGATTTACAAACTACTACTACATCAACATAAACATAAACAAAAATTAACCAAAATAACAAAACAAAAACATTACTTATTTTCCATTATTAACCTCTCCATCTTCTTCTTCTTCCCTCCTTTTATAGAAATTTTTCCTTTTTTTTTTTTACTTACAGTAACTTCCTCACATGATATCAATAATAAAAAATCACCATACACATGATATAAAAAATCACCATACACATGATATCAAAAATCACAATCACAATCACAAGTCCAACAACCATGCAAGCACAATCATCTAGAAAAGAATAAAAAATCAAAGTAAATTTAGATGAGTGATTTCCAAATCAAACAAGAGCAAGTGAAACTTATAGTCGAAGCACGACGAATGGGCAGGAGGGGTTTTTTGTAGCCAATGCACGACGGCGACTGACTTGAGGGATTAGTTTCGCGCACAACAACGACTAGGCACGATGAAGATTGGTTGTCGTTCGCGATCTAGGGTCACAGATTGAGAAGAGAAGAAAATTAGAAATCAACTTGGAGAGAAGAAAAGAAAAATTGATAGGAAAGAGTAAAGTAAGAAAGAGAAGTAAAAAAGAGAGGGAAAATTTTATTTTTTAAAACCTAAAAAAAATTAAAAAAGAAATTAAAAATGGGGAGGGTCATTAATGTCGATTTTTACAAAACACAAAAAATTAAAGAAAAAATTAAAAATGGGCTGATCATTAATGTCAGTTTAAAAACGACATTAAACCCTTATTATTAATGTCAGTTTAAAAGCGACATTAATGATCCGCCTTTTCAAAAACGACATTAAAGACAATTTTTCATTTTTTTTTCACTTGACACTAAAGCCCATATTTCTTATAGTGATTATTCCTTTATATTGTTCTAAGTTAATTCCATATGAGCTAGCAGGGGAATGTAATGGACCTATAGATCATGGGCTCTAAGGATCTGAAATTAACTGACTAAAGTCTTTTAGACTGAGCTAATCAACATTCTTTAATTAATGGGTCATTTCACTAATGTCTCGTAGTTGTACTCCACTCACTATAGATATATTTGTGTCCATCTAATATATCCATGACCAATAAGTTAATCCTTCACAAGTTGTTCGTAACATCAGCTAGGTTAAAATACCGTTTTACTCTCGAGATTACATCTTACTACTTAAGTTCCATTGATCCACTATTGAACAATTGGTTTTAGGTTCAACCTATAAACCGAATCCCTCTAGGGCCAATGAGATGGTGGGGCCCTTTTTTTAAGACTTGGATTCAGTCCTTAAGGGAACAACTTATCTACTAACCTTAAAACGCGTAAGAATGAATTTCGTCTTGCACCCTATGCTTAGCCATCCACCCAGTCTTACCCGTGAAATGAGAGGCTTATTCAGCTAACACTGTTGAGATGTCATCAACTATGCAGATCTAAGGATAATTCTATGGGAACAAAAGTTTATAGCTAGTTCAGGATTAAGATTAAGTTACCTAGATCATGAATAATCGAAAAATAGTCAGTTTTATACAGTTTGAAAAAAACAGAATACTGTTAAGCAACCTCTAGTTATACCACATGCAGTTAACTTCAGGGTTAACTCAGGACATAAGAAGATACGTAAATGCACGACACTTTGGTAACCCAGTTCGGCAAATATGACCTACATCTGGGGAACTTCTTTGCTCAGATCAGGAATATTATTAAAGGTCATTTTGAATAACATGTTGCTCTAGTTACATCAATAGTTATAACTATAACTCAAATAAATTCAGGCTCCCTCTGAATTTAACATGAAACTAGTAATAAACACTTCAGGCTCCCTCTGAATCTGTGAGTTCAACTCTCAACTTAATGCTCCTCGTGAATATTCCTTATCTTTTCAAAGAAAACTACATTCTTCAGTACATAAAGCAGATAACCAACGTAAAATTAATCACCTTTTCTCTTTTCTTTCTGCAGTTTTATCTACCAGCTCGTTCAATATTTATCTTCTCGAAAACCCTATTTTTTCTTCCTTTTTTTCGCATCCTCAAAACTTCATCCTCATCACACATATATACCCTTCATCTCTTTTTCTCTTTCATTCAGATTACCCTTTCCTTATTCGTAGGAAACAATCTTAACCAATAATCCCTAGATTTTAGAAAGATTTAGAATTCAATTAAACTAGTTTAAAAAGAATAATGTATTTGACAAAAATCAAATCTCAACACAGTCAACGGGGATATAACTTAAAAGTGACTATTTCATGGTTCTCCAGTCTTTATGTAAATTCTTTACATAGAATGCCCCACTTCCATGTCTCTACATGAACGATTCAGAATCACATCGTTTGTACTAACTACAAAGTGGACTGCATCCATAGTCTCCCTGGAATAATGCATCCAACGTTATTCATAAACTAAAGACCGTTTGGACTATATACTTGAACTTGATCCACATTTATGTGTCTACATAAAGATCAAGTCTACATTAAATAGACTCGGGACCTTAGTTTCTTGGATTCAAGATTATAGTATTATTCAATAATAAGTCCTCAATAACTACTTTATTGAATAAAATATAATTTAAACTACAAATTACGTGTTTTAAGTCATAAATTCCAACAAAGAATGTATAAAAATAATATAAATCAAAATTCTTCTAACAAAAGACCCCAACAATTTTCAATTAAACAAATGGATTAGTTGTCGTCTTCGACTAACTGAAAGGATATCCAACTCAATACCCTTGGATGCTAAGTTCATTCTTGTGGGAATAATGTTATTGAGGATATTCTACATCATTAATTTGAGAGACAACATATTCTGCCATAATTAGAAAAGTTTCAACACCGCAACTAAAGGCTCGACACTAACTCTAGAACATTACTTCCATGGTCTAGAGCAGTCTCCAATTTGTATGCACTCTTAACCGTTAACATCTTCTTCTTAAGCAACCATGATCGTGTCTACTTCCTATTATGCATAGATCAATTGTCAATAAATTTTATGAATAATTGAGTACTGGGTACATTTATGGTAAGACAAAACTAGGAACGATCAAAAAAGAAAATTTTTAACCAATAAATTACTTTAAACACATGAAACCTACTGAACAGCTTGTAACGAATTTGACTTATTTTGCTTGTCAATATAAAGCTCTATCCTAAAAAAAAATTAAATAGAAAAGCCTTGAGTTGATCAACATTGGTTGCACAAATGATTCTTAATTTATGTCATCTTTTTCTGAAAAGAAGAGGTTGGAGAGAGAGGGATTGGAGTTGGAGCATGGAGAATTAGAATAAACCTTTTTGGATTATAAAACTATAGTAAAGGATTGAAGTTGAAGTGTGGATAAGAGTAAAAGACTTGCTCGGTAGGAAAGTCAAATTTTGTTGGGAGTACCTTTTTGGTTGTGGTTTTTTTGGAATAAGTTTATCTGGTTCTTTTGAATCTTGAAGTTTTAAACTGGCGGTTTTAGTCTTTTGAGTGTTAATTGGGAATATGTTTAAATGGTCTCTTCCTCCTATCAGATCGTTAAAATAAACAGATTTTCTAAGTAGAATTTCTAATTTTCGTCGAGGCTTACTGAATAAATTTATTGTATTTAATCTTATTTTGGTCTATAAACCTTGTATCTTGTTCTATTTTTATTCCTAAGTTTTTAAACACTTTGTTTTAGTCCCTCAAGTTTTTTAAAAGAGTATATTTTGGTCTATATCGCTATGATTCGTCCGTAACTCTTTAATAGAATGATGAGGTGACTTCTACACGTGGAGGACTAGGCATGCCGAATAAGATAACCACTCCTTAAAATCTAAGGTTTTAATTTTTAATTAGAGGTCAGATGGTAAATTGATACATCATATCGAAGAACTCAAAATTTCACTTTATCATTATTTTAGAGCATTGATATTCTACTTCACTTTCTCAGCTCATGTTAGATGCAATTTCATCGACATCCAAATATTACTTCATTGTTCAAATGGTGGAGAAGGAAACAGATTGGTTTGCTCACATCAAATCAAATCCACATCTTTTGAAGTCGCGTTCTTGGTATATTCTAGTCTGGGGCTCTAACCCCAAGAAGCAACCTAATGAATGAATTCAACACAAAAACTCTATTCCTTTTCTTCCCATATTGATCATTCTTGAACATGTTTCCTCCTTTTTTTTTTTAAATTTAAAATTGCGAATAATTTTTTAAAAACCTCAAGCTTCAAGCCACGTGATCCTATTATTAAGCAAAATCAGCAAACAAAAATTTTACTTGGACAATCAGTTAGTTTTAACATTCTTGTTATCATTTAAACCTATTTCTAATAACGCAGCAGATAAACTGACCACCAAAAATACGTATCCTACAAAACTCAAGGATTAAAAATGTGTATTTCTCATTTTTGGTTTATGTTTCGAGGTTCGGTGAATTCCATGAATATACGGTTGGTTGGTTGTCTGAATGAATTCTGTTCTCAAAAATAGTTTTGGATTATATGATACAAACTATGCAAAATTTGGAATAAAACACAAAACTATATTGAAATAACATAAAAATAATAAAGGTAGTATCTTTAGGTTATAAACTGAATTATTTTTGGCGACGTTTGCAAAAATAGCAAAAAAAACTTAGCCCTCTGATAACTTTCTGATAGTCGTCTGATATATCTAATTACGTGTCATATTTTTCATATTTGCAATATGCAAAAAAGATGTATTATAAGTTGTTTCTTTTTTTTAAAAAAAAATGTCATCTGATGCAATTTCCCTTATGTTTATTACATTTAGTAATAGTTTATTTATAAAGGAGTATTTACAATTAGTTATACTATAACTAGTTGTATAGTATATAAACATAATATTTGTAAATATAGTTTGACAAATTGATTAAATTAGAATTTTAATTTTTGATTCTGTTCACCAAATACGTGTTTGAAGACAGGTAATACAATTCAATTTTATATGAATCTCTATTTTGAAATTTTGGTTTTCAGAATGCCTATTCAACATCTTACATGTCATAAAACTATTTTAGATATATAGAATAGGAAGAGTCATTGTATTGACAGGTAGAATAATTAGATTGAAATTATAAATTGAATTTCGTCATCAAGTTTTATAGTTGTTTTTTAGAACTCGGTTGATAATGTTTTTGTTTTTTGTTTTTTATTTCTTTGTTTTTTAAATATTTTCAGCAACAGTCATTTACAATATTTTCAACAACTATCATTCACAATGTTTTTCATTTTCTTTTCAACATTACGATGGTAATAAAAGTTTCGATCTTAAAATAATTGTTAGCGTACATTAACACAAATGTAAGTCATTATTATTATTTGATAATGGGCTCATAAAGCATAATAAATGTGCAGAATCTGATACTACTTTCTTTGTCACACAAAGTTCTAGATATAACATGAATTGAACTATATAGGATAGAAAATATTAGTGTAGTAAAAGTCTAGTCAACCAAATAGTGATACTTAATTAAGAAATATAGAATATAGAATATAGGCACACGCTCAAAACATAGCCGACCACTTATTTTAACAATGTTGTTTTGAAAACTTTATAAATAATGTTGTTTTGAAAGTATTGAGGAAAATGATGTGGTTTTTGAAGGTGGAGCGTGATCTAAAGTTATTGAAAAAAATGCAAAAGGGGGAGTGCTCGCCTTTAGTTATTAAAAAAACAAAAATTATTAAAGGTCGAGTGTTCAGCGCTCGACCTACACTCCAATGCATGTAGAATTCGTCCTCTCATCCCTGTCTTACCATGCCTCTGTTTGTCGTGCTGCCACACCCTACCTCGCTGCAGGCTTTTCCGTAAAGGGGGCAGGGTCTTCAAGACTTGCCCATCTCACTTCTTAAACCCTCTACCATTCTTCTTCAATCCTCACTCGTACTCTCTCTTTTGCTCTTGGGTTCCAAATCCTCTATATCTTTGATAACGTGTAGAAATGACCGTTATTATAGCCATTTTTATTAGAATAATGGGGTTAAAACACATAAGGAGATGCTAAAAACGCATAACTTATGTTGTAAACGTATAAATATTTAGAAATACGGCTTACATAAATGTCGTTCTTGTTTTACGCGGTTATCATGTTTAAACACAGACAAGTGGGAAAAGAAGAAATGAGCAGCTCACAGATAACATCTCGCGTAAAGGCAATGCGATGGATCTTGCTTGGCGATTAACAGCTTCAAGCGATGAACCTAAACATCACGCGAGAAAAGCTCACAAAAAGACAAGAATGGTAGTTGGAATGATATGACCTCACAAGGTCAGCTTTGACATACTCAGAAAAAAATAATTTTCCCATCGAAAAGCAGCCTATACAAGCACTTCATCCTCACCGAAGAAAAGGGGAAGGGGATCGAATATGCTGAGAGAGTCGAATAAGCCGAAGAAAGTTTGTGTAAAGAGAGAGAGAGAGAGAGAGAGAGAGAGAGAGAGAGAGAGAGAAAGCTACTTGGAGAATATGCAACCGTGATGAAGAAAAGATTAGTATTTGTTGATTATTTAACTTGTATTAGCAATCCACTTTCTCTTCTTCCCATTTGTGTTGTTTTCATTTATATTGTATACCTCATATTGGACATGTTATGTATAAACCTATACTTACATTCTTTGTTAAGTTTATGTAAATATAGCCGTTCAGTGTGTTATCCAGTGTTAGAGTAGGTAATAGTTCATGATAAGAAGAGTCGCTTATAAATCTTAACGTGTTAATTGTGCTTTTGTGAAAGCTTGGCCAACATAAGTTGCTAACTAACCTAGAGGGAAAAATAGATAGAACTTGATTAACACGCGTGGAGAGGAACTCTGCCTTCCCATGAAAGTATCTCAAACATTTGAATACCGAAAGGAGAGAAAGTGTGGACAGTGGTTACTGTAACACCCCAAAAATATTAAGTCAACTTTAATTTTTGTTATATTGGATTTTGGGTGTTACGTGTGAAATTGCTTAAATTGTGGAAGTTAAGTGTTTTGCAATGTTATGTGGTTAATTTTGTAGTTTGGGATTTCATTATTAAAATTTCGATTTTTGGATTGGTTGGTTGGTGAATTAAAGGTGTAAAGTTAGAAGTATTATGAGTAATTATTGTTATGTGTTTATTATACAAAATTATGGAGGAATAAGGATAATTATATTATGGGATAACATAATTATTAAAAGAGGTATATTATACTTTTGGAAAAAAACAAAATTTAATTAATTAATTAAAGGTGATGGAATGGGTGGTTAATGAAGAGAGAGAGGACATTAATTGGAATAGGAGGGGAAAAAGAAAAAGATGAGTGATTTGGGGAAAGTAAATAAGAATAATAAAGGTATTATTATTATTAGTGTTATATTTAAAGCCATTCGTGATGCGTGTCAAGATTACTATTCATCTTCTTCCTAAAGAACAAAAAAGAAACCCTACCTCGCCGCCGCCCCCTCCTCACGTACCTCGCTACCATTTTGGTCTCACCAGCGACGCTGCTACTTAGTCACGCGCCAATCTAACCGCTCATCCACGAGCTGCACGCCGAGTCGTTCCCTATTGTGAGCCACTGTTGGTAAGTTTTCTTGGTAGTATTGATTGGGTTTGGCACCCCCATTAATCATCTATTTTTGTCCCAAATAAGTTAAGTTATGGATCTAAGTTGATGTATGTGCTTGAATGTTCAAGCATAATTTGAGGAATTGAAGTTGTGAATTTTTCCAATTTAAAGTTGTGTTGAATTCAACCGTAATCTTGGGGTAAGTTGGATAAGCTTGGTTACTAATTAAATAGTAGAATGATAGTTAACAAAACTATTGATTTTAAATTTTATTCGTGGTTAGGATTGAGTATTGGGAGAACCTGACTGTCAACCAATGAATTATCATATTTTAGCAAATATCTAGGTAAGAGATTTTCCCTATATTAACCACTTTAAAGCTGCATGTATATCTTGTATATCCTGTGTTGTTCAGTCGTGTAACTAAGAGAGATGTAATATGATCATTTGGTTACTTCGGTAACCCTTTTGATTGAGATGCAGCACCATTGGTGTATGATATGATTATATGTTATTTTGAGTTATGTCTGTTTGAGCTAAGATGTTGGTGTTATGTTGAGCATGTATAGCCTATAGTGTTCTGTTAGTCTGCAGGTTAGAGTCGTACCACGAGGGGTCCATCGAGGTCCTCCCCTATATATGCTGTGTAGCTAGTTGAGATGTGATTCGACGGAATCACTTACAGCCCGACTCTCGTTTAGGGTGATTCCTTCGGGTCCACCGAGAGCCTAGTCCAGTCTCGGTGGGACCACTGGATAGTGTACGTTCGGGAGCACAATAGCGTGTGGTACTTTATTACAAGACTCTAACGAGAGACTAACAGACACATAGTGAGACCAATAGTGAGCCTCTTACTGAGTATAAACTCATACTCACTCTCTTAAATGTTTAATTTTCAGGTAAGGGAAAAGGCAAGGGCAAACTGGCAAATGATAAGAAGTGACCGTGGTTCACTATAGGGGATAGTTCAATTTCTTCCGCATTTATTTTCAGTAATTATACTTTTCAGAGGTTTATTTCAAAACTAAAGTTTACTTGTTTAAGTATTTTTTTTTTCTATTTTAAGGGGCCCAAACTAGTATTTTGAATTGGTGATTTTGGTTATTTATTTAATTATTTTATTTCTTCTTTATATATATTTTTCTATCATTTTTGTTAACTATTTAAAAACGTTTAACTGGATTTTAGGATTTTTTTTTTTAAAAAAAATCTATATGATTTAAATGGTAATGACTCCCGCTTAGTAGAAAACCGAGGACGTTACAGTTACTAAGAAGTAATTGTCCTTAAATGCAAAATACTATATAATGCATAAGTTGTTTCTTCTAGACATAGCTTGCCTAACCATACTTGTTTTCGAGAGAAGCATTTGAGAGAAGCATGTCTTAATCACAAGTTTGTCTTAGTAAGTTATGTCGCGTCAAGGTTATCTCTCTACTTTTACATATAATATCGCGTGGTCATTCATGCCTTATTTTCCTTAATACAAGTTAGATACACTGTTTCTATCTTTCTCTTCATGTCGCATTACAGACTTTCGTTGTGTAATTAGCTAATTTTTACATTTATTATTCTTTAATTCGTCCAACTTGTCTAAACGAAGAGTGAAACCTAAAACTAATATCTAAAACAACTCTCTGTGTTCGTCACCCAGGTAAACCTACTGTTTCGCTTGTACTTGGGCAAGCAGTAGGAAAACTTGTACGCAATGAGGACTTAAGAGTCACACGATGAAGAGGTACATTGTGAACTCGTCATATGCTATGATCATAGCCTATGACCCATCACCTACAATGGAAGCATGCGATATAGAGAATTACAATGAACAAATTACGATCAATGACCTGACTCGATGATGTATTGCAATTGCATTCATTACAACAAAAACTCTCAAGTCCTAGCACTGAATTGAGCATACCAAGTTTTTTGCACCATTTTCAGAGAATTGATTTTTAGATATTAGAGTAGAGTTTTACTTGAGTTAAGGCAAAACATTTGATTTTGGTGAATCACGCGATTAGTAGAAAATCGCACGAAGAGGTTCAAGGTACCATAGTAATTTGTGATTGCTTGAACCAACTCCAAAATCAATGTATCTTTTGGAAGATGACCTAGAGAAATCTCAATGGATGCGGTTGGTCACAAATGAAAATAAGAATCTCCATGAACTGGTCTAGAGAAGTGTCATCGCGCGGAGCTAACTAAAAGTACAATTTCAGTTAGCTAAGCGACAAGGACCAAAAAAGATCATTTGAACATTGCGATGAATGACTGAGAGCAGAGACTTATTGCGATGAATAATCAGGACGCTGATAGTCATGACGCAAATGACTAATGAAGTTCAGAAACGATGCAGTTAGGAAGCTATGTAGAGCAGAAGCGATGATACACAGTTATTCTTCGCCAAAGAGTTTTGACGCATGGGTACATCTGTAATGTATATTCTTTCCATTCGTCTTAAATTTGTATCCTCAAAATAGTGTGTAGTACAGTGACACCTCTACTCACAATTCTTTTATTTTTGTAAATCAATTTTGTATTTTTGTTGTTGTCACTTTCTATATATCCTTTAATCTTTCATAAGGATTGCTAGTCACGTCGCGCCAACATAGGTAGTCTAACAGCCTTACACAAAATAAGAAGCTAAATTGCGTAGGGAAATGATGAAATCTTTAGAGATACGAAGTGGCAGATCAAATCATTCAGTTTTGAATTTCGAAGATGAAATGAATATGTTGTACCTCGAGCCACGAGTAGTCACACAAGTTTTTCACATCACATTTATTGTGACAAGACTTTAACCGCTTATTAACCATTCTTTTAACCCTAGTTAAGAAGGCCTATTTAAACATTTCAAAACTATGAGACATAACATTTAGCTCAATACAACAAGTCACGAATCCATGCACTGTATACCCCTCAAAGTGATACCATTCCAAAAGGTTATTCTTCAATGTTCTTCATTGTATTCCTGCCATCTTTCACCTAGATTTATTCTCCCCTAAATTAGTTCACCCTCTGTGCATGAGTCTACGGTTGTAAATAGTCAGCGATATTAGTGTCACATTCTTACAGCATTGTATACCCCTCAAAGTGATACCATTCCAAAAAGTTATTCTTCAATGTTCTTCATGTGGGAATGCATGCATAAAGTAGGTGATAAATGTTATTTTCAAGCCATGCAACCTTTTTATAAATAGGGATACTTTGAAGGAGAAGAGCATCACATTCATTCGTGTCATTTCCTTGTTTCCACTTCCTAAACCTAAAAACTTGAGTCTAGTTTGTCATCTTGAGCTGTCGGACAAATTTGAGCAAAGAAGGTTCGAGTTTGAGTTGAGAAAAGGAAGAAAGGTCAGTTTTCAGAGAAATCTGGACAAGGAACACTTCTAGAGGGCTACATAGCAATTTTTTTTTGGAATTTGGAGCTGATACTTTTTAGGCAAGATACTTAAGACATTTCTAAGCAACTTTGTAGAATGATCTTTTGTAATTTTGGTTCTGAATTGTGAGATATTAGCCTCCAAAGTTGAAGATAGGATTTTGGCCGAGAACCCTAAACCCAAGCAACAAGGGCACATAGCGCGGCACCCAGCGTGACCACAAAGTGCGCACGACACCCACCCTCTATCGCTCATCAGCGTGCAACCCCCACCTGTCGTCAACCAGACATTTTGGGACATTTTTGGGTGTTTTTGCCAGTTTTACTTGAAGTTTTGGTATTTTCTCAGCATTGAGGATTAATTGGAGTATAGATACCCTATTTTTAGGAAAAGTGAAATTTGGTAAAATTTCTCGAGCTTAGGAAGGAATCGACGTGAGTGAGTAAAATTGGTTTTAAATGTTATTTGATACCATGATTTGAAGCATACAAATATTGATTTGTGAATACTTTATTCTGAATGGTTTCTAAAGAAATTTTCATGTTTGATTGCATTTAAAGGCTTTCTTAAATGCTTATGATTTCCAAGCTAAGGTAAAAGCTTATTTAAATGTTTTCATGGATTTATGCCAGTACTATACAATTACTTCTGAATGTGCATATCTAGTTTCCAATCTGATTACTGGTGTGAAGGCTCACTGATTACTGATGTGAAGGCTTTATATAAAGGCCACGTTCGATTACAACAGTGAAGGCTTGTTGTCTATGGAAAAAATGGTTTAGTGATATTTGACCTATATTATGAATGTTTAGTTGGAGACTGGTATAATATTCTTAAATTTTATGGATGTTTGAAGAATCTTATGAAATGTTTCTAAAGGATTTACTGTACTATGTTTCAATAATTTCTATGTTTGGAGTCAAAAGCATCCAGAATAACTATTTGGAAATTATGTTTTGAAAATATCACTCACTGGCCATTTTAAGTTTATTCTTTCAAAATGTTTTTTCACTTTCTAAGAAAGGATCATGTTACCCTGAGCTGAGCTTGTTTCTGCCATGTCAACCAGCCTCTTGGAAGAAATTACAAGTTGTTGTAGTTAAATGAAGGTTGCAAATTGTATAGAAATCTAGATGAACCAAACTTTTATAAGTAACATTATGTAATTTAATGTTGTAATAAGTTGGGTTGCACTTGATTTTCTTCAATATTAGAATGAGATTTATATTTCCGCTGCATTTTAGAAGATTAAAGGAGTACGGTCAGTATGTATCATCAAAGTAAGAGATGGTAGCGGTTGGCTTCATGCTGTCTCACTGGTAGATAGTAGGTGATATGGGAGGGGGTGTGACACTTTCCAATTGGATTTTCAATTAATTTGCTTATTTCACTTTCATCTTTCCTTCAATTTTTTTTCCATTTCAAATTCAAAAATCCTAAATCACATTTCTAGATGGAAACAAAGAGAGAAAAATGAAGAGAGAGATTGACAACCAAACATGGTCGACTGTAAGTAAAGTGGTGGTGAAGGATGGAGGTAACAAACTAGCAACATTTTTTTTAGGATAAAATATATCAGTCGGCGGTATGAAAGAGATATGGGGTGAGGTTGCGACATGCATAATATATAAGAGATGAGCTTTTTTTTTCTCTTTTAGTTTAAACTTAATAAATTTGTGGGCTAGAGTTGCATCGTGCATAAAAAAAGATGTTTTTATATGAATCATGAAGAATTCCTAAAAATTATGAAAATGAACTTATTTAAAAAATTGTCATTGGTTTTAATTTAATTAAATGCCTGTAATGTTTAAAAACACAATCATATAGAAATATCACATGGTAATAAGATGTCAATCAGATTGAGATTGATTACACTTTGGTGGAATAGTTGAACTTATTTATTGAGTTACATGGAAGATATAATGGTTTGAGTTGTAGAATTCATCACAAATAAATATATGATAGCAATTAGATAACACAATCAATATCAAATGGAAATTAGATGTCACGCCCCGCTTCAACTTAGTCACACCTTACAACCAAGTGAAGGTATGTTGCCTAAATATCCAACATTTATCACACCATGTGACAAACGTTGAACCCCTAGTGTGTGGAACAACTTCTTTAACAAGTCTTATCGCAGAGTTTCCTTCTTGAAACTCAACTCTTTTCACCACAACTCAACAGAAAAATAACATCTTAAGCTTTCAAACTTATATGCGATAAGCACAACACAACACAACGAAATAGAAAATATTTCACTTTTATTACTCGATCAAATGCTTTACAATTACATTTTCATTTCTCGCATAGTGCAAAGATAAATCATAGGCTTTGAACACCTCGCTTGACTCTTACCAAACTGGGATGTTGTCCTCCGCCCTCTAGGTGTTTAGGTGTATAATTACTCCTTTCTACTCTTCCTCCTTGATCGCCTAGCAACCCATTTTAGGACGAAGACTTATCCCTCACACAAAACTGGGATGCAACCCTCTTTAATGTTAATAACTTTGAAATATCCAAAAACAGACTTATCTTAACCTTCTTTACTTAGCTTCATGTGTGAACACCTAGGAAGGGGAAATTCAACACATAAGTAAAATACGTAGTGAGTGAAGCATTTAGCAAAACTTTTGGGGAATACAATACAAACACATAAATTCATTTTTCTTTCATAAATACAGGCTCACCGTGCCTGTTTTCACAAATCATATAAACCACACTTTAGCTTCTTATTCCTTTCTACGGAGAACACGAATCGTTCCCCACACTAAGACTATTACAGTTCACTCTCTCTAGCAACTTATGTGTAGACTACTGTGATGTTCATTCCATCCACAGCGTTCGAGAATTTTTCTGATTCATCTTTCTTCTTCCACAGGTTGTCCATACGACGTCTTTACACATTATATGCACACCACAGAACAAATGCTCACTTAATAGGAATAAGACTAATGGTTTACTCATACACAAGCATCACAATCATCACATATATATTAACAGTTTTCTCTTTTCAAATAGCAACATCCATATCAATACAACAGTACTTAAGTAGATATACATAACGAGTTATACATAACCACAAACTCGAATGAAATACATTCAAATTCATTTCTTTAAAAAAATGATTCACAAATACTTATAAAATCACTCATGAAATACTTATTTTTCTTATGAAGGTTACTCATGAAAACACTTGATTTCCTTCTTTCTAGGGCACCTAGCTTTTCCTGCAACAGGTTGACTCTTAACACTTTCTTGCAACTTTTCTAAGTAACAACACTCCTCTTGATGCCTTCACTCCTATTTATACTAATTCTATTGATCGATTCTTCTTTTTACCCATAAGTTCTGAATTATAACTTTTACATGCATCAACTCACTTGTTTGTCGGGTCATGCAACCAATTAGAACTTGACACATCACCAATGGTCAATTCAGGATTAATTACTTTTGTTGGAACTCTAAACTTATAATATTGGAATGCTTAACTCGGGAATAAATGTCTCCCTTGAAACGCTAAACTTATCTTCTTAGAATGCTCAACTCTTCCTTACCTGTCCTCTCATTGCGATAGACAACGAACACCAACAACTTCATGCCAGACTTCATTTTCTGCAGCTACGCAAAATGCCTGACTTCCCCAACCAAAACGTTGGCTTCATATTGCAATAACTCTTAGACGTAAATACTTCCCCTTGCTTCGTCTTTCCACAAAATGCAACCTTCTGCACCTTTAAATTTATCTGTAGAATGATCATTCCTTTCTCCAACGCTTCTTTTTAATAGGACTCCTTTTTTCGGATCTAGACCTCACATTAGATGTGTCAAAGAATAAAAGCTAATCAGATGATGATCATAAAATTAAAACGTACATGTTAATTAAAATGTAATCAAATGACTATCTCAAAAAGTTAACTAAAATTGAAATTAAAAAAATAGAAGGTAATCAGATGACAATCATAAGGTAATTAATTAAATGACAATCATGAGGTGATTGACAATGTTGTGTAGATTATAAAAAATGGATGGTAATAAGAAATTAGGAAAATTGCATCAAATGACAAAAACATTTAGAGAAAAAAAACAGCTCATGACACTTTTTTTTTTTTTTTGCATATTACAAATATGAAAAAATTAGTGATATCAGACGACTATCAGACGGTAATCATAGAGCTATCGGAGGACTATCAAACGATAATCATAGGGTTATCGACTTTTAAATTTGCTACTTTCGCAATTTAGAAAATGTAGTGACATGGGCTCTATTATCATAAATTTTTTTCCTATTTTTGCAAGGGCCCCAAGAAATTACTTAGTAATTGAAAAAAACAATGTAAGGTAATCAAATCACAAGCATAATACAATAAAACAAAATTCTTACCAATTGACAAAAAATGGAAGGTAATCGTATGACAATATGATTGTAATAGAAACTACTTAATACTTGACAAAAGCTAAAAGGTAATGAGATATAAACTAATTAGTAATTATAAAAAAAAAAATGTAAGGTCATCAAATAAATATAAAGGTTTTTTTCAAAAATAGAAAAAATATTTGACAAACTATTTCCGCTCTATAAAACAAAACTATTAAAAGTCAAAATTCATTACATTCAAATTTTCTATGAAATGTATTATCAAATGTTTTGTTTTTGACAATTTTCCTAAATGTTAGGTAATCAAATAACAATTGATATCATTTGCAATTAAATAACTATCAATATTAAATTAAATAACAATCAGTTGGTAAATCGATATGATCGTTAACAATGAACATCAAATAGCAATCAGACAACAATCAAATAATAATCAACATCATTTATAATTAGTCATAATCAGATAACAATTTGATAACCGTCAGACGGTAATCGAATGTTGTTCTACAATTTTAACTATGACGACATTTTGGTCATCCAACAATTTCAATTGAGCTAGACTTGTTAATTTGCCATTTCTGAAAAATTTTAAAATCGTCTTTTGGGTCATGGTCTTAAATTTTATTTTATATTTCATCATGAGTGCAAGTGCCCCTGTATATATATGAAATAATATATCATATTCTTATGTTCTACAGTTTTGTTGTGTTGGATTGACAAAAAAAAATCAATTTGAAAAAAAATAGCAAAACCGAAGGTTTGTCTTAAAAAAAATTTCTAAAGCAACTGTATTAGTATTTTATTATGAAAATTACCTTTTTTTTTTTTTAAAAAAAAGCACTTTGATAAATATTATGTGTATGATATGTGTATTATGTTGAAAGCTTAATTTATATATATATAAAAAAACACTTTTTAGATTATATTAGTAGAACACCCTTACATAAATCCAAATTTATAATATTGGATGATGATGTTAATAAAATAAAATAATAAATAATAATAATTTTAAAAAATGGAATCGTAAATCAATTTTTGACGTCTTTTTTTTAATGGTCAACCACGACACACAACACAAGACAAATAAAAGTAACTATTGGCCTCCTAGAAACAGTGTCTTTCAAATACATTATACTACAAAATAACTAAAATAAAATTGTATTTCAAAAACATTTGTAAAGAGTCTCCATCCAAATTATAAATGGAGAAAAGTAACTTAACTCTCAATTTTTAGTGCACCAACGACCAAACACGAGAAACATTATATTTAATTTTCTGGTCCATAGCCAAAATTGAACATCACGATATCACATCTCTATTACTACTGCAATTAAAGATGTTTCAAATAAGCTTCTAATTTCATAACAAAGATCTTGCAAGATTTCAATCTACGCAGATATTACATCACAAATCACAGTCACATTGTAAAACTAGTGAGTGATCCACCCAATTCATACATTATATTGTTTACTGCTTCATGGCTTCCTTCTCATCGACATCATCATGTTCAATTTTGATTCTATGGAGCAGCAAAATTACATTTCATTCAATTCAAGCACCCACAAGCCAAATATTATAGTTGGAGGATCAAAACTACAAAACATACTCCAAAAGCCAACCATTTCTCTCTCTTTCTTAACTTTCTCATCTTCTTCATTTGAGGACTTCAAATTGAACCACCAATTACTACTGTCTATTAGAGATTCTATCTCAAGAAGGCAAATTCTAAGTTCATGCATTCGACAGGTGACAAACTAAATTCACCATCCTTTCAAAAATACAAAGTGACATTAATTAGGATTTCGATATTGTCGCTAACAACAACTTGCCGTTCACATAGAAGAAAGAAAAACATATATAATAAGGTTTGTTTAAAAACAAATAAATCTGAAATATGAATAAAAAAAAAGAAATTAAAAAAATTAAAAAAATTGAAATATGTAAAACCAGTGAGTGATCCTAGGGGACGTTTTATGCATGGGTTTAGTAAAATAATGGATAAAGTGTAGGAAAGAATATTGCTATAAATCCAAGGGAAATTGTATTGGGTGATACTATGAGAATATGCTTTAGCAATAATAGCACCAACTTCTTAAATTTTCATTACAAGAAATGGGTCTTTCAATAGCCCTAAGGATAGCCCATTCTAAATAGGACTATGAAAAAAAAAACTAGGAATTAAAAAATTTTGCTTGCCCAATTTTCCCTTTTACACAAATTTTAGGCCTTTGGAGAAAATTCCCTTTCATTCCTTCACATGGCTGCCATACCCACACATCACTTTTGCTCAAGCTCTACTACCACGCATGACTGCCCTCCGTTCAACCGACGATGATGCTTTGGATTTTGCTTAGGGTTCTTCGCCCACCAGCTCGTTCTCTCTCTACTGCCATGCACGATTGCGCTCCATGCAACCGACAACGACATTTCACACACTACCGTCTACCAGCTCATCCTGTCTCTACTAATAGACACTTGAAGCTAACGATTCAAGGTTGGTCACTATATATATTCCCAGTCTTTTAGACCCATTTTGTTGTTCTTGGCACTAACCTGCGCATCGATTTTTGTTTATTTCTTTTTGCAACTGAAACTTGACGAACAAGATTTACTTGAAATTAGATGTTCTTAATTAGAACTTATGTAAACCGTGGAATCCAAAAATGGCCTAACTTTTGGCTGGGCCTTTCTTATATTCTTGCTTGCCTCCTTCCAATTCAGAATGTCCTTCGCCTTGACTTCAGTATTCAGATCAGAGTTTCACTCTTCTAGCCCTCCTTCTCCGTCTTCTTCCTTTTAGTAGGTTTTGTATGTAGGAGGCATCAAAATTCAATTCTTCCTTTTTTTTTAGTAGATTCTTCTTTGGGAACAGAAAGAGCTAGATTCCTCTCTTACTTCCTCTCTATGTGTTTTCCTCATTTATGGTTGCGATGTTCTTTAGAATTGGCTACTGTCCCACTGTTATCACAATATAAAGTGATTGACATGTTTATGCTTGGAACAACCTCCATATCATGCAGGAACTTCCTGAGTCAAACTGTTTACGTTGCTGCTTCACAAGCAGCGACATACTCAACCTCCACAGTAGAGTCTGTAATACATCCTTGTTTGATGCTACGCCATACCACAGCTCCCCCATTTAAAGTGAAACACTGATCCCAACGTGGATTTCCTAGAATCCTTATCGGTTTGGAAATAAGAGTTAATGTATGCTGTGAGGATCAAATCCTTAGCTCAATAAACAAGTTGTAGTCTCTCGTTCTCCTAAAATACTTAAGAATAATTTTAACCGTCGTCCAATAGTCTAATCCTAGGTTGGACATATACCTATTGACTATTTCCACTACATAACAAATGGCCTAGTGTAGAGCATAGCAGACATTAAGCTATCCACAGTTGAGGCATAGGGAATACTGAAGGGATAAAATCCCTTGGCAGAGGAAGATTTTACAGAACCATTTCTCAATTTAATTTGGGAATCCCAAAATACTAGTACATTGACAAAAATAATTAAGAAATTAATTTTTTTATTAAGCATGCTTTAATAAAGTATAACCATTGAGCTGCCTCACCTATACAGATCTAAGGATAATTTCGTGTGAATAGAAGTTCATAGTTAGCTCAGGATTAAGATTAAGTTACATTGGATATCTAAAAACGAAATAGTCAGTTTTACAAAGTTAACGGTATTATAACTTAAAAGCGACTATCTCATGGTTCCAGTCTTATGTAAACTCTTTACATAGGATGCCCCCACTTCCATGTCTCTACATGAACGATTTAGGATCACATCGTTTGTACTAACTACAAAGTAGGCCGCATCAATAGTATCTCCCGAATAAGACGTCCAACCTTATCCATATACTATAGACCATTTAGGCTATGACTCAAACTTGATCCACTTTTATGTCTGTACATAAAGTTCAAGTCTACATAATAGCCTTGGAACATTAGTTTATTGGCTTTCAGATTATAGTATCAATAAGATGATTTTATTGAATAAAATTTTGAATACAAACTACGAGTTTTAGGACATAAATTCCAACAATATAACATATATTCTTTATATAGCACGCATCTTCTTCGTCTGATCAAATTAATCGATTAGTAGTATGGAAACAAGCACGTTCTGATCGTAAGGGAGAATTTCCAAACAAAGAGATGAAGGATGTTGTCGATCTTATAGTATGTTAATACGTTGACAATTTTTTTCTTTTTGCATGGTTGCACAACTAATAATTTCCATTTTTCTTACTTGGTTTGGATGAACTATTGGCCAACCAGAAGACACGTAATTTATCACATGGTAACGATATACTAACCCAAGCATTGGGAGGTAAAGATAGACCGGGAATAATTTGAGGAGTGGGGAAGTATGTCACCAAGAAAAAGTATTTTCATACCTCGACAAAATCAAAATCGAAACAAAGTAATGAGGAGAAGGCAATGTATGAAGAACGGGATGAAATGGTGAAAAGAATTAAGGAGTTAGAAGCAGAGCTAGTAAAAAAAAAAAAAAGATGAGTGTGGCGTAGGAGATGAAGAAGAACAATGGAGTATGTGTTTAAAAGAAACACCATCAATGAAAGGGGATTTAGATAATGAGGTTGAAGATGTAGTCACTGATTCAGAACCAAAGAAAGTCGCAGATGACATGGCCGAAGTGAAGAAAGAAATTGAGGTTTATTTTTTACGAACCCTTAATCCTTAAAGTTAGATGTTTTGTTTGTATATTGTCATGACAAGGCACTTTCTTTCCTAAAGGTAAACGTGAGAGGGGAAGAAGAGAATGTAGCGGATGTGAGATCAAATCAAATGAAGATTAGTTTTGATCACAGTTCATGAATCCAAGGTGTTATGTGATTATTTAATATATCTACGTATACGTACACATATTTAACAAATACTTCTACGTAAGTTGGAACCCCGTGTATGTTGGTATTTAAAACGCATGATAATATCATTACTCATGGGACAATATTTGATTCAAAAGGTGACGGTGACAACATGAAGGTGTGAGTAGATGTTGAATTGGATGGTAAATCTGCAATTTCCTTCTCACAACGAAGACCTCAACGGGCGTGGTTATTTCGATCGTTGACCCCATATGCTCAACTAGTCTTACCAAATATCGAAGGGCCACTGGAGCATGTTGATATGTTGCGGTCGAGAATGTGGGCAGATCCTTACTCAAACCCGCAGTTTCCTTGTACCACAAAGATTACAATTAGTGTTAGCATAAATTGATGCACAAATGTGAAATATAAAAAATGTCTTGTGATTAATTGATACCCAGCGGACGTAACATATTTGAAAAACGATCGTTTGAATTTGGCTATTATTTCCTATATGATCGTTTAGATTTGATCATTTAGACTTGGCTACCCAAATTTAAGCAATTTTTTTAAGATTCTTTCGTACACGACGATCGTTTAAATTTGGCTATCCAATATTCCAACAAATTTTTTCATGATAGACACGATCTTAAACAACCAAATAATTGTTTGTAAAAAATTTAAAAAATAGATATTTTATATTTGATACACGATTTTCAACCAAATAACAGTTTGAAAAAAATAATAAAAAATTGCATAACAACGATGGAAAAAAAAATCGCAACTCAAGAACAAACAAAGACGATGAAAAGGCAAACCTGAAATATTGAAAAAAATGATCAGTATTATGTGTTTTTTCATTTTGTTAGATATGGTAAATCTTGTGTAGTTGGGTATATTTATGAAAATTAAGCAAAAAAAAAAAACTATTTATCATTATATTCACAATTTCACATAATCACAACAACCACGTGAGTCCACTGTCGAGCAAAACTAAAATAATTTTTATTTTAATGCTGGGAAATTAAAACACATTCAATATCTACAAAAGTTCCAATCGAGCAAGTGTCCCACTCACGGTCGTTACCACCAAATTTCTCTAATAAAACTATAAACGGCGTTAGTGTCCCAGTTCCCACAAGCCGTCACCACCGCCCGCCGTCAATTTCTCCGACCCTGAACTAGCTGTTCTAACATCGCCTACCATTATTCCGGCCGCTTCATTATCTCTAACATACACATTTCCTACATCCTCGTAATAAACATCAACAATATTTCCTGACGGTGAATCCCACTCCACCGCCACCACCGGCGTCCGACTTCTGCCACGCGTGTCCCAGAGCTTCAGTGATACATTCGCCGAAACACCCTCATTGGCAGCCACCACCATTCTTCTCGGCGATACTGCCGCCGCTTTCAGTGAACCTCCGCCGCTGAAAATTGAAAAAATCTCCGCCTCTTCATTCTCGTCGTACAACGAAATCATACTCCCACTCAGCTCCTCAAACTCGCATTTCAATTTCACATCACCCCATTGCCTCACTACGCTTCTGTCCAACCCAAAACATGGCCACGAAAACAAATCTCCGTTGCCTCCACCGTTGCAGGGCCGTCGCCGGAGACGAGAACGACAGCCACCGTCAAATTCACCAGAAAACCGACTTGAGCCTTTAACCCGAAAATCGGAGTCGTTGTTGTGTTCCCGATCCCTTTCATTCTCATCCTCCGATTCAGAGCTTGAAAGCAGTGGAGATCTGAGATTCTTTGAAACTAAACCACCGCTGTCTCCGAAGTGGAGAGATAGATAGAGAGGTTCGGAAATCGATGTAGTTTTAGTTCTCCGACGATAGACGATGATAAAAACCTTAACACGATTGATTATTCCGGGAAATGTGGCCAACAAAGCAATAATGAGAGCACCCCATTTCCAAAAATGTTGGGATGGGAAAAAGGAAGTGAAAATTCTAGAGAGAAAACTGGGATTGGGAAGCGATCCCAAATTTGCTCCTAATTCAGTAATCCTGTTTAGAACAGGAACTTCCATTGATAATAGATTCTTCCGTGGAAAAAGGAAAAGAAAAAGAAAAAAACTAAGTAATTTTCTGGGTTGCCAAACAGATTTTGCGAGGGGGAAAATAGAAAATGTGAATGTGGAGATGGATAGAGTTTATAAAGGAAGAATAGAAAGACGATAAAATTATTATTATCCATGTCAATAATAGGTGGCAATTTAAATTTGGAACTCACCAAGTAGATTGGGACAAATGAGCAGCATCCAAGAGTAGAAAATTCAATTTGGAGTATTCGGGTCGCGTGTGATTCCATTAGAAAAAATAATAATCAATCAACAATTTGCAAGTTTAATCTAAAAACTCGTATCTGTTTTGACCCTCCTTCAACAAAAAGTTCTTACAATGTGTGAATTTTTAATTTTATAGATTTATAAATTAAGTAATTGTTTAAACTTCCGAATTTCTGTAAAATTAATAAAATTTTAAAACTTTTTAGTTTAATATTTTTTAAAAAAATTAGAGGTATTATGTCAAAGGAATGATGAAATAGTGTTTCTATTTTAAGTTGTGTTGATTAAAAATTCAGGCATTGGGCACAGGCAGGAAATTTTGTGGTGGGAAGTTAGGGGACGGTTGGCCATTTGGAGAGTGACACGCGTCCGTATTCCAGTGACTGTGACGGAGAATTGTGAAACGAGTGGGGGTGATTAGAGTCCAAATTTGTGTGATATGGGAACTGCAGGTGGGTCCTTGGCCGTGTGTCTGTGACTTTCCCGTGGCCTTGATCATTGCAGTAGACGTAATTTCCTACTCGGGCTTCGGGTGTATATGAGTGACTTTGTTTGTTGGGTTAAGAAAACTATTTTCTACATTCATCCATATTCTATTCGTGAAAATGGTTCTCCTCCACAGATTTTTATATCCATCCAAATTGTTTGGTTCCTTAAATTAGCAATCCCAATGATCTAAATATGATGTTCAACTTTATCCAACCCTAAATATTCGCATTGAGTTAGGTTGAATTATTGAGTTTTTTTTTTTTTTTTTTTTTAGATATATTTTTTGTTAACTTAAATACTTAAATTTATATATATACAACACATATTAATAACCAAAATTTCATAAAACTCAAATGTTAAAAATTAAAATCCACATATTTATTACTAATTTCAAACAAATTTCATAACAATAGGTATGAACAATAATATTTATAAGTTAAAATATATAATTTTTAATAATATAAGAAATTCGGGTTGGGTTGGGTCATTCCAAATTTTTAAAATCGTAACCCAAACCCAATCCAACCTGAAAGAAACATACAAAATTCAACTCAACCAAACTCTGATAATTTGGGTTGGATAGTCCAGGTTGTCGGGTTATTTGGACATCCTTATTTGTTACTTATCCATAATCAAATTCTTTGTTTTAGATTAAAGTTAAAGATAATTGATTTCAAAATTTATTTTTTATATTTCATATGTTACAAGAACACTCGTTTATAATTTATAGAAAGGTGATAACAATAAAGCTCCAGAAAATTGAGCACCAAGGAGAGACAACAACCTTATTATGAGGGAATAAAGTAAAGTGGAATATGTAAAAAATAGTTGTGTGTAATATTCTCCCTCAAACTCAAGAAAGGCGAAGAGTCATGAGTTTGCAACGGTAGGAAGTAAATAGTTGAGGGGAGAGAGCTTTGGCGAACAAATCCGCAACTTGATCTTGAATAGAAATGAAAGGAACGACAAGATCTTTTTGAAGAACCTTTTGCGACAAAATGATAGTTAATTAATTCAATTTGGTACAAGCATGAAAGACAAGATTACTAGCTAAGAAGATAGCAGAAACATTATGAATGATAAGAAAGAAAGACATGAAGATAACATAATAACTAACAAAGCCAATAAACCTCGGTAGTGGTGTTTGCGCGAGTGCACGATATTCAACCTCTATAGATGAGAGTGAAACAGTTGTCTGCTTTTTGGCAGACCAAGAATTAGGAGAAGACCCCAAGAAAACAATATAACCAATGGTGGAGTGATGATTGGATGAATCATCAGCCCAATTTGCAACGCAATAAGCTTGTAGAGATAGCAGACCAGGTGAGAAGGATCAGGCAAGGAAAGAGTGGTCAACCATTAATATAATGACTTCTTACATTTTGGATTAAAGTTTAGCATTATTGAGAAAAATATTAAACCTACACGTGTAAGGCACTAAATAGGAGTTGGCAAGCTATGGTGTGATTAAAGATGACTAATCCAGTTTAGGATCAGTATAAATAGGCCTTAAGAGTTCAGAGAAAGTCATAAGAAATTTGAAGTGTTGAAACTTTGTCAAAAGAACATTAGGCGAGAAGAGAAGATGTTGAAGTTAGGCGATAAGAGGCAAGTAGAAGGAAATGAACAACTTAGGCTTTGTGAGTGACCCTTCAAAAGAGAAAGAACATAGATTTCTAAACTTTTCCTTTCTATGTCATGTTATGTTCAGATACATATATGTATAAACTTGTTTATGTTTATAAAGAAAGCATGACTTTTTGAAAGAATGTTCTCAAGCAAAGTGTTTCATTTTATGTTGTTTGTATAAAATGTTTGTATGCGAGTAAAGCATTAGCTTTATTCATATCATGTGCTAGCTATTATGTCATAAGAGTCAAGGCAACCATGTGTTGAAAGGATTGCATGGCATTAAGAAGGTGGCCGGATGTATACAAATGTCCGCATTCGAGCTGACCGTTTGAGCAATTGGAATTGAACCGGTAATTCTCCAGGGGATACTGATGATGATACGGGTCGTCAAAGTAGTCTACACGTGAGAATGGTTTAATGTCCTAGAGTAAGAAATAAGTAGAGACTAATACAATATTTAATGACTTAGTGCATGATAAGACGTGAAAAATTTCTCTTGTAAAATGAATTTATGCACGTAATTGTATTTTCGAAAGGTTTCCTAAAAATATCACTCACTAAGCGTTAGGCTTATGTTTTAAGTTTTTCCTTCTCCAGGTGAGCAAGTAAGGAGGTCATGTGTGAAGGGAAGCTGTTCCGTTTGGACCAGACAATAAGAGCTATTTTAAAGTGTGGATTTTAAGTTTAGATGTTTTAAGTTCTTTAAGTTATTACGTTGTAATTGTACCAATAAGTTGTCACAAGTTATTAGCTTTAATTTGAGTTTCAAATCACATTATTTGTTAAATTTAAGAAGCTTAAGTTTACAGAACTAGGCATCCTAATGAAGTGTTTTAAGATGAAGAATAGGTCTTAAGGGTCTTAAGTCAAGTTTGGGCGTTCCGGTGCCTCGACAAAGGCGTTGGAGCTGTCCAAGTCGTGCTTGCGTTTGGAAATGCTTTTTGGATGGGGGCATTACAATTATGCTAGCACCATTAGAATCCAAAGGAAGTTTCATGCTTTCATGATTGATCAAGTCATTCAAACCAAAACTCATACAAAATCATGAATGGAATTCAATTAAATATTGAATTTAAATGCAATTAAAGATTAATTTCTCAATTAAGATCAAACTAAGAACCCTTTCTCAAAGAGGCACATTTCATCAGTTCTTCACTGATCTTGGTAACATCAAGAGAAAAGTTGAACACAGAAGACAACTTCTTTTAATGATGGATTTGGAGAGAGAAATTATAAATTGATGTGCCCAAACTATATCGAAATTAATGTTTGAAGTGAATTATGAAAAAAATACAAATTTCATAAGCTTTAGTCAGACATTTATGAGTATAGGTGTGTGGTTGACGTGCATTTAAAGTTCAGACTCTGTAGTGCTACGATTAGACGCTGTGGTGTTGTCAATAAACATTTTCAGCGTTGCAGCGCTCTTCATGTCAACAAGACATTAGGCACCATGACGTGCCTGAAATAGGAACTCTTAGCTCTAGGGCACCATGGCACGATGCTGCAGGGTTGCATACTGCATCGAAAAGGTTGAAACTATAGTTTTGCCACTGATATTCATTTAGCTCATTTTTTCTCGTTTTAGCTTAGAATCAAGTCTTTTTTTTTCTTTTTTGGACTTCTTAGCTTCCCTACATCAATATTTCCTACAAAACAAGGGAATTAATGTATAAGTCCGACTACCTCCACGACACTTTTATGGTGTTATCATGTTTATAATTGGTGAAGAAACAAGAGAAGTGGTAAGGGTTTGAATGGATGTTAGTGAAGAAGAAGCACCTGTTGAGGTGACATCAGTGGATGAGCCCTGTATATTAAACACAATGGCAGTAGGTATAGAGATAGGTGTGAAAGTGTTAGTAGATGAAGCCTGGTGTTGAGAGGGGTGATGAGGTAGAAGAAGAAGAGGAAGTAAATAGCCGTTGAAGATTAGAAGGTGAAAGAGATGGACAAATAAATGTAAAGAAAGGAAAAACAGTTTTGTGAAAGATGATGGTCAATTCGATATAAGAGATGTCGTTTTAAAAATTAAATCAAAAGGTTCCAAGGATCCCTTAATCATAATCAACAAAAAGAAATTTATAACCCAAACTTACTTATTCAAGATGCTAACAAAAGATAATAAAGTGAAAGCAAAGGTGTTGAATCTCAAGGGAATCTTGTTAAGGAAACACAAATCTTTAATCAAACAATTTAATAATTCTATTATAGGAAAGGAGCTTTGTGTAATCAAGGTAGGAAAATGAAAGAAAGCAAGTAAATATTTTGGGATTTTATAAGATTTTAGAGCACAAAAATAAATGAAATTTTCTCTTAATCAATTAAAATGGGAATGAAAATTTCTAGTCATCTTTCTATGATTGAACAAACAAATAAATTTCAAATAATTTCAATCTACAACTAATTAATTCAAAAAAACTAATTGACCTCAATTAATCAACAAGAATTAAAACAAAATTCATGCTAAACTTATTGAACACATTTTCAGCTTAGTAGTTGTATGTATTCTTTAAGTTTGCATTAAGATTCTAGGTTTAATGCGTTGACATTCAAAATCAAAAGGAAAGACACATGCTTAAGATCAAATCAATAATTCCCAATCAATCTTGTTTCCATTCGAAATCAAAAGGAAAGATATGCTTAAGGATCACATCAACAATTTTCAATCAATCTTGTTTCCAAATTCATACTTAGAATAATTAAAGATCAAACAAAGTTCATGCTTTCATGGTTAATCAATTCAATAATATAAGAACTCATGCAAAAAACTAGATTGGAATTCAATTAAATATTGAAATGAGAATGCAATTAAGACATGGTTCTCAAGAAATATTTGCCAAAAAACTCATTCACAAAGAAAGTATCGACATGGTTCTCAAGAAATATTTGCCAAAAAACTCATTCACAAAGAAAGTATCTTTAGTTGATCTTGGAGTAGCTTCAAGATGAATTGAGGAAAAAATAGACATTCTTGATTAATAGAAGGAGAGGGTACTATTAATGAACTTGAGAGAGAATTACAAGATTAGATGCCCTAACTAAAGTGTAATTAAAGCTGGAGTGAAGTTATGAGAAATTACAAAGAAAATGATGATTTAAAGGCAAATTGGAGGCAATTGGTGACGTTGAGATGCACCTAGTGTCCACGAGCATGCTTGTCTAGGGCGTTGTTTGCCTATGGCCACATTCCCAATTACCCCCCAAATCACCTTGTCCTTATGTTTCATACTTAGTTTAGTTTATTGTTTTCCTTTTTATGTCACAGACCTAAGGTGTGATGTTTCAACATTTTTATATGCAAGCCTGTCAAGGCTAAAAATGTTCAAACTGTACTTTAGAGGAGATATAGTAGTTGAATCCCCAACCAGGCCTTATTGCACTCTTTGCAATCGAAGCTTTCTTTGCAGTTGACAGTCTTTAATGCTTTCTTTTATGATGTTTTTAATGAATTTCTTTCTCTCTCAAGTTTTATAAAACAGTTTTCTCAAGAACGTAAAGGGAAGCTTCATCATACCACTAGTTTGTCCGCGATTTTCCGCTTTGGATCTGATAACTTGTTGACTAAGTAGAACAAGTGCCGCACAATCGTCCGTCCCATGTTTGAAAGTTTGCAATTGTGACAAGTGGTATCAAAGCCAAGTTGGCTTATTGACGGTTAGGACAGAAACGTGTCCACAACAAAACAACCTGACAAGGCCCATACAGGCTGACTAGTAGAGCTTGAAGAGCAGATGCTCTACCTGGTGGAAGTTCCTAATTCCATTTGTTTCTTAAAATCTCGACTTGAAGAAATTTTTTAGAAAGCCAATGCCATTAACGCGGTGTCCGATCTTCTAGACAGATTACCTATACAAAAGTTGTTGTCAAGAGTAGACACTCTAGAGACAAAAGTTGAAAGAATTGGAAACTACAAGCATGGAGACAATTTGACGGGTAGTGTTGCCCATATCGAAGAGCGTGTGGTTAAGCTAGATAGCTCTCAAAAGAATATTTTAAAAATGATAAACGATATGTCAGAGGATTTTCGAGCTGCCCTCGATGTCATTAGAAATGAGATAGCAGTGTGAGCACGAGGGTGAACCTCAGAATGTGAGCAGTGGCAAACCAAACTCAAGCTGGAGGAGTAATCCTGGTTGGCAGAATAAAGATCCTCGAACCCACGCCCTTCTATGAGGCAAGTTCTTTGATCTTGAGAAGTATTTCAAGGCTACAAACATAGTCACTGAAGAAGCGAAAGTGACATTGGCGACTATGCATCTATCTGAGGAGGAAAAGTTGTGGTGGAGATCCTGATATGTCACCTTCATCCTCACTATCAAACTATGTTCTGCCAAGCTGATAGCACACTTGTTCTTTAAGCATGTGGTGAAGTTATGGGGAGTTCCGTCAAACATCATAAGTGACAAAGATGGAAGATTCATCGGTACCTTCTGAACCGAGTTATTTGCCTTCTGGGAACAAGCTAAATATATCCTCAAGCTACCATCCTCAGACTGATGGCCAGACTGAATGATTCAATTATATGTTTGAGGAATATCTGCGCCATTTTGTTGATGCGAGACAAAAGAATTAGGTCCAACTATTGGATGTGGCACAATTTTGTTTTAACGTGCAAACTAGTTCATCGACGACAAAAAGTCCCTTCGAAATTATGAGTGGAAGACAACTCTTACTACCTCATATTGTTGATCATCCTTATACAGGGAAAAATTCACAAGCTCATAATTTTACAAAAGATTTGAAGTAGACTACAAACATCGCTCGAGCCTACTTAGAGAAAGCCTTGAAGCGTATGAAAACATGGACTGATAAGAAGCAGCGTCTTCTCGAGTTTTGAGGCAGAGACCAAGTGGTCATAAAGCTAAAGGCAGAGCAAATTCGATTCAGAGGGCATAAAAACCAGTGCCTTCTCAAAAAATACTAGGGGCCTTTGGAAGTCTTGAAGAGAATTGAAAATACAACATATAGGGTGATATTGCTTGCATGGATAAAAATCCATCCAATAATTCATGTAAGCAACTTGAAACCCTTCCATCAAGACCAGAAAGATAAGCAGCGCAATAATGGTGTACAATCATCCTTTGACCTTAAGTAGAAGGAAAATAAAGAAGTGAAAGAAATCCTTGCTGATAGAGTAAGGAAGGGTAGAAGACCCACGAGGAGAATACATGAATTCCTAGTGAAATTGAAGAACCACTCCGTGGAAGAAATAAGTTGGGAACGTGTCGAAGACCTTGAAGCATGAAAGTAGAAGATTAAAAAATTCTAGCTTCGTCAGTCGACAGGGATGTCAACTCTTTAAGTGTGGGAGAATGTCACGAGCATGCTTGTCCAGGGCGTTGTTTGCCTATGGTCGCATGTCCAAATACCCCCAAATCACCTTGTCTTTATGTTTCGTACTTAGTTTAGTCTATTACTTTCCTTTTTATGTCGCTAGCCTAGGGTATGACGTTTCAGTATTTTAATATGCAAGTCTGTCAAATCTAAAAATGTTCAAAATGTACTATAATGGAGACATAGTAGTTGAATCTCCAACCAAGCCTTGTCACACTCTTTGCAATTGACAGTCTTCAATGCTTTCTTGTATGATGTTATCAATGAATTTCTTTCTCTCTCACATTTTATAAAACAGTTCTCTCAATAACGTCAAACACTACTACAAATTTAGTCTTTCTTGATACATAAAAATTTTGATTTCTTGATGGTCATAGCAAAGGACCATCAAGAAAAATATTTTTCTTGATATAATGTTTTTCTTGACGGTCATGTACGTCAAGAAAAGTCCCCTTATTTTGTTGAAGAAATACGAATAAACACAAAAAAATATGAATTTTTTATTTTCTTGATGGGCAAAGTTCCCTTTAGTTTTGTTGATGGTCCACAAACATCAAGAAAACTATTTCTTGATGGATAATAAAAATCAAAGATAATATTAGTTGATTGGCAATGGCCATCAATAAATAGGTTTTCTTGATGGACGAGGCCCATCAAGAAATGAATTTTCTTGATTTTCAATGACCATTATCGAAAAAAATTAATATATTTATTTTGAATTTCTTGATGGGTTTAGAATTTCTTTTTATGGGTCTAGGGTTTCTTGATGGACAAAGAAAAAAAAAATCATGGACAAGGTCCATCAAGAAAAATAATATCTTGATAGGCATTATCCATCAAGAATTTTTTCTTATAATTATGGTTTTAGGATAAGATCATAGGCAAGATGCATAAAAAATGATATCTTGATGGACATTGCCCATTAAGAAAAAACTATTTTCTAAGAAGCACGAAATTCAAACCCTTGTTAATGGGCTCAGAAAACACGATATTCATCAATAATATTCCTAATGCTTTACTGTTTTTTTCAATTATTACTGTCTATAACATCAACAGTACAATATTACTTTTTTAAGAGTTAACTATTGTAGTTATAATTAGATTGAAATAAGTGACTTTATCAAAATTAAATTAGTTATTGTGTTCAACTTTAATGAGTTTAATAGAAAAGTTTGTAATTTAAGGTTTTCAAAATTTGTAGAAGTTGTAGAACATGATTTTAGCTCAACTGACTCCTGTATATATATCTGTGGACAAGAGGTACCAGATTCAAATCCCCACTCCTCCATTAAAAATTTGTAGAAGATGTTTATAAATTTGGATATCAATGTTACAATTGTTAGTACAATCCTCATTGAGGAGAAAATCTAGATCATGAAGATGTCAATTAGTACGAACCTAAGAGTTTTGTAATTTACAGAACTGAAAAGGAGAAGGCCGAGAGAGTTGAGAGAGAGACCGAGAAGGAGAGAGATCCACTCCACCGCTCGCCTTCATCCTCGCTGTGACGATCCAGACTTTTCGGACTGACCGTCTAAGTCGTCAATTTGACCCAAAACCGTTTGTTGACAAAAGACATAAGAATATTCAGTTGAAACCGTAAGAAAACGAAGGAAAATTTAATCGGGCCCTATTTCCAAAATACAAAATTTACAATGTGCTGTTTACAAAAAAAATTTAACTATTGTAGACTTAGTTAAATCAAAATATTTTTCAAACCGTCAGCGGAAGCAGTTTTAAAGACAGACCCCTATGGCAAAATTCACGAGTCCTTCTTGTCCCTCGTCGGTCTGCCCCTCATGTTACCTTTGTCTGAAAAGTTAAACATAAAAGGGTGAGTATTAATATACTCAGTAAGAGACCCGCTACTGGTCCCGTTCGGGAAAAAATAAATTATTAGCATCCTATGGTGTACCCTGCACAGTCACAGTCTAGTGATCCCGTAGGATGCACATATCAGTCTAGTGCTCCCGAAGGATGCACATATCAGT
>CM046885.1:3704064-3734752 GCA_025688845.1 Cucumis hystrix | reverse complement strand
AGGATGCACATATCAGTCTAGTGCTCCCGAAGGATGCACATATCAGTCTAGTGCTCCCGAAGGTTGCACATATCTGTCTAGTGCTCCCGAAGGATGCACATATCAGTCTAGTGCTCCCGAAGGATGCACATAAAGGGGATGATCTCGAAGGACACCCGCAGGGTAACTATCCACTAGGAAACTAATAATTTATCCCCTCAGTCCCTTCTAAACATCTTAACAGTCATGCTCAATACAGTCAAATTTCCTTATCACATAAACTTCCAATTTAACCTCAACAACCATATCATCCTAATTTCACCCCGAGACAATCAAAACATATCCATACCTCAGTCATCAACATATCCATACATCAGTCATCAACATAAATAACCATACATTCACCTTAGTCTATAACGGCGTAACCATGATATCCCTTCCATTCATAACAACACTACCATAGTTGCATATCCTTCATTTGGTTTACGCAACAATTTATCCATTTCAGCCACACTTTATCTAAGTAAAGTCTACGAGATTCCGACATGCCCACATCCTTATATTTGTACATATACATAACCAGACAGTCATAGCATGCATTCAACCACAAGTTCACATTCAAACATACACATCATAATTGTTATCCCTACTCAGTACAACGGTACGATTTATGCAGTCAATACATCCAAATAATATTTATTGAGTCCAGTAGAAAGTCCCTTACCTTAGCGTTGGGTAAGCTTCTTAGTCGAACCGAATTCCACGAAACAAACCTAAACACCACAATAAAACTCAACATTTTCTCCAACAACATCATTCACTTAAAATTAACCCAATGTGATGTTTCACAACTTACCCAAGTTCACGAACGAAGCTCCAATTAAATCCAATATTTGTTGTGAGCCCAAGGAAATTAGGCGTTACCTTCAACCTAAGATTGAACAACGGTCAACAATTAATCCAACCAATAACTCTAATTTGTTTTGAAACAACTACAGTTCACAACTTTAAATTCGTTACCAACAAAACCATTTCGACAATTTACCGTAAAACAGAGGCAGCGGCACTCCACGGCGCACGGAACCGGTCCACGGAAAACCCACGTGTGGGTCTGAGGGTGGCTCGGTTGGACGGACACGGAAAGAAGAAAGGAAAAGGGAAGAAAGAGGGGGCGGTCTCGGCTCGAATCCGGGGCAACCGATCGGCGGCGGCTATCGAACCGGACGACGGCTGGGACGGACAGAGACAGGCTCGGACGGATCGTCGGGCTCGGCTGGGTCTGGCTTCGTCGGACGGGCGGAACAGGGGAGGGGCAGATCTGGGCGGCTGGACTTCGCGGCTGTGACAGACGGCTGTGTGCTGGTCTAAGCGTCGGCGTGCGGAAGGGAGAAGAGGAAAGGGGTGGCGGCCGGTGCGGCTGGCTTCACCTGTCGGATGGAAGGAGAGGGGCGGCTAGGGCTGGGCAAGGAGAAGGAGAAGAAAACGGAAGAAGAAGAAAGGGGGGGCGTCGCGAGAGAGAGAGAGAGAGAGAGAGAGAGAGAAATTTCTCTCTTTTTTGTTTTATTATTATTAATAATAATAATAATAATAATAATAATAATAATAATAATAATATTTAATAATAAAAATATTATTTTATTATTACCCTTTTTTTTTTTTTTTTTTTTTAGGGCGTTACATTCTTCCCTCCTTAATAAACTTTCGTCCTCGAAAGTTCTAATCCCGGAATAACTCTGGGTAACGAGCCCTCATATCATCTTCTTGCTCCCAAGTTGCCTCTTCAACTCGATGATTGCGCCACAACACCTTCACTAATGAAATTCCTCTATTACGAAGCATCTTCACTTCTCTAGCCAGGATCTCAACTGGTTGCTCCACATAGCTCAAATTCTCGTCAATCTCTAGTGGTTCATAGTCCACCACATGAGATGAATCTGCCACGTACTTCCTCAACATCGAAACATGGAAAACATTATGAACTGCAGAGAGAGATGGTGGAAGTGCCAAACGATACGCCACAACACCAATTCTCTCTAAAATCTCAAACGGTCCCACAAAACGAGGGCTTAACTTCCCTTTCTTTTCAAAACGCATAACACCCTTCATAGGTGCTACCTTCAAGAACACCTTATCTCCCACATCAAACTCAAGGTCTTTCCGTCTCACATCAGCATAGCTTTTCTGTCTACTCTGTGCTGTTCGCATACGTGCTCTAATCCTCTGGATGGCCTCATTCGTAGACTGAACAAACTCAGGACCCATCAATCGCTGTTCACCAACCTCATTCCAACAAACAAGGGTCCTACAACATTTACCATACAAAGCTTCAAACGATGCCATGCCGATGGTAGCCTGAAAACTGTTATTATAAGCAAACTCCATCAAATGCAAGTGAGAGTCCCAACTATCTTGATAAAATCTTTATGTTTCGTAATTAATATCATATCATTCATTAGCATCACATAAATGAGTAATTGAGTTAACTTTAATTTGATATCTATTGAACTTACTAACTTGGCCACTTTGGTGACTAACAAACTATTCATAATATAAATATCATATTAAAATAATCACAAGTAATATTTTATTAATTTGCAAAACAATATCAATGGAATATATCTACAAGACTTACTAATTTAACCACTTTGATGACTAACAAATTATTCATAATATAGATATATTGCAACAAAACAATTGCAAACATTGATAATTGAATTAACTTAACTTTAATTTGATATCTATAGAACACTTAATAATTTGGCCACTTTGGTGACTAACAAATTATTTATACTATAGATATAATAATAATCAAATAATCACAAACAAATATAATACATGCTTTAAATTAGGGAAATTTTTAAAAATAGTAGATTTTACAAAATATTTACAACCTATAGCAAATTTTATCACTGATAATCATTGATATGCTATAGTGATAGAAGACTATTAGCGATAGAATCCAAAATTTTCTATAGCCTGTCAATATTTTAATTTATTTTACTATTTTTAAAAATGTCCCTTTAAATTATTTGTGATTTAAACAAAACACGAAAAATAATAAAACATAATTTAATTTATTGTACCAAATCTTTTGGAATTTAAACGTGCATAATTTATTATATTTTAAATTTAAGCAACTCAGTCGTGAGAAAAATAGTAACATTAATGGCGTAATTAAGAATATAATTAATCTCCAATAACTTTATTTCAAAAAGAAAAATATATGAATTTTGAAAAACTTTAATCTTGGTAGTGTGATTATCTTGTGATTATTCTTTTGATGATTTTTATCTTATTTTTCTTTATTTATTTTTTTCATAATAAGAAGATAAAAGATTTTTCATGATAAGAAGAGAAAAGAAATTTCTTTTTTCATGACAAGAAGATAAAAGATTGTTTTCACCAATTAAGTTTCATTTGATATCCACATAACTTACTAATTTAGTCACTTTGGTGACTAACAAATTATTCCGTATAAATATCAATTAACATAATTCTCAAGTTATTTTATTTGCAAAATTTGTAAAAATATTAATATTGCAAAGAATTTTTATCAAAACCCTCATTCAGTCTAAACGGTATAATTTAAATCATAAGAATATAAGTGATAGTTTAAATCATACTTTATATTATTATCATTATCTATCCATAACACATAAAATACAATTGATACATAATTTATATGATCATCATACTGACATTTCTATGATATGACTTTATACGTAGTTGCACAGATTTTAAAAATCTAAGAATAATATATTTAAACCAACTAGATTAATTTTGAAATCCACATGGATTCTTCGATATAAAAAAACAATAATAAATTAATAAATAAAAGCAATCACATCAGAAGACTTAATCCATGAAAAATCAATTAAAGATAACTTAATCAAACTTGAGTTTTTGGTGATTTCTTAAATACCTTTCGATTTATTTATTTACTTACTATTATTTTGTTAACATTTCTCATCCAACAAAGTTCATCATCTATTAAAGAAAAATCAAACAAAATTATTTTGCAGCAGAAACATGAATTTATAAATTTTACAGATCAATGAAAAATCATAAGTTCTCAATCAAGTCTATGATACCACATGTTAGTTTTATTTTCATGATTACACAATAAAACTCTAACATTGTATAAAAGAATAAATGTCAAGATATTTGAACTAAATGATTTTCACAAATTCAATTTAGTTAAAAGATAACATACCTTGATCCATGAATGACCTTTTAAGGGATTGTGTCTCTCTCACTTTACTTTCCTTTAAAACTTAATTAGTTTTCTGGATGAGAATGAACTACTTGAATGGGAGTGTTGAGAGGATAAAGTTCTATTTATAGACCAAAAAGAGATAAATAACATATAATGCATATGAGCCACATTAATATTATATTTAAAATAAATCTAACATGTTTATCCAAAAATAATCGCTATTATAGACTCATGTTTTAAAAAAATTATTTTAAGTTATTGCCACGAGCTTGAATTTTTTCCGAATTAAAATAACGTTTTTTATAAAATCAAAGAAAAATTAAACAGTTGGATGTGTATTCCACACACCTGAAGGAAAGAAAAATCCATTCAAAATTGAAGACCATTTGAATGTGTTAGCGTGAATATATTTTTTTAATTTAGGTGATAAATTTTCCAATGTCAAAAATTTTTTTTTTTTTGTCCTACTTTATTGTACGAGTCTATAGTTTATGATTAGAACTACTGAGGTTCTTAAATTAATTGAAGATAAGAAAAATTTTAAATGGAAAAGAAACGTTGGCTTCAAAATAGTCATAAATGATAAGGGGTTTTCATATAATAAATCTTAGAAATAGGGAGCAATCACAGTAATGTGTTAGTTCCAACGAGTTCATACCATTGGCTTTGTGTGTCTTGGAGGCAAGTTGGATCATTGGTTGTGCAAATACAAGAATTGGTCACAATTTTTGAAGAATTTGAGCTTTCAATAATCTGTAGACAAAGACTTTTTCCATCTTCTGTGACAGTTGCCAAATGAAGCTTAGAGTTTGAAATGGCACTCCAAACGCTTTGTTTGCCTACGCAGTCAGTTGAAAGAGATGCCTCCAGACCTTCTCCACTGGCCTTCAAGCACAAACCAGTACTTGACATCCTTATTGGAGTACTATCATTGTCATGACTCCATCGACTTGAGGTAGAGCAATTGGTGAGGAAAATTTCTTTGTTGTCATTGGAAACTTCGATTCATTGTCCACTTTGAGGATGATATATAACATATGAGAACGATGCATTGGAATTTGGATCTGCATACCTTAAAAAAAAATGTTATCCAAATTGTTACTATTTTACAAAAACACTAATTGAACTATCTAACATTAACTTTCCCTAATCACAGCATTGAAAATAATTAGTATAATTACCTTGCAACATGGTTTGCAATAGTTGAAACTTCTGGACAAAGTTAGGGTTCTTAATTTGAGTCCAATTAGAGTCAAGCACTCCAAACGTTTCTGCAAGTTCTGCTTGACCTTCTCTATAATAATAACTACCTTGCCATGTCCACAATGCCCAATCCAAATCCTTTTGTGCAAGATGGGCTGTGAAACAACTCATGAATCGATTTTCCGCATCGTCAACCTCTCTTTGATCATACCCATATTCACTAACAAATAAAGGAAATGGGTTTGATCCTTTAATTACAAACTCAGCATGCATAATTTTTGCACAAATATTGTTCAATGGTTGATGCACAAACTTGCTCTCAGAATCTCCACTAAAAGAATAAAGGTGCACCTCAAAAACCAACTTATTGTCTAAGGTGCTTAAATTCAAAGGCTTCTCCTTTAAGCATCGAAGATCATTGTCATAATTTAAGCCTGAAACAATCACTAAAACTGCTGGATTTATTTTATGGATGGTGGTTACTCCTTGAGTTACATAATTGTTCCAATCATTTGCATTTTCCATCATTCCTCGTATCTCATTTCGTAGACTCATCCCTACCACCTAAACAATCACAAAAATATTTTCTTTGTTTAATGAAAATATTATAGAAACTTTTAAATGCTTTAGTTTAGATTTAAGAAAATTTGGTTAGAAAATCTTTTGATGTTACATACCGTGGATTTGTTGTTAAAGCGTTGAGCAACTAAGCTAAGACCTCGTAGCCATTCTTGAGGGTCAAAATAGTGGTTTCCAAAGAAGCCATTCCCATCGTCAAAAGAGCAACACCATCTTGGTTGGCTCATGTGATTGTCGGCAATCACCATTAGACCACTTGCCCCCAACACATCAACAACTGCTTCATAAGCTTCGGCAATAGTCTTGTTTAACACAAAAGGATTGTATTGAGCCAATCCAGCTTTTGCTTGTTCTAAATCAAGAAGATCGAAGTTTTCTTCAACTGTTCTATTTGCATACCGAGTGAACATGTGGGTTGCATATGTGAGTCGTACACAATTGAACCTTAACTTGATTGCTTCGTCTACTAGTTCTTTTAATGGCCTATGGTTGAGACCTTCTATCAACATGCTTTGAGTGTGGGAAGGCTAATTCACACACACGAGTTTCACTCTTTTTCCAGTTTGTGAATCAATGATCCATCTTCCTTGTGTTGACAAGGGTAAGGAATAAGTTGAAAAAGATGAAAACACTAAAACTAGGGCTAGAAGAATGACTTGAATGGTTCTTTCCATCTTCTCGGATCTTTTTTTCGATTGAATATCCACTTCTAGGATTGTCGCGAGAGAAGCATATCTGAAACATTGCTTATATACCCTGCTTAAGTAAGTTTAAATTTGTTCTTAGTTTGTTGTTAATGATAAAACTTGCATTATCTTTTTTCTTTCTATGTATTGAGAAGCTTTGTTAATGTTTTTCTAAATTTGGTACTTTGTTGAGTTGCTAAAAATCAGTGCTAAACTACGTCATGAAACTTCCGCCAACAAAATGAATACGTGGAGCTTCTTTTTAATATATATAAAATTTTGGAACATCTTTCATCTCTCAAATATTAATAAATAAATATAGTGACAAGTAGATGGTGATGAACAGCAAAGTTTTGCATTTGTAAATAATATTTCATGTCATGTATTTGGGTTTTGCCCACAGAAACAAATGCATTCTGTTATTTCAGAAACCGCATTCTAATTTTTCTCTCTGGGCATGCCTACTGCGATCTAAAACAATTGAATTTTAAAACCGCCCATAAGAGCCTATTACTTTGTTTTACATCCAATTTTGAAATTTTAGAGTAAACAAGGGGATACTTGTCGTTGGTGAATTGGTGCAAGGTATTAATAAATAGAAATTGATCAATTAAACTCAAATTTTGAACTCAAACACTCTCCTCCAAGTTTGTATTAACCATGAAAGATTACAAGTTGTGACATATGCCCGATAATATTTGCTTATTTCTAATATTTGATTAACTATCTATTCTAATTACTTCTTTGAAGTGTATTCAAGAAATTTGGTCTAAAACATACCACCAATTCGTAACCGTGCTTCTAATTCTTTTGTGAAAACAAACGGCTAAATTGATTAATAAAGCATATTTAATTGTTTAAATATAGTAATTAGTAACCAAAATTATTTTAAATGATAAAACTCCTTAAAATATTTATGAATATAACAATATATATATCATAATCTATATATTTGATATGTTTACTATATTTTGGCTATATTTAAAAATATTCCATTTAGTAACGTGTGTAAGAGTAAAATATGAAACAAATGTAAAATTCATTATTTATGTTGACGCTCTTATATATGTGTACGACGTTCCTAGTCTTCTACTCAAAGGACTCCTTCTAGAATGAAAATGGACTTTCTTATATTCGTCTGGTATATGCAATTTTCAAATTTTCAAAATAATAAAATTATATAGAGTTGTTTTCTTAATATCTTATATTAAAATAAAAAAAAGAGTATGTAGAAAAGTAATGAAATAATGCGAACTTTACTATGGGAAGGATTTAATGAGTTTCCTTTTAAGTGAAAAGAATATTGAGTATATTGCTGGATTGTTTTTGGCATTGTCAAAAAACACAAAACAAGTTACAATAGTTAAGATAACACACACATTTGTTATTTGCAAAAATAGAAAAAAGAAAACATAGCCCACATGTATATGCAAAATGTAAAATGTCATAAATACCTTCCTTAATGATATACATTTGATACAATTGATACGCACTTGATACACCTAATATTTATTGATACACCTGATACACTTGATATACATTTGATACTTTTTGATAACCTTTAGACCTTGATGCACTTAATGCACCATGATACTCTTTGATATACTCGATACCATTTAATACACCTTGATATACATGATACTCCTTGTTACACTTGATACCCTGTAAGTCTTGATACACTTAAATGTTTCACTAATAAGTTTGATATATTTGATACAGTGCTAATAAACTTGTTATGCTTCATTGGTACACTTAACAAATTTAATACGCTTGATACACGTAATATGTTTAATATACATGATGTTTGCTGTATATGCACTTAATATTCTTCACTATTAAACTCAATTGATTAAATACACTTGATATTCTTGAAGTCCTACTTATATATACATTTGATACACTATTGATATACACTTGTAAACTTGATTCATATACTTGATAATGATTCACCTTACTAATATGTTGATATACTTTAATAATATATTATTGCTGATATACTTGATAATGATACACTGAGTAATATCATTCATATGCTTAATAATACTACAATAAACTACATAAAATTTGAAAAAATAAAAATCATATAGTAAGTATATCAACCAACTAATAAATATAATATAACTACATCACAATATTGTATACAAAACTGATACAAAGTAAAACCGAAACAAAACCAACGTAAAAAAATATTACAAAATCCTTTGAAATCAGATTTAGCTCAAAATACACATTGAAGATAGTAGAGAAAAATCACAAACGAAGTTAAATTACTCTTATTAAGAACCATTATAATTCATATTGCAAATAATGTACTATTGATATCCTAAAATTAAGACTAACACATAAAAAATAAATTGTTTGTCTCACATAAGAAAAGATGATTAGGGCCTTAAAAGTGGGGAAGAAATACGTACATTATTGAATAAATAAATTGTTTTTCTAGTTAAAGAAATAATGATTAGAGCCTTAAACAGTAGGAGAAGAAATACGGAATGTTTGGAACATTAAAAAATAAAAGAAAAAAGTTATTGAAAGGTAGTTTAGAAATAATAACAAATTTAAGATGGAGAGTATTTAAAAAAATTAAAATTCTAAAACAACGTACTATATTGGTTATATCATATTTTCAAAAGGCTATCCGTCTTTCTTTTATTACATTAGACTTCTCTTTTGTTGATTAAAATATTTACTTTCTTGGTTGAAAATTGAGGAGAAGAAGAAACATAGAGAATGTTGATGACGACGTTAATTGTAATAAGTGTTATTGTGTAATTATTTGTCCACCTTAATAAGTAAGTGTTTTAAAAATTAAAGGAAAGCTGTTGCTGCGCCATTCACGAAGGAATCCAATTTGTTTCGTGGTTTTCAACGTACACATTATTTATTATTTATTTTGGCTAATTTTGGAGTTTGTTTAGAATCATATATAGTTGAAATTTAAATTGTTTCAAATCATAGCTGACTGTTGAGTGGGATTCCATTTTAATTTGCTGCTGCGTAGCTTTTTCTGTTCTCTCTGAGTTCAATAAACAAACAAAATACCATATAAAACAGTGAAACAGAAACACAATACTAAGGAGAAGATTCTCTTTAACTTCCACAGGTGCAGCCCTACAATATATCTCTTAAAACAACAAATAAAAACTTTAGACCGAACATCTAGAAGCATCATCAAAAAAGAAGGTAAAGTAAATCATGAACATGCATATTATAAGCTCACATCAAGTTAAAAATTAAACATGTTTTAACTAAATAAGTTATATGTGAATTGATTTATGAGTGTTGACAAAAATTAAAGAATGTGAGTTAAAATATGATAGTTTAGTATTAGTTTCATGTTAATTGAGTGAAGATTTAAATTGTTGTGTTTAATTGTGTTGTGAATAATGCTCTCAGTCCTATAAATAGGATTGACATTTATATCGTTGAAACATCCAAGTGAAGAACAATACACATATAGAGTTAAAATTCTTACAAATAAGTTTTCTTATTTCTTCTTTCAAACATTTTAAGGTGTGATGTATTTATTTAGAGTTTTCATCATACACTCCCAACACGAACATGATACTAAACAACTTTTTAAATCTTATCATTCAATTGATTGAAACACTCCAAATTGTGTCTCCATACCTTTATATTATGTTTGCGTTCTTAATCTTAATTAATTTTAATCTATCAATCAATTAATATTTTAATGATAGCAAAGACAATTCCATTTACTAAAAATTTCAGTGTTATGAAATGTTCATTGTGTGCAAGCTGATAACAAAAATTTCAACTCAATTTGGATCACTAAAATGGAAACCCAAAAAAAAAAAAGTCGAAATAAGCGAAATAAATGGGCAGCAAAATGAGGGACACTTGTAGAGCAAATACGGGAGTGACACGTGGTTGGTTTTGATTGGTTTTTTAAAAAATAATATTTTCATGTAATATGAATGAGAGTATAGTAAAAAGATGGGATCTCTTGGAAAATATAACAAAGCGGTAAAATATATGAAAAAGTTTTGAAAACAAAAAAAGCCCACAGACTTACAATAGAAAATACGAAAAATGCCCTCGTTATTGATTAGCCACTCGCATGCATAATATATTCGGTACACGATCTTATACCAACCTTGTTTAGATTTAGCTACACGGTCGATTAGATTTGGCTATTTTTTGGTACATGATCATTTAGATTTATTATTTGGTACACGATTGTTTAGATTTGACTATTTTTTGGTACACCATCTTTTAGATTTGATCGTTTAGATTTTTTTTCAAGATTTTCTACACTATCGTTTAGATTTGGTACATGATATTTAGATTTGACTACCCAAATTTAAAAGATCGTGTATTAATATTCCAACGATTTTTTTTCAAAATCTTTTATATTTGTTAGATTTGGTTGTAGCCAAATCTAAACGTGTACCAATATCCAACTATTTTTGTTCAATCAAGATCTTTTTATATTTGGTACACGACCTTGAACAACCAAATAATAGTTTGAATAAAAATAAAAGAAAAATCGATCTTTTATCACTACAAGAAATCAGAAGTTTCTCGACGCAGGAAAAATTATCCGAAAACATGACGTCGGTAGAAGTCGGTGTTTCTCGACGTATCTTGGTGCACGTCGGGGGAAGGCATTCCCCCCGACGCAGACACATGAGTGTCGGAATTGGCTGGAATGGTTTAGGGTTCCTCCGACGTGGTGCCAGGTAAATCGGGAAATGGACCACTATTCCCGACGTGAAAAGTGTAGCGTCGAAAGAGGTTTGGCCTTCCTCCGATGTGGTGTCAGGTGCATCGGAAAATGTGTACCTATTCCCAACGTCTACAGTGTTGCGTCGGAGGAAGGGCAGATCATTAATTGTACGTTACGCCTTCCTCCGACGTGGTGTCAGCAACGTTGGGAATAGGTTTAGGGATTCCCAACGTGTCACTAATCACATCGGGAATAGGTTTAGGAATTTTCGACGTTTCACTAATCACGTCGAGAATAGATTGCTATTCTCGACGTTTTAGTTGTGCTTTTGGAGTTCTCCGTCTTTTTTAACTCCATTCTTTACAGAATGGAAACAGAAAGGAGAAAGAAAACCGAGAGAGGGAGAGGGAGACTGAGAGGGAGATCGGGAAGAAGAGCGCATTGTCGTCCCCGTTGCCATCGCCGTTGTCGTCCCCATAGTGTTGAAGTTGAGTTTGAATTTAAAATTACAATTTGAATTTAAGAATTAATGGAAGGTATTTTTTCTTAAAAAAAATAGAGGAACTCCCGACGCATGTCGGGAGTTCCTAGACATCTCCAGACGTTATATTGACAGCATCTTCAACGTTCATACAACGTCGGGAGTTCCTCTCCCGACTTGTGTCCCGACGTATATGTATGCGTCCGGAAAGCCTTTTCCGACGTTTTTCATATATCTCTCAATGATTTTATGCATCGGGAGAACCCCCCTTTCTTGTAGTGTATATTTGATACATAATCTTGAACCAAATAACAGTTTGAAAAACTAAATAAAAGAAAAATTGCAGAAGAAGAAGATAAAAATACGATGGAAGGAAAAAAAATTGTAGAGAAGAAAGAAAATCGAAAGGAAGAGCAAACCTGAAATATTTTTTAAAAATGACTAGTTTCATGTGCTTTTTTATTTTGTTACACGGGCCGTAAATATTTTGCTATTTTGTTATATTTATGAAAATTTCCCTAAAAAAATTATAGTGCATTAAATTGTAAATCTAACCATCATACATACATGTACACATATATATATATACAAATAATACTTACATAAATATAATTATTGTTTACTTTTTAAATCATTAGTCACTGTTATCATTCATTTTTCTTTTACCTCAATTGTGTTAGAAGGAAAAAATTACATAACAAAAACAAATATAGATTATGCATGGTTTCTACGGAACTTACTTAGGGAAGAAGAGTTATAACCTTTATAGATAATTCTCCATGAAAAACTTCTCTAGATCTTTTTGATACCCAACACGAACGCTAACACCACAATGCAAGACATAACCATCGATCCTCTATGCTATATCCTTTTGGGAACAAAGAAGCTTGTGAGAGCTTTTGGTTATTGCTTGTTTGTGCGCATCATGTTTTGTTCTTTTGTAAATTCAAGAATTTAGTTTTAAGTGTTCAACTAAAGTGAGGCGACAAGATTAAACTGATCATGCGATAAGACGAGGAAAACTTTTATCTCTATTCATAAAAGGAAGAAAACTCTATTCATACAAGTTTTCCTCAAATGTAAGCGAAAAGAGAGGTTTCCTAGGTAAGCTAGAGTTCGAACATTACAAGAAATGGGGGATCTCCCGGCACACAAATTCATCGAGCGATATACCAAAAAGCGTCGAAAAAAAATCTCTCAATGCATAAATGCCCTTTAGGACCAAGGTTGGGCAAAATGCATTGGGAGATCGTTTACAACTCGTAGCTTCGTGCATACGGAATTGGGAGATCGTATACAACTCTCGACGTCGTATATACAATGTCTAGAGTTTGATTATTTTTTTAAAAAAATAACTTCGATGAGCAAGCAGATTAGATATAAGAATCTAAGAGCAATAGATAATTGATCAACCTGTGGGACAAACATTAAAGTTAATATAAGAGCATTAAAGTTAATAAGGTATGTTACATGATTCTTTTACAACAAAAAAACTCAAGAAGTCCTTTGGATTCATTTACAACAAATCAACTCAAAAAGTTCATACCTTAAAGTTAATAAAGCAAGTAGCTATCTCTAGTGTATTCAAACAAAAAGCGAGTACGCAACTCAAAAAGTCTATACCTTGCTACCCACGAGCTCTCTTGTACTTTCCAGTCGAGTCCATACTTGATTAGAATCTCCAAGAGACTTTACAGATTCTCTCTAATTTCTCTTAAGTAATTAAGTTCAGGTTAAAAGCAGCTTTAATTTAAAAAGGATCAAAATTAATTTATTTATACTTTTTCGGTGAGGTTTCCTATGCTGAAATGATTACTTCTGCCGACAGTGAGAATTGTTCTAGTGTTACGACACGTATCTTTGCCATATCCTTATCTTGGATTTTGATTTTGGGTGGTAAAGTCAAATAAGTCACCGACTTCCCTACACGAGAATGACATCATCACTTCTCGGTGAAGTAAGCTTATATTGCTGCAAGGATCTTCGTATAGTCTTTTCTCATCGCACAGTAGTTCTCATCGTATATGTTATCTCCACCGCATGGAGTCTTATCGCATAAACGCAGATTACAATCATGGCCTCACATTTATATAGCTTGAAATTGGGAGAGGCGTTGTAACAAAGATTGCTATGAAATTTCTTGTGTTTGACTCTGGCTTACCCATGAAACCTCTCGATTTGCTTACACTTGGGGCAAACGAGAGGAAAACTTGTACTCAACGCTGGCTCAATAGAAGTAGCAATGCATAGGTAGGATGTGTACCTTTTATTGCATGATCATCGCCTAGAGGCATAGTTAGCACCTTTTATCGCATAACCATGTCTCCTCGCGTAGCCAAGTCACAAATTTAGAACTTTAATGATAGATTTACAAAATTATTTGTAAAAGGATGAGATGCACCGTAACCCAATTGCATGCTCCATCTCGCATTCAATCTGCAAAGAGATTCAAAATCACTTTCAAGTTTTTGGTGTCGTTGTTGGAAATTTGTTTATCAAACTAGATATAATGTTTTACTTTGATTTTAGGCGAATGCTCAATTTGTGTTGAATCGTGTGTTTAATCGAAGAATGCGTGTACGAGTTTATAAGCACAGAGATGTTCGCGACTATAGACTTGACCCAGAAATTGTGTGTTTTTCAACGATAGCATGAGGAACCTTGAAGCATTTGATTAAGGTAAGACAAGGAAGGTCCTTTAAACGCCTAAAGTAGATAATTTTTCAATCTCTTCTATGGAGGATATTCATTGAGGTGTCATAAAAAATCTTTGCACAAAAGAAACTTTGAGACTCCTAGTCATAACTGGCTATGTGAATAGTAGGTTAAATGATCATCTGCAACATGAGAGAAATGTGTCGGTTTTTAAACTCCTCTTTACAGAACATTGCGAAGTATTGACGAGTAATTCAAGAGTCAAATCGCATGATGATAACATGTATAAACACACGTTATTATAGCTTCTTTTATTAGAATAATGAGGCCAAAACGCATAAGAAGAGGACCAAAATGTGCAACTTATATTGAAAATTCATAATATTTATAAATACATCTTACATGAGCATCATGCCTGTTTTACGTGATTTCTATGTCTTAACACAAGATGATTAGAAAGGAAGAAACTAGTGAATCGCAGGAGAGATCTCACGCAAAGGCTACATGATGGAAACTCGTTAGGCCACTAACACCGCTAGGCGAGAAACTACATCATCATGTGAGGATGATTCACCAGACGACAAGGATGGTAGTTGAAGTTGATGTGACATGATAAGGCTACAATCGGTGCTCACATGCTCAAAATTTCATGCGAAAAGTGCCTATAAAAAGTCTCCTTCTTCATCAAAGTAAGGAGGTCTAAACGGACCAAAAAGATGCATGGATGAGCAAATGGGCTAAGGTTTAAAGAGAAGGGTAGAAAGGAGTAGCCTTTCCACCAGCTGTGAAGAGTTTCTTCTTTTTCTCCTGTCATAATGTAAGTGCGAGCTTAGAGTTTGAACGAAGAAAAGTTTATCTCCCCGTTCTCCCTTAACTTGTATTCTTTTTCATTCTTCTGTCTTCCATTTTTTCAGTCTCTATGTAATATTTATACTGTTCATATTGTACCATGGCCGAAGGCCTACATTCTTTATATATATTACATGTTTATACCTATTCAATCCTTCATTTCTCTACTTTCCATCAATGAATGTGTTATTGATAGCTTAGGTTGTTGATAAGTTTTTTATAGGACGTTTCTCTTATCAGTCTTATCGTGATAGTTGAGCTATTATAATCTCTTGGCAAGCATAGGTTGTTAATTATCTGAGAGGGAAAGCAGCAAGGACATGGCTAACGCACACCAGTAAGAGTTATTTTTTTCTTTGGGAGACAACTTCCATCATTTATATCCCGAAAGGTTACAAGCGTGGGCATTAGACACCGAGAGGTTGCTACCCTTCATCATAAGTGAACTTTTCTAGATATATCTCACCTAATCACTCTTAGTCATGTGGATCTCGATAGGTGACCATGTGACGTTTAATGGCTCTAAGAGAAGAATGCCTTCATCATAAGATGGTTGAGTAAGCTATATTGCATCAAGGCTACCACCTTGCTTAATCATGTTATAATGCATAGACATTCCTTCACTATTTCTCGCATAGAAGTTAGTTAACATATTCATCTCACATCCCTTTCCACCCATTTATGGATTCTCTAGGCATCTGTAAATAGTTTATTTCTTCTTATTCTTTTGTAAATTAATTGTTTATTCTCTTATACCGCCTAATTAAGAGGTTGACTCTAGAACTAAGATTTGATATCAATTCTCTGTGTTCGACTCTGGGTCACCCAAATAAACCTATTGCTTAACTTATACTTGGGCAAGTAGTAGAAAAACTTGAACTCAACGAGGACTTTGTAGTTATGCGATGAAGAGGTACATAGTGAGTATTTCTCATATAGTGATCATGACCGATGATTTATCGAATAAGCGCACTCATAGAAAACCTATCCCGCTTACTCAAAATCCCACCAACCGCATGATGCTGTAGAATTAAAATGATCAAAAGGTTTCTAAACGAAGCAACACATCTAGAATGGCTAAAAGAGGCATTGCGAAAGCCTCAGTAGACATCCATTTTCAGAAACTTAAACGCATAGATGCTTTTTGTAACATATCACTTTCTCTAACCATGTCACAAAATGCATAATTTTTGTTCTTATTGCTTTTCTTTATCGCTTTCTTTTAATTTTGTCTTTTATTGCTTTTAGATTAGAAAATTTTAACCAAGTTAGGGAAAGGTCTCTGCACTTCTTTACGTGCAAGTTAGGCAAAAAGAAAATAGGGGTTGCGTGATAAAACCACTAGAGGAGCTAGAAATCCTTTTCATAATGCATCAATCGTTAAAATTAGCTCGTGAAGCTTATCGTGTAGCAAGAGTCCATGGGATTTTTAGTGTTTAGGGTTTCAGAGTGTTGTATTTTAAAATTCAAAAAGGGGGAAATGCAGAGCCACATTGAAAGCCCAGACGACGGTGTCAAGTGTCACGTGTCACGTCATTTTTAACAAATGTAATGATTTTGACTCATGCACGGTAACCCTCTTTTAACCATAGTTAAGCCCTTTGTAAACCCTTCTAAAGCCTTCATTTTCTTCATTACTTGACTAGATATATGTTGAAATTTATATCCTAAAACTCGTAGTTTATAATCATATTCTATTTAATAAAATAGTTACTAATACTTTAATCTTAAAGCCAATAGTTACTAATATTGAGTAAACTTGAACTTTATGTAGAGACATAAACATGGATCAAGTTCAAGTATATAGCCTAAATAGTTTATAGTGTACTAATACGATTGGGCATCTTATTTTAGGGACACTATGGATGCAGCCCACTTTGTAGTAAGTACAAACGATGTGATCCTGAATTGTTCATGTAGAGACATAGAAGTGGGTGCATCCTATGTAAAGAGTTTCCATAAGACTGGAGTCATGAAATAGTCGCTTTTAGGTTATAACATCGTTGACTTTAATAAAATTGACTATTTCGTTTATAGATATCTAATGCAACTTAATCTTAATCTCGAGCTAACTTTGAACTTCTGTTCACTCGAAATTATCCTTAGATATGAATAGGTGAGGGAAACTCAATGGCGCTGGCCTAATAAGCCTCCTATTTCAGGGTAAGATCGGGTGGATAACTAGGAACATGGGATGCAAGATGGAATTCACTCCTACCCATTTGAGGGATAGTAGGTTGTTCCCTTAAGGACTGAATCCAAGTCTTGAACAAGGGACTCTACCCTCTCATTGGTCAGAGAGGGATTCGATTTATAGGTTAGACCTTAAACCAATTGTTCAATAGTGGATCAGTAGGACTTAAGGAGCAAGATGTAGTCTTGGGGTAAAACGGTACTTTAACCCAGCCAAGGTTACAAACAACCTATGAAGGATTAACTTAGTTATCATGGTTATATCACATGGACATAAATATATCTATAGTAAGGGGAGTGCAACAACAGAATTTTAGTGGAATGACCTGTTAGTTAAAGAAGGTTGATTAACTCGATCTAAAAGAGTTTAGCTAGTTAATCTTAGATTGTTGGAGCCCATGATCTACAAGTCCATTAGGTTCTCCAGCTAGCTGACAAGGAATATTCAACTTACAACATTATGATGGAATAATTCGAATTGTTCGAATTATGTAAAGAGAGATAAATTGACGAATATATTTGATATAATTGTCGTATAAGTTTAAGATAGAGCTTTATATTTAAATTTGATTTAAATATTAAAAATATGAATATGGATGCATATTCGGAAGCTCGGAATTGTTGAAAATGGTCAAAGTTGTGAAAAGTTAAAATTTGGACTTTTGACTTTGAAAAGTCAAACTTTGACCAACTTTATATTCAAATGTGATTTGAGTTTTAGAGAAATGAATGTAGATTCATGCTTGGGAAGTCAAAATTAGTCAAGAAGGATAAAATGGTAAAAAGTCAAAATGTTGACTTTAGACTTGAAAAAGTCAAACTTTGAATTTGATTTAAATTTTAAAGTACCATAATGCTTTTAGACTAATTTAAATAACAACACTTGATGTGATTTGGAAAGCTTATCACTTGGATGTGATATGCAAGTGGCTTATTGCATGAAGACACCTACCCCACTAATAGTTAGTGGAATGCCAAGTGGCGAGATAGGGAAGCTCTTACATGTAGTTTGATTGTAAAGAGGTTTTTTAAAAAGGTGAAAGGTCTCTTGGTTTTTAAAAAAGGTGAGAATTATTTTTGTAATTAAGAATTACAAAATAAAACCAAGAACTCTTTTATTTTACTCTCAACAAAGATCTAAAAGTTAGGTTTCTCCTAAAAGTACCATCTCTTTCTATTTTCTCCACCATTTCGAGTCCCACAACTCGGTTCCAAGTCCGGAGAATAGCGGGTCAATAATAGTGGTAGTCCCAGCTTCGAGTTTGCGAGGAGATTGTGAAGAGTTCGTGAGAAAATTGTGAAGAGTTCGTGAGAAGATTATGAGAAGAGAAAAGTATCAAATGTGGGTTTTTTTCTTTTAACCCTGTCTTTGTTTCAATTAGGGTTGTTATGCATTTTGATTACTAAATTTGTTTAATTACAATTAGAGTAAAGTTTGTTCCTTTTTCCATTGTGCATGTCTACTGTTTCCATTGTGCATGTCTACTGTTTCCATTGTGCATGTCTACTGTCTTTGTTTCGATGATTGTAGACAGACTCACCAAGGCAGTGTCGTTTATATCGATTAAAGTGAAGTCTAGGCTAGATCACTTGGCTAAGATATAGGTTGACAAGATGGTGAGTCAAAATGTGTGAGACCCTTTTCTGAATAAAAGGTAATTTGGTTAAATAGTCATATAAGAACGTAAATGATTGTGTAAGATAAACTAGACGATCGTGTAAGACAAGCTAGATGATCGTAAAAGAAAAAAAAAGGATAAAAGATCATGTAAAAGAGATAGAGCAATTATATAAAAGACTGAACGAGCGTATAAGAAGATAGATGATCGTGTAACAGGTTAAAAGATCGAGCAAAAGGTAAAAGATTGTGTGGGAAGGTTGAAGAAGTCCTTGGGGTTATGTCGGTCAAAGCATTATAATTACTAAATCAGTGGGGTGGTTTTCAAGTGCCATGGCATGCGAAGACTTACAACTTAATTAAGCAGGAGCTGGCAAAATTATAGGAAATTAAATAATGACTAATCCAATATAGAATTAATATAAATATGGGAAGAAGGCAAAAGGAAAGGATGATTATTACGAGAGTTTACAAAGAGGGAAGCTAGAGATTGTTTAGTTAGAAGAGGACCGGAGAAGAGTTCTAATAAAAGAAGGAAACTTATTACACTGAGTGATTTTTCTAAATGATTATAGTTTTCAAAAGCTTTGCTTTTTACATCTCATGTTTGATGTGTCATGTGTCATGTAATGCATGTTTACATTTACAGAAAAACATGATTTGGAAGAAAGCATTAATGTTATGTTTTCAAGTTAAAGTTTCTTGTTTATTGATTGTATTGTATGCTTGACTGAGAGTAAACCATTAATTTTATTCCTATCAATGAGCTAGTTGTTATGTGCACATAATGAGTAAAGGCAACCATGTAGAGAAAGCTTGGATGTTGGAATGAGGAGGGACAGTGCATAAAAGATATGTATTACCCCAAGAGGCCTGAGTAGCAAGGAGTGAACCAGAGAATTCTAAAGGATACTGTAGATGAAAGACCATCACAGTAGTTCATGCTGAGAATGGTTCATGTCTTGGTGAAAGGAATAAGTAAAACTAATGTGTATTTACGAGATTTGAAACGTGTTATGTAATTTAATCATTGAGTATGAGTTCAAACGAAAAATGATTTATATGAATGTTTTGTAATCCCAAAAAATTTTCAAAAATTATCAGTCACTACGTCCTTTTGACTTATGTTTGAAAGTTTTCCCTTAGATTGTAAGAGGTAAGTGATCGTTTAGAAAGGTAAGTGATCAGGTAAACAGGTAAGCGATCAGTGGAATGCGATCATTTAGGATGATAAGCAATCGTGTTTGAAAGGGTGGTAGGCGATCGATTAAGGAGCTAAACGATCAAGTTGAAGAGCCAAATGATTGTTGAGGGCTGAAGTCTGTGAATGCATTTGGCATTTCTTTATTTAACTCTTGTTGTTAGAATTTGTATCTCATCCTGTACTATTGTAGAAATTTTTGGTTTTGTATTAATAAGAGAAGTTTATTGATTTTAATTCTGCTTCTTGGTATTAGCTTAAAAAATATTAAGGTATGTTGAACAAATTTGTACAAGGCATGGCAGCATGGAATACCAGTGTCCTTAGTTTTAGATAGAGACCTGAGGTTTAACTCCAAGTTTTGGCCTAGTTTGTAGAAAACGATGGGAACAAAGTTAAAGTTCAGTACAACGTTCCATCCCTAGACAAATGGTTAGTAAAATGAGACCATTTAGACCTTAGAGGACATGTTGAGAGCATGTTTTCTCCAGTTAAAGGGAAGTTAGGATACACACAGTTGTCACTTATGAAGTTTGCATATAATAACAGCTATTAATCGAGTACTGGAATGACACCACATGAGGCTTTGTATGGTAGACCTTGTAGAACTCCTATGTGGTAGAACAAAGTGAGAGAGTGGAAGATGGTCGATCCTATGTTGGTGTAAGCTACGACAGATAGTGTTAAGCTAATCAGGGTGAATCTGAAAACAACTGGCCAAGACCGACAGAAGAGTTATGCAAATAAACGATGAAGAGAGTTAGAATTCTAGGTTGGAGATTAGGTTTTCATAACATTATCTCTGTGGAAGGGTGTTCTTCACTTTGGAAGGAAATGTAACTTGAGTCCTGTTGGGATTTATGTCCTAAAACTCGTAATTTTAAATATAATCCACTGACCGTTATTAATAAAGTGTTATTATTGTAATAATTGTTATTGATTAAATTATTAATTTTGTCTTAATAACCCAAATCCAATAAACTAACATCCTAAGCTGTTTAATGAGTCTTGAACAGTATATAGAGACATACAGGGATCAATGTTCAATATCAACTTAAAGGGTCTATAGTATAGGGATAAGGCTGGGTGCCTTATCCTAGTAATACTATTGATACAACTCACTTTGTTTTTGATACAAACGCAATGATCCAACGCGTTCGTGTAGTTGACATGCGAGTGAGGGTGTCCTATGCAATGAGTTTGCATAAGATCGGACCGCGAAATAGTAACCACTAGATGTAACTCAGTTAACTAGTTAGGTTTCTATTTCACTAGGATGACCTAGGTAACTTAGTCTTAATCCTGAGTGTGTTATGAACTCCTGTTCACGAGGGATTGTCCTTTGATTTGTACGGGTGAGAGTGGCCAGATCGCCAACTCAATATGCTTATCATTTTAGAACAAGACTGAGTGGGGAGCTGGGAACATAATTACACAAGATAAATTCAATCATTCATTACTTTAGGGTAAGTAGATGAGTGTTCTCTTAAATGGTGTCTTTGGGATTTGAACAAAGGGCCCTACTCTCTCTATGGTACGAGAGGGGTTTCTATTTATTGGTTGGACCATAAACAAGTTGTTCACTAGAGAAGCACTGATATTTAAGGTCTAGAGGTAACCTAGGGGTAAAACAGTAATTTAACCTAGCTAGTGTTATGAACACATGTGAAGGACTAACTTACTGTTATTGGTCTATATTCATGGACATAAAAATATATCTACAATGAGAATAGTTCAACTGTGAGTCTTTAGTGGAGTGCACACACAGTTAACGAATATTGATTAATGTGGTTAATGAGTTTAACCAATTAATCTCATATCGTTGTAGCATCTCATCTGTAGGTCCATTAGGTCCCATTCCTAACTCGTAAACCCTAAACCCTAAAGGGTAATGAGAATTATTTATATTGGCTGTAATTTGAAATGTTCAAATTTACTTTGGAAATTAGTATAATGTATGACGATATGTTATAATATAAAGTTTAATCAAACTTTATTATATAAATTTAATTTTGGATATTTTTCAAAATTATTTTATGAGAGATAAAATATTTGAATGAGTTCAAATATTAATTTAATGTGAATTTGATTCATATTAAAGTTATTGGGTATAAGAGAAATTTATATTTGAATATGATTCAAATTTAATTTAAGTTAAATATAAGATATTTAATTTAACTATTAATTAATTGGAGAATTAATTAGGGGCATTTTTTAAAATAGCAAAATAAATTAAAATATTTACAAGCTATAGCAAAATTTTGGATTCTATCACTATAGCATATCAATGACTATTAGTGATAGAATTTGCTATAAGTTGTAGATATTTTGTAAAATTTGCTATTTTTTTAAAATTTCTCAATTAATTAATAGTTTAGTTTTATTTAATTAAATTTGTTTTAATTAAATTAATAAGATATTGGAGAGATATTCATTAAATAAGATTTAAATGAAATATTAATTAAATATGATTTAATTAATTAGTTGATTTGAAATTTATATTAATTTAATATTTTTAAAATTAATAGAATCTCATGAATCTCTCCTACTTCCTTTCATACTCCATGAAGAAAAGAGAGTTATAAATATGTAGAAGAAAACAATTTTTTCTTAATCAATCAATTGAACTAATGATTTTGCTTTTATCCAAAATATTTTCTCTCTAAAACTTTTTTCATTCCAATCAGTTGCCACAAACCAATCTTACCCCAGAGGATAGGATGGTCTTCGACGAGTGGTGTCCCCAATTTGTTGGATTGTAGATTCAGAGACATCAACAAGAGTAAGTTCTCTATATCTTTTAATTTAAAAGCATGCTTAGTTTTTTATTTAGAATTTTGATTCTAAATATTGTCAATGTACTGGTATTTTGGGATTTCCCACTTAAATTAAGAAATGGTTTTGTAAAATCTTCCGCTGTCATGAGCTTTTATCCCTTCTTCTCTTATAATTCATTGAACCTTATTAGATAAAGGAACAAGTTAGACCAACAACTTATTGATTTGAGTTGCCAGTAGAGCTTGCTTGAATACATGACATTTTCTATGTATGCATGTTGGAGAAACATATTTTGTATCATACACATGTGTTGCAATCGCAACCAAATAAGCTGAAAGAAGACTTGAGTTACAAGGAGGAAGTAGTGTAGATCCTCGACAAGAAGGAACAAGTATTGAGAAACAAGACAGTCCTACTCGTGAAGGTTCTTTGGATATAACACAGAGTTGAAGAGGCAACTTGGGAAATAAAGGACCAAATAAGGAACAAATACCCAACACTTTTCACCTTGGGACCCCTATATTTTGATGACCAAATTTCATAAGGGGGAGGTAAGTTTTAAAACCGAGACATTCCTTGGATTATTTGCTCATTTCAAATATTGTAGAAAGTTGGCTAATTTGTTGTTGTTGATTTAGTGTAGAGTAACCATTAGCCAAATGAAGTTGAAAAGAAGTAAAGGAGAAGGAAAAGAAGTAAAGGAGAAGAAAAAGAAAAAGGAAAAGAAAAGAAATAAAAAACGAGAGGGAAAAGGGAAAATAGAGAAAAGGAAAGAATTTTCAAAAAAATGGAAGTGAGCTATTTCGGTACACTTGGGTATTAGATCCACTCATTGCCAAACTTGGAATTCATCAATTTCCTCATAATTTCTATCCAAATTTTAGAGCCAAATTGAGGGAGAAGTTAAGAGAGAGGAACAAGAAGAAGATTGTTGGAGTGTTGAGCTGGAGAAGAAAGGACAACTTACAGTTAAGCTCATCCTTGACAATTTTGAAACACACAACGCACTTCTAATGCTTTGCTGGTTGCAAGTTGTACAAGGAGAATCAGAAGATGAGACCTATCAGGTTTGAAACCTCATTCATTTTTTAACAAAGTTTACGAAGGATAACTAAGCTGAAACTCCTACAAACCATCCAAAAACATGCATGATTGGCTACCGTAACTGTAGGATAGCCACACATAATATTGAAACATGCTTTAACAATATATTCTTAAATTTTAGTTTAGAAAAATACCTAAGTGTTTGAATATGTATCATCTTCCTCTTCCTCCTCCCCTCCTAAATCCAACCTTTTTGTATGTCAATCTACCTTTGTTCCCATTTTGCAAGCTCATTGGTTAACTTTGCATTTGCTTCTTTAAAGTATGTCATCTCATTCTTCTCTTTCTCACGTGTACATGACAACGTATTAGCTAAAAAGTTAACCCTGAAGCAAATTACGACAACGTATTAGCTAAGGTGTCAAACCAACCTAAAAAGTTAAAATGTGTTTAAGTGGAACTTCAACTCCAAAAAAACAAATGAAATTGAAAAATGTTTAAGTGGTTTTTGTATTGCTTTTAGTTTCAATGTCACATTTGAGTTTAGTGCCACATAAACACTTCTTCCTCTTGTTTTTTTGAGCTGAAGTGTACTTTTCTAACTCAAAACCAACCCCAAAATCTTAAAAAAATGGTCTAAGTGGCACTTTAACTCTCAAAACAAGTTCAAACTACTTAAGATTAACTTTTAAACTAAAAACCAACAAAAATCCAACTACTAAGTGTCTTAAACACAAAACCACTATATGCATGATCAATGTTGACACTTTAACTATAACACAAGTTAATAATGCCCAAGTGTGACTTTCAAACTAAAAATCAACTTAAAAGTGTCTTAAGTCTAAAAAATCCTTTCAAAATGCCCAAGTGTTACTTTCAAACTTAAAATCAACTTAAAAGTGTCTTGTGTAAAAAAAAATCATTTCAAATGCCTAAGTGTACCTTCCAAACTCATAACCAAACACAAAATATATAAAAAAAATGGTTTGTGTAGCCTTTTAAATATCAAAACAAGTTAAAAAGTGTTTAACTCAAGCATGTTAACCTTCAAATTAAGTGAAAAATACTCAAGTGTGACATTGAAACTAAAAACCATACACAATTGAATTTCGTAATTGTAATTTTTATTATATAAATTCTAAATTTTTTATTATAACAATTTGTTATAAATTTTAATTTTTGCCTTCTAAAGCGAAATCTAAACGTATTACTCACAATAACAAAAAATAAAAAGAAATAATAATAGTTAAAATAATTTTAAAAATAATATAAAAATTTATCCCGACGCATATCGTACATCGACTGAGGGGTTTCCTTTGAAGTCATTTCCATGATGTCGGAGAAATTTTTTCCCGACGTCGCATAGATACATCATTATCCAACATGAGGAGGTGACGTTAGGCTTATCCCATTACCGACATCATCTTCACGTTGGCATTGACAGTGTTGGGATAAGACACGTTCGATGTCATCCCTTTAGCTCGTCGGCCAAAGTTCTCCTGACGTACTACTTCCAACGAAGTTTCCAATGTTGGGAAATTTTTTGCCAATGTGTTTTCCACTTTTTCGGACGCACAACTGTGTCAACAATACCCACTATCCTTGTGGTGTTTAATCAATTAATTCAATTGTTATTGAACTTCAAAATAGGTGAAATAATTATATGCATATTTCAAATTTAAAATTTTTTCATTTGAAAAGAAAAAAAAATATTGACATGCAAAATGTATCAAAAATTAAATATTTTTATTCTTGGCACTAAATTACTTGACACATAATAAATGTCTAAGAGTGAATATTCTTGATGAATTATACATATCAAGAATAAATAAATTCTTGACGCTTAAAAACTGTCCAGAAAAAAACTCATATTTTTTATCCAGGATAATTTGATGCATTTAAAATTGTCAAGTAAACAAATACTTAATGGATAAAAAAGGCAAAGTAAGGCTAATTTTGTAGTAGTGAGTCAGTCAAATTGATCGGGGATTTGTGATTAGACCACAAAAAATTAAAAGCTACTCATGACTCAATAAAGTTAGAAATTGTGCTCTCAAATTATAACTCATCATATCCCACCATCCCATTCTAAGATCGCAGGATAGTGGGAAAGACATTTGTGAAGATTCTAATACGATTTGTGATAGGAGATTACAACAAAATTCGTGAAAATTAAGAGCGTCAAAGGTTTGTAACTCTAATTTTATGATTTTCCTAGTTTTAAACATATTTAATCCTTTAAATACAAGCATGTTAGAGTGTTTTTTATTCAAATCTCTTTGGTTAGCACGTTTATAACTCTTTCACAAATGTGTTCTACAACAAAATTGCATAGAAAGAAGAGTTTGGATTGAGGATTGCTACATTTTCTATGTTTAATGTGAAAATTTTGAAAATGATGAAAAGTAGGAACTAATTAAAACCCTATAGATCACATACATTTTTACGTTTTTCACTTTCATGTGATCCAATGTTAAGATTCATCATAATATGCTTGAGGAGATAAAATATCCAAACTAAAAAAATATGTAGATAACATACCTTCTTACGTTTTTCACACTAACAAAGGTGTTAGAAGAATTCCATTGGAAATATTTGAGATGATTGAAGATTGATACACCTTTCTTCATCTAATGTGAAAAGTGAAAATATTCAAATAGTTGTTTAGGGTAGTTGTTCAGAAGAGATGCTTGACTAAAAAGTTGTGTTTTGATGAATTGAGTTTACCTTGATTAGAAGATGAGGGCTATATCTAAAATTGTGGATAAAAACGGAGAAGTTGAATATTATTTCCATTTTGTCCCTTTTAATATAGTAAGTAATAAGTAATAATAGATTTTTAAACTACACAATTACATTACTTATGTTTTAAAAAATAAAAATTAGAAACTTTCAGATACAATGTATATGAGATCTACTCTTCAATTCACCATCACATCAAATTCTTTACCTAAACTAATGTTCATCTTTCTATACAAAAGGGAAAAGAAGAAATATGCTTATAATTCGAACAAGATTTGGTGCCATTTCTTTGTTTCTTTTTTTGGATGCCAATACAAGGAAATATCAAATCAAATCATACGATTTTATTTTATTAATGAAAAGACCAAATCTTAGGCTATTAATAACACTAATTTCCGTTTTGGTATTTGTAATTTTGGACTAAGTTTTAGTATTGTAAATCCATGAGATTTTGTCCAAAAATAAATAAATAATATTTAATTACAATTAAGTTTGCATTGGCTCTCGCTAGGATTCTTCTTTTTGTAGCCTTTCGGTGCTTAATTTCAACACCTCTCTTTCTCTTTCATCACTTTCTTTCCTCGTAATTCTCAGAGTTTTGTTCTTCTTCAGAATTCGATTCCAAAATCTTTTCAAAATGCCGAAAAAAAGCTGCAATTTCTGATTCTTTTGTTCCCCAAATTCCCTTTTCATTTTATTGCGGATTTGAATTTCAAGAAAGCTCTAATGCTAATGGCGATCGATGTTTGCTCTGAGATTTCCACTGTAGGAATCAGTCCCAGAATCTCATTTTCACATGATCTGAATCAAACCGATTTGTTGCCTTCTTCTAATTGTGATCGTGATCGCGATCGTTTGGATTTGAGTCTTCTCGAATCCGATTTCGATTTCTGCATTGGTAACCTTCTTCTCCAAGATCTTTCCTCCGCCGATGAACTCTTCTCCAATGGCAAAATCCTCCCCAAATCCATCGAGCCAAACAGACAACTTCTAAGTAAACCTAATCAATCCCATCGTCTAATTCCTCCGATTCCTCCCGATCCTTCCAGAAACTCAGTCTCCTCCGAGAAGAAGAGCCTTAAAGAGCTTCTATCCGCCAGTTTCGATGGCGATGAGAAACCGCAATCCAAATCCTTCTGGCAGTTCAAGCGAAGCAGTAGTCTCAATTGCGAAAGCTCAAAGAGTAGAGGTTTGATTCGATCCTTGCATTTTCTGTCCAGAAGCAATTCAACTGGTTCGGTTTTGAATCCGAAACAGCAATCGAATTCGAAGGATTCTCAAAGACCGAATTTGCAGAAACAAGCTTCGATTTCAAGTAGTAGAAGATCATCTTCATCCTCATCTTCATCGTCTTTCTCCAACTCCTATTTTGCAAACACGTGTTCTCAAAAGCCTTCAATGAGGAAGAATTTTGGATGGAACAATGGGAATGGAGTTGGAATTAGTAGTCCTCTTCTCAATCTCCCTCCGCCGTACATTTCCAAAGTAACTGTGAGTTTTTTTGGATTCGGTTCTCTGTTTTGTAATGGTAAAACTAAAAAGAAAAAGAAATGAAAAGAAAAGCATCTACATGATATGTTCATAAAAATTTTGCATCTTCGAGCAGTACAGATTTAGATTGATTCTATGCGTCTGTCTGTTATTTCTGTTTTTCAAGCATGTGATCAGTCTCTGCAAATTGGAACAATCACAGGAATTGCATTATATTTTCTTGAAAGCAACGTGGTGGTAATTCAAAAAATATAAATATAAATATAAGTGGAAAATGGTATATATCTTGTTCTAATTACAATTATACCCTCGGATATTAAAAATGAGCCTGTTAATTTAAAATTTATGGAAGTGTTAAAATAAGTTTGTGGGCAGATTTGGCCATTGTAGGTTCGGCTAATGTAACTTGGAACTATTGAATTAGGCTTCTTTTATCCTTTACTATTTCTTTTTCCTACAATTATTACCATACTTTAGGGAGAATAAAAAAATATGTAAAAGAAACAAGAAGAATGCCGTTATATGTGGGAGGACGACAAAAAACATATAATTTTTTTAAAGCAAATATAGGGGGCAAGGAAAATGAAAGTAAAGATAGCTGGGTAAAAGAAAAAATAAATAAAGGAGAGTAAAAAAGGTTTATTCAGATTTAAAAAATGTATATAACATAGGGGACACATAAACAAGTACCACTAGATGATGCCATTTTGATGGCTATAAAAACTCTATTTCTATCTATTAATTTACTCATTTGGGTTTTCAATTTTATTTCATTTTTCTTCCTTCCTCAATAATGAATCTTATGGGCTGTCCCTTTGTTCTTTGTTCTTTCCAACTTTGATTGAAGCCTTCTTTTCGTTTTTTCTGCCTCCATGATTGTCATAATTTCATGTGGAATCATCTCTCTCTCTTGTAATAATTGGTTTCATTTTCAACCGCTTTTTTTTTCTTTTCTTTTCTCTTTGTTCTTTGGTTAAAGGGTTTGGGTTATTCCACAAAAGTGAGTTTGAAAGGGAGGTTAATTAATATTAGGGTCTCCTTTAACTTTAACTTTATCTCTGTCTTTATTATATGCTTGGATTAACTTCTATTGTATATCTGCATTACATGTAAAGGAGTGATTTATCTTTGTCCTTTTTGTTCTTCTTAAGAAAAAAATTGAAATGGTAATGAGACAATTGAAATAAATAATAGGGCTCTACTACTCTATTTGTCAATTTCCCAATATTGTTTTAATTCTCATTTATATCACATTCTCTACTTAAACATTCTTCTCTTTCCACAAAACTATCTATTCCTATCTAGTTGTTGGTTTCTTTTAATATTATTGGTAGATGGAAAAAAAACACATATAAATATCAATTAGGTATTACATTTCCATCACATTATCTATTAATCATTTTCCAGCAATATTCTGTGTATATGTTCAATGAAATGTATAATTAAAAAAACATTATAGAAAATATCAATAATGCAAGCGTAATATTATTCATTGATCAATTTTATAAAAGAAAGTTACTTCTTGGTTTCCATACTTTTAATAAATAGCAAATGTTGGTGTGGATTGCATTGTAAGTTTCATTCTGAAAATGAGAATTGAACCTTATTTAGGAAGGAAATTTGTATTCTTTTTTTAATCTAAAAACAGCAAATCTATCACATAGGCTCTAAATTTTTCAAATAAATATATTTTAGGAAATTTTTTTTAAATAGTAGATTTTACAAAATATTTACAACGTATAGCAAATTCTATTATTGATAGATATGCTAGAGTGATAGAAGACTATCAGTAATATAATTCAAAATTTTACTGTGACGACCCAGACTTTTCGGACTGACCGTCTAAGTCGTCAATTTGACACAAAACCGTTTGTTTACGAAAGACATAGAACTTTAAATGAAACCATACGAATTCACAGAAAATTTAATCGGGCCCTATTTCAAAACATGAAATTTTAAAGTACTGTTTACAAAACTTTAACTACTTGTAAATTCAGTTCAACAAAACATTTATAAAACCGTCAGCGGAAGCAGTTTAAAGGACAATCTTCTATGGCCATTCACGAGTCCTTCTTGTCCCTCGTCGGTCTGCCCCTCGTGTTACCTTTGCCTGAAAAGTTAAACATAAAAAGGGTGAGTATTAATATACTCAGTAAGGGACCCACTACTGGTCCCGTTCGGGGAAAATAAATTATTAGTATCCTATGGTGTACCCTGCACAGTCACAGTCTAGTGATCCCGAAGGATGCACATATCAGTCTAGTGCTCCCGAAGGATGCACAT
>CM046885.1:3692178-3704054 GCA_025688845.1 Cucumis hystrix | reverse complement strand
CCGAAGGATGCACATATCAGTCTAGTGCTCCCGAAGGATGCACATATAGGGGATAATCCCGAAGGACACCCGCAGGGTAACTATCCACTAGGAAAACTAATAATTTATCCCCTCAGTCCATTCTATACTTCTTAACAGTCAATTTACAACTCAATCAAACGTCCTAATCACGCGAACTTTCCCCTTAACCTCAAACAACCATTTTTATTCCAATTTAATCCAAGAACAGTCGACACATATCGCTACATCAGTCAGCCACATAAATAGCCCAGCAATCACGACATACGTTAGACAACAAGTTCGCATCAATCCAAACATTTATATAAAATCGTATTCAGTCAACACAATATACATTAACCTTCAGTACACACCCAAACACGTAACATAAACATCATCCAAATTCAGTCAGCACAATATACATTAACTTCCAGTCCACATTCAAACATACACCTCATGATTGTTATTCCTCCTCAGTATATCAGTACAAATCATACAGCCAATACATCCAAATAATATTTATTGAGTCCAGTAGAAAGTCCCTTACCTCACTCTTATGCGACTTCTTTGATCGAACTAAGTCCAATGAACCAAATCCCAAGTCGATGGAAAATCGAACTCCACTTCAATCCTCCAAATCTATCACCCAAAGGTCCACGGCTGGACGGAGAGAGACGGCGGCGCGTGGGTCACAGCGGCGCGTGGAGTCACGGCGGCGCGTGGGGTCACGGCGGCGCGTGGGGTCACGGCGGCGCGTGGAGTCGCGGCTGCGCGTGGGGTCGCGGCGGCGCGTGGAGTGCAGCGGGCGGCGGAACGTGCAGATCCGGCGTCGGCGTGCGGCTGGGGAACGGTTTCGCCGGTCGGACGAAAGGAAGGACAGATCTGGGCGGCTGGCTTCGCGGCTGCGTGCGGTGGGGATTCGCGGACGGAGGAGCGGCGGCTGGGACGCGTAGATCTGGCGTCGGCCGGCTGCTCGGGCTTCGTCGGACGGACGAAACAGGGGACGGGCTTCGTCGGACGGACGAAAAGGAGCGACGGCTTCAACTCCGCGGTTGGAACGACTCACGAACAAGATCGGGCGGCTGGGTTTGCGTCCGTCTTCTGCAGATCGAGCGGCGCGGCCGGAAGGAGAAGCAGATATGGTTGACGGCGGCGGCTAGGGTTGGGAGAAGAAGAAGAAAAGGAAAGAAAAATGGAGGGGGGGGGCTGCGTACGGGGGAAGAAGAAAGGGAAAAAAGAAAAGAAAGAAAAAAGAAAAGAAAAAGAAAAGGAAAAAAGAAAAATAATTATTTAATTTTATTAATAAAATAATACTATTTTATTATTAACCTTTTTTTTTTTTTTTTTTTTTTTTTTTTTTTTTTAGGGCGTTACATTCTCCCCTCCTTAATAGACTTTCGTCCTCGAAAGTTCTAATCCTGGAACAACTCTGGGTAACGAGCCTTCATATCATCTTCTCGCTCCCAAGTTGCCTCTTCAACTCGGTGATTGCGCCACAACACCTTCACTAATGAAATTCCTCTATTACGAAGCATCTTCACCTCTCTAGCCAGAATCTCGACTGGTTGCTCCACATAGCTCAAATTCTCGTCAATCTCTAGTGGTTCATAGTCCATCACATGAGATGAATCTGCCACGTACTTCCTCAACATCGAAACATGGAAAACATTATGAACTGCGGAGAGAGATGGTGGAAGTGCCAAACGATACGCCACAACACCAATTCTCTCTAAAATGTCAAATGGTCCCACAAAACGAGGACTTAACTTCCCTTTCCTTTCAAAACGCATAACACCCTTCATAGGTGCTACCTTCAAGAACACCTTATCTCCCACATCAAACTCAAGGTCTTTCCGTCTCACATCAGCATAGCTTTTCTGTCTACTCTGGGCTGTTCGCATACGTGCTCTAATCTTCTGGATAGCCTCATTCGTAGACTGAACCAACTCAGGACCCATCAATCGCTGTTCACCAACCTCATCCCAACAAACAGGGGTCCTACAACATTTACCATACAAAGCTTCAAACGGTGCCATGCCGATGGTAGCCTGAAAACTGTTGTTATAAGCAAACTCCATCAAATGCAAGTGAGAGTCCCAACTACCTGGAAACTCTAGAACACAAGCTCGTAACATATCCTCTAGAATCTGGTTCAAACGTTCAGTTTGACCATCAGTCTGTGGATGAAAAGCCGTACTGAAATCTAACCTCGTGCCCATGGCAGTCTGAAGTCCCTTCCAAAACTTGGAAGTAAAACGTGCATCTCTGTCAGAAACAATAGACACAGGCACTCCATGCAGTCTTACAATCTCAGTTAAATATAACTGTGCCCACTTACTAGCAGTATAAGTGGACTTTCCTGGAACAAAATGTGCCGACTTCGTAAGTCTGTCTACAACAACCCAAATCACCGTGTAACCCTTCAGGGTTTTAGGCAGTCCTGTAATAAAATCCATCGACACATTCTCCCACTTCCACTCTGGCACACTCAAAGGCTGCAACAAACCTGCTGGTTTATGTCTAGGTGCCTTAACCTGTTGGCACACTAAACACTTACTAACAAACTCGGCCACTTCCCTCTTCATATTACGCCACCAATACACTCGTTTCAAATCCTGATACATTTTCGTACTACCCGGATGCATGGAAAAGGGAGAACTATGGGCCTCATTCAGTAAATCGGTCTTGACTGCAGTGTCTGCTGGCACACACAGACGTCTCTCAAACAACAGTCCACCATCAGAGGATATGGAGAACTCATCAGTCTGTCCTGTCCCTACGAGGCGACGTCTCTCCTCTAAATAAGGATCACTACTCTGAGCATCAATAATCTTCTGCCTCAGAGTTGGTTGCACTGTTAACTGAGCTAACTGTGAGGCAACTGCCCCCACAGATACTGCAATCTCAGCTCTCTCAAGGTCTCGATGTATCGGTACCTGACTGGTAATAAGCGCTGCTGAATGTGATACTTTCCTACTAAGAGCATCAGCTACCACATTCGCTTTACCTGGATGGTATAATATTTCACAGTCATAATCTTTTACTAACTCAAGCCACCTTCGCTGTCTCATATTTAACTCCTTCTGGGTGAAGAAGTATTTCAGGCTCTTATGGTCAGTAAAGATTTGTATCTTTTCACCGTACAAATAATGTCTCCAGATTTTCAGTGCAAACACTACTGCTGCCAACTCTAAATCATGTGTAGGGTAGTTCTGCTCATGATTCTTCAACTGACGAGAGGCATATGCAACCACCTTACCTAGCTGCATCAAAACACATCCCAACCCTTTCTTAGAAGCGTCACTGTAAATCACAAAATTCCCAGATCCATCTGGTACTGTGAGGACCGGTGCAGTAACTAACCTCTGCTTAAGGTTCTGAAAACTATCCTCACAAGCTGGGCTCCAAACAAAAGGAGTCCCCTTCCTGGTCAACTGGGTCAAGGGAGTAGCTATACGAGAAAAATCTGCTACGAACCTCCGGTAATAACCTGCTAAGCTCAGAAAACTACGAATCTCCCTGACAGTAGAGGGTCGAGACCAACTGGTAACAGCCTCAATCTTGGCAGGATCCACACAAACTCCCTCACTAGAAACCACATGACCAAGGAAAGCCACCTGCTTCAACCAGAATTCACACTTTGAGAACTTAGCATAAAGTTTATTCGCTCGAAGAGTCTCTAAGACTTTATGCAAATGTTCCTCATGTTCAGCCTCAGTCTTGGAATAAACCAAAATGTCATCAATGAAGACTATTACAAAAGTGTCTAAGAAATCCTTAAACACTCTGTTCATCAGATCCATAAATACAGCAGGTGCATTTGTCAATCCAAAAGACATTACAATGAATTCATAATGTCCATACCTCGAACGAAAAGCAGTCTTAGGAATATCACCATCTTTAATCCTCAACTGATGGTAACCCGAGCGTAAATCAATCTTAGAGAATACAGTAGCTCCTTGCAACTGATCAAACAAATCATCGATTCTGGGAAGTGGATACCTATTCTTGACTGTCACCTTATTAAGTTCTCTGTAATCTATACAGAGACGCATCGATCCATCCTTCTTCTTCACAAACAGTACGGGTGCACCCCAAGGCGATACGCTAGGTCGAATAAAACCATTGTCAAGCAATTCCTGTAACTGTACCTTCAATTCTTTCAATTCAGCAGGAGCCATCCTGTAAGGGGCTCTAGAGATAGGAGCGGTACCTGGCTCCAACTCAATAGCAAAGTCAATCTCTCTGTGAGGCGGAAGTCCTGGAAGTTCTTCTGGAAATACATCAGGATATTCTCTTACTACCGGCTCTGAGGTCAAAGAAATCTCAACTTCCCTAGTATCCACCACACTGGCCAAGATACTCCAGGTACCCTGGTTGAGTAACTTACTGGCCTTCATAGCCGAAATTACTTTAGGTAGGACCACGGTCCCTACCCCTTTAAACTTAAAAATAGGCTCGGTAGGAGGACTAAACACCACCTCCTTACGAGAACAATCAATGCTGGCATGATTGGCAGCCAACCAATCCATGCCTAAAATTACGTCGAAATCATGCATATCCAATACTAACAAGGTTACATCCAACACACGACCAGCTAACTCAATTTGGCATGCTTTAATCCTTTCCTTCGACAACATAATTTCCCCAGATGGTGTAGACACCGATAAAACATAATCTAGGGGCTCCACTTCTAAGCATGCATGAGTTACAAATATCGACGATATAAAAGAGTGAGAGGAACCAGAGTCGAACAAAGTTAAGGCAAAATGCCCCAACACTGGTAGCGTACCTGTAACAACTGTGCCAGCCCTTTCAGCCTCAGATCTGTTAGTAGCAAAAACTCTGCCCTGCTGTGGCGCTCTCGCTCCCTGACTGCTCTGCCCAAACTCAGTAGACTTCAAAGGACAACGATCAGCCGTATGCCCCTCTTGCCTACACTTGAAGCAAATCCTTGTCCCAAATAAACAGCGACCCAGATGGCGCTTCCCACAAGTATTGCACGACGGTTTCTCTCTGGCAGTTTCACCTGCCACAAAGGGACTCTGCTGGAAACGGCGAAAATTTCCACCTGACCTCATGTTCCTCTGAGGAGCTTCAACGAACTTCTGCTCTGCCTTTCTCTTTTGACTATATGAGGTTCCCTTGTCAACACTCCTTGGCTGAACCTCGTCCTTCCCAATACTCACATCCACTGCCAGACGCAGTGCTTCAGCCTGAGTGGAGGGCTTTAGTGCTCGCACAAAGCCTCTGATCTCATCTCTCAATCCTCTAACAAACCTCTCAGCTCTGGCCTGCTCATTACCAACAAGCTCAGGGGCAAAGCGTGACAGCATGTCGAACTCCTGATCGTACTCCTCAACTGTCATGTTCCCTTGCTTCAGTTCCAAGAATTCCTGGCTTTTAGCATCTCTAAGGTTAGCCGAGAAAAACTTGGTATAGAAGCAATCTCTAAACTGGTCCCACGTGATCTGGTCCAACTTTCCACCCAACATACGCAGTGTGGACCTCCACCAGATAATACCTCTGTCTCGAAGAAGAAAAACCGCACACTGAACTTTGTGCTCTTCTGGGCATCTCATATAGCTAAAAATGGTTTCCACAGAAGACAACCATAACTCGTCCTTGGTAGGATCTTCCAGTGATCCATCAAAAGTCTGAGGGTCATATTTCCTAAAGTCCCTCAAATGTTTCGCTTCTGCAGAAAGCTGATTCGGTAGCATCTGTGGCTGCTGCACGACCGGTCCCTGCACAGGGGGGTCTACAGACGCAGGTGGAGCTGCTGGTACTGAGGAACTTACTGGCGCAGACTGGTTCTGAGCCATAGCAGCAGCAATAAGCTCTACGATTCTATGCTCCAGGTGAGCAGACAAGGCTGCCAAATCCGTTTGAGTAACAGGTGCAGCAGGGACACGCGGGTCAGTTTGGCCCACAGCAGGCTGACTACGCCCTGCTCCTCTACCTCGGCCTCTAAAACCACCCCTACGTGCACCTCTCCTTGGCGGCATGGTTTCCTAACATCCACCAAAAATTTTCCTTTCAGTCTTAAACATTAAAAGTCCTCAGTCAATCTAGTTTAACTTAGGCAAGGTCATGTTCATAAAATCATACATATAAATCATGAAAGCGTACCTGACGAGTGACGAAGGATCGTGTTAGCCATAGGGACATAAAAACATGGACTTAAATCATAAGTCAGTCTACAGAACCTAAAACTTAGGCTCTGATACCAACTGTGACGACCCAGACTTTTCGGACTGACCGTCTAAGTCGTCAATTTGACACAAAACCGTTTGTTTACGAAAGACATAGAACTTTAAATGAAACCATACGAATTCACAGAAAATTTAATCGGGCCCTATTTCAAAACATGAAATTTTAAAGTACTGTTTACAAAACTTTAACTACTTGTAAATTCAGTTCAACAAAACATTTATAAAACCGTCAGCGGAAGCAGTTTAAAGGACAATCTTCTATGGCCATTCACGAGTCCTTCTTGTCCCTCGTCGGTCTGCCCCTCGTGTTACCTTTGCCTGAAAAGTTAAACATAAAAAGGGTGAGTATTAATATACTCAGTAAGGGACCCACTACTGGTCCCGTTCGGGGAAAATAAATTATTAGTATCCTATGGTGTACCCTGCACAGTCACAGTCTAGTGATCCCGAAGGATGCACATATCAGTCTAGTGCTCCCGAAGGATGCACATATGAAGAAACAAAAACAACAAAAAAAAAAAAACAAGAAAACAAAAACAATTTTCAAATGCACATTAAGATGTTATTTTACATGCACGACATCAATCAATGTTTGCCAAATAAAATAAATAATTTTGGGATATAAAAAGCAAAGTTTAGTTATATGTATAGCGGAATATGAATGGAAATTAAACTCTTTTGAACTTTCAGTTTTACACTTTGAATTCTTTTATATCAAGAAAAATAGATTAAAATATTGACTTTGAATTCTTTGAGAGTGCAGGCATCTGTAGTTCATTTTTTCTATATAATTTTTTACCGCAACAAAAAAAATTAAGCAAAAGATGAGGCAATAACTCATATGAAAAAGAAATATAGATAACACCACATATATAGAGGTAACATATATTACTAATACTCACGTGTTATATATAACCTGTTATATAAATGGAAACTATTTCATATGTAAATGTTAAAGATGTAAGTCCAACTCGAATAATCCGACAACTCGAACTATCTTAATCCATGCTATATGGATTGGGTTAGTTTAAAATATGAGTTGGGTTGGGTGGAGTTGAAAATTTGGTTCAAATCTAATCCAGCCCAAATTAATTATATATATAAAAATATATTATTAATTATCATTATATTTTCATTAAGTTTTGAAAGAATATTTTGTTAAACAATTGTGTAGAAAGTTAAACTATCATATGGAAAGTTAGTTGATCGTGTAAGAAGTAAACGGTCGTTTTGAAAATAGAAAGTCATACGATCGTGTAAGAGTGTAAACAATCGTAATAGAAAGTTAATTAAACGACTATGTAAGAGAATAAACGATCGTATATAAGGCTAAACGATCATGTAAGAGGTTGAATGACCGTATATAGAAAGCTAAACGATCGTTTAAGATGTTGAACACGTCGTTTTATAGAAATGAAAACTATAAACTGATAAACAGTAACAATCAAATTCAAACTCAAACCAATCTGAATCAACGAGAAACAAAGGCAGAAATGGGGAAAGGAATTGAACTGAAACACCTAGTTCCTTCCTTTCTCTCCTTTTTCAAATAACTGTTTGAGTTGATTAAGAAATTCCAAAGAAATGGGATTAAAGCTAACGAGTAATCAATGGATTAAATGGTAAAAAAATTCTTTTTGAAATTGCTTGTTTTCTCATGTTGTAAGTGATTTCACATCTAATTCTTTTCATATAATTATTTTACCCTTCCTTAACCCTTGAATTTAACCCAAGAGTCTAATTGCAATACTTATCAAACTTTAAAGTTTGTAATTGAGAAAATTAAAAGTTTAGAAATGTCATTGTAACGAAAATCATAGTTGGTGTTTATGCAACTTGTCCTTTTTAAAAAAGTTCCAAATAACGTATTAGAATATTTTCTAATATGTCTAAAATTTGCAACACGAAGATATTAAGAGTAGTTTAAAATAAAACTTAAATAAACAATTTTTATAAATGTAACTTGTGGTCTAAAAAAGTTCAAAAGACTGTTTTGCAAAATAAAGTGGGAAAGAAAACATATAAAAGTAAAAGTTAAAATTAAGAAATTGAGATTTACCTTGAATCAAAACAGGTTCGCATAAAACAGAAAAAAGAATCATTCTTTGGTTAGAAACTTCTTTATAGATCTATTAACAATGCATGAGACTGTAAAGATAAGTTGAAAGATAGGTTGATAGTCTTATGATGGTTTTTTTATAAAATTTGAAAAGATTAATAAATATATATTAACACAATAGGAACATTTTTAAAAAAAAAATTAAGACCATCCAAATTCAATCAGCGACCAAAATTTGAAACCACATTTTTTTGTTATTTATGAAATTATGAATATAGAGTTTAAAAGAGATGATTGTGAGAATGACAAAAATGTTAATAACAAACTAAAAAATAGTAAATCTCCAAAATATTAAGAATTATAGCAAAATCACCGGATGATAAATTTTTTTTGACTTTTTTTTAACGGAGCAGGAATTTCACAGGTTCACAAATACCATGTATTTGCAAAACAATATTCAGTTTTGGAAAATCTTAACTAAAATATGATTATTTTCGGGTCGGATAAGATTGCACCAAACATTCCCTAAATATATGGTTGTAATTTATACTAGATTATTTTCGGATTCTTAGAATTTAAATTAATTAATTAAACAGTTTATTTTTAGAATTCATAATATGTATTTGTTAATAACAATTTCAATTTCAATTTTTTCACCCTTAAAATAATGGCTAAGATAATTTTCAACCGTTTTCGTTCCATTATATGTATTAATAATTTTTTATTTCTATAATTTATTAATATATACATGTTAATAACTATTGAATTCAAATTTTTTTTCATAGCCCTAATAATTTATTATATAATACATAAGACATATTTTTTCTATTTCTAATAACAATTGAAGTTAGATTTTATAACATCCACAAAATCGTCAATTTGAATTCTTTTAAACGATCATTTTCCTAAAATAATGGCAAATTTTAAATTCAATAGTTTTTGGACTATTTATATTCCAAAATGTTTATAAAAAAAAATTGAATTTAAATACCTTCAAAATATGTATTGTTAATAAAAATTTAATTTAAAATTTTTATCATTCCCTAAATCATGCTAATTACAATTATCAACTTATTTATAAAAATTTTTATCATCCCCAAAATCGTGCTATTTGTTTAATATCCCTAAAATAATGGCTAACATAAAATTCAACATTTTCAAATTATTAATACTCCAAAATATTTATAGAAAATTTGAATTTAAATACCTCGAAAATACGTATGGTTAATAACAACTTGAATTTAACATTTTATCATAAATGAAATTCACACCAGTAGGTTCAGCACATCAGATACAATATAATTTACATAAACATTACTTATCTCATCAATAAAGTACTCAAACCATAAATTCTCTAGAATTTTAATACATTGTAATTTATGCTTTTAAATAATGTGATAAACTATTTGTTCTATATCATGATCACATATTCAAATATTAATATTTATTTGCTCATATAATCATATACTTTTCCAATCCAAAAATTGAACATTAAGATGGATTTGTTACAAAACCAACAATAAGAACGATGTTCTAAATAGTGTCATTGAATCATAATCATGGTTGTTTAAGTAACCAAACTTTATAATAACCAATAGAATTAAGATTTCCCAAACATAGTATATGTAAGTATGAATGAGATGACAGATTTGGGACACACAGAAAAAAGTAAAAAATTTGGTCATCAAGATATAGTATCATTCGCCTGGCGTAGGATAATCTATATATTCAAATACAGTATATTTGAATAGCTAAAAAAATGAGACAGGATGTAACGCCCAAAAAAAAAAAAAAAAAAAAAAAAAAAAGGTAATAATAAAAATAATAATAAATTTTTATTTTTATTAAATATTATTATTATATTATTATTATTATTATTATAATAACAAAAAAAAAAAAGAGAAATTTCTCTCTCTCTCTCGCGACAGCGCCCCCCCCATCTCCTTCTTTTTTTTCTTTTCTCTTTTCTTCTTCCTTCCGTGTGCCCTAGCTTCACGCCTGCCGCCATCCTCTCCCCTCCTCCTTACCGTTTCGGTGAAGCCAAGGTAGCCGCAGCAGCCGCGCCGCTCCTCTGTTCGCGAAGCCCCACCGCACGCAGCCGCGAAACCCAGCCGCCCAGCCGCTCCTCTTCTTCCGTCCGACAGACGAAGCTGCCGTCCAGCCCAGCCGCACGCCGACGCCCAGACCTGCACGTTCTGCCGCCCGCTGCCGTCCCAGCCGCCGCCTGACTCCATACGCGAAGCCCAGCCGCCGCCTCCTGCCTCCGTCTCAGATCTGTCCGCGCGTCCTTCTCCATCTAGCCGCAGATCCGACGTCCATGTTGTAACTTCATTGGTAAGGATGAAATTGATGAATTTGGGGATTTCCATTGAAAATTCGATTTGTGGATGTTGTTAAATTGACTGCTTGGATGTTCAATTTTAGGTTGGGGTTAACGCTTGAAGTCGTTGGGTTCACAACGAACAATTGTTAATTGGGGCTCGTTTTGTGAAATTTAGTAAGTTGTGAGGCATCACTTTTGGGTGGATTTTTAATGAATGATACGTTAAAGAAAGGTATTGAGTGATTGTCTTAATGTTTAGGTTGTTGGCAAACGTGGGATTCAGTCAAGGGTTAGAATAACGCAAAGGTAAGGGACTTTCTACTGGACTCAATAAATATTATTTGGTTGTATTGGCTGCATAAATCGTACCGTTGTACTGAGTAGGGATAACAATTATGAGGTGTATGTTTGAATGTGGACTTGTGGTTGAATGCATGCTATGACTGTCTGGTTATGTATATGTACAAATATAAGGATGTGGGCATGTCGGAATCTCGTAGACTTTACTTAGATAAAGTGTGGCTGAAATGGATAAAATGTTGCGTAAACCAAATGAAGGATATACAACTATGGTAGTGTTGTTATGAATGGAAGGGATATCATGGTTGCGCCGTTGTAGACTAAGGTGAATGTTATGGTTATTTATGTTGATGACTGATGTATGGATATGTTGATGACTGACGTATGGATATGTTGATGACTGAGGTATGGATATGTTTTGATTGTCTCTGGGTAAAATTAGGATGATATGGTTGTTGAGGTTAAATTGGAAGCTTAGGTGATAAGGAAATTTGATTGTATTGGGAATGATTTTTAAGATGTTTAGAATGGACTGAGGGGATAAATTATTAGTTTCCTAGTGGATAGTTACCCTGCGGGTGTCCTTCGGGATCATCCCTTTATGTGCATCCTTCGGGAGCACTAGACTGATATGTGCATCCTTCGGGAGCACTAGACTGATATGTGCATCCTTCGGGAGCACTAGACTGATATGTGCATCCGTCGGGAGCACTAGACTGTGACTGTCGGGAGCACTAGACTGATATGTGCATCCGTCGGGAGCACTAGACTGTGACTGTGCAGGGTACACCATAGGATGCTAATAATTTATTGTTCCCCTGACGGGACCAGTAGCGGGTCTCTTACTGAATATATTAATACTCACCCTTTTATGTTTAACTTTTCAGGCAAAGGTAACATGAGGGGCAGACCGACGAGGGACAAGAAGGACTCGTGAATTTTGCCATAGGGGTCTGTCTTTAAACTGCTTCCGCTGACGGTT
>CM046885.1:3596072-3692153 GCA_025688845.1 Cucumis hystrix | reverse complement strand
TTGAAAAATATTTTGATTTAACTAAGTCTACAATAGTTAAATTTTTTGTAAACAACACATTGTAAATTTTGTATTTTGGAAATAGGGCCCGATTAAATTTTCCTTCGTTTTCTTACGGTTTCAACTGAATATTCTTATGTCTTTTGTCAACAAACGGTTTTGGTTCAAATTGACGACTTAGACGGTCAGTCCGAAAAGTCTGGGTCGTCACACAGGATATTGGAAATAGCACGAAGAGAGTGAAACAACTGCAAACAACATTCAAATTTGATAAAGCTTAACTAAATCTGCTATTTTGTAAATGCTTTGCAGCAACCTGCCCTATAATAATGGAAAATATATATACAAGATTTCTAGCTTTGTTATATTTTAAACAATTTATTAAATAATCATAATATATATTTTTAATAATCATTTGAATTTAAAATTTAGATCCTTTTCGTAAAATAATGCCAAATATAAATACAATTTTTTCAACTTTTTTATATTTTAAACAATTTATTAAATAATACACAATAATATATATTTTTAATAAGAATTTGAATTTAAATTTTGGAATTTTAATTATGCCTCAATGGTATTTTTGCAATTATTTGAATATTTTCTTTTAGGTTTCATTTGTGGAGGAACAGATTGTCCTGAAGAAAAAGAAGATGAGACATAGGAATAAGACAGAGCATTTTAAACAAAGAGGAACTTGCTCTTCAATCGATTGAAACCTTATTCAAACATTCGTCGAATGCTTTCTTCAATTGGTTGGAGATTTTGGAGCAGATGAATGGAATAAATGTGGAGCAGAAGAATACTTTTCGATGGAGGGATTCTTTTCGATGAACGAACGTAAATTTGTGTGGAGCAGAAGAATGTTTTTTGGTGGAGCAACGAATGTAAATTAAAAAATTACTAGAGTTTCAAAGTGGAGATTTGACGTCTTCAATGTTATTTTCAATGCCTACACCATTTGAATGTTATGTAAAATTGTTGCAGATATTGACTGGAGATTTGATGCTGATGGTTTTTTTTTTTTTTTTTAGGCAAATTAGAATTTTCATAGGGTTTAATTTTTTGGGGGAGTTTTTTTTTAATTACAGTATTTTAGTTAGGTACGGGCATTTAAAACAATGCTCCAACTAATTTTTTTTTCAAATTTTTTTTTTTTGCTATTTTATCAATTTAAAAATATTTTTGTCATTTATTCAAAGTGAACCTCCTATTTCGTCATTCTTCTTGTCAGCCCGAGATAACCATGTAAATAGCAAAATTTTAAATAACAAACTGAAAAATATCAAAAATAAAAAATATTAAGATTTATAGAAAAATCGTTGGTTACTCCTTTTCTTAATTATTTTATATTTTCTTATACCCCTTGATATAGGACAATCCATTTATTTAAGATATAGTGTATTTGAATAGTTTAAAAAATGAGGTAGAATATCACATATTCACGAATACAGTGTATTTGGAAACAACATTCAGTTTTGGTAAATCTTAACTAAATCGGTTATTTTGTTTTTGGAGAATATTGCACGAACATCCCTTAAAATAATGGAGTATTTTCTACAAGATTTTCGGATTCTTTCTATTTAAATCAATTAATTAACAATTTATATGTATAATTTTTAATAGATATGTTTAATAACGATTTAATTCAATTTTTAGAACATACCCCAAAAAATAATGGCAAAGATAAATTCAACAGTTTTCGAATTCTTTATATTTCAAACTATTTATAAAAAAATTATTAAATAATACATGATACATATTTTTAATAACAATTTGAATTTAGATTTTATATCATCCTCTAAAATCGTCAATTTGGATTCAAATTTTACATAGTATATCTAAAATAATGGCAAAGATAAATTCAAGATTTTTGAATGTTTTATATTCCAAAATATTTTTAAAAAAAATTATTAAACAATACATAATACATATTTTTAATAACAATTTGAATTTATTTATTTTTTCATCCCCTAAAATGTGCTAATTACGATTATCCACTTATTTTGGTTGATTTTTATTTTACAAAATTATATTCTTGTACCAATTGTACAGACTTAAAAAAAATTAAATATAAACTATTTTGAGACGTGTTTTTTGGTAACATTAATATTCACGTTTATTTTTATTAAACATTTTCTTTTTTGTGTAACGGTTTTTGCCAAAGCTTTCAATTTTTACAGTGCATTCTTTAGCACTGTTTGTTGAAGACCATAGTATTTTTATGGTTAGTAAATAAATATATTTCATTAACCTACTTGAAATATTTGTTTGAAAAATATAAGGAAAGTATAAATTTGAATATATTTAAGGAGCATTTTAAAAAATAGCAAAACAAATTAAAACATATACAAGTTATAGCAAAAAAATTTGGATTCTATCAATGATAGAAACTGATAGACTTCTATCACTGGCTATTAATGACACCAATAGAAGGATATCAGTGTCTATCAAATGTTTATTATTGATATAATCTAAAATTTTGCTATAGCTTGTAAATATTTTGTCAAATTTGCTATTTTTGACAATTCCCCTCTATTTAATTTGTTCCATTTGTTTTATTATTTACTTTTTTTTTTAATTTAATAAAATCATCGATTTATTGGTATGGTTAAATTGGCTAGGTTTGATTGCGTTGATTTTCTATAGAGTTACAATGTATTTGTACATACTACATGCCAATATTATTCTTTCCAGATTAGTTCCACAGTATTTGACAGAATGTATAGCATATCTTGTTGACACAATTGCATTGTAATTTATGCTTTTAAATAATGTGATAAACTATTTGTTCTATATCATGATCACATATTCAAATATTAATATTTATTTGCTCATATAATCATATACTTGTCCAAACCAAAACAACTTAAGAACGATTTCCTAAATAGTGTCATTGAATCATAATCACGATTGTTTAACTAACCAAACTTTATAATAACCAATAAAATTAAGATTTTCCAAACGTAGTATATCTGTCGAGCATGAATGATGTTATAAGCAACATATTTGGGACACACACAAAAAGGTAAAAATTTTGGTCATCAAGATATAGTATCACTTCCCTAGGTATAGGATAATCCATATATTCCAAATACAGTGCATTTGAATAATTCAAAAAATGAAACAGGATACTGGAAATAGCACGAAGAGAGTGAAACAACTACAAACAACATTCAAATTTGGTAAAGCTTAACTAAATATGCTATTTTGTTACTTTGCAGCAACCTTCCTATAATAATGGCAAATGTATGTACAAGATTTTCAGGCTTGTTATATTTTAAACAATTTATTAAAAAATACATCATATATATTTTGAATAACAAATTGAATTTAAATTTTTGATCCTCGCCTAAAATAAAATAATATCAAATATAAATACAAGATTTTAAGTTTTTTTTTTAAAATAATTTATTAAATAATACATAATATATATTTTGAATAACGATTTGAATTTAAATTTTATATCTTCCCCTAAAATAATGCCAAATATAAATACAAAATTTTCAGTTTTTTTATATTTTAAAAAATTTATTAAATAATACATAATATATATTTTTAATAGAAATTTAAATTTGAATTTAAATTTTAGAATTGTAATTATGCCTAATCACTTTTTTGCAATTATTTGAATATTTTTCTTTTAGGTTTTATTTGAGAAAAGAAAATAAGTAGATTGAGAGAGAGGGGGTAGCAGACGCAAGAGACAAACACAGTGAGAGAGAGAAAGTTTTTCTTGCAAACAAGAGAGGAGAAAAGTGCGGTCGACGGAGAGGAAGATGTCGGAGTTTCGACGTCAACGTTGATGGGCTTTCCATAATCATTGGAGTTAAGGCCACCAACAATACAAATGAGCGGCAAGTTCTCACTATAAGCACTGACAATGGCATTTAGAACGAAAAGACCATCGACGGTAAACGTGACAACACACGTTACTATAAGCACTGACAATGGCATTTAGAACGGAAAGACCATCGACTGTAAACGTGACAACACACGTTACTATAAGCACTGACAATGGCACTCAGTGATTAGATGATCGAGAAGCATGAGGTTAAAATCGTCGGGAGGTGTGAAAACATCAGTGACGCCAATTTGGACAAGACAATGGGCAAGGTGTGGCGGCCTAGGGTGGCATCGGAGGAGCTAACAATGGTGGAGGGAACAAAGTTTTGGATGGTGCAAACAGAGTCGTTGGATGGGCAATAAACGACGTTGTTTTGGGGTTTGCAAGTGACAAGTGATTCGATTTTGGTGTCCATTGAAGGAATGAGTGGAGGATTTTGGAATGGTTTTAAGGGGACGAAGCTAGAAGCTCCAATCATTTTTGCTTGAATGCACACGATTTGAAGAAGATATGTGCAGAAATTATGTAGAGCTCTTATGATGATAGGTGAGTAATTTTCGAGTTTTGGGGAGAAATTAGAATTTTGATGGGTATTAATTGTGTGTTGAAAGTTTGATTTTAGTTATAGGGTATTTGCGGTTTTTTGAATAATTGTATTTAGGGTTCAATTTTTTCACTTAGTAGAGGCATTTAAGACATTGTTCCATCAATTTTTTTCCCTTATTTTTCAAAATTTCAATTTTATCAATTTAAATAAAAAAATTTCATTTATTTAAAGTAAACCTCCTATTTTGCTATTCTTGTTGTCAGCTCTTGAAAGAATCAACATGATTATAAAATTTTATAGGGACTCGATATTTTTACCAAGTTAAAAACCTTTTAAATAACAATAAAGTAAAAATCAAATTAGGAGAGATATATTTGAAATTAAGAATAAATATTATGCGGACAAAATTGTTTTAAAATCGATTCTCCAAATTAGAAAAAAAGTTTTTTTAAGTGTTTAATGATTAACTTAAAATTACCAAAACACCTTCGAAAGTCATTTATAAGTAGGGTCGTTAATGGTGAAAATATGCACATACTAAGATACATGCAATATAGACTAATTGATGATACAATCTTGGACAAAAGAATTGGGTAGAAAGAGTTTTTCTCCTAAAAGCCTTTGAAATTAGATAAAGAATTTATCCAACTCACTAAACAAAGTGTTAAGTATAGAGCAAGTCGGCATGAGTCCCATGAGAATTCGAGGCCAAGGCTTCCAATCAAGAAATAAAAGACGTTGGCAAATTTCAAGAATCTAATGTTATTAGTTATTCGGTTGATTGGAAACAAGAAAAAGAGTAAGAAAAGAATCAAATGTAATCTCTCTTTTTTTATTCTTTTTCTTTTTATGAAGTTAGTTTGCAATCAAGAAACAAGAAATAAGAAGTACAAAAAAGTGTTTCTCTAAAGAATGAAAAGTAATAAATGGGTTGTTTTTGTCTAATTCTAATAATTGAGTAACTGCAATCAAAATTGATTTTCAATCAATGGCCTTTATCGGACCAATTGCCCTAATTTAATGAACAGTTGTCAAACAATAAAATTCATACTAATTCATGAGATTATTTTTCCATCTGAGCGGTTTTCATATAATCAACAAGAATGGCTTAAAGAACAAGGATTTCAAATTCAGACTTTTTAAAGCGGGTTAACTTCTATATCTTTAAAAAGATTAATTGGGACTATTATTTCAATTCAACTATCAAACTAAAATTTAATAGGATGGCTTTTATCATGCTAAAGAATTCAATCTGAGATCATTAACAATCATACTTTAATTTTGAGCTTAGCTCTTCTTAGGAATTGAGTTTAAAATCATAGGATGATCAAGCCTACTTTTAAAGAAGTTTTTATTAAAAAGCAAGAAAGGAAATAGATCCAAAGATCAATCAAGAATAATAAAGAATGCAAAATTATACAAGGATTCTCAAACAATTAAGACTAAATGCACCCAATTTCACTAAAAGTTACCTTAGTTCAACATTGAAATTGAAGAAGCAAAAGAGAATTAACAAGAGTAGACATCCTTGAAGCAATTGAAAATTTTTATTCAATTTTTTGAGAGACATACACTAATTTTGAATGTAATCTTGATTGGAAGATAAAAATATGATGTTAAGATACAATTAACAATAAGAAATGGGTTAAATAAGGCTTAATGGTGGTTATTAACCATAGGAAATGGGAGTTAAATAGGGCTTAATGGTGGTTATTAGGCAAAAGGTGCACGAAGACTCACGCCTAATTCATGTCAAAAGTTCGGGGCACAGGGACGCTGAAGCTTTTCCACGCTACTGTCTTCAAGCGCCACCCTTTGGTGCTGCGGTGCTGAGGACGGTGCTCAACTTCTTGAAAAATTACTAAAATGTCTTTTGTTCAACTTCTTTTGAGTCATTCTTACTTGTTTTAGCTCCATTTTGAGCAATTATCCAGCATTGGGCTCGTTGTGATGTCTCGATTATTATTGCCTATGAAAAGGTAAACTTGGTGAATAAATAGAGTGATGAGGGAAGAGTTAGGCTATAAAAATCATGTCAAATGTAATCGACCTAAACAGTCATCTACTTCACTTCCACGATGTTGTCATGGCTACCACTACCACTGACAACAACTGATTCTGATAGCCTGATGAAAAGAATTTGTTGTGGGTGTTCTTACGATCGGATAATTATAATTACTTATCAATATATACAACATCTACTATTGAATAGTTTAGTAGAATAATATGGTTGATGCATAGAAGTGAAATAATTATTTGATAAAGCTAATTTACAAATTAAAATTGTAAATAACGAGGGGAGGGAGTCGATGTTGGTAGAGAAATGCATAAAAGTAAAGATTTAAGATAAAAGTAATATAAAATGAATTATAAAGCTTATGAGCAGTAGGGTTGTAAGAATAACTTAGCTAACTCGACAACTCGGACTACCCAACCTATATTATATGGGTTGGATTGGGTTACGTTAAAATGTGGGTTGGGCTGGGTTGAAAAAATTAAATTTTTTTTGGGTTGAGTTGGGTCTCGGGTTGGAGGATTGAAAATTTTGGTTCAACCCAACTCGAATTAATATAATATATATATATTTATATCTATATATTATATATTTTATTATTTAATTTTATTTAATAAACATAAAAAACAATTTGGTCAACCGCATGTTTCTCTTTCAATTTCCTCTCTTATGCGTTTTCCTCTCCTCCACCTCGCGTCGTATCTCTCAATCCTCAGATCTCAGATCTGAAATCTGCGTTCGTCTTCTTCGCCATTTGTCTTCCCCGTCAGTGTCCTCTCTCTCCTCGTTGTCTGTCTCCTGCCTTCTCAATGGTTTGTCTCCTCATCTCCTCAGATGGTGTCATCTTCTCCGTCTGTCCCCTCAGCTTTCGACGGCCATCGACGGTTATCTTCTCTGTCTGTTTCCTCAGCTTTCGAGTTTCAACGACCATCCTAGCTAACTGGTAAAAAATTATTTATTTATAGTTTTTGGTATAATTAAAATTTAAACTCCAAGTCTCCAAACTTTTTGTCTTTGGTTTTCCTTGAAAAAAAAGTATAGATATTCTTAGTTTGTTGAGTTCAAGATGGACAGTAGCCTCAAGATATGTATATGTCCATTGTGCATCCAATTTGTTGCTAAGCAACTGATATGTCCACTTCTGCAACTAGAGTTAGCAAAATAATGTAACTCTTGAATCTATCATCAACTTCCATTTTTAATCTGGTCCTTCTTTATGTTTTCTATCGAAATTTGCTAGCCTTGCCACTCATCTTTACTTTGTTCTGCGTATATATTTGGTATGCAAGCTATAGCTTGGTAGTTGTTATATCTCCTAACCTTTTCGGTTGGGAATTTGGGATATTCATGTATCCTGTTCTTAGTAATTGATGTGGAGAGACTGACCAATATTTCACAGTGTTAATCTTTACAAAAAAAAAAAAAAAACAAAACAAAAACAACCTGACAACCCAACCCATATATTACAAGTTGGGTTGGATTGTGTTGTAAACTTAATTCGGATTATTCGGGTTGCCAACTCGAATAACCCGAAAATATGGATTAGGTTGAGAATGTCTCCCAACCCGATTACACCCCTAATGAAAATATACATTCAATTAGAAAGCACACAACCAACTTAGTCTACTCAACCAACACATTTAGAGTACCAACATGTTGGAAAAACCTAGCAAGCATCCTAACTACGAGTATTTAAGACTAACATAAAATAATTAAACTAAGTGTCACTGTATTAGGTTTGATAGCATCCATATACTTACTCATCAACCATTATTTGCATTAAGATCAAAATTTTGTTGTGATCATTCAAATAATTAAGGTCATAATATGTAACGTTCTAAGTTTAGGAGGGGGACATGAATGATATGATATAACATATGAATGAGAGGGATCTTGAGGACATGAAAGTAAGGTTAATAAAAGTTACTACCTATACATACAAGGTGCATTTTCCTTTTCGGTAGGTCGATCATAGAAACTTCAAAGTTAAACATGCTTAACTCGAAACCATTCTATTACAAAGCATGCTGAAAGGACTCGTGCTGGTTTGTGGAGACAACTTTCACACTAATAAGCCTTTAAAACAAGTAGGTTGGTATTGCTCGGTTGCAGGGGATGTAGAGGAATGTCGTAGATCCAAATTTCAATCCTCGATCTGAATCTTAAGCTTGGGGTGTGACATAATATAAGTTGCTTAATTGATTTCTTTTTGAACTTAAATTGAGTATTAATGAGTGATCTATGGATGGTCTATATCTTAAATATGCATCGATTATACCACGCTACTTCTACTTTTGTGATTAAAATAAGACAAAATATGGAGATAATATTATGTTCAATACAACAAGAAATCAAGGGTCTCTAGACGCGGCCAAGCTCAAAATATATACACAAAAGTGTTGGGAAGCGTTCTCCCGATGTGTATAGTGTCGTCGAGAAGGAAGTCGACAATAGTGCGTCGGGGGAGGAATTCTCAACGTGCAAATGAAACGGCGTTGGAAATTCCTTACTCCTGACTGTTGGAAATGCTGACAAATAGAGCATGTCGGCAATAGGTGAATTTTGACGTCTAATCTCTTCATCAGGAGAAAGGTACTCCCGACGCGGCATTGGGGACGGTTGCCCTAACATGTTGCTTACAACATCGGAAGAAGGGCATCATTCCCGACGCCTTTAGTGCATCAGGAGATAATTTTAATATAATTTCTTTTTCCAATTATTATGTTCATCCTTTTTTTATCATGAAGTACTCTTTTGGGTTTCGGTTGAATTTAAATTCAATAAAATTCGGAGAAACAACCAACACAAAATTAATAAAATTATTAAAATTCCAAATTATAATTTATATAATTAGAAACTAAATTCAACTATTCAAATAATTACAAATTGTTTGAAGCAATTACATATAAAAGAAAAAAAATACACCATCTCCTAGTTTTCTCAGACGCCATCTTTGAACAAATTCACACATACAATGACATGAAAGTAAATTTATATATTGCTGATGACAAATTAAACAACTTAAAAGTTAAAATATACGTACTGCAAGTGTTCACGATCGTTTGTGTGGCCGAATTATCTCCTAAATCATCTTCTTCATTTGTTCCACTTGTCAGGCATTTTCTTCCATTTGTCAGGCATTTTCTTCCATTTGTCAAGCATGCATCTTCAACATTCTTCATTGTTCTTCAATCAATTGTTTAGCTACTTCAAGTTCACTTCTTTGTTCTACAATCTTCGATTGCCACTACAAGAAATTTAACCTTTAATGTTGGTTTTAAAACCGACATTAATGACCTTTAGTGTCGATTGGCAACCGATATCTATGCTAACGTTATTAAAGGCCTTTAATGTCATTTTTCAACCGACATCTTTGATGGTGTTATTGAAGCCCTTTGATGTAGGGTGGGCTTTGATGTCGGTTTAAAACCAACATTAAAGAGACCAACAATGTCGGTTTTTTGGTCCATTTTTACAAATTTATTTTTATTAAATTATTGCATTATTGTCCATTTTTCTATGATGGCAAATAGTTAAAAACATACATTATGTGAACGTGTAGATAAATATTTTTTCTTATGCCAACAAATAAATAAAATTAATATTCGTTTAGATACTATTCTCTTCTACATATGTATATTCAAAATGAAATCTTAATATTGTGTTTATATAATTTTACAAGATCCTAAAAACATTCTACAATAAATCCTAAACTCCTTCACAGTCTTCAACCTAAACGAATCTTATGAACCGAGCGACGAATATGGGGAACGAAGCTGATCAATCTGAACGTGGATTTACATGAACGAAGCTAAAAGACAACAAATGATCTACACGGTCGACGACAAAATGCAAACTGGTGTTGCTTTTTCCAACGGTTACCAGAAACTGAAAGTTGCCAACTTGAAAATTAGACAGAGCTTTGGTACTCCTAAACCTTTGATCAATGGAAATTTATTTTAGAAAATGGAATTATTCACAGGAGTACCAGAGAGACATAGCAGTAGTAGATTCATTTCATCTAGATGCAAGAGAAAGAAAATGAACATTTTGAATATAAGTTGCTGAACCAAATATAAATATGTAATAATAAATCACTAGAAATGACAAGAGAAGGTGTGAAATGAAGAGGCTACCTCAAGTAGCTTAGCAACATTTCGAAGACCACGGGCAACGGTGCCCATTCCACTAATGTGAGGGATAAACAAATCTTCAACATCTATGCTGTCTCTTTGCCTGTAGTCGATGCAGTAGCCAAGGTGCAATAAAAAATGAATAACAAAAAATGTCTCAGATTGAATCATTTTTTATGAACTATAATCGAAGTTGTCAAAAGAAATTTTCAGAAATGATAAATGTTACCACATTATGAAATATAATCGAACTTAAAAGACAAGTAATCAAAATCAATCATTTCTTATGGATTTTCTTTTCATGTTTGTCGACTATGATACTTGGATAGACAAATGATGTTGAAGGTGTTTCGAAGCTAATCTAATGTTCTTTGTTTATTCAGTTTAGTGGCCTGAATCGAAGAAAATAAGTTCGCAAATTAAATTCTTAACTTTTCTTGTTAAACCTATGTTTCGCCACCTAAAATACTTTTTCCATATTCATTTCCAATATCACTCAAGCTTACTTCAAATAGTGAGGACTAAAATGGATCAAACTTGAAATGGTGAACCAACCAATAAACAGTCTGCAATATAGTAATTATATGGGCAACCAAACTTGAAAAGGACTACTCCTGAAGGTACTCATTATTTTATATACTAAATCTTATAAAATGAGTAGTAAACTAATAATTGTCCACTTTTTGGTAGAAGCGTGAGAAGATGAAAAATTAATAATGTCTAATTGATTGATCTAACCAAAGTCTTTAACACAAAACTTACCGAAAATGACTTGAGTCATAGCTGAAAAGTGATTGAAGTCCAAAACTACCAAAAGAAGTTCCAAGTGTTTTGAATGAGATAATGAAACTTTTAAACTAATAGAAGAAAGATCCTGAGCTCAACATATCCGAAAAATCAAACCATAAAACATGAGTAACAGTGATCACCTCAACATATCTGAAAAATCCTGAGCTCATGTCACTAGCAGCTAAACCCATGGCAATGATATTTTCAATAATACAAGTCATATCCAAATCAAATCCACCTTCCTGTGAAAGGAGAAACCATATAATCATAATCATAATAATATAAAAGCAAGCACAAATCAAATGTAGGGAACAATTTAATCAAACCATTTATATACTCCATATGTTATAACACATTTGTGTTAAACAAAAACTAACACACAACTAGTGAATATACGTTTGGCACTCGAGCAATATCTTTCATAAAAACAAACAACAATAGAATATGAGTCAACTCAACTCAAAAATTCTCTCTTAATACGGTAAAAAGAGAAACAGTTAAGCAAGATCAAAGGTTATGAATTGTCTTACTTTCAAAGATTTTAATTGTTCAGGATAAAACAGTTAAATAATACGCTTCATTTTCAAGAAACAAGCAAACAAACAACGAACATCTCTTCATCTCCAAGACAAAAAAAGGAAAAAGAAAACATAAAAGGTTGTATTGTGAAATTGCATTAAGGATGTAATTACCATATAGGGCCTCAAAAGATGTCATCCCATAACTTATGTTGTAAAAGTATAAATACGTAGAAATAAGGCTTACATAAATGTAGTAAATGTTTTAGGCGTTTACCATGTCTAAATGCAGGACAAGTGGGACAAAAGCCAAAAGGAGCAATTAGCACGAGACATCCCGTGCAAAGACAAGGCGACGAATCGTGCCAAACAACTAACAACGCTAGGCGATGAACTTAAACATCACGCGAGGAAAGCTCCCAAAAAGACAAAAATGGTAGTTGGAATGATAGGACTTCACAAGGGGTAGATTACGGCACTAACACATTCAATGGAATAGAGTTTTGCCACCGAAAAAGCAGCCTATAATAAGCACTGCATCTACAACAAGAAAAGGGGTGAGAGGCTCTAATAGGCTCGGAGCCTAAAGAGTCCAGAGAGAGAGAAGAGAGAGACACTCGAGTGATAGAAGAAAATCACAGAGAGAGAGAGAGAGAGAGTTCGAATGAAACACTTCGAGATTAAACAACCATGATAAAAGGAAAGATTATTCGTTGTTTATCTTATAACTTGTAATTATACGTTCCATTCTTCTGTCTTTCCATTTCGTTATTTCATTGTAGTTCATGTATCATTCACATTGTACAGTGGCCGAAGGCCTATATTCTTTAATCATAGATTGCATGTTTATACGTTTTCAATCTACCATTTCTTAACATCTCACCTATCTTCGTGTTATTTAATGAGAAGAGTGTGATAAGTTCTTGATAAGGGGTTTAACTTATAATTCTTATCGCATTAGTTGAGTTATTTTCATCACTTGGCCAGTGTCAATCACCAACTACCCGAGAGGGTAAGTAGAAAAGATAAAGCTAATGTGTGCAAAGAGAAGTTGGGCAACAAACTATTCCTTAGCGAGGCAGCTTCCAACATCTGTATTTCAAAAGGTGAACAAGTGCGAACATTAGTTGCTGAAAGGTAACCGTCCTTAAACGAGAAGTCTTATATGCATTATGAGACAAGTTTCCAAGTTATAATTTACTTAAGTAAGCATAGTCATTTGTATCCAAAACGGCGAACAAGTGTGGTGTTGAACACTTCGAGATAAGGTCGCCTTAATCATGCGCCACTTATGCAAATATATCGCATTAAGTTAATCGCAACTTTTGATCATTTAATAACACAAAGAATTTCCTTCAACCTTCATATGCATACAAGTTAGCTCATTTCACTCTCTCCTAGCTTAATTTACTTTATGTGCGTGAGTCTCAAGCTGTAAGTAATTAGTATAGTTAGCATTACATTCTTTCAACTTAATTGTCATAATGCCTTAATGCTAAAGTAAAATCTCGAACTAACGTCTAAAATAATTTCCTGTGTTCGACTCCGAATCACCTAGTTAAACCTATTGTTCGCTTGCACTTGGGCGAGTGTAGGAAAACTTGTATTCAACAAGGACTTAGAAACTATGCAATGAAGAAGTACATGGGAGCAATTCAAATGCAATGATTATTACTCATGACTTAACGCACGAGAGAAAACGCCAGCAATTTCGAAAGTCATGACGAGTGCATTATGTGCAGTGGCCTAAATTAGTAAAATATTGCTATAATGGTCTCTCAGGACGAAGCTATTAAGTCCACGCTTCAAATAGCAAACCATGTTTTTGACGCCATTTTCGACGAATTGACTTTTAGACGTTAGAGTAGAAATTTTATTTGGGTTTAGGCAAAGCATTCGATTTTGGTGAATTACGCGATTAGCCGAAGATAGCATAAATGGTTTCAAGGTACCGAAACAATTCATGATTGCTTAAACCAAACCCAAAATCAATGTATCTTTTGGAAAAATGACCTTGAAATTCTCAATGAATGTAGTGATCGCAAATGAAAATGAGAAGTTAAATAAAGACATCTAGAGAAGTGTCCTGACTCAGAGCTGATGAAAGGCATAATGTGACGACCCAGACTTTTCGGACTGACCGTCTAAGTCGTCAATTTTACACAAAACCGTTTGTTGACAAAAGACATAAGAATATTCAGTTGAAACCGTAAGAAAACGAAGGAAAATTTAATCGGGCCCTATTTCCAAAATACAAAATTTACAAATGCTGTTTACAAAAATTTAACTATTTGTAGACTTAGTTAAATCAAAATAGTTTTCAAACCGTCAGCGGAAGCAGTTTAAAGACAGTCCCCTATGGCAAATTCACGAGTCCTTCTTGTCCCTCGTCGGTCTGCCCCTCGTGTTACCTTTGTCTGAAAAGTTAAACATAAAAAGGGTGAGTATTAATATACTCAGTAAGGGACCCACTACTGGTCCCGTTCGGGGAAAAATAAATTATTAGCATCCTATGGTGTACCCTGCACAGTCACAGTCTAGTGATCCCGTAGGATGCACATATCAGTCTAGTGCTCCCGAAGGATGCACATATAGGGGATGATCCCGAAGGATGCACATATAGGGGATGATCCCGAAGGACACCTGCAGGGTAACTATCCACTAGGAAACTAATAATTTATCCCCTCAGTCCCATCTAAACATCTTAACAGTCATGCTCAATACAGTCAAATTTCCTTATCACATAAGCTCCCCATTTAACCTCGAACGACCATATTATCCAAATTTCACCCAAGGGCAGTCAAACATATCACTACATCAGTCATCAACATAAATAACCCAGCAGTCACAACATACACTAGATAACAAGTCCACGCCAATCCATACATACATATATAAGTTTCATTCAGTCAAGCACAACATACGTTAAACTTTCAGTCCACACCCAACCAAACATCATAAACGTCATCCCTACTCAGTCCAGATATAACATTCAGTCCAAATAGTCAATACATCTTAATTTTTGTTATTGAGTCCAGTAGGAAGTCCCTTACCTTAACTTTATGCGATTTCTTCAATCGAACTAAGTCCAATAAACCAAATCCTAAAACATAAGCAAACATAAAATTAATATCTTTCTACATAATTTCGTCACTCAATTCACCCCAAGTGTGAATTTGGCAACTTACCCAAGTCGATGGAAAATCGAACTCCACTTCAATCCTCTGGAAACATCAAGGATTCATTCCTTGATTCAATATGTACCTTCCAAAAATTTAGCACATTAAGCTCAACGGTTAACATTTAACGATAGGTACAACGGAGCCCACACTATAACCTTACCCAAATCTATCACCCAAAGGTCCACGGCAGGGCAGAAGCGGTGATCGAAGGAAACTCACGCTCGATTGGAAGGGAACCGGTGCAGTTGTCCCACGCACGAAGACAGGCGCAAAAGAGGAACGACGAACGGTTGTTCGCGTGCGGCTTCAGCTCCGTTGAGGATGGCTGTTCACGCGCGGCTTTAGTTGAACGGAGAAGGGGAGACGCGGTCGGACGGGTTTGGGCTTCAGGTGAACGGAGATGGGGAGATGCACGGCTAGGCGGAGAGGGACGCGGTTCTGGGCGGACGGCGACGTGCGGCAGAGGACGCGGAACAGAGGAGATCTGGGCGGACGGCGGCGTGCGGCAGACGGACGCAGCGACGTGAGGCTTCGCGAACGGAGTCGGGCTCGACTGGGTTTGGCTGCTGCTGCGGAAGGAGGAACGACGGACAGATCTGAGGAGAGGGGGGCGTTTCGGCTGTTTTCTGCTGGCGTCGCGGAGATCCGGGCTGGGCGGCGGTGCGGTGCGGCTGGACGGCAGTGCGGCTTGGCTTCAGGGACGGAGACACGGGCGGCGGCGGCGGTTAGGGCTGGGAGAAGGAGAAGAAGAAGAAGAAAAAGAAGAAGAAGAAAGGAAAAGAAAAAAAAAAGATTGAGGGGGGGGCTGCACGCGGGGAGAAGGGAAGAGAGGGGGGGGGTTGCCCCCTTTTTTATTTTTTATATTATAATAATAATAATAATAATTTAATAATAATAATTTTTTTTTTCTAAGGGCGTTACACATAATTTCATATAGCTAAGTGACAAGGACCAAGAAAGGTCAATTGAACATTGCGATGAATGATTGAGAGCAAAGACTTATTGCAATGACCAATCAAGACACTAAGAGTCATGACGCAAATGATCAATGAAGTTCAGGAACGATGCGTTTAAAGGAGCAGCAAACGATGTATACTTATACTCTTATACTCTCATACCTTTGTGAGTAATTCTTTTATGTTCATAAATCAATTTTGTATTCTTTTATGTTCTCTTTCTGTACATCGTGTAATCGTGTGCAAGAATTACTAGTCATACCGCGTCATTATAGGGAGTCTAACCGTCGTACACCAAACTAGAAAGCTAGTTTGCTTAGGGAAACAAATAAATCTTTGGAAGTACGAAACGTCAAGTCAAATCCTTTAGTTTTAAGTTTCAAGACAAAATTAACGCACCTCCCTCGAGCCATGGGTTGTCAATTATGTTTTTCACATCATATTTATTGTGACAAGACTCTAACCCTTCATTAACCACTATCTTAACCCTAGTTAGGAAGGCCTGATAAATAACACTTAGCCCAACCCAACAAGTCACAAATTTACGCATCAAATAATCTCCAAAATACTACCATTCCAAAAAGCTCTTCTTTCATGTTATTCATCGTATTCCTGCCATCTTTCACCCAGAAATACACTCCTTTATGAATTCCCTCATCGGGCCACTCCATCATTAGTAAGAACCACACCTCCTTTACGGCACCTAGAGCGATAAGGTTCTAAAAACATAGAAAGCACGAAAAGATTGAGAAGGTCGATGAAGGAAATACGGGAATAAAAGATTATGTAAAGGAGGATGGAAAAGAAAGTGAAAAGATATACATGAATAAAAGATTATGTAACAAGAACAAGAAGAAGATAGGAATGAGGAAGAAGCGAAACAGCCAGGCGAGGAAGGAGGATCTTGAGCTTCCAATAAAAAGCACTTGCCCGCTTGATGCTGATTTTACAAGGTTAGCGACGAGGACCCTCGCAAGATCCGCAAAAGAAATTTGGGTCCTTGGAAGAAGAAAGAAGTGAAGAGAGTGGGAGACAAAGGTGGTGGAGGGCGTGGCCTAGGAGTTTGAGAAAGAAGAAAAGAGAAACACCATGTCGAAGGAGAAAGTGTCCACCCACAAAAAAGAAGAGATCCTAGCGTGTGCAAGGATGCTCTTGTGGACACAAGTAGAGGAGGGGCAAAATGGAAAGTTGGGACCTCATCACCATCCATATGGAGACAAATAAAGAGGGTGATGAGGGTATAGACAAGAAGAGGAGGAAGCCTTAGAATCAAAGAGAAGACAATCATTTAAGGCTAAGGACTCTAATGAAATCTTGTCGCATGCCCATAGCCTCAACCCCTACATCATAAGAAATGCCTCCAACGTCAAGCCGCTCAAACTCCTCGCAACCTCTGCTCACCCCCTTCTCTTCCAAGTAATCCCTGTTCGCCTATTCTAGACCTTAGCAAATTCGAAAGAGCCCAATGACTTGGCCGCAAAATGGAGGATAGCACCACTATTCCCTCAATCAAAGAGACCTCCTTTTTCCGCCAACATAAAAAAGGATTTGATAAGCGTCGCAAAAACAAGCTTTGTTTTTTCTTCTATTTATGCCCGATACAACGCAAGCAATAACTTTTGATGCAGCCTTTAAGCATTTAATCTTTCTTGTCGCAAGTATGGCTCCCCGACTTATTGTACTCTAATTTCTCTTGGTACTTTAATAAAATTTCAATAAAATAAAGTATGCGAAATAAAGTTTCATTTGTTATCTTTGCGTTTAACTTGTTAAGGAACCTTACTTATTAAATATTTCTATAATTTACTATGGCAAGCATGCTTTACCTCAAACCAATTCTTGAAAAATCTTCCTAAAAGACTAATCTTATCATTCATCTTAGTGATGAAGACTTCACTAATCTCTAAATTTGGGGGTTTGCGAAATCAGTGTTAAAATTCTGAAAACGTTTTGAAGAAATTTATAAGGCAAGCAAAGATAAGGCGTTTTATAACAAGTTAAAACTAAGCCAGAAGTGAAATAAGTTGCTGAAAGTTAATATTTGTTGATTAATTTAAAATAACAACTCTTATGTTGCCTCCTCTTGCAAAAATAAGAAGCAAAGCTTCAAAAGTGAAAGTTCAAAGAGTTGAGCAATAAGAGGCGATAAGAGTTACAGTTGAGGAGAGAAATGAGCTCATTGAGTACCCATGATTTTCCACTCAACGCCCAATCTAATGAAAATTCAATAAAAAGCATTCTTTCGACAAATAAAAAGGGATTTGGAGCCTTTTCAAAATTTTAGTCATTATAAAAAATGAAAATAAGATTTATTTAAGGGAATGAACAAGGGTATTTTGAGTATTAAGCTTGTCGCCTACTGAGCTTAGAAATTTTTTCATAATAAGAAGCACAAGACGAGGGTAATTCATTGATAACGAATAAAACTTGCTCGCATTGAGAAATGTGTTGAATTGCAGAGGGGAAGGTAAATCTCTAAGAGGAATGGTGCTTAAAGACAAGCATAATACGGAGTGATGCTTGAGGATAAGCATTATTTTAAATTTGGGGGTGTGATAACGGGCATAAATGACCCTTATTATAGCCCTTTTTAGTAGAATAATGGCAATTACAATATCTAAGGGATGCTCATAATGCATAATCAATGTTGTAAAAGCATAAATACTTAGAAATAAGGCTTAAATAAATGTAGTTTCTGTCTTACGTGTTTACCATGTCTAAATGCAGGACAAGTGGGAGAAAAGCAAAAAGGAGCAATTCGCATGAGACATCTCGTACAAAGAGAAGGTGATGGATCGTGCCAAGAGACTAACAACCCTAGGCGATGAACCTAAACATCACGCGAGGGAAGCTCCCAGAAAGACAAAAATGGTAGGTGTAATGATGGAACTTCAGAGCGAGTGGATTACGACACTGACACATTCAGTGGAAAAGAGTCTTCACGCCAAAAAAGCAGCCTATAATAAGCAGTGCATCTAGACCAAGAAAATGGGGGGAGAGGCTTGAATAGGCTCGGAGACTGAAGAGGCCAGAGAGAGAGAGACTCAAGTGACTGGAGAAAATCACAAACAGAGAGAAAGTGTTCGAATAAAACACCTGGAGATTAAACAACCATGATAAAATGAAAGATTATTCGTTGTTTATCTCTTAACTTGTAATTATACGTTCCAATCTTTGGTTTTTCCATTTGTTATTTAATTGCACTTCATGTATCGTTCATATTGTACATTGGCCGTAGGCCTATATTCTTTATACATAGAAAACATGTTTATACCTTTTCAATCTACCATTTTTTAACATCTCACCTATCTTCGTGTTATTTAATGAGAAAAGTGTGATAAGTTGTTGATAGGGGGTTTAACTTATAATTCTTATGGCATGAGTTGAGCTATTTTCATCACTTGGCCAGTGTCAATCGCCAACTACCTGAGACAGTAAATAGCAAGGATAAAGCTAATGCGTGCAAAGAGAAGTTTGGCAACAAACTCTTCCTTAGCGAGGCAGCTTCCAACATTTGTATCCCGAAAGGTGAACAAGTGCGGATATGAGGTTCGGAGAGGTAACCATCCTTAAATGAGAAGTCCTCTATGCATTATGAGCCAAATTCCCTAGTTATAATTAGCATAATCCTTTGTATCCTGAACAGTGAACAAGTGTGGCATTGAACACTTCGAGAGAAGGTCACCTTAAACATGTGCCACTTATGCAAATATAGCGCATTAAGGTAATCGCAACTCTTGATCAATTAATAACACAAAGAATTTCCTTTAACCTTTATCTGCATACAAGTTAGATATTTCACTCTCCCCTAACTTAATTTACTCTCTGTGCGTGAATCTCAGGCTGTAAATAATTAGTATAGTTAGCATTACATTCATTCAGGTTAATTGTCATAACGCTTTAGTGCTTAAGTAAAATCTCGAACTAACCTCTAAAACAATTTCCTGTGTTCAACCCTAGATCACCCAGGTAAACCTATTGTTCGCTTGCGGTTTGGGCTAGTGTAGGAAAATTTGTATTCAACAAGGACTTAGAAACTATCCAGTGAAGAAGTACATGGGAGCAATTCAAATGCAATGATCATTACTCGTGACTTATTGCACGAGAACAAATGCAAGCAATATCGAAAGTTATGATGAGTGCATTATACGCTGTGACCTGACTTAGTGAAGTATTGCTATAATGGTCTGTCAGCACGAAGCTATTAAGTCCTCGCATGAAATAGCAAACCAGCTGGCACACATAAACAACTCTTATACAAAAGCCTATTATCAAAGGATATGGAGAACTTATCAACTTACCCTTCTTCTACTAGGTGGCACTTCTTTTTATCACAAAGTTAGTTGCACTGACAACTAATCTAACTATGAGGTGACTTGCCATACTGAAACTACAATTTTAGCTCTCTCAAAGCGTCCAATGGAGTCTGTCTAGTAATAAGTGCTGTTGAATGTGATACCTTCTTATTAAGAGCATAAGGTACCACGTTTGCCTTACCTAGGTGGTACAAAATCTCACCGTCATAATCCTTTACTTACTCAAGTCACTTGCGCTATCTCATGTTTAACTCTTTCTGAGTGAAGAAGTGTTTCAAGCTCTTGGTCTGTAAAGATCTGTATCTTCTCACCATACAAATAGTGCCTCTAAATCTTTAGTGCAAAAACCACTACTGCCAAGTCTAAATCATGTGTAAGGTAGTTCTACTCATGACTCTTCAACTGACGAGAAGCATAAGCAATTACTTTACCATGTTGCAATAGAACACAACCTAAACATTTTCTAGAAGCATCATTGTAAATCACAAAACATCGTGAAGCATCAGGTACAGTAAGAATCGGTGCAATAACAAGCTTCTACTTAAGATTTTGAAATCTATCCTCATAGGTTTTCATCTAGACAAACGAAGTTCCCTTCTTAGTTAACTTAGTCAAAGAAATAGTTATACGAGAAAAGTCTTCTACAAACTGTCAATAATAACCTGTTAAACCCAGAAAGCTACGAACCTCACTGATTGTGGAAGGTCGAGGCCAACTAGTAACAACTTCAATCTTTGCTAGATCCACAAAAACACGATCTTTAGACACCACATGGCCTAGAAAAGACAACTGCTTCATCCAAAACTCACATTTCAATAATTTTGTTGGCTCGAAGAGTCTCTAAAATTATGCGTAAATGCTCCTCATGCTCTGTCTCTTTCTTCGATTAGACAAAGATACCATCAATAAAATAAATCACAGAACTGTCTAAGAGATCCTTAAACACCCTGTTCATCAAGTTCATAAACACTGCTGGAGCATTTATCAACCCAAAAGACATCACAATGAACTTATAATGCCCATATCTCGAACGAAAAGGTGTCTTCAGAATATCACTGTCCCTAATTCTCAAATAATGGTTTCTAAATCGAAGATCGATCTTAGAGAATACTGTAGCTCCTTACAACTGGTGAAATAAATTACCAATCCCAAGTAAAGGATATTTATTCTTAATAGTCACCTTTTCAACTTTTTGTAGTCAATACATCAATGCATCGACCCATATTTTTTGTTAACAAGCAAAACTGTCGGAGCCATTCTATATGAAGCTCTAGATATAGGAACACTACCTGGCTCCAGTTCAATTGCAAAATCAATCTCTCTCTGTGAGGAGGTAAACTTAGAAGTCCTCAGGAAAAACCTTTAGATAATCCCTCACTACAGGTTCTGATTTTAAGAAAACTTCAACTTCCTTAGAGTCCACCACACTGACCAAGATACTCCAAGTACCTTGGTTGAGTAGCTTACTAGCTTTCATAACTAATATCACTTTAGGAAGTACAGTTCCTACCCCTTTATACTTAAAACTGGTCTCTACAGGAGGATTAAACACTGCCTCCTTATGCGAACAATCTATGTTAGCATGGTTTGCAGCTAGCCAATCCATGCCTACAATCACATTAAAATCACGCATATCCAAAACTAAAAGAGTTACATCTAACACATGACTCACTATCTATATGACATGCTTTTATTTGTTCCTTCAACAACATAACCTCTCCAGATAGAGTAGACACTGATAAAACATACATGTTTTACAAATACGGAATATCAATGAATGAGATGAGCCAGACTCAAATAGAACCAATGCATAATGCCTGACACACTGGAAGCATATCTATCACCATTGTGCCTGCTCTTTCAGCGTCAGATTTGTTGGTGGCAAAGACTCTACCCTGTTGCGATCCACCTGTCCCCTAGTTCTGTGCAATCCAGTAAGCTCCATAAGGCATCGTCAGTTGTATGCCCCTCTTGCTTACACTTGAAGCAAGTCTAGATGGTGGTTGTTGAGACTTTGTTTCTCTTCAACAATCGAGACTTAGTGTTAGTAAATGATAAATGGAAATTATATTCAGTCTAAGCGATATATCACTGAGCATGTTCACTCATGCGAGTGGCTCACTATATCTCTCCATATACAACAAGAAGTCTAAGTCCTCATTGAGTACAAGTTTTCCTACTGTATGCGCAAGTGCAATCGAAACAATAGGTTTACCTGGGTGATCTAGGTTTGAACACGGGAAATTGAATCAAGATATTAGTTCTAGGGATTACTTATGATCTAGGTAGTATAAAAGAATTTAAGAATAATGAATGGTATAAAAGAAATATAATAACAAACTACCACTAAATATCTAGGCCTAAAGGTTCTGTAAGGGGGAATATGAATGCCGAGATGGAAATGCGAACTCACTTGTATGCGAGAAAGAGTGAAGGAATGTCTATGCATTATAATGCGATTAAGTAACGCGACAACCTTGATGTGATAAATCTCGCTCAACCAACTTATAATTAAGGCATGCTCCTCTCAGAGTCATTAAACATCACACATGGTCACCTCTCGGGATTCATATGATTAAGTGTGCCTAAGAGAGATATATCTAGATGATTTCACTTATAAAACGTATAGAGCTTCGCAATTAATGACAGCAACCTCTCGGTGCCTAATGTCCAAACTTGTTCACCTATCGAGATTCAAATGATGGAAGCTATCTTGCTAAGGTGGAGTTTGTCGCCAAACTCCCCTTCACGTGCATTTTCCCTCTCGAGTAGTTGGTGATTGACGTTGGCCAAGGGATGAACATAACACAACTAATGCGATAAGAATTATAAACTAGACTTCTTATCAAGAACTTATCGCTAACTTAAACTACTAATAACACATTGACGAGTGAAAAGTAAAGAAGTGTTGGCTTGAAAAGGTATAAACATGTAATATATTAAAGAATATAGGTCTTCGGCCATTGTACAATATGAACAACATATATTACAAGGAAATACAAAAATAGCAAGAGAGGAGAGTGGAAAATATTACAAGTTAAAGAAAATAAAAATATGAAATCTTCTCTACTCAGAAGTGTGCACTTACTCTACAGTCTGATAGGAGAAGAAAAGAATTGGATTTACAAACGGCAGAACGGCTACTCCATTCCATCTCTTTGTAAGGTTTTGCTTTTGTGGGCTCTTTGGTCCATTTAGTCCATCTTCTAGCCCATAGAGTCCTCCTCTTCTTGGTCGAGATGAAGTTCTTTTATAGGCAGCTTTTAGCGGGGAAACTTTTGTTCTTTTGGACCTTTCGACGCTGCACGTTGAAATCTGTCAGTGACATGTCACATCATCTCCACTATCAATCTTGTCATTTTGAAAATCGCTTTTCGCATTGTGATTTGTTCTTCTCGGCTATTTTTCTCGCGAGAGACTCTGCGATTGGCTAACTTCTTCTTTTGTTCGTAGACTTGCATTTAGACACTAAAAATCTTGTAAAAGAGACATAATGCTTATGTAAAGTATATTTCTGAATAATTATAAATTTGCAATATAAGTTACATGTTTTGATCTTCTTCTTATGCGTTTTGGCCTCGTTATTCTAATAAAAGAGGTTATAATAACTTGTATTTCTACAAGTTATCAAAGTCCTTGTCCCAAATAAACGACACATATGATGTTTTCCACAAGTGTTACATAACGACTTTTCTTTAGTAGCTCCACCTGCCTCAGTAGAATCCTGTTGATAATGGCGAAAGGCTCCATTTGATCTCAAGTTCCTTTGTGGAACTTCAGCAGGCTTCTGTGATCCTTTTCTCTTCTGTCTAGATAATGTTTCTTTGCCTGATGTCTTAAGTTGAACATCATCTTTATGAGTACTCATGTCCACTTGCCAAGCATAGAGCTTCAACCTAAGTAGCTGGCTTGAAGGCTCATACAAAACTTTGAATATCGTTCCTCAAACCTTTAACAAACCTCTATGTTCTTGCAAGCTCATTATCAACTAACTCAGAAGCTAAACAAGACAACGTATGGAACTTTTTGTCATACTCTTTTACCGTCATTCGTCCTTGCTTCAAATCTAAAAACTCTTGACGCTTGGTGTCCCTAAGATTAACAAAGAAGAACTTAGTGTAAAAGCACTTCTTAAACTGATCCCAAGTGATCTGATTCACATTACCACCAAGCACTCACTCTGGAGACCGTGCTTGTGGTGCTACGTGTGTGTAACTTTGGTTCATAGTTATGTTGCGTTAAGCTCTAAATGATTGACTTGGGCGATTAGATAAGATAGTGCGCTAAAATGTGTTCCTACCTATGCGTTGCTGATTTCCAAATAATAAACATGTAATACAAGGTTTTCCTCTCGCTTTCTTCAGTGTAAGCAAAGTGATAGGTTTCCTGGGAAGTATAGGGTCGAACTTAGAGAATTTCTATCAAATCATAGTTGTAAAGCTTATGTCTCATCTAGGTGGTATACAATAACTATACAATATAAAGTAAAAATAGGATTAAGTGCTAAACCTAATATCTACACTAGAGATTCTATAAAATATGGCATAGAATGGTGAGGAGGTGGGGAATGAACTAACTTGCATTAAGGTGTGTAAGAAGGAATCTAGGTGATTAAGCCATGCGGTAGGCCTTGTTGTGATAGAGATTAGTTAACTATCGTTTAATTAAGGCGAGCACCTGTTAGTGCCTTAACGCCACAATTGCTGCCTCTTGGGATGCAAGTGATAAAGCTTAATTAAGCAATAGCTATCTTGAAGTTGTTACTTATAAAACTCATATTAGCTCTCTTTTAAGGGTGATAACCTCTCGGCACCAAGTTACCTTACTTGTTCTCCTTTTGGGACACAAATGATGGAGGTTAAATCGCCAAGATGGAGTTTGTCACCAAACTCCCTCCTGTGCACGTTAGCTAGATCCTTGCTACTTACTCTCTCGAGTAGCTGGCAATAGACGTTGGCCAAGCGATGGAGTAAAGCTCAACTAACGCAATAAACCATATAAGTTAGACTTCTGGTCAAGAACTTATCACAAGCCTAAACTACTTAATAACACTTTGAGAGATGAATAGTAAAGACATGATGGATTGAAAAAGGTATAAACTTACAATGTATTAAAGAATGTAGGCCTTTGGCATTGTACAATATAAACTCATACATTACAATGAAATACAAAAATTGAAAGTAAAGAGATGAAAGTTGAGCCGCATAATGCCTAAGCATTCATTGGCTCTTTTACAAGTTAGGGGGAGAAAATGGTGGTTCTCTCTCTAGTTTTCCCTTTAAGCTCTCACCTAAGAGATTTACCGGAGAAGAGGATGAAATCTTATATAGAATACGGAAAGGCTATTCCTTTTCATTGACTCCAATGGAGTACTCTAGGTTTCAGTCCATTCAGATCAGACAAGGTTCCTTGGTGTGGAAGGAAGCTTTATATAAACTACTTTAGTGGAAAACTTCTATTCTTCTGATCAAATCAGTTGCAGCCTTGTCAAATCACATCAACTCTAACTACCCTTCTTATCTGCTAGTGAATCTTCATCACGTGATGATGTGGTTTCTCGTCTAGGGATGTTAATCGCCAGACAAGGTTCCTATCGAGTAAAATTTTCATGCGCTCCTCTGCAATTCACTGTATCTTCTTTTCTCTATAATCCTGCGATAAAACACTAAAAAACGGGTTAAAAAAGGCGTGAAGGCATGTGCAAGTTGTATTATTTTATATTTATGAATTTGCAATAGAAGATACACGTTTTGACACATTATCTTGCGTTTTGGCTCCATTATTCTACCTAAAAGACCATAACAACTTGTATTTCTAAAAGTTATCACACCTCCAAATTTAGAACAATGCTTGTCCTCAAGCACCACTCTCTATCACTGCTTTGTTCCCAAGTACAATTCCATCTCCAAGACTCACCTTCCTCTTTCCATCCCTAAACTTCTCATAATGCAGGTTAGTCTTATTCGCCATTAGAGTTTATTCTCATCGCGAACTCTCTACTATGAAAATATTCCATACTTTTGAAAGTGAATATACAAAAAATTAAATATGTGAAAACATGATTCGTCATTATTATTCGTTGTTGCTTTATCTACTTTTAACGGATAGTTGTTCATTATCATCATTTATGAATTCATTAACGACATGATACACAATCGGTCTTTTCACCACTGTAAGATCAACGCCAGATCTGCACGGGGTGTCATCCTTTATGTATTCATCCACACGGTGCCCGACAACCATTTTCAATACATTCAGTTGCTCATTCTCCACATCCTCCACTTCGAGCACATCCCATATAAGTTTATTTTGGACCACCTGAAAAACTTTCCAATTGGCACCATTTTTTGGGTTTTCGAGGTAAAAGACAATGTGCCTAGATTGGGAGAATGATTGGTTCCTCAAGGAACCAAAAACTCAACTTTTTGATTGATTTGTACCCTAATTACACCTCTGTCTTATGGTTTTGGTTCTTGTTCGTGTCAAACCATATACAGTTTAATAGCCAAACACATCGTCCCATTGGATATTGAAAAGAAAGAACTTCATCTAATACATTGTAGAAATTGTTGTCGGAACTTCCACTTCCACTGTTTTCACCAACTACCATTACTCCACTATTTTGTGTAGTGCATCAGAAATCATGCTCTATCGTGTGAAATTTTACCCCACCGATAATGCATCCACTGGAGGACCAAACGTCAAGTGAAATTCCTAATGTATGTGAGAAAAAATCATGAGAAAGGTTTCTCTCTCATGCATTTATGTAACCTGAAATTGATGTAAATGAATATGAATTCTGAAATAAGTATATACCAATTCTGAAATTCATGTACTCTATATACCTTAGCTTTGAACCAATTCGTAAATGCTCGTTGATGTCTTTTAAATACTTGTGAGTCTGTGTGACTGCAATAACTTAACAAAAATTTAAAATAGTCAGTGAAGTATAGAGTTGAAAATGCATACTTGCAGTAGTCCGCAATTTCATCTACATTGTTCGGGATTTTCCAATGTGCAAGTCGTTTCTTTTTTTATGATAAAGCTTATGAACTTGACTTGCCTAATAGTTGTACCTTCTGCATGGGCATATGACCATAGGCAAACAACACTCTGGACAAGTATGCTCGTAACACAAGGCACGCAATAAGGGTCCGTTGGGGGCAGGCAGCCAGGACGCGCGTGACACCTCATTGTGAAGTTATCATGCGCCAAGGCCTCAGGCCATGTACGCGCGCCAAGCCCAACTGCCATGTCAGTAAGTGCTAAAGGGGCATGTTTAGGCTGTTTTGGGTTGTGTTATTTTTAGGAATTTTAAGGAAAGATTTGGATATTTTCATGATCAAAGGATTAGTTAAGTATTAATTATGGATTTCTTAGATCAAGGAGATTGTGAAGGAAATTCTCGACTATAACTCAACTCAGATACAGTGAGTGACACATTGAATTAAAAGTTATTTATAAAGAATGATTTTTAAATGTTGTTCAAAGACATGCTTTATGATATATGATTATTGAACTAATTTCTCAAGTTATGCTATGTTTGATTGATTTATTGATGAACTATGAAAGCAAAAGAAAATGTTTCAAGGAATTTCAATATGTTTTATTCAAGCCCGAATATTCCATGAGACCTATTGTATACATATGGTTAACTCCATACTAATGGTAGGGTTGACAAGCCTATATTTTATGGACTATCAGGTAAGGTATATATTTTTATGCCTTAAAGAAGGAGGATTACAGTGAAAGTTGTTTTCTATCGGTTGTTTCGTCTTAGGACGAAGAGGTTGAATATTGTCTGTGGCTATGAATCATGCTTTCCAAAAGCTATGCAAAAGTACAATGTTTCAAATATCATGTTGTGAAATGATTGTTTATTGATAAATGTTGTTTAAGCTTCACTTTTATGTTAAACTGTTTATAAAAACTTATTTTATAAAACAATTGCTCACTAAGTCTTTTTACTTACTTTTTCAAAATGTTTTCCCTTTTTCTAGGTACAGATTGTGAATCTTCATGTGCTAAACTTACTGCTGTCGGACCAAATCAGTTTTAAGTCATGAAAGAAAATGATTTACCAAAAGTGTCATTATGTTTTATGAAAATTTATACTTCCAATGGGTTACATTACTATTTTAAGTTATTTCTAAGTCCTCTTGCAAATGTTTTATGTTTTCAAGTTTAAGGGTCAAATGAAGTTGTTTCACAGGTGAATAATTTCAGTTGACATCATGCCACCTTTTGGATCTAGAGCAGTCTATGCTAAAAATTAAGTATGGAAGACTAGGCGAAAAGGCTATGCTAAAAGCTAAGTTATTTTATTATCTGCTGCAGTATGTTAAGAAAGCTTGGAGTTTAAGCTTTGCATTTAATTTTGATTTCAGAAGTTGTTCCACTTACTAGGCATTCAGTGTTATATCGCGAAGTGGTATGCGTTGAGGGTCTAGGTGGCACGTTTAAACTTAGTAACAAGAAGTGATTTTGGAGTGGGGCTTGACATAAACAAGATATGTAACAATGTACATAAACAAGTAAATTTATTATAAGAGAAAGTAAAATCTTGAAATAAGATAATAAAGAAATAATTATAAGAGAAGAAAGTGAAGAAATAAGAACAAGAAAAATAAACAAATATGGAGAAAAAAGTAAACAAATATTGAGCACTACTCAGTTACCCGAGAAATGACCTTTGATGCTTTAGCTTCATTGTTAACGCCTTCTTTCTCAACTCCTTTTTATCTGACAGTATTACCTAAAAACTAGACATTTGCTGAGTTCGACTGAAGCAAATGGCCCAAGTAGTTTGAAGCATTCCTTCTCCTAAGTTTGCTATTTATAGAACTCTTTGCATGCCTTTGTGATGACACCTCCTCCTTACACTTTCCACCTCAGGCTTGCATGGTTTAGCATTCACACATCCTTCTTTGTCATCCTATACCTCCAACTTGCATGAATCATAATTTGCATGTTATCCACCTCCGGAATAAAACAAATAAAATTTTCTTGTCTTGTCTTATTAGGTTTAACAACTAACACATGATTGAGGTAGTTGAGAGAAGCTCTTTTCTTTTTGCAGAGCAAAAGCCTTGGTTTTCTTTTCTTGATTGGTTTGTTAAAGAAAACTGTTTTCTTCTAGATATTTATAACTCTCTTTCCGTCTTGGAATAGGAATAGGAGTAGGAGATAATCATGAAATTCTATTATCAAATCTACTAATTAATTAACCATTAATCAATTAGTTAATAATTAATTAAATCATATTTAATTAATATTTCAGTCAAATCTTATTTGAATGAATATCCCTCCAATATCCTATAGATTTATATTAATATAATTAATTAAATCATATTTAATTAATATTTTATTCAAATCTTATTTGAATGAATATCTCTACAAATCTTATAAATTTAATTAAATAAAACTAAATTATTACTTAATTCTTCAATTAATTAATATCTAAATTAAATATTTTATATTTAACTTAAACTAAATTTGAATCATATTCAAATAAAAGTTTCTCTCATAACCAATAATTTTAATATGAATCCAATTAACATTAAATTAATATTTGAACTTATTCAAATGTTTTATCTCTCATAAATTAATTTTGAATCATATCCAAAATTAAATTTATATAATAAAGTTTCATAAACTTTATATTATAATGTATCACTATACATTAAACTAATTCCTAAAGTAATTTTGAGCATTTCAAATTACAACCAATATAAAAAAATCTCGTTACCCTTTACAAGCTATGAATGGGACCTAATGGATCTACAGATCAGAAGCTACAACGATCTGAGATTAATTGGCTAAACTCATTAACCACATTAATAAATTTTCGTTAACTGTGTGTACACTCCACTAAAGACTCACAGCTGAACTCTTCTCACTGTAGATATATTTCTGTGTTCACGGATATAGATCAATAGTAGTATGTTAGTCCTTCATGAGTGTTTGTAACACCAGCTGGGTCAATTTACCATTTTACCCTTGGGTTATCTCTAATCCTTAAATATCAGTGCTCCTCTAATGAACAACATGTTTATGGTCCTACGAATAAGCAGAAACCCCTCTCATGCCATAGAGAGGGTATGCCCTTTGTTCAAGACCTGGAGACACCATTTAAGGAGAAACTCATCTACTTACCCTAAAGTAGGGAATGAGTGAATTCCATCTTGTGTAATTATGTTCTCAGCTCCCCACTCGGTTTTGTCCCCAAAATGATAAGCTTATTGAGTCGACGATCTGGCCACTCTCACCCATACAAATCAAAGGAGAATACCTTGTGAACAGGAGTTCATAATACACTCAGGATTAAGACTAAGTTAAATAGGTCATCCTAGTGAAATAGAAACCTAACTAGTTAACGGAGTTACATCTAGTGGTTACTATTTCGCGGTTCGATCTTATGCAAACTCATTGCATATGATACCCTTACTCGCATGTCAACTACACTAACGCATTGGATCATTGCGTTTGTATCAAATACAAAGTTAGTCGTATCCATAGTGTTACCAGAATAAGGTACCTTGCCTTATCCCTATACTATAGACCCTTTAAGCTGATCTCGAACATTGATCCATGTATGTCTCTACATACTGGTAGAGACTCATTAAATAGCTTGGGATGTTAGTTTATTGGATTTGGGTTATTAAGACAAAACTAATATTATAATCAATAACAATCATTACAATAATAACACTTTATTAATAACGGTCAATGGATTATATTTACAATCTACTAGTTGTAGGACATAAATCCCAACAGGATCTTCTTCTCCGTTAGTTCTCTTTCACATTTACGGCGACTCTCTTTCCTTCCACAACTCAAATATCTTTCTCTAGCCTCTTCAGTCTTAAACAATCACCTTCATTCCAAGCTCTATCTAGTTAAGTACGGATTTTTTAGTCATCCGTAGAGCTCATCTCTCTTCCATCGTAATCTTTGGCAGTCTTTCTAAAAGATAAAAACGAAACTGCTCAAGAAAGATCAATGAACAAGGCAGTGGTAAATCTTTAAAGCGAAAGAAGAAGATGAAATTTCTCTCTCTCAATTGAACTTCATAAACTCTCCATCTCCTTTCTTTATATATCAATTGGCAAATAAGAAGATCAAGCTAATATTTAAGGTTTCTGATCTCTCTGAGTCCCCAAGCTCTACCAACATAAGTTGACGCGGAGGGCTCTTTCAGATGATCAATCCATCTTCATCTTGTATACTCAATTGTCTTTCTGTCGACCTAATTTTTCTACTCTTTGACTCATCCATCTTTTTTCTCTTTATGGTTGTTTGATGTTTGTGATGAATATATTAGTAGGTTGTCTTTTCTTTGGTTGTTTGATGTTTGTGGAAAACCCTGGATATTGGTTATAAAGAACACTATTGCATATTGGAAAACCATGCTAGAATGTGAAGGTTACATTAAACTGTGATTTAGATTGAAACTTCTGACATGGTTTAGCTAGAGATCAACCAAGCAAGAACGTAGAGTAGTCAACACCTTTATCCAAACAATAATTGATGAACCTAGTAGCTTGGCTGGACAGTTAGTTGACTCCTTTTCTGAAATCATATCTTACAAGAAGTTCTGAAATGGGTTTTGGAGTAAGCTTTGGCATTATATTAGCATTTTCATAGGAAGAAAAATCATCGTTAACTCGTACTTATGATCTCAACTTTCTCTGTTTTTCTTTTCCACCATGTACCTCTTGGCCCCAACGCAGTTTGTGTGTTGGTTGATACAGTGAAAATACCAAATTCTTTCTTATGAAGGCTTACCTCTAACATTATTGTTATTCACGATGTTGTGGGCACTACTGAGCATGGCTAATGGATAGAATTAAACTATGTAAGAAATTTTATTTACTTTGTGAATTAGATATTTATTTAGTTCTTTAACTAATTTGCTGTTAGAGTTAGATAATGATATTTATTTTTATTTTTTGTTAGGTGATTGATGTGTGGAGAAAATATTGGAACAACAAATATATGTGGGATTATTTTGGTATTGCTACAATTTGAACATCTTCTTTTGATCCTACAAATTTTTGGGATTATATATATGAAGTCATTTTATTTGAATTAAGAATTTACTTGTTCTAATAGTTAAGGACTTTGTTGGAACTTAGAGTTGAATATTTCAAACCTTGAATGAATATAATGCTTTCTTTTTCTTTTTGTATGTTATAAATTTGAATATTTTGGTTATAATTATGATTTTGGCTAAGTGTCAAATTTTGGTTTTTGGATGTTTAGAGATTATATGGGTAGCAAAGAAAGTCAAGGTAACTTCCAAAAGGGTGTCATGGGGCGGCAAGAAGAGGCTTGAGAAACCTCTAAAGAGGTTATGTAACACCCCAAAGTTTTAGGTAATTTCACATTTAATTATCTTATTTGAATTTAAATGATGATAGATTTTGTTTGGACTTTATTAAGTTAATTTATGTAGTTTTGGAATGAGAATAATTATGTTGAGATGATATAATTATTTAAGAATTTTGGGTAAATTATGTGTTTGTGTATTTAAATTATGAACGTTGAGAAAATTATATTATTAGGAGTAATATAATTAATAAGGATGGTTTTGAGAAGATAAAAAGTTGGGGTTCATGGTTAATTAATGAAGAAAGAGAGTATGTTTTATTAATTTTGTGTTTCTGGAAAGGAAAAAGGAAAAAGAAAGAGGAAATATAATAATGATAATTGTTATAATAGTATTATTATTATAAATAAAGTGGACCTCGTTCTACGTGTAAGACCACTACTATTCATCATCTTCCCCAAATTCTTCTTTCTTGAAACCATAGTCGCCCCTTTCTCCAACCACCCCCACCGTGCGCAGCACTCCGGTAGCGTCACCTTTCGTCCGACCTTGTTTCTCGTTGCCTGCCGCATGCTCAGACAAAGCCGACGAGATCTCCTCTATTAGCCAGCCGCCGCGTCCCTTCTTTGACCTCTCGCGCCTTAGCCAAGCCTCTATCGCCTTCCGCGCACGAAAGCGTAGCTCAGTTGCATCTCATGTCGGAGATCATCCTCCGTTCATACACATGATTTCCAGCCAACCCAAGTCGATCATTCATTCTTCACGAGCCATGCATGCCCAAGACGTTTCTGCATAAGCCAATCAAGCCAACCTCCTCATGCTTGAGCCACACGCCTTTCTTAGTCTTACGTGAGCCACGAGTTCCAAGACCCAAGCCGAAGCGTTTTCTAGCCGAGCCCCCTTCAGTTTTAGACTTTTTGCAACCTATTTGAGCCATTTGGCCGATGAGTTGTGTTGGGTTTGGTACGCCCAAGTGAATATTCTTTGGTCCTTAACTAATTTTCAGTCGAATTGAATTTAAGTTGGATTAATTGTTGCTTTGAAGGTTTAGTTGGCTAATTTTTGGAGGATTCAAATTGTGGAATTTATCCACCCAAGGTTGAATTGGAATTCAACCCCAACTCTCGGTAAGTAATTTAAGAGGAATTTTGGTCCATAGCAAACTTTTACAATTATTGATTTAATTATTGGGTTTTTCTTACTGTTTAGGATTTTGTCTGTTGGAAATCTGGAATAATTTTGGTTTAGCTAATCTCCAGGTGAGGGATTTTCCTGTTAGACCCCCACATTAAAGCTGGATGCATGTTCTGTATTATGCATTAATGTAGTTAAGAGAGACATGTATGACTGAGATGTTATGACTGCGATACATTATGATTGAGGCATGCTATGAATAGATAGGCTATGATTGAGTTATGTTTGACTAAGCTATGATAATTATGATATGATATATTTATATAGGCTATGATGTTCTATTAGATTTACTGTTAGAGTCGTACCATATGGATGTCCCTCGAGATCACCACCTATTTATGCCTATGTGACCAGTTTCATGTGTGATTCGATGAGATCACTTACAGCTCAACTCTCCTTTAGGGCGTTTCCTTCGGGGTCACAGAGAGCCCAGATGTGTCCCTCGGGATCACTGGATAGCTTGCCTTCGGGAGCACAATAGTTAGAAGGTACCTTCTTACAAGACTCTAATGGAAAGTTAACAGACACCTAGCAAGACTAATAGTGGGTCCCTTACTGGGTATAAATTTATACTCATCCTTTTTTTATGTTTAATTTTATAGGCAAAGGTAGAGGTAAAGGCAAGCTAGCGAATGACAAGAAGTGACCGTGGTTCGCGATAGAGGATAGTTCAGTTTTCTTTTGCATTTAGATTCCAGTACTTATATTTTCATAAATTTATTTCAGAGCTCATGTTTATTTTTAAGTATTTCTTTTATTTTTGGGGGGCTCAAATTAGTATTTTAATTAGTTATTTATTTATTTATTTATGGTATTCTTTCTTTATATACTTTATTTTTAACTAAATATTTAAAACATTTTCCTTTAAATTTAGTATCTTTCTTATCTTACATAAAAAGTTTATATTTAATTAAATGGTAATGACCTCAGCTTAGTAGAAAAGTTGGGTCGTTACAGGTTAGCTTGTTGGCATTGGATATGGAGTAGGGGGCCAAAGTGGTGAATCTAACCTCTAAAGAAATTTGTATAGGCGTTTGAAGCTTGTCTTTGGGCGGCCAAGGAACATGCGAGGAAGTCCTTCTGAGGTTAGTTGGGCGAGAGACATGGCCACGCGAAGAAGGTTTGTTGGCAAGGAAGGTGGATGACCACGTGAGGAAGTGCTTAAAGGTTAGTTGGTCAAAGGAATAGTGTCACGCGAGGAAGCCTACGCAAGGAAGGTTTGTGGCCAAGTGTGGGAGGTTAGCTAGGAGAGAAAGGCTAGGCATGGAGAGGCTATGCAGCCAAGGCTTGATGTGAGGAAGGCCAAAGAGGTTAGCCATGAGATTGGATTAAGTATGTGGCATGATGAGGTCATTCGGTTAAAAGTAAGTCCAGGTGTTTAACCCATGACATCATGCATTTTGGCAGCCAAGGAGGACGTGGAGGAGTTACTAAGATGTTAACAAAAGCTTAAGAAGTGAGTCTAATAAAGATTAAGTGTTACCTTAATCACATGCAAGGGACTCTATAAATAGACTAACTTTAGCAATCAAAATCTCACAACTCACTCATGCAAAATTACTCATTTTGGTCTTGAAAGTTCAAAAATTAAGTCTAGTTTGTGAGAGAGGACAACTGTGTATTTTGGATTCAACAAAGTTTACATTTTGATTAAGAGAAGGCGAGAAGGTCATTTCTGGGGTGAATGTGAACAAGGTGTATTCCAAGTGGACTACAGGACTCGTCTTTTAGAATTTGATTGTGAAATTTTGAGTTAAGAAAGTTAACTCATTTTAGAGAAACTATGTAAAAGGAAGTTTTATCAAAAGAGTTATGAATTTTAATTTATAATTTTTCAAAGATGAGTCATGATTCTAGAAGTTAAATAGTGTCTGGGTAGTGGTCGTGAGTCATGTATCTACAGGCGAGATGGGCTTTAGCGTTTTGGCTATGGAGGTTATTTTGGGGCAGGTAGCACACACATGACAAGGTCATGGGACAGCCGAGCGGCAAGGTGAGCGCTCAGGCTGCGCACATGACCTTACAGTAAAGGTTAGTGCGACGCACGATGGGCAAGGAGCATAACATGTGTGCCATTCATGCGGGGGACATTGAGTACGTGACAAGCACGCGCATGGCAACCCTTGCGAGGTTAGCACGCTGCGTGCACCCTACCTCAGTGAGGTTAGCACGCGACAGGCCCCAAGCCATTTTTGGGTTGTCTTAGTATTTTTGGAAATTTTTTAAGAAAGTTTTGGGTATTTTCATGTTCAATAAATTAATTAAGGATAAAATATAAATTTTTTTCAGGATAAAGAGGATTAGGAGGAATTCCTGAGACCAAGGCTATTCAAGTATTATGAGTAAAAAAAATGTATTAAATGTTACTTACTAAACATGTTTTCAAGCTTACAAGTAATAACTTGTGAGTTACATCAGGATTTTCAAAGTATTTATTAAACATGATTTCAGGCTTTACAAGTTAAAATAATTTACTAGATGATCTCAAGTTCTTATACAAGCCATGTTATTGATAAATGTTTACTGAAATGATATTTCCATACTATGTTATGATTTCATGACTTCAAGGAAATATTTAATGTTTTCTAATGTTTTTATCCATGCCCGAATATTTCATGAGACATATTGTATACATGTGGTTAACTCCATACTGATAGTATGATTGGCGAACCTATTTTTAACTATCGGCCGTCAGAAAGGGTATATTGTTATGCCTTAAAGGAGGAGGGTTAGCTACCCATCAACTATTCCGTCTTTGAACGAAGAGGTAAATACTGTCCGTGGCTATGGAGGACTGTCTTCAAAACGCTATGCAAATGTTCAAATTTCATGTTATGATTATTTACAAATAAATGTATTCAAGCTCCAGTTTTATACTAAAATGGTTGTGAAAACTTGTTTTATAAAATTGTTGCTCACTAAGTCTTTCGACTAACTCTTTCAAAATGTTTTCCCCTCTTTCCAGGTACAGATTGTGGATCTCCACATGCTAAACATATTGCTGCCAGGTTAACTTAGTTTTCATTATGCAAGGACTTGTTTTGTTTTGAAATAGTCATGTGATTGTTCTAAACTTCATAGTTTATACAATTTTCATTATATGTTTTATAAAGATTTCTTATGGGTTACACTACAGTTTAAAGTATTTCAAGTTAAAAGACTTTCGTTGTGATTGTTTCACATTTCCATGTCATGTATCAGTTGAGGTTGTTTCGGAGGCGAACTGCTTCGACTAACATCACATCAAGTCTCAGAATGAGCAAGCAGGTGCTCAAGGTGAGGTGTGACATCGCATAGAACACATTTTATGAAACTCATCATATCATCATAATGCAAAATCATTCTACATAGTTAATTACATCTTTGTACCCTTCTTCAACTCAATCATTTACCACACTCTTTTGCTTATTTGCACCTATGCGGAGTAGTTTCAACGCATTCAATAAGTTTCCATCAATTCCATCATGCATAACACATCTTCCAATGTCAAATCACACAACAAGAAAAGGGCATCCCATACCAAATCACATAACAAGTATGAGACATTCTATTCCAGATCACACAGCAAGAATAAAGCATCTTATCCCAGATCACACAACAAGGATAAGGCATCCCACACCAGAACACACGAAAAGTGTGAAGAAATCTCATCGCATATGGTATACAAGATCGTCTTATTTCATCATTTCAATTCTTATTAAATACCAATTCATAAATCACATGCCTTTTAATAATTGGAAATCATAAAAGAAATCATATAACTCAGGGTTTTCATAAAAATATATTTGAGGATTTTAACACATTAGAAATCCTTTAATTTTTTTAAATTTTTTTTAGGAAGAACCACTCACAATTACTTGGCTTCTTCGCCTAACTCCTTAGTCAAGACTTCCTTGCCGAATTCAAGCTCATGTGGAATCTCTGAAAATCTTGAAACTTTCTTAATTCTTTCTTAAGTAAGGTCAGGGTAAAAGCAACTTCAAAATGATCGGACTTCACCTATTTATAAGTCCCTTTGGTGATGTCTTCTATGCTGGAATGATTACTTCTGTCCAACGGTGAGAATGGTCCAACGTCAGAATGCCATATGTCACTGCCACTTCCTCACCCTAAATTTTGAGTGGGCGGCAAAGTCAAATCAATCAGCGACTTTCTTACACAAGGATGACATCACTACTTTTTGGTGAAGGAAGCCCATATCACATAACAATTCATTGGGTAGCCCTTTTCATCGTGTAGCTTAAAATGTAAACGCAAGTTATTTTGCAATTTCTTCTGCCACATAACGATCTCAACATATAGGCCAATCTCGTCGCATGAATCTTATCGTGTAATGCAAAACGTGATTAGAGCCTCACAACTACTACCTCCTTATTAGAATTTTGTCCTTTAAATTCAGTAAGCTTATGCGAAGAGTTGTGGCTACTTAACTTTCATTAGCTCTTCACTTTCCCAAGTGGGTTCCTTAACGCCATGGTTATTCCATAAAACCTTGACCAGGGGTATCACCTTTGTTTTCAATACTTGTTTCTCTGTCTAATACACACAAAGGACTTTCTTCATAGGTCAAGTTTTCTTTCACTTCTAGGGGCTGCTCTTGGAGTATATCCGAGAAATCTGGAATATACTTTCATAACATTGAAAGATAAAAGACATTATGATTTCTAGATAACTCGCGGGCAACCTTAACTTATAAGTAACCAGTCCCACACGTGCTAAATCTCATAAGGTCCTATAAACCTTGGACTTTGTTTTCCCTTCCTTCCAAATTTGATTACATCGTTTCAAGGTGACAACATAAAGAAAACCTTGTCTCCGACTTTAAATTCCAACGCTTTGTGATGATTATTTTCATAACTCTTTTGCCTATCACGAGAAATTTTCAAAATTTCTCTAATCACTTTGATGCCTTCTATCATTGCCTGGACTAACTCTAGCCCATAAAGCTTTCTCTCACCTACTTCTTTTCAACAAACTGGCATTCTACAAAGTCTCCCATAAAATGCCTCAAAATGAGTCATTCCAATGCTAGAATGGTAATTGTTACTGTAAGCAAATTTGATCAATGACAAGCATTCATCCTAACTTTCTTTGAATTGCATAACACAAGCTCTTAACAAATCTTCCAAGGTATGAATAGTTCTTTCAGATTGACCATCTGTTTGAGGGTAAAACACATTGCTAAAATGCAACTTGGTTGCTAATGCTTCTTACAACTTTGGCCAAAATTAGGAAGTAAAATGCGAGTCTCAGTCTAATGGATGAGGAAGATAAACGCAAGCGTTTTGAGGAAGATAAGTGCAAGTGTTTTGAGGGAGGTCTGAGTGGAGAAGAGGTTTTAAGGAAGATAGCAATTCAGACTCTAATGACAACGAGTGCGGATTGGTTAGACTTCTCTAAGCTAGTTGAGGCAGCCATGCGTGTTGAGAGAATTTTGGCTGAAGAAGAAAAGAGTTTGAGAGAAAAGAGATTTAATATGATGATGAGTGGAGAAGAAGAAGAGAAAAGCATTGAAGGATTTAGCAAGCAAGTTCAATCTAATTTTAGTTGAGGGTCGCATTGGACTGGCGGTCGAAACCAAGATACGTAGAAGATGGTAAAAGACACACAGAGGCTTGTAGGGGAAAGAATATTACTTATTTTAAGTGTGGGAACTCAGAACATTACAAATATGAGTTTCAAAACTGGACCAAAGTTGGCAAGGAACCAACGCAAATAGGGATGGCATCCCACTCAATTTGACAACCTATGTGAGGAGGTCCTATGTTCAACAAAGGAAATAAAGTTGTGGAGTACAATTTTGGGGACAAAATTTCTGAAAGGAGGGAAGAGATGTGAACCCAGGTTCATAATAGAAGGGTCATTTTGAATAAGTATTTTGAAGTGGGCATTTTGAGTAGTAGTTCGTGTTAAAGTAAGGCAACATGTTGAACCAAGTATGCGTTCAAGTAATGACACCGGGAAGAAGGAGTTATGATGTGAGAAGAGTTAGGCATTTTGGTGTAACGCGATAAGAAAGTCGGTGTAGAGGATTTAGCATTTCAAGAAACTGTCTAATCTTGAGTAAACATCTAATTAGTTACGTGTTGAGTTTAAGCTTAATGCATGGCCTGATGAGTTATAAGCTAACATTTGGAAAGTTGTAAGTAGGAGTTGGTGAGCTAAGAAAGGCTCAAGGATGACTGATCAGGTTAAAGGATTAGTATAAATAAGATTGAAAAGATTAAAGACGGTGTCGTTATTCTGAGAATTTTCTAAGTACTAAGTTGCTAAGGGAAAGTGCTAGGCGAGAAGAAGGAGCTGAAGTTAGGTGTCCTGAAAGGAAGGAAACTAAGTATTTTATTAGTGATTTTCTAAATGAAAGAACTGTTTTGATAACATTCTTTCTGAGTCTTGCATTGTATTTATGTGTAACATGTGTTGTATTATTGTTGATGTTGATGATGTTATTTAAAAAGAAGACAATGTTTCTTGATTAATGACAATTATGATGCTTGTATGTGAGAAAACCATTAGCTTTATTCCTATCAATGAACTACTATTAGGTATACATAATGAGTAAAGGTAACCATGTAGAAAAGGACTACATGGCAAAATGAAGTTGGCCAACGCATAAAAGGAGCATATTGAGTTGCGGCTTGAGCAACAGGAATGAACTAGAGAAATCCTCAAGGGATGCTAGTGAAATGAACAAGCTCTATGCATGGGAATGGTTCATGTTCTTGGTGGAAAGGAATAAGTAGTGGCTAATGTGTGATTTATATGTTTTATTAAAAAGAGGCTTCGAAAGGTTTATGATAATGAAAATGAATTTATGTGATTGCCTTGTATTCCCCAAAAGGATTTATAAAAACTCACTCACTAAGTATTTGACTTACGATTTAAGTTTCACTGTCCCGGGTTCAAGGCGTTGAGGCCAAGATAAGAAGGGTAAGGAAAGTTGCTATGCATTGAGGCGAGCAAGTTGGGAATTTAGTTGAAGAAGTTGTGCTATGCGTGGAAGGCCTAAAGTTTATGTTTTTAGCTTTGTTATAAAGAGAGTGTGTTCATTGTAATTAGAACGCATGTTACTGAGTTATTAAAAAAGTTGTTTGTTATATTCTGCTATGTTGTGTTTATCAAAGTTAAGTTGAACTAAGCGTCCAGTGTGCGATCTTCTGAGGAGATATACTTATCTAGTGTCTAGGCGGTCATGTCTCTACTTGGTCGTGTAAAGTGATTTTGGGATGGGGCATACATTTATTTTATAAAATTGTTTCCTTTTTACAACTTTCTTGAGCATTTATTATTGTAGTTTAATTAAGATTTTTTAATAAGGTTTAGACTTTAAAGTTTTGTTCTTGTTGTTTAGAAGCAATTGACTCTTTCAGGAGCAATTTAAGTAAGTATAATTCTATTTATTGTGTGCTTGCAAATTTTTCAAGGCGGTTGTACACTTTAAAGGTGTAGCATCTGTAAATAGAAGTCCTTATTGGCAGGTACTTATTCTATCTTTTACATTCTGCTTTCCCTCTACATTGTTTTATATGTTGATATTACAAATTAGTATAATATCTTTTTAATTATTTATCTAATTGGGTACCTAAGTGACATTGAAGATGTCACGCTCCACCCCACAACGCTTCTTGAATCTCGTGATGCGACACGAGATACGAATTGAGCAGTCCTAATGCCTCTAATGCGAAACGTCATAATGCTCACTTAAAGTCCTTGAAACTTGGCTTTATCGCCTAATTCAACTTAACTCCTTTAGCAGCTACTAAGCGATGAATAACAAACGTAGTAAAAAATAACAAAATTGCTCCTTTATTAACTTAACATCATGCGTTCTATATACATAATACACATTTCCTTAAATACATAAACTATAAAATAAAACTTAGAACGCCTTGCTCAACTTCATCGTGTAGAAACTCACCTTTCTTAACCAAACTTGGCCTTAACGCCTAGTTACCTAGGGGAGGAAAAACTTAAACCATAAGTCAAATACTTAATGAGTGATAATTTGAAATTCTTTTGGAAAAGTACAATACATGTGATAAACTCATTTCATAAGACAATTTATTACGCCTCTCTTGAAAACTTAAATCACACATTAACCTCTCTTTTTTCTTTTGCCAAGAACATGAATCATTCTCATGCATAGACTACTGTGGTGATTGCATCATCATCAGCATCTCCTGAGAATTTTCTGGTTCATTTCTCGTTTCTCATGCCGCTAACACAACTGCATTGGTCAGCTTCTTACCACCACATTACCGGTATGCAGTCCTTTTCTACATGGTTGCCTTGACTCATTATGTGCACATAAGAGCTAGTTCATGGATAGGAATATGACTAACATACGGTTTACTCTCATACATACCATACAATCATCACAATAACTTTAACATTATAATCTATTTCTTATAAAACATTCAAGCTTTCTCATAAACATCAATAAATTTGTACTTGCTTTAAACATTAGCATAACGATACAAAAGAAGAAAGAAAGGTTTGAAACTCTGTTTATCTTTAAAAAATCACTCACAGCACCTCCTTGCCTAATGCTTCTTCCTTTCAGCAATGTAACTCTAAGAATTTCTGTTTAACATTTCCTTCTTCTGACCTTTCAGTCCTATTTATACTAATCTCGAAATGGATTAGTCATTCATAAGCTCTCATAAACTCACTAGCTCCTACTTGCAGTGCTACACGTTTAAGCTTATAAGCTTCCTAAACCATGCTTAGCTTAATCCTTTACACGTAGCCCATTAATGAATCCCAATTAGGAAATTTCACAGGATATTTGTAACTCTTAACGCTTAGTCTCTCTTCATCTTGCATCAAAACGCCTTCCTCATTCCTCGTGTTGTCTAACTTCAACGCCATCCATCAGAACACCTACTTCCAAAAACTCTCACTACAAGAAATCTAGCCTTTAATGTCGGGTGAAAAAAATAAAAAAGTGTCTTTAATGTAGTTTTTGAAAAGGTGGATCATTAATGTCAATTTTAAACCAACATTAATGATAGGGGTTTAATGTCGTTTTTAAACCAACATTAATGATCCACCCATTTTTAATTTTTTTCTTTAATTTTTTGTATTTTGTAAAAATCGACATTAATGACCCTTTCCATTTTTAATTTCTTTTTAATTTTTTTTAGGTTTTAAAAACTAAAATTTTCCCTCTCTTTCTTACTTTTCTCTTTCTTACTTTACTCTTTTTTACTTTACTCTTTCTTACTTTACTCTTTCCTATCAATTTTTCTTTCCTTCTCTCCAAGTTGATTTCTAATTTTCTTCTCTTCTCAATCGTCGCCACCAAGTCGTCGTGCTTCCGCCACAAGAATCCATCGTGACCAGTCATTTTCGAATCCACCACCATCGTCACCATTGCGTGCCCAGCCGACGACCACCGCGTACAAGCTTGGATTTGATTAGTACTTATTTGTTTTGAAATCACTTATCTAAGCTCGAATCTAGTATATAAGGTTGGAACTAGTATACTTACCCTTGCAAACCATGGCCAGATCTGCATTCGAAGTGCTGCCCATTGAATGCCTTGAACGATTCCAAAGTAAAAAATGTAAGTTTCACTTGCTCTTGTTTGGTTTGGAAATCACTTATCTAAATTTACTTTGATTTTTTATTCTTTTCTAGATTATTGTGATTGCATGGCTATTGGACTTGTGATTGTGATTTTTGTAGAACTTGTGATTGTGATTGTGATTGTGATTTTTGATATCATGTGTCTAGTGATTTTTTATTATTGATATCATGTGAGGAAGTTACTATAAGTGAAAAAAGGAAAAAAATTTCCATAAAAGGAAGAAACAAGAAGAAGATGGAAATGTTAATAATGGAAAATAAGTAATGTTTTTGTTTTGTTATTTTAGTTAATTTTTGTTTATGTTTATGTTGATGTAGTAGTAGTTTGTGAATTCAAGGAGATGAGAAATTTTGGGGAATTTGTTTATCTTTCTCAATTTTGATTTTCAATTGGGATGTATTTTGAAAATGTTAGAGATGTAACTTGAAATGAATGATTGAAATGGAGATGGAGAAAAAAAGGGTTTGGAATTAAATTATGAATTAAATTAAGAAATGTATATCAATTAAATTATAAAATGGAGAAAAAATGTATATCGATTACATTACTTTATTTTTTAATTAAGAAAGGAAGTGAGATATATGTCATATTTATGGTTAAGAAGTTTGGAATTATGTCATAAGAAATCCTTAAAGTCTTGTTTCACGTCCTGCATAATTTGGAATTATATGATGTAATGATGGTTAGAGGTTTGTGTTTGGTGTTTGTGGATGGTTTTTAATTTGATATTTGCTTGTTACTTGATTAATACAATTGCGAGTTTTGTAGTTGTTTGAGTGTATATAGAACTTTTTTATTGTTTGGGTGTATATAAAACTTGTTGGTTTTAATTTGCGATTTTAAGTATTATTGTAGATTATAGTTAAGTTTGCAATTATTTGGACTTAAAGTTATTCTATTAGAATAACATGTTGAATCATCATCAAATGTAAAGGTTTGAGTTATTGAGTAAGGTAATTTAATATTTTCATGGAAGATGCAATGACTGTAATCCTGACGTGCATTGATTACTTTAACTGTCAACCTATGTCACTTCATAGAACTGTATGCTTTTCTTCGAGATCGAAGGGAAATTAGAATAATAGTATTCATCGTTTCAATAGTACTTGATTCTGGTTATCTTCTTGCATTATGCTTTTGTTTAGTCAGGATGTATCAAGTTCTGTTTGAACGTTGAATTTGTGTAGCTTGTTAAACAAAATTTTTGACAAATTAGAGGAAGGAGATTAGTTTATTAGGATGGTTCAAATCTGCTTGAACTTTTCTTATCCAGTTGTCTACATAAAATATTTTGATATTGGTTATAGAAACAATGATCTTTGAAATCTATTTCAATTGTTCTAATCAAATAAACTTTAAAATTTGAGCATGAGGAGAATGGTGTTCTTTTTAACTAATCTACCAAGCTTTTGCTGGGGAGAATACTCTTTAATGATGACATAGAACCTTTGTGTTTTACTAAATGGATAATCTCAATCAACTCTGCTATAATCATCATTGTTGAATGTCAGGAGACAACTTCTGTGGTACTTGCTTGGCTCATTCCAGCTTTAAAGGTTGTTGGCAGATCCTTAGTTGATCATAGGTTTTTATTCCTTGGAGCTGGAGAAGTAAGTCCATAATATCTAACCTCTTAAAAATACTCCTAGCATTATTGATTTACTATATTAACATTTGGTGTTGTCTTGGTTGTTTCATGTTGGTATCGGAATTGTGGAGCTAAAAACAGGTTAAAATGAATAATAATTTATAGACTATATAGATTTTATTTGTTTTTTAATTCATTTATTTAATCTTCCTCTTAATTAACAAGAGCCAATCCTTTTTTTTACTGTAGACCCTCCGTTGTAAGAGACACGCAAAAAAGTCTGGCTCGTGGATTCCAAGTTTGGTATTTTTTAGGTGTTGTTCGGATGAAAGATGATAGATTTGGAGGATTTTGAAGAAATTTCCATCAAATTTTGGTATCTTTTAGGTGTTGTTCGGTAAGTTTTAATGCAAAATAAATAATTAATTTATGTGTGATTAAGTTTTACATAAACATTATTGTACTCTTTTTCTTTAATGTGTGAATAAGAAAGGAATCTATATGTATTTATTTCAGGAGGAAGCTTCAAAAAGTGCTTGGAATCTCAGTTGTATTGATACATTAATATATAGCTTTAAAATTGGTTTATAGAATTGTACTAAAGGTCTAAATTGGTTTCTTGAATTGTTCTCTATCCCAAGAAAGACGATTGGTTCAAATTGGTTTCAAGTATTCAGAATGTAAGATCTTGTCTTTTTTGTTGTTGATGTCTTAATTTATTCCTCTAATAAACTTCTAGTGAATATGTTGCAGCTCTCTTCTTGTTAAGCGGTTGCCAAGAGAAATACCAGACGCATTGGAGAATATTACTACTCTAACTTCACTGTAAGTTTTCATAGTATATTCATTCTCTTTTTTCTATTTTCAGGGTATGGTGTTTTGGTTTTTAATTATATGAAGACTGCAACTTTCAATAGAAACGTTACATTACCTGTTGTATTATCACTTGATCTTATCAAAATAAAAACCCATTGTTCAGCTCTCTTTCTACTCATTTAATAGCTCTAGAAAATCGAGTAGGGGAATAGAACGGTGCACGTGAAACCTTTGAAAAAATGAGAGCTAGGGGAATGGAACCATCGTCTCATGTCTACACAAAGTAATAACTACTCATGTTTTCTTCTTTTCTTTTGTCATATGTTAATTTGATCTCAATGTTAGTTTAATATTTTGCTTCATTTATTGACACAAAGGTCACCATTCCAATTTTGAATATGATTAAAGAATGATTGATTTGTATAGGAGGACAATCAAGTATTTTATGCTTGAAATATATATCCTGATGGTAGATATGTCATTGCCAAAGTATATTTACTATATAAATTCAATCTAAATGTTTTTTCAAGCGTGTCATCTTGCGATAACAGTAAGCTTTAATGATGTGCAGCCTCATTCATACTATCTTGTGTTAGAAAAATGAAAAAAGAAGGCATAGAAATGAGCTTGGTAACTCAACATTCTTATGGGTGGATTTGCCCAAATGGAAAATGCAGAGTAAGTAATTATCATTAGATGTGTGCATGCGTAGGTTCATAAAATTTCCATTATATATATACATATATTTCTTTTGCATATATAACATTACAAAATATGGTCACGAACGTGTTGCACTCATAGAAGTACATAATCATTGTGATGCTATTGTGGATGAAGCAAATATTGGTCTCTATCAACATAACTTCGCAGATTCTGGATTTAATCTTCCTCAGGTTGTAAAGTATATATTTTGGTCTTAGATAGCTAGCCAAGCTAACAGATTATGTAGATAGCCAAGCGATCGTTGAAAGTTGAAGACTGTGAAGGCGTTTAGGATTTTTTATTTAAGTCTGTATTAGGATCTTGTTTCATGTATTATTGTAGAATGTATATACAAACACGAGATTTCATTTTGTGTATATAAATGTAAAAGAAAAATATTGTAGTTTCTAAAATAATATTAATTTTATTGATTTGCTAGCATGAGCAAAAATATTTATCTACAAGTACCCAATGTTGGTTTATAAAAAATGGACAATTATGCAACAATTAAATAAAAATAAATTTATAAAAATAAATCCAAAAACAATACCTTAATGTCGGTTTTAAAAAAATATTTTATAAAAATAGATCCAAAAACAAGACTTTAATGCCAGTTTTAAAACGACATCAAAGGCCAACCGACACTAAAGAACTTCAATAACACCACAAAAAATGTCGGTTTAAAACCGACATTAAAACCGACATTAATGAGGCCTTTAATGTCGTTTTTATACCGACATCAAAGCAGAAAGGGCATTAAAAGCCTTTAATAACGCTAGCATAGATGTCGGTTGCAAACCGACATTAAAGGTTATTAATGTCAGTTTTAAACCGACATTAAAGACCAGATTTCTTGTAGTATCTTCTCAAGATGCCTTCTCCAAACCCTCTTATTTCCATTTCACCCTTTTATTTTAAATCACAGGTATCACAGCAAAATTTTGTGAGTTTTCTTTTTAGTTTTTTTTAGATTGAAAGTGTCACTTTGAGTTGCATGTTTTGCACTAATAATTGAAGTAAAATTAGATTTCTTTCTTTTTCTATCTAGCGATAGAAAAATCTTAAGGTATGTTTTCTTACATCATTTTTGTTGATTTGTCGAAAGATTGAAAGTATCACTTTATAGGCACTCTTAGTTTGTTTCGAGATTGCAAGTGGCATATTGACCCTTTTTAGGAACTTTTTTTCATAGTTTTCATAGGAATAGCGTGAAAGACATGGTGAGCTCGGTACAAATTGGAAAACTATCTTTCTTGTTAATTCATTATATATCTTTTTGTTCTTTTTTTCTTTGTTAGGGCTTGAATAACCTCAAGGTATGTGTTCTCTTATATCACTATTTTTTTTTCCTAGTTTTTCTTGCTTATTTTCCAAAGTTGAGGGAAAAGTTAAAAGTTTCAATTTTTGCTACTAAAGTTGTACATGTTTTCATGAACTAACTTTAAACTCCATTTTAGTGATGTGCTGTGAACTATTTAAACTCCTTTTTTAGTGATGTATTGGATTAATGTAACGCCCCGAAATTTTAAGGTAATAATTATTATTATTATTATTTTTTTATCAAGTTATCGTGATTTAAGATATTAGGCTTGTGGGGTGTTTTTGTAATTAGGAATTGTTGGAAAGGATTTTGGAATAAAGAATTTAAAAATATAAAAAAAGGGATAATAATAATTATTAATATAATTATAATTATTATTATTATACTCATATAAAAAATAATTCTTTTTCTTCTTCTCCTTCCCGTGCGCGTGCGACCCCCCCCCCCTCCATTTTCTTTTTTTTCTTCTTTTCTTCATCTTCTCCTTCCGTTTGCCCTAGCCGTCGCCGCCAACCACCCTCCTCTCTTCTCCTCCGCTCAACCTCACGCCGACCGCGTCTGTCTCACGTCGTGACGCTTCGTCCGTCGGCCGAAAACCAGCCGAAACGCCATAGCCGCGACCCCTTTTCCTTTCTCCTTCCCGTTCCGACGAAGCCCCGCCTAGCCTCACCACCGGCCGTGTTTCGTCCGTCTTCAACAGCCACGTCTTCGTCCGCTAAACTCAAGTCGAACCCGAGCCGAGGGCAACGGATCCGAGCCGCACAGTCGCCGCTCCTCTGTTCCAACCGTCCGACGAAGCCCAAGCCGTGCAGCCCCACCTTTCCGTCTGAGCCGCGCCGCATCTCCATCCGTGAAGCCCAGCCCCGCGTCTCTCACCTTCCAGCCCGCGTCTCCCCATTTTCCAGCCGCGGATTGGAAGCCGACCCAAGCCCAAATTGATTGCACAATGTCGCTTGCCTTAGTCTTGTGTGTCGCTGCCACTACGTCGTTGTAATTTCGTTGGGTAAGGATGAAATTGATGAATTTGGGGATCTACATTGAAATTTCAATTTGTTGATGTTGTTAAATTGGTTGCTTGGATGTTCGATCTTAGGTTGAGGGTAACGCTTGAAGTCGTTGGGTTCACAACGAACATTAGTTTTAATTGGAGCTTATTTCGTGAATTTGGGTAAGTTGTGAAACATCACATTGGGTTGATTTTAAATGAATGATGCGTTGGAGAAAGATATTGAGTATTTATCTTAATGTTTAGGTTCGTCTTCACAGACCTTGCGCGGTTAAGGAGCTTACCTAACGCCAAGATAAGGGACTTTCTACTGGACTCAATAAAAATTATTTGGATGTATTAACTGTATAGATCGAACTGTTATATCTTAACTGCGTAGGGAGGACGGCTATGATGTATATGTTTGGATGTGGACTTGTGGTTGAATGCATGTTATGATTGTCTGGTTATGTATATGAACAAATGTAAGGATGTGGGAATGACTGAATCTCGTAGACTTTACTTATCTAAAGTGTGGCCGGAACGGATAGATTGTTGTGTAAACCGAACGTAGGATATACAATTATGGTAGTGTTGTTGTGAACGGAAGGGATATCATGGTTGCGTCGTTGTAGTCTGAGGTGAATGTTCTGATAATTTGGTTGTTGACTGATGTATTGACGTGTTTCTGACTGGCCTTGGACTAACTTAGAGTAAGATGGCGATTTGGGGTTAAATGAAGAGATAGTGATGAGAACATTAACTGAGCTATGAATAACGGTTAAGATGTATAGAATGGACTGAGGGGTAAATTATTGGTTTCCTAGTGGGTAGTTACCTTGCAGGTGTCCTACGGGATCACCACCCTTTTTGTGCATCCTTCGGGAGCACTAGACTGATATGTGCATCCTTAGGGAACACTAGACTGATATGTGCATCCTGCGGGAACACTAGACTGATATGTGTTTCTGCAGAACACTAGACTGATTATGTGTATCCTACGGGATCACAAAACTGTGACTGTGCAGGGTACCCCATAGGAAATTAATAATTTATTTTTCTCCTAACGGGACCAGTAGTGGGTCTCTTACTGGGTATATTAATACTCACCCTTTTTATGTTTAACTTTTCAGGCAAAGGTAATACGAGGGGCAGACCGACGAGGGACAAGAAGGAATCGTGATTTGCCATAGGGGGCTGTCTTCTAACTGCTTCCGCTGACGGTTTGAAAATATTTTGATTGAACTAAGTTTACAAATAGTTAAATTTTTTTGTAAACAACATTTGAAGTTTTGTATTTTGGAAATAGGGCCCGATTAAAATTTTCTTTCGTTTTCTTACGGTTTCAACTGAATTTTGCTGTCTTTTGTCAACAAACGGTTTTGAGTAAACGTAACGACTTAGACAAGGTCTGAAAAGTCCGGGTCGTCACAATTAAACTCTAAAATAAATTTTTGTTCTTTTACTAGGTCGTGTGTGAACCCAATGAAGTGGAGATGCCACAACCAACTATTGATATTCAAGATCATTTTAAAGGGTTAGTGATAACAATTCGTCACTGCAATTTACTCTAAGCTATAGTGATCCTATTGAGATTATTCCTTGAAGTGTTATGACTATTATGAAGTTATGGTAGTCATATGTTACTTGAGTAACTTGTGTGGTTGATAACTTTATTTGTTGTCGTTAAAGTTAGATATAGTATGTATTCATTGCAATTTAGCTATAATCACATGTGTGCGAACATACTGACTTTGTTTGGAGTTGCTAGAAAAGCCAAAGTTGTAAGATATCAATTTAAAGGAAAGTATATTAAATTCACACTTCCAACTATAAATATTAAGGACTGATTAAAATACTCACAATTTAGTGTAGTAATATTTGAAAGTAACCATTTTTGTTGTGATGGAACTGATTTAGTGGTGGCCAATAGGTATGTGTTTCACTTTTGTATAATTCTACTTTAGAAATGCTTGAAGAGTGTGTGTTTCTTGTATTGTGAAAGGGGTCGTTAGTTGTAGCCTTCATGTTTTGTGCAAGCTTTAGTTGTATCAAGAATGAATTACTTCGTATGGATCACATAAAAACTTACATTGCTACACTCGTCAATATTGACATGAGTTGATATGTACTTGGCATTGATTTTCTGCATTCTTGCAGGTTTTAGAAGAATTCCTTGGAGCATAGAAGGCATGGAGCAATAAATATGTTTTTTTCACAATTGTTTTAATAATGATATCTTGCATGTACTTCATAGTAATGCTTTATGCAATGAATTCTTGTAAAACCTATGTCAAATATTGCTTACTCGATGTAATTTAACTCTTAATGATCATTATATTCGATGTAATTTAACTCTTAATGATCATTATATAGAGCAATTTGCAGATATATGACTACTTCATTCTTTAAATTGTATGAGAAGTGAAAAGGTAAAATATTTTGTTAACAATAAAAATTGGATTTTATTGATAGGACAAAAGCATAGATTTAAGTAATTACATGGCTACATATATCTATGTTGTGATCTGAAATGTAATGACCCTTAAAGTAGTGTTGTTATATATAACACAATAAAACTATTATGAGAAAGTGTATGATCAACACAATAATTAGTTGTTACTAAATGTTAGTCAATCACACTACAAACATGTCGTCAATTAGAAAAACATTATACAAACAAACCAATTTAGACCTCAACAATGACAATCGTGTTGTGTCAAAGTTAGTTGCTAAATGTCAAAGATAATTTCATTATGCACATTAAATCAATGTCATATAAGTACATTTGGCGACATCTGTTTCAATGTGTCATTAAAGACCATATCTTTACATGGGCTTTAAGGATGTCAAATAACTGTCATAAATATTGTTTGTGACAGTTATTAGAGGTCATAAAATCTCAATTTTCTAGTAGGATAAGGAAACTTGTGCATTTCAACGAAGATTTGTGTGTATTTGTTCCGTTACTTGAGCTGAACCATTGTTCATTTATATTTTCCACACATGCTCTTCATTAAATATCTAGCCAAACCACACCTCAACAAATTGTATAATTAGTTGTAGTTTGCAATTGTTCACCTTTTCTTCATTTCATTCTATTATAGGAAGTTACCTGAATTTCATAATATTTCCAATTATTTCCATTGAGAGAAAAACACTTTTATCTTTTTTTTTTTGCCTGTTCTAATATCTTTCAAAAACCCAAAAACAATTTCACAATTTACATGCACATTTTATTTTCTTGCAATTTTAGGTACAAAAAACTCCTTTCTCATCAGTAGAGATCTTGATTCTTGACCAAAGCATCTTAACTTGATTTCCTTGGATTCGACCCAAATTTAACACTATATTATGTCTTTGTAGTTCATAGTTGCAAGTTCAGTATAATAAATAAATCTCGTTGGTAGGATTCTTTGTGTTAACGACCACATCGATTATCCTAGCCTCAAGAGTACAAACTAAAATTAAAATTACATAGACTAAAATTTGAATAAATTTTAAAGTATAGAAACCAAAGTGGTATAATTTAAACCAAAATAGTATAAACACCTCTCTTAAAATCACTTTTTGTTTGCAATTACTTTACTTGGTCGTCTATAAAGTTTATTGAAAACATGTGAATGTATAGGTTTTCATTTATATTCCCTTATTTTAAATTTTCATTGAGCAATAGGTTAAATTTTAAAGGTTGAAGGGTGGGAGAATTAAGGGTCGAGGGATTAGTTGTTTTCAATGTGATAGTACAAGCTTTTTCAATATAGATAAATTTTAGGACATGCATGCGTTAAAAGTTTATTTACTTTTGTCATTGTTGGAGAGCAGAATATAATTATAATAATATTGAAGTTGTTCTCTTCATTCCTTTTCCCTTCTTATATTGACACTTGGAGACCGATTTGTGGCAATATTTGTGTTTTAGAATGGTTAATGGCTTGTCCTTTTTGTTTTTCCTTTTCTGTAAGTTTGAATAAGTTCATGTTTCATGCTGAGTTTGCAAATTAAGTTATTTGTTAAGAGAGCAAGCTTGAGGATGCTTTTAATTGTTAGGAGAGCGTTATTTGTAATTTTATAATTTGAATTAAGGACTGAAGGGGGGGGGGGGGAATTTGTTGCCTTGTCTTTCTGATACCAATATGTTTGTTTAGCTCAATAGTGATATATTTGTTTGCTACCATTCATTATTGTAGTTTTCACCATTCTTGTTCAAATATCAATAGAATACTGCACATACGTAATTGCATTGCTGGCTTTGAAGATATTGAGTCGAATCTGTGGTTATTTTTTGCTTGAAGAAATGTCTTTTCTAGTTTTGATTAGTCTATAGAACTAGATAATCATCCTTGCATTTTTTGTTTTCATCATTCCTCTTCACATTAAGAAGATCAATGAGGTTCTTTCTAGTTTTGATTGGTCGCACAAACTTGATAATCATTCTATCATTTTCTTTCTTGATCTTTCCCCTTCATGTTAAGAATTAGGGAAGTCATATAGTTTGTGTTGACTTGCTAGGAGTTGTTTATGTTCCCTTTGTTAAAGTTTTCTAAATGAGATTGCATGATTGTAGTTTATGTTTCCTTCATTTTAAGTTTTCTTTGTTCATTTCCTTTTTGTTGATTGGACAATTTACATGGGGGAATTAAGGGGAGAGGGGATTGGGGGTTGGAGGCTAGAATTGAGCGTATACTTTTTGTTTTTGATTTACTTGTAAATTGTTTCAAACTTGATTGAAGTATTTTTAGATCCATTATGGCATATGAAAGATTAGTATCACTCACTTGTGGGTTGCTTAGTAGGAAGTTTTGTGGGATGATCCTTTGTGAGATGACTAGGTGAATTGATTTTGGTGTACAAACTTTCTGCTTTTGTGTACATGTGAATTGATTTGCTTTGGAAATGTTCTTTAATCATACTCTAAAATGAAATTTTGTTTTGTTACTAGGTTTGGAAGAATCCATTAGAGTAGTGAAGCCAACTTGGAGCAATTCATAGATATAAGACTTTTTGTTTGGTTGGTAGCAAAATTTTGGTTCCAATGTACTTATTTTAGGCTTATTGGTAGCTAAAGATGTCATTGTTATTTATTAGTCAATCCTAGTGTACGGATATTATAAAGTGTATCATAACGTATATATATTAAAGTGTTGACTCTTTGTTTTCATATTGGTGTGATGTGACGACCCGGACTTTTCGGACTGACCGTCTCAGTCGTCAATTTGACCCAAAACCGTTTGAAGACAAAAGACATAAAAATTTTCAGTTGAAACCGTAAGAAAACGAAGGAAAATTTAATCGGGCCCTCTTTCCAAAATACAAAATTTACAATGTGCTGTTTACAAAAAATTTAACTATTGTAGACTTAGTTAAATCAAAATATTTTTCAAACCGTCAGCGGAAGCAGTTTAAAGACAGTCCCCTATGGAAAAATTCACGAGTCCTTCTTGTCCCTCGTCGGTCTGCCCCTCATGTTACCTTTACCTGAAAAGTTAAACATAAAAAGGGTGAGTATTAATATACTCAGTAAGAGACCCGCTACTGGTCCCGTTAGGGAAAAAAATAAATTATTAGCATCCTATGGTGTACCCTGCACAGTCACAGTCTAGTGCTCCCGAAGGATGCACATATCAATCTAGTGCTCCCGAAGGATGCACATATCAGTCTAGTGCTCCCGAAGGATGCACATATCAGTCTAGTGCTCCCGAAGGATGCACATATCAGTCTAGTGCTCCCGAAGGATGCACATATCAGTCTAGTGCTCCCGAATGATGCACATATCAGTCTAGTGCTCCCGAAGGATGCACATATAGGGGATGATCCCGAAGGACACCCGCAGGGTAACTATCCACTAGAAAACTAATAATTTATCCCCTCAGTCCCTTCTAAACATCTTAACAGTCATGCTCAATACTGTCAAATTTCCTTATCACATAACTTCCAATTTAACCTCAACAACCATATCATCCTAATTTCACCCAGAGACAATCAAAACATATCCATACCTCAGTCATCAATATATCCATACATCAGTCATCAACATAAATAACCATAACATTCACCTTAGTCTACAACGACACAACCATGATATCCCTTCCATTCATAACAACACTACCATAGTTGTATATCCTTCATTTAGTTTACGCAACAATTTATCCATTTCAGCCACACTTTATCTAAGTAAAGTCTACGAGATTCCGACATGCCCACATCCTTATATTTGTACCTATACATAACCAGACAGTCATAGCATGCATTCAACCACAAGTTCACATTCAAACATACACATCATAATTGTTATCCCTACTCAGTACAACGGTACGATTTATGCAGTCAATACATCCAAATAATATTTATTGAGTCCAGTAGAAAGTCCCTTACCTTTGCGTTATTCTAACCCCTTGACTGAATCCCACGTTTGCCAACAACCTAAACATTAAGACAATCACTCAATACCTTTCTTTAACGTATCATTCATTAAAAATCCACCCAAAAGTGACGCCTCACAACTTACTAAATTTCACAAAACGAGCTCCAATTAACAATTGTTCGTTGTGAACCCAACGACTTCAAGCGTTACCCCCAACCTAAAATTGAACATCCAAGCAGTCAATTTAACAACATCCACAAATCGAATTTTCAATGGAAATCCCCAAATTCATCAATTTCATCCTTACCAATGAAGTTACAACATGGACGTCGGATCCGCGGCTGGATGGAGATGGACGCGCGGACAGATCTGAGACGGAGGCAGGCGGCGGCGGCTGGGCTTCGCGTATGGAGTTAGGCGGCGTCTGGGACGGTAGCGGGCGGCAGAACGTGCAGATCCGGGCGTCGGAGTGCGGCTGGGGAACGGCGCGACGGCGGGACGTGCAGGTCTGGGCGTCAGCGTGCGGCTGGGCTGGACGGCAGCTTCGTCTGTCGGACGGAAGAAGAGGAGCGGCTGGGCGGCTGGGTTTTGCGGCTGCGTGCGGTGGAACTTCGCGAACAGAGGCGCGGCGCGGCTGCTGCGGCTACCTGGGCTTCACCGGAACGGAAAGGAGGAGGGGAGAGGATGGCTGCCGGCGTGAAGCTAGGGCACACGGAAGGAAGAAGAAAAGAGAAAAGAAAAAAAAGAAGGAGATGAGGGGGGGTTGTCGCGAGAGAGAGAGAGAGAGAGAGAAATTTCTCTCTTTTTTCTTTTTGTTATTATTATAATAATAATAATAATAATAATATTTAATAAATAAAAAAAAATTTATTATTATTTTTATTATTATTACCCCCTTTTTTTTTTTTTTTTTTTGGGCATTACATGTGATGTATTAGAACAACTTTGTGATTGAACTGGTTAGTGTAATGGCAGAGCGACAATAAGAACATGAAATGTATTTACTTGCAAAAACAATGTAGTAATTGAGGAATATACGACAAAAAAAAAAAGTTCAATCGTGATATTGTTTAATTGTCGGCAATATTGTAACACTGACATTTGATTTTTAAAAAACGGTGTCACTATTGGCATATCCTTGATAAGAAAAAATGTCATGATATACAATTTCGTGACATTTTGTAACTATTGTCAACATCAAAACAATTAAATTTGATTTTATAAAAACTGTCACGATTAGAATATCTTTGACAGGAAAAAAATGTCATAATATACACTTTCGTGACATTTTGTAACTGTTATCAATATCGAAACAATAACATTTGATTTTATAAAAACTATCACGATTGGAATGTCCTTGACGGGGAAAAAATGTCATATTATATGAATTCGTGACATTTTGTAACTGTCGTCAATATCGAAACAATGACATTTGATTTTATAAAAACTATCACGATTGGAATATCCTTGACAGAAAAAAAATGTCATATTATACAAATTCGTGATATTTTATAAATGTCATCAATATGCAAAGAATTACAGTTATTTGTTGTCATAAAAAATTGAATAATGACAGTTATTTGTTGTCATAAAAAATTGAATAATGACAGTTTTTTGTTGTCATAAAATATTAAATAATGACATTTATTTTCTGTTATGAAAAATTGTATTTTTTGTCATACAAAAAATTACTTTTATGTAATATTTGTATGATTTTTTTTTATTGGAATATTTTCACTTATTGCGATAGTTTTTTAAAACTATCATCGATGGTCTTTTCATAACAGACGATTCTATGATTGTAAATAACTATCACATATTTTTTTACGACAAAAAATAATTGTCGTCGTAGACCATTTTTCTTGTAGTGTTGCATGTGATAGGTTATGAGGATGATAGTTCTTTTAAAAAAAATATATGTATATGTATGTAATAAGAGTATGGAGATCTAGTCTCTAACATATTTATACGCAAGTTGAGTTATGTTATTTTTAAAATACTTACGGAGACTTACATATATAATTTACATAAAACTGAAGATAACTAGATTTTAAAATATTACAAAAAAAAATCTTGAGATTGATGTCACAATCTTTTCTACTTTTACACATTAACCGTCACATTAAAATTCATCTCATTTTAACTAGATTTTTTTAGAATAAAATTTAAAGTTAAACAAAACTTGACAAAATTCAAACCTCCTAAATCTTACATTATTTTACCGTGTTTAGGAACACCGACGGATTTAGTATAGGTCCAGATGGAACTTGAGCCCCCTCAATTTTATTGTCTTTATATAATATGTATAAATAAAACCATTTAATGTTTAATATTTATATGTAGTTTAGTGGTAACTATGTTTCATTTAGGATTTATTTGATTCGCAGTCTTTTATGTTTTCATATTTATTATATTAATAATATATATTATATATGTTTGATTAATATTTACTAAAAACTATTTTCAGATTTTTTAATTCCAAATTTTGAAAACAAACAAATTTTATGGTTAATTTTCATAAATGTAACTAAACACCAAAATATTTATGGTCGGTGTAACAAAAACAAAATGACCATAAAGTCATTAAAATATTTTCATAAATTCGAGGTCCTTGATATTTCAAACGATTCGTCACTTCTCTTTCTTTTTCTTCTTTGCGATTTATTCATCTTCTATTCAGGCTTCTTCAACTCCTCTTCCAGATTTTCTTTCTTCTATTTTTATTCATCTTCTTTTTCTTTCTTTCTTCATCTTCTCTTTCTTTCTTACCTCTCATCTTCCAGGATAACAAGATCGTTTAAATATCACTTTGATATAATCTAAACGATCGTTGACCTAATCATCACAATTGTTTAGCATTGTCAACATGATCATTTAGATTTGAATCCCTTTTTCCATCGTTTAAAAAGAACTACATAATTGTGTGGATGGATATGATCTAAACGATCGTTTACCATAATCAACACAATCGCTTATATTTGAAGCTCTTTTCTCATCGTTTAAAAAGAACTATTCAATTGTGTGTATATGATCTAAATGATCGTCTACCATAGTCAGCATGATCGTTTAGCGTGATCAACACGATCGTTTATATTTGAAGCATTTTTTCTATCGTTAAAAGGAACTACATGATCGTGTTGATACTACGTACACAATCGTGTATCATTTTCTACACTGCGTATTATGGTCGTTTAGAAAAATAATTACACGCACGCATGTGATCAATTAATCACGTGTTGACTCGAGCCTTTTTGGTATTTTTCATTATGGATCTGTGGGTTTTATCCGTTTTCAAAATTATTCTATGTAGTGTAAATATTTTGCCGATTTATTATATTTTTTTTTAAAAAAAACCATTTTTATATGTTTTTGTAACCAAATTTTGGATTTTAAATTTTAAAATGTTGAATTATATTAAATAAAGATTAAAAAACAGAAAATAGTAAAAAATATAATATTTGGTAAAATATTTACATTTTATAGAAAAATCAAGTGTAATTAATTTTGTCTTTTAGTGGTTTTGTTCAGTGTAAATAGTTTATCAAATTTTTCTATTTTTGAGAAAACCCCATAAAAACTTCTAGAAATATAGTATGTCATGTTATAACTTTAATTCATCCTTAAAAAAATTAAAATATGTATTATATAATGTCCTAAATATTACAAAACAATAATTGTACAAATTTTTCATATAAGGCATGTTCAACTTAGTATTTTGTACATAACTACAACTAATATTATGGTTTATGGTTATAGTTATAATGTCTAAACATTTAATATAGTTTAAGTTAAGGAAACTTTCAGAAATGGGAGATTTTACAAAATATTTACAACCTATAGCAAATTTTATCACTGATAGATATTGATATGCTATAGTGATAGAAGACTATCAGTGATAGAATCCAAAATTTTGCTATACCGTGTAAATATTTTAATTTATTTTGCTATTTTAAAAAATGCACCTTTAAGTTATAATCAAGTTTTTTAATTTTCTTTCACAAGCATATTCGAAGACATAAAATTCAACTTAATTTTCATTAAATATCTTGCTTTCAAATTTCCTTACAAATAGGTGAAATATTTAGTGTTTTGACATGTTTCGTTTTTTAAAATAACTTTTTGGTTTTTCTTTGTTTCCTGAATTATTTTCTTGAAGTGAATATATATTTGAAACAAATATTGAAAAAAAAAAATTAAAAGATCACTTTTGGTAAAGAATAATTTAGTTTATGTACTCTAAATTTTTAATAATTTTAGTCCTTGAATGGATTGAAAAATCAATTTTACTTATAAATTAAAAAAGGTACGATATTTTCTAATAAAAAGAAAATTTATTTTAAATAACAGTAGTTTCAAAAATATTTTAAAATATAGAAAATTATCACCTTCTATCTATTCTATTTATAGTAGATAGGCTAATATTGGTATATATCGTGATACAAATAAACAAAAATAACAGAGTATCTTCTACTATTCTTATCTATCATGATACAGATGCACATAGATAATAGTTTATTACAATCTATCGTAAATAAACAGCGATATTTTACTATATTTTATAAATATTTTTGTTCATTTTTTTATATTTAAAAATTGCCACAATAAAATTTGACATGATGATAGAGACTAAATTGTTAAAAAGTTACTAAATCATTGTGAAGCAATTAATAGAGTTCAATTTTTAATTCAATAAAAGTTTAGACCAAAATATTTCAAAACATCATTTAATTCAATAAAATCATTGTAGAATGGAGCAAAACATCATTGAAAAGTTTGAGCAACTTTTTCTTCCCATCTGTTTACCAATTTCAAACAAATCATGTATTTTAGACAAAGCCACCAAAATTTTGCTCGGCTTTTTCTTCTTTATCTTATTTATAATTAACCACTTGATTGATAGCTTCATTAGGTTTACTATTAACCCTTTCCAAAATCACCTTTACTTTCCAACAAACTTTCTGGGAAATCCCTCATGTCATCAACTTAAATTAGTTCCAAACAGAAAAAAAGAGAAAAGTTGTGGAGTCTCAATTTCACTTGACAATGGGATGAGTTGTTTACGTATAAGTGTACAAGTAATCAATGCTTAACTTTTTAGAAAAAAAAAAAAAACTATTTTACATATTGATTACATTCTTTCTATAACACTGAGATATTTATCCTATCCAGACTACGCTAAGTCTTAGAGGCCAATTGAGATATTAAACGATGCATTAGAAATAAAAGTATTACGGTCAAATTCAGATTATGATTAGTTTTTTTTATTAATTAAGATTAAGATTAGTTTTTTTTATTAATTGGGATTAAGATTAGTTTCTTTTATTAATTAAAATTAAGATTAGTTTGTTTTCGCTATAAACACCAGTATTTAACTTTTAAACATCGATAAAATTATCTCATTTGGTATACATCAATTTTGGTATTTGAGCTTTGTGAGTTGTACTCCTTGTCCAACAACACACATGAAAGAGGGTAACCCTAAAATTTTAAAAATAAAATAAAATAAAACCCAAAGATTTTGCAAGAATGAAATTATATAGAAGAATTACTACACTTTGGGACAAATTATTATAGAGAACAAACAAGAAAGACAGAGAAATATGCAAGAAAATTCAAGAATCGATCCTACAACAATTATCAAGAAGAAGCTTATTTAAGGACACCTAATTTGGAAGAAATCAAAAAATCAAGAAAATCCAACATTTATTAGGAGAGATAACTCAAAACGTGCATTCAAAACATTTGATTCTGTTTTTCTCAGTCATAATTTTTCGATCCTGAAATTCTTCCCAAATTTTAAATGGGAGCTTGTGCAAACAAATTAGTTTTTAGATTCCTGGGCTTAATCATGAATGTTCCAAGATACTACTGTTCAAGTGGCTTCTTCTTTTTTTTTTTTTTTTCTTTTTTCCCTCATGTTTTTCTAAAAAGATAGAATGACGTAGTGGCGTATTATGATCCAATTCTTAATATACTAGGATTATGATTAGTTCCTTTTATTAATTAAGATTATGATTATTTTTTTTTATTAATTAAGATTATGATTTGGATTAGTTTGTATTCACTATAAATAGAGTATATCTCTTCTTGTATCCACAACTTTTAAAAATGGTCAATTGGCATACATCACTAAAACAAACATCAAATCATATTTCATTCACAATCCCAACATATTATACCTCTTTTTATCTCTCTCATCTTTTTTTATTTTTCCTAATGAAAAGGAAAAAGAAAAACCAAAAGAGATCAGATTAGCCGGCGACAAAGTCTCAGAAGTTTCCTCCTTAGCCCTTTCTAAGTAAAAGGAAACCACAAGACATAGTCAAACGAAGACTTTCAGGGTTAAGAACATGTTGAAGAGAAACCCAATTTGAAGTGAACATTGCTCATTGCTCTATCTATCCTAATGTATAGATTGCTTTCAGAGTCAATTTTGGATTGCTTTTAGAACCCTTTTTGGATTGCTTTTAGAGTCATTTGATCACAGCAAACAGGAAGGAGAATAACAGATGTACATTATTGGTGTATGCTAGAAACAGCAGAAGAAGATTCACCACACCACAACAACGGATCGGAGGGGTCTTTGTTATAATGTTATCCGAAAGGGGAGTTGCTACACTACTGTAACACTTCGACTAACTACTATCGATGAAGTTTTGCTTTGAGGATTCTTCCCTACAACTTTTTTAAGTTCACTGATGTACAAGACAAGGTAAATCCAGCATGAGCGTTGGATTGGTTTGTTTCATGGTTAAACCAACTTGGAGAAAGTTTAATTGATCTGTGGAGGCGGACTCACTCTCCGGTGGGGCTGACTCGTCAAGGAATTCTCACTAGCTCCTCACAAGTTTGAAGAAGATAAAGGTGAGATTGAAGAAATAGAAAACCATTAATCTGAAACAAAGTTGAAGTTTAAGCTCTATTTCAGATATTCTCAATGTAATGGAACAACATAACATACTGCATCTTCAAACTATGGTTGTGCAAGAAAACTATTTCCTAGAGCTTAAAGAAGGCATTCAACTGAAATAAAGAGTTCAATGAAGACAAGAAATGATCTGTTAACTCAACATTTGTGATATTTCTAATAGAAATTGATTGAATCACAATCTATTCTGTAAGTAACTACATAAATGTGCATCAATATTCAACAACTATCTGATATTCTCACATCATGACATTTCTTGACCAGGGTTTTTCACAAGACACCATATATCACTCAAGATCATTGAAGAAAATGTCCTTTTATCCAATTCCAAATTCCACCAATCCTAATCTTTGTGAATTATTCCCACGACTAGCAAAAGTGAAATCAAATTAATTTATGAACAAAAATTAGCATTTGAAAGTATAGGAAGACCGTACACCGCCAAGCTATTGGGTGAGATTCAACAGTGGTTGATACAAAACTCCCAAGGCACAGAGCACGGTCACCAATCAACCGCATGAATAACTCGGGAGTCAGCACATGAATGAGAAAATAGTGTTTGAATCTTCACAAAGAAGTAAAACTTTAAGACTTCGTTACCTGTGGAACAACAGAAATTGAAGAACAATAATCTACAATATCAGAATCCACAAGAATTTGATACCTCATTCAACTAATTAAACGTTAGAAAAGGATCTTTATCAACAGAGCGAAACCCCTACCTTGCCGTTTTCAGGTAATTCAGAGACCTTATACAAATCAGCCGTGATCTCCGATAGCCATAACCCAGGAAAAAGCGTCTGTAAAATAGTACAGATTAAACATTGATTCTCAAATTTCTAAGAAAAAAAGAAATCTAGAAGCAGATTGGAGTACTCGAATTTGAAAGCGTTCGAAACTTGACTAAGAATAAGGGGAATTTGAACGAACTTACATCTAATTGCTTTTGAACGATTCTGGTCCTCTTCTTGGGCCGCCTCGGTGGTCTGAATCCCACCATTTCCATGAAATCCTCATCGATCTCTCTCTTCGATAGCGGCACTACCAATTTCACCTTCTTCTTCTTCTCCGGCCCAATTTTCAGCCTTGGTGACTTAGCACCACCGTCGCTTCGCAACGGGGATTCGTAATTCGATTTCTTCTCGTCAATCTTCAAGTTCTTACTTCCGCCACCGTCAACATTAGGAGGAGCCTTGCAAGCGGCTCTCCTCGTCCTTAGATTCCACGGTCTGGCCTCAACCATCGATAACGCAACAGCCGCCGCCGTCTCTTCCATTCCGGCGGAATCGTTCTTCTTCCCATCCGCCTCTTCACCAGCCACCGCCGCCTCCTTACTTAAAATCGCCTCTTTCATTTTATCGGCCGCCGTTTTCAGATCAAACATAAGCTTCTCTCGGACCGCCTCGATCCCGTCGTCGTCAGTTTTCTTGATTCTCGATTTCGAAACCTTCGGTCTCATCTCCAAATCCTTCAAGAACATCCGCATCTCCAACCCTGATTCTCGACTCCTACTCTCGGTAGACTCCTCCGATCTCGAGGAGTGAGATTGACGATTGACGCCGGAGACCTGTACGCCATTAGAATTCACCTTCATGCACCTCAAGTGCTTCTGACTCCCCCACTTCAAACAAGGTAACATGAAATTGTGAAGAGGCTTCGATCTCTTGGACCGCATTCTCATCGACTAGTTCCGCTCGTCGTTTCAAGAGGCGTTCGAACACACCATTTAACGGAGATTCAGAACCACCGATTGCAAACGAAGTTGCCGGATTTCCAGAGGACTGAATTAACTGGGATTTTTTAGGGAAATTTTGAGAGGAAGAAAGAGAAGTATCGAAGGTTTGTAGAGAGAGAGAGAGAGAGAGAGAGAGTGGTTGAGGGCTGTTTTTCTTCCTTCGTTGCTTTCTTTGGTCGCTCTCACAGAATATGACCGGAAAATAAAAACACCAAGTTTATACCGGTTGAGAGAAGAAAAAAACGGAGCCGATGGTTTTAACGTTCGGACATAGGGGTAATTCCGTCTATTCGTACTCTCACTTTCTCTTCTATTTTAATCATTCTAAAAGATTAAACTATAAGTTTCGCCCTAAATTTCTATTAACTTTCTTATTAAAAAAGGTTCCGAAAATTACATTTTTAATCCCCAAAGTCCCTGAAATTTTGAATAATAACTGCCTTTGCTTGTTGTTCATCACAATTTTAATAATATTACATTTGGTCTACTCAAACCTGATTTTGTAACTATAGTTAAGCCTATATAAACCTTTCTTCTTTCTCCAATCTTTTTTTCTTCTTCACCTTTTTCCATTGATTTAAGAACCTAAATTAATGATTAAATTTTTGTTTATTTTTTTAATTCGGCTGACAATTCAATCAAAAGCAAAAAAATTAAAAAAAACGATCAAATTGGTCTAAAGTTTTCATTAGGTCATAATATTGGTTTCTTTTATTTTAATTTACAATAATTATTTTAAAAAAATATCTCAAATCTCTAAAATTGTTTTCTAAGCTTGTTTATCTAATTCAAAATGTTATTTATTTATGTAAAAGAAAAATCAATTCAGTTATGTTTGCAACATATTCTCAAAAACAATAGAAGTAAAAAAAATATACATTTTGTAAAGGGACATTTTTTAAATAACAAAATAAATTAAAATATTTACAAATTAAAGCAAAATTTTGGATAGAAATTGATAGATTTTTATTCAATGGATATCAGTGTCTATCCATATCTATTATTGATAGAATCTAAAAATTTTGCTATATATTTGTAAATATTTTTTCAAATTTGCTATTTTTTTTTTACAATTTCTCTTTTAAAAACTCAAATAGCAAATGAACTATGCAACAAAATTTTTGTTTGAAAACTAAGAGCCATTTGTAAAAATATTAGAATCTATTTTATATTTTTAAATTCAATTTCAGAAAATATTTTTGAACAAAGGTTTTTATAAAAATAGAAAAAATTGACCAATTATTTACATTCCAAAACAAAATCACTACAGAATTTATTAGATTTTTTAGGAAGGGTAAATATTTTGTTAAATGTTATATTTTTACAATTTTTTCAATAGATTTTGTGATATAAACAATACAATTTGTGCAAACAAACTATTTTATTTTTAAATTTTTAATGGTGAATTATATTAAATCAAGATAAAATCATTTAAAAAATTGATATTTCATGTTATAGATTAACCTTATATTTTAAATAGTGAACTACATATTATGTAATGTATTATGATAAAATTATAATTTTTGTATCATATATCATATTCATAAATAATGGTTTATTGTTAACTATACATCGTAAGTAAAGCTAGTTTTATTTATAAATATATAATTTCAATCACATTTTAAATAATTGTTTAAATTATATTCCAAATTCTAAATTTCCACCAATGATATATATGAAAACATAAAAACAACTATGTTTTCAATGTATGTTTTCAATTTTCTGTTTTTAAAATCTCTACCATAGACGCGCTAAGAGACTAAACACACTTATCTTTAAAAATGTGAAGGCAAAAATATAGGTTTGAGGGTAATTATTTTGTTTTTTTTTTTAAATAATTAGTCTATTTTCTCTTAATTTCTTATCATGTTTTGCATCTTTCTTAAGTATAATGATTGAATTCTTAGTCAAATTCCAAAACAATTTTTTTTTTTTTTAGTTTTCAAAATTTGGTTTGGTTTTTTAAACCATGGATAAAATGTAGATAACAAAGGAAGAATGTTGGAGGTAGAAGTAGTATTCTATTGGTTTGATTTTAAAAAACAAAATACAAAAAACAAAGTGGTTATCAAATGGAACGATAATTTTATCGAAATTATTTTAGTTTTGTTTCCAATAAATAAATTCTTGCATGGCATGAACTCTCTCTTTTCAAGGTCATATATGTTTCATCATCATCTTGTAATTATTATACTAAATAAATAAATCTACCAAGTTAACTTTAGACAAACAAGCTAAATACGCATAATTTGTAATTGACATTCAATTTTTTTAGAACAAGGTTCAAATCTTCTTATCAACCATTTATTATACTAAAAAAATTGAACAAATAGCTTGCATATATAATTAAAATATTAATCTAAATGTTTAGACGATGAGGTTAAATATTGGAGTTTATCAAGTCTTATGAGTGTCTTATGAGTGATTTTGGACCAAAAAGTGTAATGGATATATTTAAAAACAATAAAGTCAAGAAGAAGCATGAAACAGGTCGAAAGTGAGACTAAAAGCCCAAATGGGCCTAGAGAAAAAGGGATTGGCTTGGGTTAGACCTCGCCGTCAATCAAAACCGAGGATGACCATTGCCAATGCCTAATAAGACATGTTTTATGCATACCCAGCCAAAGAGACATTATTTTAGGCCCAAAATATGGCCTAATGGAGATGATCAACCACGCCCTTATCAAGGTAGAAAGCTGACCATAGTTAAACATGAAATTGAGTACGTTACTTGACCCGGTAGGTTATTTACTTAGGATTGGAAACTTTAGAGAATATAGTAGATCAACTTTCTCTATAAATACATCATAATGACTTCATATAAGATAAATTGAGTTCTACTTTCAAACTCTTTCTAACTTCCACACTTTTTCACTCTCTAACTAAGTTAGAGTTTGTGGCAAGCTAGCACCACACTTGTGTGTAAATTATTTTTTTTGTTTTTTTTGGAGAGTACTTTTTCCTTTTAAAGAAAATTCACTTTCCGCATCACGTGAGGGTTTAGGATACATTATTTCCTATCCAAAATTTGGTACGAGCACGTATTACATTACCTAGTCTTAATTTCTTGCCTATAAATTGGGCTTGAATTTGTTAAAATTAATTTTTAAAATATGTTCATTTCACACGTTTTTCTTTTACATTCTCCAAAAATTAAATAAGGTTTTACATTTAATTTTTATTCTCAATATTGAATTTTTAAAAATAAATCCATGTGCCTTAACATTTAAAAATCAATTTAGAGTGTAAACAAAACATATCATTATAAAAAAAATTATTTAAAACTATAAATTATATAAAAGAAAAATAGGGTAATCATAATGGGTGACAATTTTAGGAATAATAATTAAGTATATAGTAACATTTAAAAAAATTGCAAATATAGCAAAATCTATCTGTGATAGACTTGTATCGCCAATAGACTCTTATAGTTTATCAGCGATAGACTTCTATCCTTGATAGTCTTGGACAAATTTTACTATATTTGCAAATTTTTTAAAATATATATATTTAATTATTTTGAATCTAATTGCTATATTTACAACTATGAGCATTTTTTAAAATAGTGAAATAAATATTTAAAATATTTACAAGCTATGACAAAATTTTGGATTCTATCACTGTAGCATATCAATGATTATCGGTGATAGAATTTGCTATAGGTTGTAAATATTTTGTAAAATCTACTATTTTTAAAAATTCTCCTTACAACTATCCCTATAAAAAATAAAAGTTTTTAGAATATAATAAGGAAAATAACAATGGGTAGCATTTTGAAAATATGATATAGCAAATATAGCACATTATTTTATAATTTTGCAAATACGAAAATTTCACTTTAAAAATACTCCTCATTTTAAATTTGTTATTATTCATAAACTACCATACAATAACTTATTTCTCTTGCTTTTTTTAATAATATACTCATCCTTTATTTATTCTCCCACTTTTTAAGATCCTAATCATTCTTTCTTATGCGGAAAAAATTATTTGTTCTTTCTGTCTTGATCTTGATTTTAGGATATCAATAATACAATAATTGTAATATGAAATAAAATGGTTGTTGATCTAAGTAATTTAACTGATTTTTCTTTACTTTCTTCGATATGTATTTTGAGTTGAATCTAACTTCAAATGATTTTCTTTATTTTTTTACATTGATTTTGTTTTCGATTTTACTTTGTCTCGGTTTTGTATATCCGTGTTGTGATGTACTTATATTATATATATTAGTAGGTTAATATACTTATTACATAATTTTCATTTTTTCAAATTTTATACAGTTCATTATAGTATTATTAAATATATGAATGATATAACTCAATGCATCATTAGCAAGTATATCAACAATATATTATTAAAGCATATCACATATAAGCATATCAACAAAGTGAATCATTATCAAGTATATGAATCAAGTTTACAAGTGTATATCAATAGTGTATCAAGTGTATAAGTAGGATTTTAAGCATATCAAGAGTATTTAATCAATCAAATGTATAAGTGAAGAATACTAAGTGTATCTGCAGTACATCGGGTGTATCAAACATATCACGTGCATCAAACGTATCAAATTTGTTGAATGTACCAATGAAGCATAACAAGTTTATACTAGCTGTGCATCAAGTGTATCAAACTTATTAGTGAAGCATTTAAGTGTATCAAGACCTAAAAGGGTATAAAATGTATTAAGAAGAATCAAGCGTAACAAGAAGTATTAGGTGTTTCAGGTGTATCAAATGGTATCGAGTCTATCAAGATCCAAAGGTTATCAAGAAGTATCAAATGTACATCTATTGTATCAAGGAGTATTGTGTATCAGGTATGTATCAAGTGTATCAAATGTATATCAGAGACAAGAACATTTGTGATATTTTACATCTTGTATATGTAAGCTAGGCTTTGTTTTTACCATTTTTGTAGACAATAAATTTGTGTGGCATCAACTTAATTATTATAATTTATGTTTTGCTTATTTGCAAATTCCCCATATAATATTTAAAAGACTCTTTGATACATATGTTTTGAGCTTATAAGTTTAAATTTACCAAACATTAATTTCCTTCATTTTTGAACTAATTTTTCTATAAACATGGTAGCTAGCAATTATTTTAAAAGAAGTCGAACTGTAAGAGATACTTGGTTGAGATAAATATAAATAAAACAACAACAATAACACCAAATATTTATTCTCAGATAATCAAATTTTAGCTTGAAATGGAAGATGATCTATCCTCATGAAATTCATTTATCAATCCAAATCTATATTGGATTGGTTTTAGCCGAGAGGAATAAAATGAAAATTCTTAAAATTAGGAGTGGGGAAAAAATGAATAATAAAAAAAATATCAAACCAGTCCAAATCTATTAAATGATTTGGTTTGAGTTTTTAATTATTATGGTGTATATATATTGGTTAAAAACCCCTTATATATATATCTTTTGTTATATATTTTTCTAAAAACTAATTTTAAAAAAGACCCAGTGGCATGTTTTTATTTAAATAAGAATCATTTTAAACCCTAAATTATATATTAAATTTTTAGAATATAAAACAAAGTTAAAACGTCAACTATTTTCCTTCCTTCTTGCCTTCTCCATATAATTTGTATTTTTTATTATTTGTAGAGATATTTATTTTGATGAGTATATTTGGAAAGTATTCTAAACTTGAAAGCTTCACATAAAGGAATTACCAAAACTTAACGATATAAATTATATATAATACATATAGATATATATTGGGAATATTCTTGAATAAATTCACATCACTTTGTTAAAATTTCAGTAAAGGGAAAAAAGTATGATAAATATGATATCCTAACTTCTTTTTTTTCCCTTTGAAAACTAGATATGATCCTATTTCTATTTCTTTTTATCAGCTAGAGATGAGAATTTAAATTTAGGGCTTCTCCATTTTTTTTTTTTTATATATTTATGATATAAAACGTAATAGCAATTTTTGAAGTTTGGGAAAAGCGACCAATTTTATGCCATAAAAATCAAAAGTTTATTTCTATAACTTCATTTGAATTATTATCTTAAAAGTTCAAAATACATAACATTGGGTCATTATATAAAGGAGAGTGATTATCCACTATAAGCTACTTCATAATTAGGAAGAAGTTAGTTTATCTATAAATTTCAAATTTACAATCTTATAATCCATAATTATAAAAAGAAATATAATGATTAAGAGTAGGTTTGGGAGTGATAGTTGGGATAGTGATTTAAAAAAAAACAGATACAATTGAAATTTATTTTCAAGCAATCAAATTTATAATGTTTGGTATCAAACTCTTACAAGTGATTTTCCTATATTTTGAATTGATTTTGAATTGTTATGTTTTATTACAAAAGTTAATTTAGAGCTACCCGGCTAGTAGTTGTTTTTTCTATTTGAAAAATAATTATTTAACTAAATAATTATGCTATATCTATTTATTTTATTGTTAAATTCTGATAAGCATAGTTGATATATGTTTATATATAAAGATCGAAAGAAAAATTCAAAACAATATAATTTTTTGTTTTTATTAAAGTTTCAAATTTTCATAGATAGATTATCATTTTTTGTTACAATATTTAAAATTAAAAAAATTCACAAATGACTACACCAATATTTTAAACAGAAAAAACTAAATTAGATAATCATTTTGCAACTGATTCTTGGTCCATCAATAAACAAAAATTACCTATAATCTAATTCTTTCAAAATTAATTTGAAATGATTTTCTATTTTACTAAAATTGATTTTATTACATGACAAACACTATTTGAATGAAAAGTGATTTTGACGAGAGAAAAAATGATTTTTTGATCATTTCAAAATCACTGCCAAACACACCATAACGAATTAAATTGTTGTTGAAGTGCAAATGTTGCACGCAGTTTGCACAACAAGAATAATAAAATCGATGAAAGAATTTGAGAAAAAAAAGTGTACGACAGTGTAATGCTCGCCAAATAAACTCTATTATTTTCCTTTCGACAACTCTAATCTCTAAAGTCATACTAAGGTTTGTGTTTCCCTAACAAGAATATAATTAGGGTCGTGTAACATACTTCGTGCATGTTAGAAGAGAAAGAGTGTGGATGACACAAGTGTGTAGAAAGTGATATATTGATTAAACTAAACATGTCTTTATGTAGGGTTACAAAATGTAACAACAGAATCTAGTTTCAATGGTTAAGAAACCATAAATATATTGTTTAAATCTCATAACTTCAACTCCTTCATTAAGTTTCTTAGCCAAATTGCATGACATATGCCTGAAGTTGCCACGACATGCTCCGCCTCACGTGTTGGTATAATGTGACTATGAGGCCTCATAATGAACTAATGCACATGTTGGTGATGAGTTTATGTTTTAGTTGTCCACTATCTATTTAACACTAAATGGACTCTAAAACAAAATTAACGAGAACTATAAGATAAAATTTATAAGTTTTGTTCGTCCAAAAATATGTCTAATGTCAAGCTAAGGATAATGATCTGAAGGAGGTTACATATAATTTGTTTAGACCTTGCTTTTTTTTTTTCTTTTTTTAATCTAGTGCAATGAGAGAAAAAATATTAGCATGCAACGTGAAATAAGGGTTTAACTTCTATAAGCACTAATTTGTTTAAAATTTGTTACTAATTTAAATCCTATGTGCAGTTTCACATACAAGACTGAGATGTGAACAAATGCAACATGAGTCTACTTCACACAAAATTATTCTTGGTCACTCTAATGTTCCTCAGCTGAAAAATTACAAATTTTACCACTTGCTCAAAAACTTTAAACTAATGAGGTTTATGTTAAACTTGAAAATGCGAGAATAGTTATTAGTAGGTGTTTTTGGCTTGCAACACTTCTAGACTTTGTTTATGCATTTTCCCAATAAAGTTGATTTTTATCAGTCATATTTTTTCTTGTTTGTGTTTTTCTAGATATTGATACCAGCTTCATTGAGTTCTTTAATTTTTATGGATAGGTTATAGTTTTTCAATTCATAAACTTGGTGTAAAGTTGACTAAGTTTTCTTAATTTTAAGTTTATTTTGATTTGGAGCCTATGCATGTGGTTATGTTGTAGATTATATATTGTTTTTTAACAGTAAAGTTTGATTTAGAGCTTACTTGTATTAATGCAAGCGACATTTCACACATTATATATGTTTATTCTTTTGTTCTTTTTTTCTTATATCATTTTTGTTGATTTCTAGTTTTTCTTGGTTATTTCAACACTAAACATGGTTATAATAGCTTAATTCTTAAGCTATTTGGCTGACAATGAGAATCTCTTTAATTCAAACGTTTGTTGGCCATATTAGACATGCATGTAGTTTGAATAATGTGTGTTTGCAGTTTGTCTTTTATTTTTCCCTTGGTCATTTGATTATCAATATTGACATGGGATTATTCTTGCTACTACTAGTTATCTATTTTTAATAGGGTGCACGCAAACTTTCTGTGACTCTTTTGTGGAGGCATCTTATTTATCATGTTTTCACTTTCATCTTTACTAGCTGTATGAGTTTAATATCCTTGCATGGTAGGTAGTTGTATGTGATTGTGCTTTTTTCGTTTGGGCTTCTTCCACATCCTAACGTGAAGGTGAATGTACTCTTATGCTTCTTAGTCTTTTTAGTTGTTGAAAATTCAAACAACAAACTTTCAACATTCTAAATTTCAATATTTAACTCTTTTCCGACCTCTTTTTGAGAAATTTTCATCAATTAATTGTGTAGGTTATCAAATCAAAGTTGGCTGTCTATAAAACTACTTGAAGGTACCAACATTTTATTGGCATGTTAGTCTACGATTTGTTTCTACAATTTTATGTGCATTCTGCCAATGGATTGAATTTGATAAGTGGCACTTAGTAGCTAGTCAAAGTTTGTCACGACTGTATTGTTAATATGTTTTGGCTATGTAGAAGTTATGGGAGCCAATTCAGACAATTAGGTTGGTTTTAAGTTTTAAAGTACACTTGGCCCATTTTTATAGGTTTTTTTTTGTAAGTTTTGGGGGCACGGGTAGAGCGTTTGAGCACTTTATTAAGTTTTGTAAGTCCTTGAAGTATTGGATACATGTTACACACTTTTGAGAAACTTACATATTTTAGGTTTTTAAGTATAGTCGAACGCTTTCTAAAAGCATTTTTGAAAAATTTGGAAACTTATTAACTTTTGGTTGTTTTGGAAGTCAACAAGTTCGAACACTTTTTGTGAATTATTTAAATTGTTTTGATAGAAAAAATGTCACTTGCTAATTTTAGGTTGGGTTTGAGAGAGTGAAATGTTGCACGTAGAAAAATTGCACTAAACAATTTTAAGTTGTTGAAAGTCTCACTTAAACTGTAAAAAAATTTCCTATTCATACCATTCCTCTTAAAGTTATCAATTGTGAATATGCCTCGAACTTTTAAGCACGTGTATATAGATTATTTTGGTGGTTATATGAATGTGCATCTAACATGAATGTTTAAATTAATTGGGTATTTGCAGAAGCCACTAACTAAAGCGAGTTGTTTATACATGTTTGTTTGACAGTAATGAAACAGTCAATTTTATTGTACTTTCACACTTTGCAATTGAATATACAAGTACTTCATTGTATAGACGTTGACAAGCATATTGTTGAATATAAAAGGTCTTTAATATATTTGTTTGATGAAAAATTGGAGTAGAAAATGTGTCAAAACAGAGATTAGCCATTATTAAAAACAGGTTTATGACAATTATTGAATGTCATTAGATGTAGGTGTATGGCATTACCATCTAATGACTGTACATAAATGCTAAGTTACACAATTCAATGATGCATTGATAATGCCGACTTTACGTATTTATTGACGCTTTAAAAATGTAAAAAATGTACAATTAGTGATAGTTATAATGTGTCAATTCTAGTCTTTAATTGACAGAAAAAGTCAACATTTCACATATAGGTTGACGCAGAAAATTTGTCACCACAAACAATTATATGATATAAATTAAGTATCATCAAATAATTAGCGTTGATTGAAATTTAGTGTCATGAAGCATGTAGTTATGATGTTTTCTTCAAGATTCATCTATAAACTTACCTTGATGGTGGATTATTGAATTAAAAAAAAGTCACGAAAACTTGTAATGACATCTTTTTAGAGTTATGTAAACCGATTTTTGTTGTAGTGATTATATAACATTTTACCTAAGATTTATCTCTTCCGGGTCTTCCACCACGCCTTCCATTACTTTGACCTCCTCTTCTTCTTGAGGATTCATTTGAATTTTGTGAAACGTCAGTGTTGGTTCACCTCTTCCACCATGACCTTGACCACTGCAACCTCTTCCACGTCCACATCTATTCTTCTCCTTGAGTTTGAGTTGGAGACGTTGTTTAACGATCTTTCTTTGCCCATTTTTCTTTTCTTTTTCCCCTCATAAGCTACCTATAATTTGTTTAATCGTCATGGTCTCAAGATCTTTTGTCTCCTCAATTGTCGTAGCAATGATCTTAAACTTGGTATTTAGGCTTCATAGAATCTTTTCCATGACATGAACATCCTCTATTTCTTTGTCGCTCGATTTTAGTTCGTTGACAACAATCATTACTTTGGTATGATACTCCATTATCATCTCTGTCTTTATTTAATTTGCAGTTATTCAACCTCAGCACATAAAGTTTGTAATCATGGCTTTTTAACACGATTAGCTTGTCTACGAGTTAATTAGAGCTTGTCTCATGCTGGCTTTGACGTCTCGGCTTCCAAATGGTCTAAAATGCATATCTTCGTCAACTGATTGGTACAAGATATAAAAGGTCTTCTTGTCCTTCTCTCTCCTCTCTTTTAGCACGTCTCTTCAACTCCAACTTCTACCTCTTGGAAACTATTCTCCACGATCTCCCACAAGTCTTGTGCCCCTAGTAATGCTTTTATCTTGATGTTCCAATTGTCATAGTTAAGTTTGGTAAGCATCAATATTTGAAGCGAATTCATCCAATGTTGGCTATTTTTTTCCTGTCAAATTTGTTGCGGGACTCTGATACAAGTTTGTTAGACGAGAAAGGGTGTGGATGACACAAGTGTGGAGAAAAGTCATATATTGATTCAACTAAACATGTTTTTATATAGGCTTACAAAATATAACAATAAAATTTCAAAAGTTATAAGAAACCATAAATTATTACATAATTCTCTTAACCTCTAAAATCTTTCAAATAACTCGATGAAAACGCAATTTGTTATAAACACCAAAAGTTAAAAGATCAATTTAATTACTCTTCAAATTCTCGTTAATAATGTGAAACCTTTTATATTCTCAACCGTGCAAGTCTATTATATTTATACTAGAGTTTGATCTTGAGTTTTCAGTATCTTATTTATTATTATTAACATTTTTTAGTTATTGGGAGTCTCAAAACTCCCAAAAATAGCTGTTGAATCATCCTTGAAACAAAGAGAGCTCAACCAGTTGGTCTAATCATAGAGCCTTAGAAATAATAATTTTAACAAAAATTGATTTTATGAACATATTAATTTCCTATCAGTTTTGTTTTCTTCATACAATTAAACATTTAATGTTTGGTTCCACTCTTTAAAGAAAAATTGTAGTAGCTAGCCTTTTGAATATATGATATAGTAAATACAATACATTATTTTAGTATTTTGCAAATATAGCAAAATTCTCATTTTTTTAATACTCTCCATCTTAAATTTGTTATTATTTCCAAACTATCATTTAATAACTTATTTATTTTCCTCCTTTTAATGTCGTAATCATCATTTATTTCCTCTTCCACTTTTTAAGGTCCTAATCATTCTTTCTCTTACCGGAAAAACAAATTGTTTCTTCAATAACATACATAATTCTTCTTCCCCTTATTAAGACCCTAATCACCCTTTCTTATACAGAAAAAATGATTTGTTCTTTTTGTCTTAGTCTAGATTTTAGGATATCAATGACACATTAATTGCATTATGATTTTGCTTTGTTTTTTACATTGATTTTGTTTTGGTTTTACTTTGTATTAGTTTAGTATATCAGTGTTGTGATGTACTTATATTATATGTATTAGTTGGTTGATATACTTACTAGGTGATTTTCATTTTTTAAAAAATTTTATGCAGTTCAGTGTAGTATTATTAAGTATATGAATGATATAATTTAGTGTATCATTATCAAGTATATCAACAATATATTATGAAAGTATATCAGCAAATCAGTAAAGTGAATCATTATCTAGTATATCAATCAAGTTTAAAAGTGTCTATCAATAGTGTATCAAGTGTATAAGTAGGATTTAAGCATATCAAGTGTATTTAATCAATTGAGTGTATTGGTGAAGAATACTAAGTGTATCTATAGTTCATCAAGTGTATCAAACATATCACATGTATCGAGCGTATAAAATTTGTTAACTGTAAACATAACAAATTTATTAGCAGTGCATCAATTGTATCAAACGTATCAATGAAATATATAAGGGGGCGTTTGGCTCTAAAATTAAGTAGGAGTGGAGTGGACTATTTTAGCCCATTCCTTATTTGGCCTGCAAATTATAATAACCCTAATTCTCCCCCTTCAATCTCTCTATCACTGTTTCTCACTCCCCTCTTAATGCTTATGTTACTGTTCCTCACTCCCCCCTCTTTTCTTCCCTCTACTTTCTCCATGTTTTCCTAAAAGAAATCTCGATCCAATCTTGGGCAAAATTGTCCCCAAGATTACCTTACAAGTGCCCTGAGTTTTAAATCTCAGGGCAAAGTTGTCTCGAGATCACCTCGAGATTTAAAACTTGGGGCAATTGTGGGGTAATCTCGGGGACAATTTTGCTTGAGATTGGATAGAGATTTTTTTAATTGTAAGTTTTTTTTTAATGATTTAGGTGATTTCGGGGCAACTTTACCCCGAGAAAGTCAAAGGGTCTGGTAGGCCTCTTTTTGTAAAACTTTGAGCTTATAGAACTAGTTGAGAGTTTGAAATAGCTTTAGGAATCAAGTTATGACGAAATGGAGCACAACAACAATATATGATGGTCGATAAACAAGTTTTATGAGTTTGACCATCTTTAACAAAACATTATTCCTACTCCTTGTTAGGGGAAAAAACCATTTTAATAATTGGTGAATGGGCAATGTTCAATTAACATTTCAACTCCGAAGAGTAAAGACATGTTAATAGTTTAGACTGGATTATAACTGATAAAATCATGAAACCATGGCGAGGGAGGAGTTTAGAGTAGGCTCCTATAATATTTATTAAATTATAAGCTCTACAATGTTCTTGATAAAAACTATTGTTCTTGTCTATCAATTTAAAAAAACGATAATGTTATCCTGTTGTTTAAAATTGTTCGTGGTTCAATTTTTTCAATGTTCAATATTCACATAGACAATTTCCATGTTTCTTTAGTTTTATCCATATCATTTTTATTACCATTAGAAACTCTAACATGTGAGCTAGGTGGCCTTATTATTTGTTACTATTACTTTATTCTTTCAAATTCTGTGTTCTATATTTCACTCTTTGAAATATAGTTAGTTAATCTTTTATGCTATGTATTAGTTGCTGCAACTAATTTGATTTCACTACCTACTAGCAGGAGAAGCTAAATTTATTAAATGAACATCATAATTAACAAGATTTAATAAAATCAATTGAAGAAAAATGCAAATTTCATGTATAGTATATATGTAGATAAAAAAGAGTAATGAAAAACCTAGATTATAATAGTCTCCACTCCAAACACAGCTTATAATAACACAAACTATAATAGTCTGCATCCAAAACATAAACTATAATAGTCTGCACTCCAACGCAAACTATTATAATCTTCAGACTATTATAAGTCACTTCTCGCTCCAAAGGCTTCCTAAGTGTATCAAGGCCTAAAGGATATTAAGTGAATCAAGAAAAATCAAGTGTACAAGGGAGTATTAGGTGTATCAAGGAGTTTCAGGTATATTAAAAAGTATAGAGTGTATCAAAGTGTATCATGATGCATCAAGTGTATTAAGGTTCAAAGGTTATCAAGAAGTATCAAATGTATATCAAATGTATCAAGGGATATTAGTTTAATATCAAATGGATATTAACCTCTTTTATAGAAGGTGGCCACACACCTTCACTAGTATTTTATATACTTCATCAAGTTTGTCAAAATAAATCACTCAAAAGAAGCTATGAAGAATTTATCATCATTCATAAAAATTATGAACCATTCAAAAGGTTGTAGTATCATCCATCAAGTTCTTTTAAGGACTATCCACACAATGGGTTAAGGATCATCTAGTCTATCGCAACAGCCCATTTAGTAAAAGACTATGGACCATCAAGTCTAGTTATCACAATAAACCACCCAATATCAAGTGTTATGGATCACTATAGGACTTAAGGCCTATGTTCATTGAGGAGTCTAGAACCATTTTCCTAGTTAGTCCTTTGGTTAAAGAATCAGCCAGGTTCTCTTAAGATTGAACAAATTCTAAGAAAATAGTTCATTTCTTCAACAATTGTTTCACAGCTCCATGTCTAAAAGGTATATGTCTTCTTTTGCCATTATAAACACTATCCTTGGGAATACCTATGGCAGCCTGTGAATCAAAGTGTATACACATTAGTACAGATGTCCCCTACAATGGTACATCTCCGATCCTAGTAGGCTTTTAATCCACTCAGCCTCTTGTTCTGCTAATTCTAATACAATAAATTCATATTCCATAGTGGATCTAGCTGTGCAAGTCTATTTAGCAGACTTTCAAGATATTACTCCACCTATGAGCAAAAATGCACAACCACTAGTAGAGTTAATCTTGTCATTATTCGTAATCTAGTTTGCATCACAATAACCTTCAAATACATCATAAACTTTATTAAAGCTCAAACAGTAATTTATCGTGCCTTTAAGGTATCTCAACAGATGACATAAAGTGTCCTAGTGATCTTTATCAAGATTATGTGCATATCTACTTAATCTACTGATAGCATATACAATATTCGGTCTAATGTAGTTCATCAAATACATAACACTACCTATGATATTTGCATATTCAGATTGAGACACACTATCTATCTTATTCTTCTTAAGATTTTTACTAGCATCATAGGGAGTTATCACTAAAGAAACATCAAAGTTATCAAATTTCTTTAATATTTTCTTAGCTTAATGAGATTAACACAAATAAAAACCATTTTTAGTTTTCCTGATTTTAACATCAAGAATTACGTCTGCTTCTCTTAGGTCTTTCATTTTAAAATACAAGGGCAAAACAATTTGGTATTATTTATTGATTTTTTGTTTGTTCCAAAGATCAACATATCATCAACATACAAACATATTATCACACAATCAGTTCCAAACAACTTTGAACAAACACATGTATCAGAGTAATTTACCTTAAACCCATTGTTTATCAAAGTATTATTAAATTTTTCATACCATTGCTTAAGAGCTTGTTTAAGACCATAAAGAGATATTCTAAGTTTACATACTTTATTCTCTTGACCAGTAGCTTTGAACCCTTTCGGTTGTGCCATATAAATTTCTTCTTCTAGATCACCATTTAGAAAAACAATATTTACATCCATTTGGTGAATAAGAAGACTATGTATGGCAGCTAGTGCAATCAAGACCCTAATTATAGTTATCTTGGTTATAGGGGAATACGTGTCAAAGTAGTCAATACCTTGTTTTTGTATATACCCTACTACTTCTAATCTAGCCTTGCACCTTTCAATTAAACCATCTGGTCGTGTTTTCTTTTTGAAAATCCACTTACGCTTGATTGGTTTACTCTCTTTGGGAAGGTCTACTAATTCTCATGCGTGATTCATGGTTAGAGAATCTAGCTCACTCTTAATAATTCCTTCTACATACTAGAGTCTGCAGAGTTTAAGGCTTCTTGGTAAGATTTAGGTTTCTCATCTATTAGGTACAAACATGTGAAATTACAGTCGATATCATCGTGCCTTTTAACTACAAAAGTGGTCAAGAAATTCGGACCAAAATTTTTCTCACTTCTTTGTCTTTTACTCCTTCTAGGTTCTATTTAATGCATTACATCAAAAGTATTAATAGTTTCAGATTCATACTTTTTACTAGCCGCTAAGGTGTTTTCAGATTCATGTATACTATAGACGAGCAACAAATAGATAGAGATTTAATTTCTCCTTTTAATGGATAAACATGCTAAAAAATTATGCATCCCTATAATCACATATGGATTTTTCATTCAAACACAAATCTATATTGCAGCACTATTTTGAGCATAACCGATAAATACACAGTATAAAATTTTAGATCCTCTAGTAGGTTTCTTGAATGTTGGATATGGTACCTTAGCCAATCATCTCCAGACCCTCAAGTAAGAAAGATTAAGTGCATATCCTTTCCAAGGTTTGTAAAGAGTTTTATCTAGTTTTTTGTGAGGTACCTTGTTGAGAATAGAACATGCAGACCACACGACTTTCCCCCACATATTATTATATAATCTAGAACTTAACAACATAACATTCATCATTTCCTTTAAGATTCTATTTTCTGCTCTGCTATACCATTTTGTTGTTGTGAATATGGATCAATAAATTCATGAATAATGTCATTTGATTCATAAAAATCTTTAAGAAATTTATCACTGTATTCACCACCTCTATCTTATCTTAATTTTTTTAAATCTTTTTATCTAATTGATTTTCAACGTTTACCTTAAATTTCAAAAACATGCTACCAGCTTCATCTTTTGTTTTTAAGAGATAAATCTTTGTAAATCTAGAAAAATCAACAACAAAAGTTACTTAATAATTTTTTTGATCTCTACTTATAGTATTTTTTTAATCACTACATCAGAATGAATTAATTCTAATAATTTTTTACTTTGAGTCATGCCAGATCTGAAAGGTTTCTTAAAATGTTTACTTTCTACACAAACAGATCATGTACTAGTTTCATGTGATTCAGATGCATTAATTAATCTTAATTCTTAAGCTTCCTAATTGGTGTAAAATTTACATGACCTAGTCTACCATGTCACATATCAATAGATTTAACTATGTAAGCAGAACTAGAAGCACTTGCTTTCATTAAAACATTATTAATTAATACAAATTGAACATCAGATAGATATCCCTTTCTAACAAAGTCTCTGTTTTTGGTTAGGATAACCTTGTCACCTTCCAATACAATCTTAAGACCAACCCGATTCAACAGACTCCAAGACATTCGATTCCATCGTAAGGAAGATACATACAAAACATTACTTAAGGACAAAGGTTTTCCAGAAGTCAATTTTAAAAGAACATTCTCTTTCCCAAGTACTGTTGCAGTGGGAGAGTTTTTCATAAACATACATTCTCCATTTGCAGTATCCTCGTAGTCATGGAGAAGCTCTCGATTTGTGCAAAAGTGTCTCAAAGCTCGAGTATCAAGAATTTAGTTAGTCTTGTTTTCAATCAGGTTAACCTTTACAACAGCTGCTATGACATCATCATCTTGTTCAGTAAGATTGGCTTGTGGTACATGTCTCTTGTTTGGCCTTCCTTTCCTTTAACTGAATTAATAAGACTTGTGCTCTCTTTTCCACAATCATAGCATATCAACTTCTTTTCAATTTTTCCACTGGCAGCTTTGAATTGTCCTTCCTTTTGAGAATTTTTTCTAGATTGCTTTTTAAAGTTTTTTAACCCATCTTTGTTAATAGCATAAGATTAAGCTAGGTTAGCATTAACATAAGTTATATTTTTAGAAACGAGCTTATCTTTCATCCTATTAGCTTCTTCCGTGCGCATATGACTGATAAGCTCTTGAAGTTTCAAATCCTTCTTTTTATGTTTCAGGTGGTTTCAGTAGTCGTTCCATGACAGGAAAAATTTCTCAAGCAGTACATTTTCTTGGAGTATTTCACACATTGTCATTCCTTTGAACATGACATTCCACACAATTCTCATACTCATGAATCTATTCCACTATAGGTTTACCGTTCATCATTTAAAAATGTAGCCATTTTCCAACAACATATTTCTTGCGACTTGTATCATCTCCACCATTACGAGATTCCAATGTACTCTAGATTGCTGTCACACCCCATCCCGAACACCTGCTTGCTTGGCATGAGATGTAGTGTGATGTCAACTGAAGCCATTTACCTCTGAAACAACTTCAACTGACCTTTGACATGAAAACATGAAACATTTGCCAGTGGAAGTCTTTAAACTTAAATAATACTTTGAAATGGTAGTGTAACCCATCTGAAATACCTTTTATAAATACCAAGTAACATGTACAAAACATGGAAATAAAAACTTCTAATAAAACACAACGAAAACTAAATTGCTTGTCAGCAGTATGTTCAGCACACGAAGAGTCACAATTTGTACCTAGAAAGAGAAAACATTTTGAAAGAGTAAGTTGAAAGACTTAGTAAGAAGTGATTTTATAAAACAAGTTTTCATAAAACAGTTTAATATAGAACTGAAGTTTAAATACATTTATCAATAATCAGTCATTTCATAACATGATACTTGAAACATTTGCATAGATTTTGCAAGATAATGTTCCATAGCCACAAACAATATTAAACCTCTTCGTCCGAAGACGGAACAGTCGATAGGAAACAGTTTTCACTATAATCTTCCTCCTTTAAGGCATAAAAGTATACCCTTCTTGATGGCACATAAATTATAGGCTCATCAACCCTACCATCAGTATGAAGTTAACCATGTGCATATAAGCTAAAGCTTGTGTAGCTCGAAACCGTGTTTAATAAATACTTTTAGAAATTAATATGTTACTCACAATACTTATATGTATCCTTCGTTGAAAATTCCTCTTAAGCCTCCTTGATCTGAAAAATCCATATTTAATTCCTAATTAATCCTTTGATCATGAAAATATAATAAACTTCCCGTAAAATTTTCAAAAATATCGAAACATCCCAAAACAACTCAAAAGTGGCCTTTCAGTGCCCATTGACATAGTGACTACGGCTGATCGCGCGCGCATGACATGGGGCCCTTGTCATATGCTAACCTCGTTAAGGTGGGATGTGTGCCACGTGCTAACCTTACAGTAAGGGGTTGTCGCATGCATTTTGGTCGCATACCCAACGCACCCATTGTGTGCCTTGCGCTCGCTGTGCTGCATGCACTACCTTGCACACGAACCTTATTTTACAAGGTCATGCATGCAGACTAAGCGCATCTCTTGTCACTCGATTGTGCCATTGCCTTGTCGTGTACCTCAACGCAATCCTGAATAACCTCTATAAACTAAAATTATGTTCATCTCGGCTAAACATGCATAGCACTGATCTATTGCCCAAAACCTCATTTTTCGTCCAGAATACATGACCCAATTTTGAAAAATCATAACTTTAAATATATAACTCTTTTAACAAAATTTCTCCTACAACGTTGCTCTAAAATATCTTAAATTTTTTACCTCTGAATTTCATAACCAAATTCCAAAGGGCGTGTCTTGTAGCCTTATGGAAATGCACCTTGCTCAGTTTTCCTTTCAGAATGACCTTCTCGCCTAATTTTGATCAAAACACCAACCTTTCTTTCTTTGAATTACTCAGCAGACCTCTCATTAAACTAGACAAAAATTTTGATCTTTTAAGACTAATTTGAAGTAAATAGCACAAGTGAGTTGTGAGAAACTCTTTATTGAAGTTGTCTATTTATGGGACCCTTACATGAAACTTAAATGACACCTCCTCCTTACTTAAATCCACCTCTTAATCCCCTTGTTACACCTCCTGCTTCTACTCCATCTCCCCCTTGGCCCATAAAATGCATGTAACATGATTAAGACACTTGGATTAGCCTTAAACCGATTGTCATAAGTTTTCATGTAGTTGTCCAAAACACCTAGCCTTGTCAAATGCCTAGATAACCTCTATGATCTTTCTCGCATAGCCTTGGCCGCCCAGCCAAAATGCCCAAAGTCATCTCATCTCGCCTACTAACCTCTTAATCCATTTTTCTCGCCAAACCTAAATGCTCAATATCCCTTGACAAGCCAAAACATCTTGTGACAAGCCCTTGCTATCCATTACCTCTATGGTCCATCATCTCGCCTAACAACATTTGTCTTGGAGGTTATTTTCTATGCTTCACTACGAGCCTTAACTACTTGCCTTAATAACCTCTTTGGAAGTTATTTTCTCCTCTTTTGGATGCCACCAAGTCCAAAACGCCTAAGATTTGGATTTATCCAAAATTTTCACTTTTCCTATCTTGACTTAAACGTAGAACCTTAATGTCCTTCCTAGAATTTTTACCTTCATTTCCTACAAATCTCATTTTCTCTTGTCCTTTCCAAAACTTAACAAGTTTTAAAGATCTACAAATTTTGGAGTTTCATATTGCATTGGAAAATTTTTGGTCCACCAACATATTGAACATTGCATCTGACGTATGATTCAATATGTGCATGCAAACTGTCTTATTGTCCTTTGTGTATTCCTTAAGACCGGGTTGTAGGCATCTGCTTCAATTGATCAACGATTGGAGGATGATTATGGATGAGACATAGGTGCTGGAATGGTTGCTGTCATATTTGGATTGGACGGTGGATATGTGGTAAGAACATAATCAACTTCTAGCTATTAAAAAAAGATTAGTAATTTCTAGGACCATCAACAGTAGTTCGTTCCATCAAGTGGGTTCAAGTTGTAGCATATTAGGAAGAATGTTGTTGGAATTTCTTATCGACATTGTTATATAGTTACTTTCAAATTATAGAAAAATTGAGATTAGAATGTCAAATGAAAATTGATTGTTGTGCCGTGATGAACCATTGCCCTAAAAGAAATTACAGCTGGCTGAGGTGTCAGTCGTGTTGCCATGTAGTTTCTCCTCAAGGTTAACACAATTTCCCTATTCAGACGTGCACTCGTCGGAATAAGGAATAGAAACAAAACAAAAATGTTCAGAACAGTGCAGAAGCAAAACAAAAGAAGAACAAAACATAGACGATTTTTTTGGATGCTAAATGACGAGGATGAACTGAAAGATAAAGAGAAGAGTCCAAATTGAATAGCCAACGGGAAAATTCGGGAAAATAATTAATTATTTCGGATACTAAATAATTAATTAAACCAAAATTTTATTTTCTAAGAAGGGGTTACAAATTTAAACAAAATACGCATGTGGTGACAAAGTGATGTTATCACTACCAACATAATTTGTTTCCCAAATAAACTTTCTTGGTATTTATACCCTCTTGTGTCTTCTAAATTTTTCAATGTCCGACAAGGAATATATATTTATATCTTCTTTGTTTATGGGTTTAGGTTTACAAATTATAACATTTTTTAGTGATGACATTTCTAACAATTTACAAATTATTTGTCTCAAAATTCTACATTTTTTTAAAAAATATCCTAAAACACTTAAAACCTTTAAAATGGTCTTATTTATGGTAATTTCCAAATATAATTAAACGTATAAAGATTAAAATGGAACAAATAACAACTAAAATTTAATGTAACAAACTTGAGAGCATAGGTACTAAAATGGAGAATTGTAAAAAATAACAAATTTGATAAAACATTTACAATATATAGCAAAATTTTCAGATTCTATCGATAATAGACATTGGCAACCACTGATATGCTTCTATCAGTATCATTGATAGACATTGATAGAAGTTTACCAAAGCCTATAAGTTATAGAATTTAAAATTTTTCTATAGCTCATAAATATAATTTTAATTCATTTTGCTATTTTGAAAAATGGTCCTACTAAAATCATATTTTAACTTAAGAATAATCAAAATCATTAGTAAATAATATAATAATAAACAAATTACAAAAAAAAAATTTAGAGCCCACCTTCCAAATTTTTTTAGTCAAAGTCGAAATTGCCCCCCAAAAAAAACGTCATTCTCAAACGTCGCAGGCGATATAAGTACACGTTTGAGTCGCTGCTAATTTATTTGCATTATTATTGTTTCTTATTTCACAAACAAGCATCTCTCGAACTTATTTTAATTTTTATCGTTACCTTCAACTGCATGCTTTCTTAAGAAATAAGAACAATCTTGCTTCACAACACTTTTGTTACATCTGTTACGTTCTTTTCGTTTTGGAACACAATACTTTCTAACATAATTTCCTAGTTTTGCTACAACTTAGCTCCCTTCACATTTTAGACTTTCACTGCAGATTGTAATTAGCATTTTTTTTAAGGTTTTCAATTTTAGTCAACTTATATAAAAGATGAAAGGTCCATAATTTCACTCTAAATAAATCTTTAATAGATTCCAAATTAAGAATAGGTAGACATTTTTTGAACGTCATAGCTAAGGTTTAGGTTCCAGAGTCCTTTTGAGAACCATCTTTTTCTCAAAATTTTCTCCTCTTCTTATAGGCTTTTTATCCATAAAAAAGGCCTGAAACCCGAAGTAACTCTAACTAAAGGCTCAATCCTCTCTACTTGTTCTGGTTAAGAAGCTTCTCTTCATTGGACTTGTAAAGAATTCAAAAGTTGATCAATGAACATTGTACTCAAATCCTTATTCTTCAATAGCTACGACGATGAAATTGAATTTTTCATCCAATGAGCGAAGTATCTTTTCTACTACTTGCTCATCACTTATTGTTCACCATATCTTTTTATTTCATGTACTATTTCTAGCAATTTTGAAGTATAATCTGAAACTAATTCAAGCTTCTTTATCTGAAGTGATTCATAATCACCTTTCAAAAGCGAACCTTCCTGATTCGATCTACTCCTTTATACATATTCTCCAAAAAATTTCATGTTTGATGTACAGTAGGTGCTCCAAAAATCTTTTCAAAACTTGAATCATTAATGGCTTGATGAAGGATGGTGAGAGTCTTTTGATTTTTCTTTCTTGTATTTTGTAAAGTTTTTTGTTGAATTTGACTCAAAGCTGCCTCACTTTTTGGTTCTTCATAACCATTATTAACAATGTTTCACACATTTTGTGAACCAAGTAGAACTTTCTTTCAAATACACCAATTGCTATAATTTTCTTTCGTAAGTCGAGATACTTCAAAGGAAAGCTAAATTGTTGTTTGCCATTTGAAAAAAAACATTTTTTTTATAGTCTAATTAACTCAAGCTCTTGTACCACTTTGTTGGAAACGTGTGATATGAATATCCTAAATAAATAATAACAAAATGATAGAATATTTTGGAAGACTACTCTCTATGTATATATTTTTATTCAAACTTGGATGATTTAGATTACAACATATTACAATCCTATTTATAGGATTGTTACCCGCATAACTCATATCACAATTAAACACCACAATTTAAATCTTACACTTAAATTAATTTAATGTGAAACTCTTACTAAATTAACTATAATATTTAACTCACATTCTTTAATTTTTGGTAACTTTCATACATCAATTCACGTATAATTTATTTATTTAAAAACATGTTTGTTTAATTTTCAACACGAACACCACTGCTAGAGCATCAAACTGTTTTTTTTTTTTTTTTTTTTTTACAGTAGGGCATTTATTTAACCTGCCAATCTAACCCATTTGGAAAACACCTCATACCCAAATAGCATAGCTAAATTATATAAACCAATATCTTTCTATAATTGGGAAAAACAAAAAATCAAAATAACTACCTCAACCATCACCAATTATGGTAACTAACTTTTTATAGAAAATTCAAAATTGAAAAAACAACGACAACAACAAAGATACCTCAATAACTAAGTCAAAAGAATAATGATAAGAAAAATCCTTCTCACACATACTAATTTTAGGATTTAAGTATTAATGATGGCATTACAGCTCCATTTGTCTCTTTTGTTTAATTTTTTCTCCTACGATCTACATCTCATTTGTGGGATATTGATCTGAAATTCAAACCCCAAAAGGCAGAAAAGGCCTAACTTAATTTTGGAAGGCTGGTTTATCCAATGGCTGATGATGATTTCTCTTCCAAATTTCTCCATAATTGAATCCTTCAATTCCAAATTACCTTTTCGGTTCATTGTCTTCTTTCTCAAAACATGAACCTCGCTACTCTTGTTTTCTGGATCATCCAGATATCCATCCATGGAGTTGGAGTTTTCTCTAAAACGAAAGCACCAGACGGTATCCCGTCTACCCAATTCATTTTGTCTTCTTATCAATTTCATTCTCATTCCTCGCTTTCTTTTTTTCTACATTTTCTTGGAGATGGATTCTTTTTTCTCGTTTATTTTGTTTATAGTTTCGTTCTTGTTACATGCTACTAATATTTCAACAAATAGAATTTCGTTCTTATATTTTAACCAATTAAATTCATCATGCTTATATCGAAAAATGAGATTAATAATTTAATTACTAAATTGTTGCAGTTTCTGCATTGAATGTGATGTTTAGTAGTTTAAATTCACCTTCACAACTCTCTGGTTGGGGGTCAAGTGGGGGTGATCCATGTGGAGATTCTTGGGAAGGGATTCAATGCTCAGGATCATCCGTCACTGAAATGTAATTTATAAATTTTCCTCTCTTCTTATTCTTCTTCTTCTTATTATTTTTACATTGTGCTATGTATTAATATAAATTCAATTACTTTGGTGTTTAATTTTAATATTCTACAGAAGTTTATCAGATTTTGGACTAAGTGGATCAATGGGTTACCAGCTTTCAAATTTGGCATCTGTCACCTACTTGTGAGACCTACTTACTATCAATATTATGATTATCCTAAACATGTTTTTGTTAATTAATCAACATCAGGTTTAAGGTAATATGCATGCTCTCACTTGTGATAGTACAGTGATTTGAGCAAGAACAACCTCAATGGTGATATCCCCTACCAACTTCCCCCTAATGCAGTTCACATGTAAGTCAATATTTCTTGTTTTTTTTCGTTGAGTTTTATATATCTTTATTTCACTTAGAAACAGTTTTTTAAATCATGTTTGCATGCAATAATAAGAAGAATAACTCAGGAATCTTATAAGGTTTTTTTTAGGCATATATCTCTATCCAATATGGGATCTTCAACATGATGATGCCTCTTTAGAATTATCATTATTTGGTTGAATTCCATTTTCTTTGGACAATTACATTGAGTACGCAACACTTTTAATACTAATAATTGAGTGTGTAAAGAAATTTTTAAAGAATTGAAACTATAACAAAATTTATTAGTCGTAAACTCCTATTAATAATAGACATCATCGTCGACACTGATTAATTATAAATACTACATTGCTAATAGGATTCCATCACTATTTTTAATAGACTCTAATAGCTAGATCTAAATTTAACAATTTTGCTATATTTACAAATTTTTTTAACACACTACATCTACTAATTAATACCTTTCATATACTAATTTATACTTTTGGTCCAATTAATTACTATGTGTGCAATGCCCATTTCTTTTGACCATATTTTCATTCCGAGGTTTTAATATCATATTGGATAAACACAGTATTTGATTTCAAAACTAATTGAAAATAAAATAAAAGTAGTTTACATATCTTTTAAAAATTGTTAGGTTTTCTACTTTCAAACGTAGAATCCCAACTAATTGAAATATGTTGGCAGTTGGAAAATTTTTAGAAACCTCTAAAATAAAATTACTTAAAAGAGAACACTTTATATATGCGTTATTGTTGACACATGTGTTTTTCTATTTGTGCAGCGATCTTTCTGGGAACAGTTTCACTGGTAGTGTGCCTTATTCAATATCACAGATGAGTGAACTTGAATTTCTGTAAGTATATCAAACTAGTATGTTGTCATGTATATCAAGGTTGTTGTCTGAGGCGTGTATTTGGATTGACTAGAGATTTTTTTCTTTCACGAAGGTCCTTTTTATTTAAAAATTGTTTACCATACACTACAAAAAGTACTATTTCAAAATGCTATTTTGAGGAGGTACCAACCACTTACAATTGTTCTAAAAATAGTTATTTTTTGAATTAAAAACTTAAAATGTGAAACGAAGCCCACCCTTTTGGTCAATAATATATAGATGTATTAGCTACATGTTATATGAATTATATGTTGGGGGGTTGATTTGTTTGTTGGCCTGCAGAAATCTTGGTCATAACAAGCTTAGCAATCAACTGAGTGAAATGTTTGGCAAGCTGGCTAAACTCAAAAGACTGTAAGTTTCGTATTGTCTTCAAACGTAACTATAATATGTTCTCTATTTTCTTCCCCTATTAACAACATCGTCCTTAATCAATTCAATCAGTCATGAACATTGTTTATTCATAAAATTGCTAGAGTTGTGATTCATAAATGTTTTGCATTAAGTAACAAATGTGAGTGTATATGTAATATGTTTATTTTGCAGGGATCTGTCCTACAACTCAATTTCAGGAAACTTACCTCAAAGTTTTAAGAAGCTTTCAAGCCTTACCGTATTGTGAGAAAAGCAAATAATTAAAATAAGATTTCATATCCAGTTTCATTTTGTCAATAATTTTAAAATAATTTTAATTCATTTTTAATTATTATAGGCATATACAAGATAATAAATTTTCAGGTTCAATCAATGTTCTTGCTGACCTTCCACTTGATGATTTGTAAGTAGCAGCCCCAAAATATAAGATAAGACGCATAGTTTCTGTTAATTAAACTCTTTCTTGATGTTTTGGGTGTAGGAATGTTGCAAATAACAAATTCACTGGATGGATTCCTGACAGTCTTGAAGATATAGATAACTTGGAGTATGGTTTAACAATATGTGGAATTTTCTTGATTTTCATGTGCATGAAATATTTTGAAATGTAATTGTATATTATACTATGTGAAGAACTGTAGGAAATTCTTGGTCAACTGGACCAGCACCCCCTCCACCACCAGGGACGGTATCTCCAACGAACAAGAAATCAAACAAGGAGGAGTCAAACAAGATCAATTCGGCAGTGAAAAGTGGGTTAGTGATAGCAGGAATAGCAATGGGAGTATTAGCAATAATAGCAATAGTGATTGGAATGGCATCAAAAAGGAGGAGGCATGTATCTCATTATCTTGATGAAGACACAAGTCAACACAGATCATTCACTCCACTCACTTCCCAAGAACTCCCAAAGGGTAATGATAATAATGGGATTGATAGAAAATCCTTCAATTCAGATGCGTCTGTTGACATAAAAGGTGGTGTGGTTAGACCACCACCAGCTCCTTTAGATTCTATTCGGTCCTTCAGTGATAATCAGTTTGCAAGCCGTCTGAATTCGAGGAGGAGAAGCAATTCGTTTCGTGCAATTTCTTATTCATTGGTCGATTTGCAAACTGCCACTGCTAATTTTTCTCCTTCTCGACTTCTTGGTGAGGGTACTATTGGACGTGTTTATAAGGCCAAGTATGGAGATGGAAAGGTAATTTAATGTAATTTATTTATCTAATTATTATGTGTGTGTATATCTATTAATATGGTGAAATTTAATTTTTGTAATTAGGTATTGGCAGTGAAGAAGATAGATTCATCAGTTTTTCAAGGGAGGAGAACAGAGGAGTTCAGTGAAGTAGTAGCAATAATTTCAAAGCTTAATCACACAAACATAGCAGAAGTGGTTGGATTTTGTTCAGAGCAGGGACATCATTTGTTCATTTATGAATTTTTCACGAATGGTTCACTTCATGAGTTTCTTCATATGTCTGATGACTTCAGTAAACCACTCACTTGGAACACCAGAGTCAGAATTGCTTTGGGGACAGCAAGAGCTCTTGAGTATGTGCTTAATTTCGTACTCAAAATTATTCACCTATAGGTGAATGATTTTATTTATTAGCTAATTCATCATATAAATCATATATTCAATTGTTTAATATTACTATTTTATTTTCAGGTATCTTCACGAAGTTTGCTCGCCATCCATAATTCACATGAATATCAAGTCCTCTAATATATTGCTTGATGCCGAACTTAATCCTCGTCTCTCGGACTACGGTTTGGCAACATTTTATAAGGTTCACTCCACTCCATACATTTAGAAGCAAAGTTGATGCATGAAATTTATTTGGTAAAAATGGATGTTCTGAAATTAAGCAATTTTTTTGTTGATTTGATCGATTTCAGAGTAGAAGCCAAAACCCTGGAGGTGGATATGATGCTCCAGAATGCAGTACAAAGGGTTCAAGTTATACTATGAAAAGTGACATTCACAGTTTGGGAGTGGTGATGTTGGAATTGTTGACGGGCCGGATGCCTTTTGACTCGTATGTTTTACTTTACTTTACTTTACTTAAAGCTCCATTTGTTTGTTGGTAACATTGATTTTTGGATGTTTTTGAGTAAAAGAGTTGATTGGTTTATGTTTTGAACGTTGTTGTCGTTACATATATGTTTATAGGAGTAAGGCAAAAGTGGAACAATGTCTAGTGAGATGGGCAACGCCACAACTGCATGACATAGATGCGTTGGACAAAATGGTGGATCCTGCATTGAGAGGCTTATATCCACCAAAGTCGGTGTCTAGATTTGCAGATATAATTGCCCTTTGCGTTCAATCAGAGCCTGAATTTAGGCCTCCAATGTCCGAAGTGGTTCAAGCCTTGGTCACTTTGGTTCAACGTTCCAGTATGAATATGAGAGATGATCTTGGAAACTCTCGACGAATGGATGATTATGACTATTAATCCTTTTTTTTTCTTCACTTCTTTTTTTACACTCTTTAATTAAGTCTCTACGTACACACATTATATATTCTAGTATTTCATTTATTCAATGCAACACGACTTTCACATTCATTTAGAGATTTAATTAGTCGTTCTCTATTCCCACCTCCATCTTAATACATAATCCATCTTTTCCCTTTTTGTATACCAATCTTTGCTATGTAGTTCACGTCATATGAACCCCTTTCTTTTTCTTTTTCCTTTTGGCTTGATTCATAATGACACGATCATATAGATGTCGGTTCCCAACCAACATCGTATCTCTTTAATGTTGGTTTTAAACAGACATCAAAGCCTTGTTTTGTTGTAGAAAACAGGTTAAGCAGGATCGACAGGTGTCGTTAGAGGAAAATGATGTTTGTCGGCTTCACGCTGTCGTCTTGGACCTAGTGAGAAGTCGGTCCAGGATGGGGTGTGACAATAAAGAAAGAGAAGAAATAAATTAAGTTTATAAGAGAAGAAATAAACTCAACACATGATTATCATAGGATTGAATCACAAAAGAGTGATCACGAAGATGACTGTATAGAGTGATGACATCAAATTGTGCAGAAAGTGTAAATTTAGTGTTTAAAGATATCAGAGAACCATGTGTGGCTACCATGCTAAGCTCAATTAGAGATGTATTGTAAAAGTGGTTTTATGAAAGAAGTAAAGTTGCTTTTACAATGAAGAGTCATTTGACTTCTTGGGCTGAGAACGTGTTGTGCTTAGAACATGAAAAGTCAAGAAGTTTATTGGTAAGATTTCTTTTTTCATGTTTGTATCTCGAACAGGCACAGATAGACAACTATCTTTGTCTATTCGATAGATAAAGATAGCAATCTATTTGTGTCTGTCTTAGATAGATAGAGATAGATAACTATCTATGTCTATCTGTGTCTATTTGTGCAGGTTTTCTCTTTTTCTTTTTTCTTTTTTCTTTTCGTTTATTTGTCTTATGTATTAGGTTGATCCAATTAATTAGTATGACTGAATACAAAGTAATGGATGAAAGTCAACAGTTCATTATGAAGTTAAATGTGGGATGTTGCAGGTGTCAAGTATGGGATGTTGAGGAAATTTCATGTGCATATGCGCTTGCTATTCTACGAATGCTTAATTTAGATACATATTCATATGTATTTGAGTTTTATTATACAGAAATGATATTAGAAACATACAGTGGTTGCATTCATCTTGTTGGCACTCATTTGTATTGGAGAGTTGAAGATGCTGTTCAGAAAGCATTACATCCAGTCTTTAAATTATGTCAAGCTAGAAAACCAAGAAAACAAAGAATTTCATATGTAGGCGAAAGTAATAGTTCATTAAGATGTTTCAACTGTAATCATAAAGGACACAATAGTAGGACTTGCAAAGTTTAAACAATTAATGAAAATTTGTGATTTTTTGCTCTAATATATAAATTAACAAATGTATGACATTAGAGTTTATGAATGACTACAAGATCATGGAGATTTAATAACAGGATCCTTTAGATTTACTTAAGAGATCATTTATGTGTAATAACATGATTGTTTAAAGTTGCCTACACGATCGTGTGAAGTACACCACACGATCGTTTAGGATTAATGACTCTATCATTTAAATTTTAGACGGTGATCATTTAGTTTTAGTTACAAGATCTTTTTGAATTATGTGGTAGTCATATAATGTGTTACACAATCGCTTAGATTTATTAACACGATCGATTACGTTTACTTGCACTATCGTGTATACATTGTAACAATGTGACGACCCAGACTTTTCTGACTGACCGTCTAAGTCGTCAATTTGACACAAAACCGTTTGTTGACGAAAGACATAGTAACTTTAATTGAAACCATATGAAATCGAAGAAAACATTTAATCGGGCCCTATTTCAAAATATGAACTTTTAAGGTACTGTTTACAAAACTTTAACTATTTGTAAATTCAGTTCAACAAAACGTTTATAAAAAATCGTCAGCGGAAGCAGTTTAAAGGACAATCTTCTATGGCCATTCACGAGTCCTTCTTGTCCCTCGTCGGTCTGCCCCTCGTGTTACCTTTGCCTGAAAAGTTAAACATAAAAAGGGTGAGTATTAATATACTCAGTAAGGGACCCACTACTGGTCCCGTTCGGGGAAAAATAAATTATTAGTATCCTATGGTGTACCCTGCACAGTCACAGTCTAGTGCTCCCGAAGGATGCACATATCAGTCTAGTGCTCCCGAAGGATGCACATATCAGTCTAGTGCTCCCGAAGGATGCACATATAGGGGATGATCCCGAAGGACACCCGCATGGTAACTATCCACTAGGAAAACTAATAATTTATCCCCTTAGTCCATTCTATACTTCTTAACAGTCACTTTACAACTCAATCAAACGTCCTCATCACGTGAACTTTCCCCTTAACCTCAAACAACCATTTTTATTCCAATTCAACCCGAGGACTGTCACAAACACGTTAATACATCAGTCGACAGCAAAACCAACCATGACATCCACTTCAATCTAAAATAGCACGACCATGATTTCTCTTCCGTTCACAATACATCCTCATAGTCGTCTACCAGGCATTCAATTTACACAACAATCTACTCATTCAAGTCACATATTATATAATCACATCTACGATATCCAGACATTTCCACACCCTTACATTTGCACATATATATATATTCAACCAGTCATAACATACTATCAACCACAAATCCACATTCAAACATACACCTCATAATCGTTATTTCTCCGCAGTATAACAGCACGAAACATACAGCCAACACATTCAAATAACATTTATTGAGTCCAGTAGAAAGTCCCTTACCTTGGCGTTACTCTAGTCCCTTGACTGAATCCCACGTTTGCCAACAACTCAATGTCACGAAACGAGTCCCAAATTAACAATTGTTCGTTGTGAACCCAACGACTTCAAGCGTTACCCTCAACCTAAGATTGAACATCCAAGCAGTCAATTTAACAACATCCACAAATCGAATTTTTTCAATGGAAATCCCCAAATTCATCAATTTCATCCTTACCAATGAAGTTTCCAACATGGACGTTGGATCCGCGGCTGGATGGAGAAGGACGCGCGGGGAGTCACGGCGGCGGCGCGTGGAGACGCCGGGAGGTAGATCTGAGCAGGGGGAGGGGGTTCGGCTCGGGTTCGGTTGGGTTTTGGCCGGTCGGACGGAAGGGAAAAGGAAAGGGGCGCGCGGTGGTGGTCTCACGGACGGAACCCGGCGGCCACGGGTTGCTTCCGCGGAGGCCGAACGACAGAGGCGGCTGGACGGATGGAGACGCGGATGGGCAGATTGACGCGGTGGCCGACGCAGACGAAAGGAAGGGCAGATCTGGGCGGCTGGCTTGCAGATCCGGGCGTCGGCGTGCGGTTGGTGGATGGCAGCTTCGCCGGTCTGACGGAAGAAGAGGAGCGGCTGGGTTTGGCTCGTCGGACGAACGGAACAGGGACGGATCTGGGCAGACGGCTACGGCTGTGTGCGGTGGGACTTCGCGAACAGAGGCGCGGCGCGGCGCGGCTGCTGCGACCACCTGGGCTTCACCGGAACGGAAAGGAGAACAGGGGGGGGGGTGGCGGCCGGCTGGGAGAAGAGGAAGAAGGAGAAGAAGAAAAATGGAGGGGGGGGGGGG
>CM046885.1:3581780-3596062 GCA_025688845.1 Cucumis hystrix | reverse complement strand
AAGAAAACAAAGAATTTCATATGTAGGCGAAAGTAATAGTTCATTAAGATGTTTCAACTGTAATCATAAAGGACACAATAGTAGGACTTGCAAAGTTTAAACAATTAATGAAAATTTGTGATTTTTTGCTCTAATATATAAATTAACAAATGTATGACATTAGAGTTTATGAATGACTACAAGATCATGGAGATTTAATAACAGGATCCTTTAGATTTACTTAAGAGATCATTTATGTGTAATAACATGATTGTTTAAAGTTGCCTACACGATCGTGTGAAGTACACCACACGATCGTTTAGGATTAATGACTCTATCATTTAAATTTTAGACGGTGATCATTTAGTTTTAGTTACAAGATCTTTTTGAATTATGTGGTAGTCATATAATGTGTTACACAATCGCTTAGATTTATTAACACGATCGATTACGTTTACTTGCACTATCGTGTATACATTGTAACACGATCATTGAGATTTATTTTACAGAATACGCGATCGTTTAGACTTTGTAACACGATCGTTTAGACATTTATACATGGTCTTTGAGACTTGTATACACGATCATTTTTTTATATGTACACAATTTTTTTAAGAGTATGTAAACACTCAGATAGGACAAACACTCAGTCAAAAGGTGATTAAAATTAAGGGTTACAAGCTTGATAATATTTCACAATGCTTTAGATTACAACTTGGAAGTCTATTTATAGACCCCCAAATTTCAAATACAATTGAAATAAAAAAAGATTAACATATAAGATCAAATCATATAGGACAGGACCCCTTATCTAATAAGATTCCAAAAAAAAAATAAGATCGAATCAGACAGGATAGGACCCCTTATATGATAAGATTCTCGTTGAAGAAAAAACCTAAAATCTAAACCTATTGATAATTTATAAAATAAATTAAAAACAAACTAAAGTAAATAAACTAAAGTGGGGGAAAATCCCACCAATTGCCATTTAATCCATCATATCACATAATGGCTAATCCACTATTTTTTATAATGGTTTGTGTAAGACCCATTTTTTTTATTTGAGTATAGGAAGTAAAATTCAGCTAAGTATTAAAGAAGTTGTCGTTTGAATAAATCTGCGAAAAAATTAAGCGATAAAATCTTTTATCGTTAAGTATAGGTTTCGTGATTAAGAAGTTAATTCGCGAGGAAGATTTGAGAAAAGAAGGATTTGTAGTAGAATCTGTAAGTCTAAATGCTCTCAAAAGAAATAAGTTGTGAAGTTTTGACTAAAACGACTAGGTATTTGGCAGTTTTCGCGATGAAGAAGTCTGCGAGGAAGGCTTGAAGTTTAAGTTCGCGATAAGTGTCCTAAGTGAGTAAAAGTTGGTTAGTTCGCGAGGAAGGTTTCTCGAAGTAAAAATATAACCACACGATAAGGTTATTCGTGAGAAGTGTTAAGTGGTTAAAGTTATTTGCGTTATGGGGTTAGGCGAGAAGTAAGGTCTAGCGAAGAAAATGTCAAATCTGATTTGACAAGGGTTAACGTGTAAGATTAAGAAGTTGAGCATGGCTGGATTGAGTATTAAATTTACACGTGTAAAGATTTAAGTAGGAGCTGGCAAACTGAGAAAAGTTTAAGCATGACTAAGATAGTTTAAGAGCTCTATAAATAGAGGACTTGGTCATTAAGTAAGCACAAAAGATTTTATCTATAAAAAAAAAACAGAGAGCAAAAATGCTAATGTTTTCCTTTCGCGAGAAGAAGAAAAACAAAGTGTTAAGTACGGCGATTTATTCTGCGAGAAGTCTCCACGAGAAGAGAAGGAAAATGAGGATTTTTGTTAAAGTGTGGTGAGTGGTTTTCTTCTTATAAGTTTTGTGATTCTGCTTTACTATTTTGAAAGATGATTTCAAATAAGAAAGTGTTACAAAAAGAGATTTCTATGAAAAGTTTATATGTGTTCAAGCATGGTTTATAATGTTAAAGTTTGATTTGATGATTACGATTTCAATGGTATGAAATGGTTTTCAAACCATTAGTTGATTCCTTGAGATGATGCTAACTTTTATGTGCACATAAAGAGTCAAGACCACCATGGGGTGTACGGACTACATGGTGATAAGAAGTTGGCTTATGCGTTGAAAGGAGCGTATAAAGCTTAGCAGCTTGAGCAACAAGAACAAATATGTATGCTCTCGGATGGTGTTAATACAGTAGTCAAATGCGAGGTAACGAGACCAAGCGTAGAGAACGATTCGAGATCCTTGGTGAAAGGAATAACTATTAACTAATGTGTGTTTATGTAAAATTGTTATGTTATATATGTGTTTGTTAAGCATAAAGAAAGGTTTATGTGAGATGAAATGATTTGTTGTTATTTATACAAAATGGTGTTTGTGAAAAGGTATTGCGACAAGGATTTCATAAAACCTGACTAAGTCTTTTAGACTTATGATTTAAAAATCCCATCTTTCAAGATCAGACGTTTAGGCCAAGTAGAGAAGAAGGTTGAAGGATTTGCGACGAGATGACTCCAGACGTTCTGAAAATAGTTAAGCATTGGTTATTTGGTCAAAGTGTTGTAATTATGTATCAAACGCCTGTTATTAATATACATTTTGGTAGGTATTTATTATACTTGGCGTTTAGGTTGACCATCGCTGCATTTTGAGTTTTGTTGATAGTATAAAAGGATTTGAGAATAAGATTTTGCAATAAGAAAATTTTAAGGTTGTAACAAACTTGCATCTTATTCCTACTACTTCGGCATTATCGTCGCAATAGGACTGTGACAGTTTGTCACACTTGCTAAATATAATTTACAATATTACAAATATTTATATAATTACAATATTACAAGTATTTTTAATTTAACAAAATAAAACATAAAGTTGAAGTTCAAAAGTCCAATGGAGAAAATAGAAGTAATTTCCTTCATTTTTTTGTAAAGTGGGTTTATTAAAGAATCATTGACGTTCCTTCTTGCATGTAGTTATTATGTATACCATTAATCATATTCCCTACGATGGACTGTTGATTGACCAAAGGACTCACCGCGCTTCATCAATGAGACTTACGATCGGGACCATATCAAACGTAGTCAAACACTCAATGAAATATGTAACTTCAATTTTGCTCTTGGAGTACTTGATCTTGAACTGTGCTTGTTGTCTTCAGGTTTTTTCTGGATTTTTGGATGACAGAACAATATTTACATAGTAAACTAGAATATTTACAAAGTTTACTCATCAGTTACACTAAGGATGAGAATATACATTACAATTTTATTTATTTATTTATTATTTTTATTACAATAATAAAACTAATATAATAATTTGGATAGAAACATTCTTTTGAAAGACTCTTTATTGAACCTATTCTTCTTTTAAAATAGGTATATGACTCTGGAGCTCACATAGGCTGTGAGTCGAGAAACGGGTCGTCAAGATCGTATTTTAGATCTGCTTGCTCTTAGTTTTCATGCATGGAGAAAGATGCTGACTTTGATGATGAGTATGCATTTACTGCTGTTGATAATAACCTTTGGAAATCTACATCAGTTGTGGCCTGAGCAAGTGATGCAAGAAGCTTTGATTTTTCATTTAGAAACTCGACGTTCTTTCTTTGATCAAGGTCTTGGAGATAACCTTTCTCTGTGAACCATTTCTTCATGTGCTTGATGGTGGCATGTTTAAAATTGTATTTTTCTCACCATTTGATCTCGAGATTTTTAATCAACATTTTGTATTGAGGATATGATGTTGTAGTGAAGCTCCAACAAAATATCCATGGAATTTGAAAATAAAGGCAGAATCTCATCAAATTATGAAATGAGTTATTTTGAATTGTTCTTGAAAATAGAAATAAGATTCTTGAATGGGTGTTGGCATAATAATGTTTGTGAGACCAAAATTATTCCACCATTGAATGAACCATGTAGGAAAATTGATTTTGTAAGCTTTTTGACAAAAGGAAATGAACCATGAATTGTTCCTCTTTGAAACCAAAATACTCTAAACCAAGATTTGATGTAGTCCTGGTAAGAGTAAGATTGAGGAACAAGAATTACACAATGAATTCTACGCGATAAGTCTATGTTTAAAACTCTATGGTGTTGAGTTTGTTTGGACTCAAGGGTGGGTAATTACACAAAGAATTCTACGTGATAAGTCATTAGTCATGATCACTGCATGCGAAGCAGTCACTACGTACCTCTTTATCGCGTAATTACTGAGTCCTTGTTGAGCATAAGTTTTCCTACTGCTTGCCCAAGTGCAAGCGAAATAATAGGTTTACCTGGATGATCTAGGGTCGAAAAAAGGGAATTGATTCAAGATATTAGTTCTTGGAATTACTTATCATCTAGGCAGTATAAAAGAATTCAAGAATAACAAATGTAAGAAATATTAGACTAACCCAACTATTAAACTAAGCCTCGAGAGTCTGTAAAGAGGGAATAACATAATTGAATGGTAATACGAACTAACTTGTATCAGAGAAATGAAGGAATATCTATGCATTATCATGCGATCAAGTAGTGTGATAACCTTAACACGATATAACTTACTAAACCATACTTTTGATTAAGGCTTGCTTCTCTCGAAGTCATTATACGCCACACATGGTCGCTTCTCGAGATCCATATGAGTAAGTATGAGTAGACGGGATATATCTAGAAAAGATCACTTATAATTTGTATAGGATTTTGTGATTAAGGACAGAAACCTCTCGATGCCCACTATCCACACTTGTTCTCCTTCCAGGATACAAATGCTGGAAATGATCTCGTGAAGAAAGATGAAACTCTTCCTTGCACGCATTAGTTAGGTTCTTGCTACTTTATCTCTCGGGTAGTTGGCGACTATGTTGGCCAGGCAATGAGAATAGCTCAATTAACGTGATAAGACTTATAAGAAAAACTTCTTATCAAGAACTTATCACACTTCTAAGTTACAAATAACACATTGACTAAAGGAGAGTGCAGACATGATTGATTGAAAGTGTATAATAATGCAATATATCAAAGAATGTAGGCCTTAGGCCATTTTACAATATGAACACATATATTACAGAGAAATACACAAGTGGAAAGTAAAAAGAGAATGATAGTTGTTACAAGTTCAAGGGAATGGGTTCTCCACCACTCAGACTCTAAGCTCTCCCTTACAGCATGATCGAAGAAGAAGCATAAAACTCTTTGCACTTGTGGTTCATCTAGACTCTCTTTTATGGTACATTCAGACCTTCTTTGCTTGGTGGGGGAAAGTCTTTTTATAAGAAGCTTTCGGCGGAAAACTTCTATATTTCTAAGATTGTCAGTGCCAATTGCAGTCTTACGAAATCACATCAACTCCAACTACTATTCTTGTCTTCTAGTGAACCTTCTTCGCGTGATGACACGGTTCCTCGCCTAGAGATGTTAATTGCGAAATGAGTTTCCATCGCGTAGCCTTTGTGCGAGATATCCTCTTCGATTCACTAGTTTCTTTCTTTCTACTCATCATGCGTTTAGACATGGCAATCACGTAAAATAGACATAATGCTTATGTAAGATGTATTTCTAAATGCTTATGTAATTACAACATAAGTTATGCGCTTTGATCCTCTTCATATGCATTTTGTCCTCATTATTCTAATAAAAAGAGGTTATGATAACAAGTATTTATACAGTTTATCACTCATCTAGAGTCAGACTTTGATACACAAGTTCTATGATAGAATCATAGACAACGATTGGTTTTTTAAAATAACATTTTATTTCAGGTCTTGGCACAAACCATTTATCGAGAGTGATGGCCTGAGAATATATAAGTAGTAGGAGGAGAAGTAAAACACTCCCTATTTGATGAAGGAGAGGCAGAAGGCCTCATCTAAACAACTCTGCTAGAAAAGGACAGATAAGATTGGCCAAAGGCCTAGGTGGAGTTGATGACTTTGTGGGAGATCTAATATGTATGTCGGACGATCTAGATATGAATCGAGTTCCCACGGTGAACCATAAATCCATAGCATATTGATATGCACTCATCGGTGAGGGTGCAGAGTTTGAAGAAGAAGATGGGTGATTGCCCCTTCAAGAGGTTGAATTCACTCTTCCTTTAGAGCTTCCTCTTTCTGAGCTCATTCTTTCATGAGAGAATTTTTAGAAAGGAGAGAGAGTTTTGGAGTTAGAAACGCCCTTGACAGATAATCGACTAAAGGGTTTTGTTCTCCTTTTATAGGCAAAACTTCAAAATCAAAGCAAGACAATATGGCTTGCCATCTGGCAAAACTTTACTTTGAAACAAGATTTTTTACATCTTTTTCTAATACAAATTTTGGAGGCTCTTGAATCAATTTTGCTTAAGAATTTTTTATTGATTAATTCTCATTGAAATTTTTAACACAATGAACTATTGCAAGTATTTCATTTTTTACCGTTGAGGAATTTTGTGTATCGTTCCAAATTCTTGAGTGGAACCATATTATTGACTCAATATTATCTAGACACAGTTTGAGAATTCTTCCATATCTTAAATCAAATGATCTGTCTCAACGATAAGGTTTACTTTTGAGTTGATGGGGTTCAGACAAGGGATTGATTTGACTAAAGACTTAATTTTTTGAATTGTTTTGGTGCATTTGTCTGACCATGGTTTTGAATTTTTCTTTAACCATTGGTACAGTGGTTTGCAAATGGGCCTAAGGTTTTGAATGAAAGCAGACACATAATTAAGGCAGCTCAAAAACCTTTGCAGTTGGGTTTTATCAAGAATTTGATTAGGAAAATTTGATGCAAACTCAATTGATCTTTGAATGGGCTTTATTTTTCCTAAGTATATTTCAATATAGACAACTGTAAAATCCTGAAAATCATTAAAAAATATCATTCATGATTTTTTAGAATTCTAATGGGGCATTTTTTTAGCCCACAAGGCATTACATTCCATTCATATTGTCCAAATGGAACATTGAAAGTAGTTTTGTATTTATCTTTTTCAGAAATTTGAATTAGCCAAAATTCAGATTTCATATCAAAATTTGAAAATATTTTTGTGTTTGCAATTCTTTTAAGTATTGTTAAGGGAGGTGGAAGATGAAGGGAATGATCATATCAGTTTCATGATAGGGGGAGTTGTGTGCACTTTTGGTATGAGAGAGTTTAATATCATGACGGGTCTATGGATTTCTCCAACAGAGCCTATTCAATTGGATGGGAATAGTAGGTTGTTGGACAAGTTCTTCGAAGAAAAGAAGTCTATTTATATAAGTGACTTAGAGGACACATTTGTTGAATACGAGGGGGATGACGATGACATAGTTAAATTAGCTTTAGTGTACTTCATAGAGCTGTCATTGTTAGGAAAAGATAGGCTGACCAAGGTGGACCGAATTTTATTTAGAATTGCAAATGATTGGACCACATTTAACAATTATGATTGGGGAGGGTTGGTTTTTTAACGCACAATTTTTGCCTTAAAACGAGCCTTGGACATGCAACATGCCAAGGGAATTAACTATGTCAAGATGGGGGTAAGACAGTCTTATGTACATATTAAGACGGGGACTAATCTTGTATGCTCGACTTCTCGATGTATGAAACTGGATTGGTACACGTTAATGTATTGTGGCCTATTTCTTTACATCGACCACATTTATGAAATTTCTGTGCTTCACCCACACTTGGAATCCTCTTTTTCTTCTGTCGACCAACTCTTTTGACTACTTTCGGAGGTAAGACAATCATATGTACATATTCTTCACTTGTCTTCCATTCCGACTGATTCCCAACTGGGTAGACGGCCTTCGAATATGCTACCAACAAACATTCATTAGTGTAATAGTTAGCACATAAACTATAAACATTTATATTGCGATCCCGTGCTACAGCAATGGCATGTGCGCATGGTAGTTGCTCAGCTTAAAACTCCTTACAATTGCACTCTTGAGTATGAAGATTTACGACCTCCTCTTTATCTAAATCTTTAACATGGAATAGGTAACAATCAATTGGGTTGACCTTCATCAAAGCTCGTTCTTGTTTCTTTTGTAGAACTAACTCTGCCCATTTAGTCAGTGTAGACGTCACTTTAATGCCTTTTTCTCGACGCTCCCAAAACCAACGTTGAAGCAAAGCTCGAACATGTTCAAGGAATGAAGCAATAGGCAAATCTCTAGGTTCTTTCAGTATAGAATTCATGGATTCTGCTATATTTGTTGTCATCATATTATATCGTCTTCCTGGATAGTGAAAACGAGACCATCATGTTATTCCAACGTCGTTTAAATATTGTCCTGAAACATTAGGAAATGCAAGAATACTTCTCCACGCTTTTGAGAACGTTGATTCACGATATGTTCTAGATGCATTGTAAAACAAAGTAGTTACAGTGTCATTCTTATATTTATCATTCAAATTTTGAGTCAAATGTTGGACACAAAGTCCATGGAATGCAGAAGGAAAAATCGATGAAATACCCTTAGAAAAACATGCTTTCCGATCTGTCACGAAGCCTAGATTAGGCACCTCTCCTATTGCACCTTTCAATTTCTCTAAGAACCACTGTATTGAAGCATCTGTTTCTCTGTCCACCACTCCAAAGGCAAGAGGATAAATTTGATTGTTACCATCCAAGCAAACGGCAACTATCAATTGACCCCGATATTTGTTCTTAAGGAATGTTCCATCCATGACTATAACCGGTCTAATGTAGTTTAAGAATCATCGAACACATGGACCAACAGCCATAAAAAGATATTTGAAGAAACGATCATCTTCAAGTTCCATGTGAAATATTGTACCTAGATTTGCAAGTTTGAGAGCTTCACCATATATAAGCAATAGATTATATGACTCTTCAGAACACCCTCGCACTCGTTCATACGCATTTTCTCTAGCACGCCATGCTTTTTCATAACTCATATTTATGCCATAGTCTTGCCTCATGTCTTCTATGATATCACGTGGTTTGTATAGACGACCGACTCCCTTGAATTTTGACTTTATTAATTCTCCAACAACCCAAGATTTTGCTTGTCTATGGTCACGATTCAAAAACTCAAGAGAACACGAATGAACTTTGACATACTTTTTAATCTTGAATATATTTGAATCCTTCAATCTCATCGCTCGCAGTCTCCAACCACACTTGTTGTCAATGCATCTAACAAAAAGAACCTCTTTTGTAGACTTTTTTACTACAAACTGAAAAAAAAATTTCATCGCCAAGACACTTAATCTCATTGACAAATCTCTTTTGCAAAAAAATATTTGTCCTACATCCAACTCCTCACTTGTAGAGCTTTCTTCGGACCAATCACTCCTTTCTGTCTTCAACTTTCAGCTAGAAGAGTTGTAATGAACTTTAGATTTTTCGTTGCAATCTTTTGTAGAAGCATCTCTATGTTGTGGGATGTCAAATGATTCACTATTCATCTCAATTGGCTCCCATGTAAAAGTATCAACTTTCGAATCATATGACTCATATGATTCCCATATAGCCGAAGTGGTCCCTATCATGTTATCACACAAGCCAACTTCAACTTCAAGAACATGAACTTCATTCTCATTTAATGTATCCATTGCAATTGGAGGATGAGGGTTTAAGTTATGAGCTTAGTTGCTCCCAGATACTGAATTGTAATCTTTGTTTAACACTTTCTTGCTTTGATTGCTTTTAGGCTCAAATGAGACGTATAAAGGGACCTCTAATGGATTTTCACTAAGAAGATAAAATTTCAAATCACGGTCATTGCTTAACTCAAATGGGGGAGCTTCGTGTTCCACTTTTATCTCATATATGCATCTTATCATTATGTCGAACTTTGTAGGGTCAACTTCTGCAAGGTCATATAATTCTGCTTGTAAATCTTTATGTGTTATTTCTTTACTGACAACGATGCCTTTTAACATGCCTCCTTCGTATTTTCTTTGTCCCTCATCCCATGTACCACCGTAACGCACTAACATTCGAACATGTCACATCCTTAAACCACCTTATACTTTTTAATTGCTGCAAAAACTGATTTCAAGTTAGAATTTGACATATCACATAAAAAAAGTTTATTGACTTATTTTGCGAAATTAAAAAACAGTAACTAAACACTAAATAAAACGTGCATAGTCACACCCTAAATAAGTATATGACTAATTCAGTCTTGGACATTTAAAGTTTGACAGCTGCAAGATGTTTACGATATTGCAAGATACAAAAAACAATAGTTAAAAGTCACCCTAAATCAATTCATTTGAGATTAAACATTTGAATTTAAGAACCGCGAGATGCCTGCGAGATGTTTGTGAGATAAAAAAATAATAATAATAACTTGCTAACACCCTTTGAAACAACTCTAAAACAACCCTAAATCAACCCTAAATCAACTTGAAACAATTAAAAATTATATTTGATTTATACATTTAAGATGCAAATATATATACATATAACACAACACGATTCGGATTAAAAAAAAAAAATTAAAACAAACCACAGTGCGTGAGATGTTCACCGGAGTAGAGGATGAACGACACCGAAGTAAAGCGAAAAGTTGACAAACTTTTGAGAGAGGAAAAGAACTACAAATGGGTTTTTCTTCGTTTGTTTTTTCCTTTTACGTATTCTACGTTGAAGAGAGGTTGGAAGAGAAGAGTGTGTGAAGAAGTAAAATTAAATAAGGGTATTTTGGACATTTCACCCCAAATTTGTCCTAAATCTCAACTTTTTTAAAGTCAATCTTAAAACTCATTTTCTACTCCATTTTTGGCCTATTTTTGGCAATTTCCCCATTAAATAATATCTAAGCGATCATTTTGAAAACCTAAATGATCGTGTAGTGTACTATAAATGATCGTTTATGTAGGTAATCGAGCAAGTAATTATATCTAAAAGATATAGTAATAACATCTAAACGATCATATTAATTATTCTAAACGATCGTTTTATTATATCCAACCAATGTTGCCATAGAAGTTAAATGATAAGATTTAGATGAGACAGATAACACAAAAATATTTTTACCCTTGTAATACAAGCTAAGCTAAAATTGTTGTAAAAAAACACAAATATCTTACAATTAGAAATTTGCAAAACAAATTAGAAAGAAATTCACAAATTACTAAAATATAAAACAAAGAAATGTTCAAAAGTTCTTTTACATTTATTGTAAATGTTATTACATCCAAATGTTATAGAAAATGTAAATGTTATCTGTCTTCGTCAAACCAACTTTTCATTACATGTAATATGTTACGGAACATGTAAACTACACATCTTTTACATTCAAATGTTATCTGCCTTGTAAGGAAGTTCTAGAATCACAAAACTTACAAGAGCTTACCATATCTTTTAAAAAAATCATCTTTAGAATCACCATCATCGTTTATAAACAACCGAAGATGAAGAAGAAGCAAATTTTCTGTTGAACGCACTGCTGAAGAATAACCACGAGGATTCGAATATCCCATCCTCTTTGTAGCCAAACATCATCGTTATGTTCCTTTCAAAACCCATCCTTTTCCAATTTGGGACAGACTAGGCTTTAAAATCTAGGAAGTTGATAAGAGCACACCATAGTCTTTTATAAACGTTTTCGAAAGCATCTTGCATGATTTTTCCTTCTTTTTCTGGATCTTGTTGTTCTTGGTCCAAATAGCAGCACTTGATGGGGATGAAGTACTTTTATAGGAAGCTTCAGACGGAAAACTTCTATTCCTTTGAGATTGTCAGCGCCAACTTTGGTCCTATGAAATCACATCACTCCAACTACCAGTCTTCCTCACGTGATGACATGGGTCCTCGCCTAAAGATGTTATTTGCCAGGCGAGTTTCCATCGCATGGCCTGTGCACGAGATTGTTGGCTTTTTGGTCCTTAATCTCAAATTAATTTATTTTAATTAATTTATTTATTTATGTTTTGATGATAACAAATCAGATTTTTTTATTGACAATTTTATTAATTTGAATAGTCCATAACTTAGAGCTTGAAAAGATGATTTTAACGCCTCTTGAATCACCCAAATCGAAGTTCAAACGAAGAAAATATTGCTAAAAGAAGCTTAATGGAAAAATACCCGAGATGATGACGTGGCAGCCAAGCATTCAATTTGAACCAATTAGAGAAAGCCACTTGGAGCAATGGAGGAGTAACAAATGTCGCTTTTGGTTATGTTTTATTGCCTTTTATAAAGAAAATGAATTTAAAAAGAAAATGACTTTAATATTATTATTTTTCCTTGTGTCTAACGGCTAGTTTTTTCAAAAGATTGTGAAGTTGTTTTATTGGTTTTTAAAACAAAGACTTTTTAAAAGATATATTGTTATATTATTATTTGTATTGTGTCTAACGGCTATTTGAGTTTAAATCTCAATCATTCATTTTTATTTTACTTACATCTAATGACCCAAAATGATTTTGAATTTATCTTTCCTCTCTTTTTAAATACTTCACTTTTCCCAAATTTTAAAACATAAGATTATTAAAACTTTACAATCCTCAAAAAGTGAAAAGCCAACATTGTTATTCTCTCTAAATGTGACGACCAGAACTTTTCGACCTTGTCTAAGTCGTTACGTTTACTCAAAACCGTTTGTTGAACAAAGACATAGCAAGATTCAGTTGAAATTGTAAGAAAACGAAGGGAAAAAATTTAACTATTTGTAGACTTAGTTAAATCAAAGTATTTTCAAACCATCAGCGGAAGCAGTTTAAAGACAGTCCCCTATGGCAAATTCACGAGTCCTTCTTGTCCCTCGTCGGTCTGCCCCTCGTGTTACCTTTGCCTGAAAAAGTTAAACACAAAAAGGGTGAGTATTAATATACTCAGTAAGAGACCCATTACTGGTCCCATTTGGGGAAAATAAATTATTAGCATCCTATGGTGTACCCTGCACAATCACAGTCGTGTGATCCCGTAGGATGCACATATCAGTCTAGTGCTCCCGAAGGATGCACATATCAGTCTAGTGCCCCCGAAAGATGCACATATCAGTCTAGTGCTCCCAAAGGATGCACATATCAGTCTAGTGCTCCCGAATGATGCACATATCAGTCTAGTGCCCCCGAAGGATGCACATATCAGTCTAGTGCTCTCGAAGGATGCACATAAAGGGGATGATCCCGAAAGACACCCGCAGGGTAACTATCCACTAGGAAACTAATAATTTATCCCCTCAGTCCATTCTAAACATCTTAAAAATCATTCTCAATACAGTCAAATTTCCTTATCACATAAGCTCCCCCTTTAACCTCAAACAACCATATTATCCAAATTTCACTCAAGGACAGTCGAAACACATCACTACATCAGTCAGCCACATAAATAGCCCAGCAGTCACAACATACGTTAGACAACAAGTCCCCGTCAATCCATACATACATATATAATTTCATTCAGTCTAGCACAATATACATTAAACTTTCAGTCCACACCCAAACACACAGCATAACCGTCATCCCTACTCAGTCCAGACATAACATTTCAGTTCATATAATCAATACGCCTTAATTCTTGTTATTGAGTCCAGTAGAAAGTCCCTTACCTTGGCGTTAGGTAAGCTCCTTAACCGCGCAAAAGTCTGTGAAGACTAACCTAAACATTAGGGTAAATACTCAATATCTTTCTTTAACGCATCATTCATTTAAAATCAACCCAAAGGTGATGTTTCACAACTTACCCAAATTCACGAAACAAGCTCCAATTAAAACAATTGTTCGTTGTGAACCCCAAGGAAATCGAGCGTTACTTTCAACACCTTAGAAAAGTAAGTTAACAACTTAGCCAAATTCTTCCAACCATATCGCTTGAACAATTTTGAAACAAATTCCAACCCATATTAAATTTATTACCAACAAAACCACTTCGACGATTTTACCGTAAAACAGAGGCAGCGACACTCCACGGTGCACTGCTGTCGGTTCATGGAAACCCCACGTGTCGGTTTGTCGACGGTCGGCTAAGGGAGGCGTGCGCGGCTCGGATCTTGCGTGAAGACAGCGCGGCGACAGTTGGAAGATGAAGATTCGCGCGGCTTCACAGACGTGTGCGGCAACGGTTTTCGTCGGCTAGAAGAGGGACGCGTCGGCTGGGTCCTTGAGGCGGCTTGGTCGGACGAAAAGAAGAAAAGAGGAAGGGCGGCGCAAGGAGAACAGATCTGAGGGGGGGTTTCGGCTGGTTTTGGCTGGCGGACGGAGCGTCACGGCGGTGGTTTGGGCTTGGGCTTCAGGTGAACGGAGAAGGGGAGACGCGGCTGGGTTCGTCGGACGTCGGAACCGATGGGATCTGGGCGGACGGCTACGGCTGCGGACGCACAACTGCGGCTGCGGACGCACGACTGCGGCTGC